>CM055127.1:280360480-281066821 GCA_029206835.1 Rana muscosa | reverse complement strand
TCTCTCTATCCCTTTTTTTTTCTTAAAGCGGAGTTCCGCCTAAAAAAAAAATATTAAAAGTCAGCAGCTACAAATACTGCAGCTGCTGACTTTTAATAATCGGACACTCACCAGTCCCAGGGTCCAGCGATGCGGGGAACGAAGCCCCGCTTTGCCTCCCCCTCCTCTCCGCGGCGCCGGCATTTGTCACTGTGGGCGCCCGGCTGCGCTGCGCACCCGTGACTGGTGAAGCAATCACCTGGGACTGTGGACGTGTCCCAGATGACTGCGGAGAGGGGAGGGGGAGAGGTGAGCTTACTTCCACCGCCGCCCGGGAGGAAGTGGAGCTGGAACCCTCTAGAAAGAGGGTTTCCGCCCCCCCCCCCCAAAAAAATGTGGTATGTCAGGGGGTACCTTTCTTTTAAGTGGAAGTTCCATTTTTGGGTGGAACTCCACTTTAATTATGTGAACCCATAACCTCTGTTTCAGCTTCAATAAGGGCCTTGGAGAGCTAGGGGTGGAGAAGCAGCAGTACATTGATCTTCCTATTGAATGACTGTGTAGTGGGGCATGTCCGCACAAGTCTGACCATTGGAGAACAGGCAGGTCAGTTTGAAGTAGGAAAGCAGGAACACCCTGTATTTCACACAAAGGAAGCAATACAAATAGAAGTACAGGATATAGCAGACACATATCATGACAATCAAATCTTGGGGTAACCTATTCTTAATTTCATCAAGGTGGTTGTGTGCATTGTCCCAGGCTCAGATTGCTTTGTGTTTTTTTTTTTTTTTTTCCCCCATTTTTTTTTTCCCCCAATGCCTTGAGATTTTGCATATTTTCAATGGGTTGCCACAACTGCAAAAGGGTAAAGAAACTCTGCAATACATTAACCGCTTTGCGCCCTCTATACGACAATATACGGCCACAATGTGGCTCTAAAATGCCGGGGAGGCCGTCTTTTTACGGCCTCGGCTCCTCCGGCCACTGGGGGGCGCGCGACCGTGGGATGCGCGTGCCTGGCGGCCACGATGTCCGCCAGGTACCCGCGATTGGCCGTTACACAGACAAGGACGTGGATCTCTGTGTGTAAACACAGAGATCCACGTCCTGTCAGGGAGAGGAGATTGATGCTGTTTCCCTTGTACATAGGGACACAGATCGGTCACCTCCCCCAGTCAGTCCCCTCCCCCCACAGTAAGAATCACTCATAGGGCACACATTTAACCCCTTCCTCGCCCCCTAGTGTTAACCCCTTCCCTGACAGTCACATTTATACAGTAATCAGTGCATATTTATAGCACTGTTCGCTGTATAAATGTGAATGGTTCCAAAAGTGTCCGATGTGTCCGCCATAATATCGCAGTCCTGAAAAAAATCGCAGATAACCGCCATCACTAGTAAAAAAAATAAAAATAATAATAATATAAAAACTGACAGAATTCTATCCCCTATTTTGTAGACGCTATAACTTTTGCGCAAACCAATCACTATACGCTTTTTGCGATTTTTACCAAACATATGTAGAAGAATACGTATCAGCCTAAACTGAGAAAAAAAATAGTATTTTTAAAAAAAAATTGGAATATTTATTATAGCAAAAATCTAAAAATATTGTGTTTTTCAAAATTGTCGCTCTTTTTTTGTTTATAGTGCAAAAAACAAAAACCGCAGAGGCGATCAAATGCCACCAAAAGAAAGCTCTATTTGTGGGAAAAAAATGATGTCAATTTTGTTTGGGAGCCACGTTGCACGACCGCGCAATTGTCATTCAAAGCGTGACAGTGCCGAAAGCTGAAATTTCGCCTGGGCAGGAAGGGGGTTTATGTGCCCAGTAAGCAAGTGGTTAAAACAAAACTTCTAACATGTTGATTAAAGGTTTTTCTTGTCAGAGCTTTGTAGATAAAAAGTATAGTGGTGGAACATTAATCTAGCAATGAAGGGTGTAAAGGGAGGAAAAACCTGAAGGAAAATTGTCATATGTAAATTATGTGTACAGCCATTACAGATTTCCTTCAGTAATTATTAGTTCCCTGGCAGAGAGCAATGTTGCTGTGGAGAGGCTAGGATAAGGATACTACTTACTGCATTGCAGTAAAGTACCATAAAATGTTTGAAGCATACTGAGATGCATAGCCATTAATTTTGAAGGTACACTCGTCAGCATTTTGTATGAAGATACATTCCTGGCAAAACTGAAGTCTTAAAATGCGTACAGAAGATAGAACCCATGTGCCTATGTCTTTCAGACAGGTATAATTATAGTGCACAAGGCCATCCTACTTTTGACTGGCAGCAAGGCAATTTTAATTTGATATTTTTGGAATACTACAGGCTTGGTATTCTCCATCTCACCCACTGTATAGTCATACAACTAATAGAACAAAAAGTTAAAATATGAAGCACGGGGGGGCGTTGCTTGGACATGGTGGAGTAAAGACGTCTTCTACTCGAGCTTCCGACTCCCGACCAGCCTGATACCATGAATATGCCAGCTAACTGCCTGTCATGAGCTACCCAAAATGCAGGAAAACAAAGGAATAGTCCAAGGCTTCATCTTCCACCACTATCAGCCGTTTCTTACAGGATAGCTCCAGATCCTCTCCCTTGGCACTGCTGGAGGAGCCATGTGGTGCTTTTCAGCCTTCTTCTAAGCCACCCTCTCCTGCCATGGCCGCATCGCAGTTTCTTGTGCCTAGCTCTTTAGCGGGCTTGCCTGCCATCCTGGATCCCTCCCGGCAGTCTTTCTTTAGCCCAGGTCCGTTCACGCAACCTCCACAGGAGGATGCAGACATAACAACCCTGCCTCCTTGACCTGCGTCATCCTTAGTGTGGGCGGCGCATGCGTGTGAATCCTCCCGACAAGGGGGGAGCATTGTGCTCCCACCATGCTCATTGGGCGGCGGACCTTGTTCCGCCGCCCATTATGGGCGTTCCTTCCTTGTCTGCGGCGTCCCTGATCCCCTCTGGACGTCCTTGTCATCCACGCGCGCGTGGGAAACTATGCACGCGTGTGATGCCAGGACGTCACGCTTTTGCGGCGGAGGAGACGGCAGCTGTCGGAGACCTCGAGTCCTTCCGGAACGCCGAGGGAGCCACTCAGAAAGGACCGCATACTGCGGTGGGGATATCCCTGGAGGATGATGCATGGACGAAGGCGGGGCGCCTGCTGAACACACCAGGGCCTCCCTAATTAAGGGCATAACTAATACAACTTGAAAACTGTGTGGATCACACTTTGATCCCCAGCTCCTCTATGTGGATGACTAGACTCATTCAAGTACTATGCACTAGGCCTGATTAGCATTACTTTTGACTAATTTATAACCAATTACAGCTTCATCTGTGGTGTTGGTCGGTCTCCTTGGCTCATAAGATGAGCCTGGGACCCTCCAAGATGAATGGAACCCATACATTTCTTCACACAACACTGTGGCTTGCACATGTTGTGCAACAGTACATATCCAGTACATTTGATCTGAATGATCTTCATCTCACCTTGGTTTAAATCTCATCACTACTTTCACCATTGTTATCTCACTAACACACACACATTCATTCCACACACAATCATTCCAATTCATTTTCACTTTTCACACGCATCACACTACATCACTTTTTTACACACATCACACACCACATCACCATCATCAATTTTCACACTGCTGACGTTTTATTTCACCTTTTTTCCACTTTTATTTTTTTTACATTCGTTTTTGTCCTCCACCATCCTATTCATAGTGCACATCACCTTCATTATTTTTCTCACAACCTTCATACTTCATTTATTTTGCTTATGTAGCGGAGCCTCACTCTCCCTCTCGGGTTTTCTTGTTTGATTGACTTGTGTCTAGGGGTACCTGGGAGAGGAGAGTGCAGGAACACTACGCCAAGCTCTCCCCTTGTGTGTGTATGAGGGTTGAGCAGAGTTACTTGAATTACCTCCGGGTATGTTCACTGCATACGAAGCCTCCAGCTGTTCCGTGGAGATGTGTCTGCCAATAACATAGAGCCCCACACCAATCGAAAGTCCAACACTCCTTTATTTCTCTACTTTCAGTTGAACTTTCAGTAACAGACAGACAGGGGTGTGGGTACGAGTAGGCCCAGGCACAACTGAGCTCTCCTATTCCTTTGCTAGCAAATAGGCCTGGCGCACGGTCTCTGCCACCGACCGTGAGTTTTGGTCGCTGCCACCGACCGGATGAACCATTGAGGCCCCTGCCACAGGCCTAATAGCAGGTCTCTGCCACTGACCTGAGTTTAATAGTTGGACCGCTGCCACCGGTCATTGAACATGAACCACCTTCCTCTCTGAACTTGGCCCCTGTTCGGGAAAGATATCCCTCCGGGCGGTCTCCAGAGGTTCACCCGGCACTGGCAATCTGCTGCACCAGGTCTTCGGATGAGTCCCTCTTCCGGTCCCTTATGCCTCTGGATTCAGGTGCCCCACTCCCGGGGCCCCCTAGGACAATCCCTCCCTCGCGGGACCCAGCGGAAGGTACTGGGCCCCAGGCCTCCAGCTGAGTACCTCCCCCCAGACTGAAGGTGTCTGGGATCGAACACGAACTCCAGGTGTCCAGGCCTAGGCCGCCTGGACACCGACCGCGAACAGCAGCCCTCAGGCTGAAGGTGCCTGGGACTCGAACCTCGTGGCGAAGATGTCTGCCCCCTTTATACCCTCTCCCAGCAAGCACGGCGGGTTCCCCGCCCCGCCGTACAACCGCTGCGAGAGGTCACAAAGGGTACGGCACTGCAGCGATGGTTCAACCCCGGCCCAAAGTGGCAGCGCCACATGCTGGGCCGCAGGGAACTATGCATCACTGGTGTCTTCACCAGTTTTAAAAGTATATACCTGCTACACTTAGAATATGGCAAACATACCTTATTGGTTAAATACCACCATAGAAACACATCGCTCAAATTCCATTCATTATGCTTAGAATATGACAAATATACCTCATTAGCTAAATATTACTACAGAAGTACATTGACAAATATAAATATATATATTTAAGGACATACCACTGCTGACCTCTAGTCTGTCCACTTAATACTCAATAACCACATAGTGTATATGGATGCATGACGGATGCATCCTACATTGATGCCCTTGGTGTTTCATTACAGGTGCCGGCTGTCCGTCCGTGCGCACCCCCCTCCATATGACTCCTTGCAGGTCGCACACACCTTGGTGGCGCCCTACTTTTGGGTGTCAAATGTCCGGGAGGCTGCTGATTCCCCTTGAGATGCTAGTGATGGAACTCTGGTTAGAAACCATGGTTCTAACACACAGTTGACTGGTAATAAAAAACTCTATATTTTTTACCATTGGGCCAAACCCATGTAGAGAATTGAAATCTAATATATATATTTCCCACAGCAAACCACCCATCCTCTGAAGAGATCCATTGGGATCGAAAGGTGTAAGGAACATATACAGATGCATGTGAAATGTAAAACTGTATGGCAATGTTGTGTCTTAAATCTGTGTGGTTATTATATACATTTTTTTACCGGAGTATATACGTGTTGGGACTGTACTTAATGTGTCTACACAATAAATTTTTAACATGCATTGTTGTAAATCATTTTCGGAATTTTGCTGCAAAAAAACCCTTGGGGGTTCCTATTCTTCTGTTAATTTTTGGGGTGCGCAGCGCCTTTCACTCCCAGTATATGTGTCCTTCCCATTCTTTCAACAACCCTGCTTTTGAGCTCTTCCTACGAAGACGGACAGCATAGCTATGGTGCTAGAACAGCACCACTGGGTTTACCAGCAGATTTGATCGGAAGTTCACTTTTTGGATGATGGACTGTCTAAGGGTGAGACTGTACTCCCTGCCCTGGAGCACCGGGTGGCCAAGCTAGAACAAGACCACTCTGCACACTGGGACAATCTGGTGGAGGTACAATCTGGTGGAGAGAACCTTGCCGACATCGTAACGGCGATTCTCAACAAAGTTCTGGACTTTAGCCCACCAGCTACTCTAGAGTAGGGATGAGCTGAACACCCCCCCCCACCCCCCGGTTTGGTTTGCATCCAGAACATGCGAACGGACCGAAAGTTCGCGCAAACTTTCG
Organism: Rana muscosa; assembly: GCA_029206835.1. Classification (NCBI taxonomy): domain Eukaryota; kingdom Metazoa; phylum Chordata; class Amphibia; order Anura; family Ranidae; genus Rana; species Rana muscosa. The sequence goes on along the minus strand of CM055127.1, from coordinate 281,060,758 downwards.
AACACCATTAAAGTCTATGGGACTCGAACGTGCCAGAACAATGCAAGTCCTCACAGTTACTCTTGGTGGGCGCTGAAACGGGCCCTGCTGTGAAATAATATATCAAAAATTTTAATTACATGCCCCTGTTGAACGGGCAGAAAAATTGGGCCTTTGGTGGTGGTGGTGGTGGTTCCACAACACTGTAAGCCCTCACAGTTACTCTTGGTGGGCGCTCAGCATAACAGGATAATCACTCAGCATCAGCATAGGCAGTCTTTAAGGGATCTCACATTCATAAAAAAATTATTCGGTTACATCAGCATCAAGACTGATTAATTTTTATGAAGGTGAGCCGATCGACCGAGTCGGTGGACAGGCGCACCCTGTGATCGGTTACAAAGCCTCCAGCAGCACTGAATGTGCCTTCCGAAAGAACGCTGGATGCAGGACAGGCCAGTAGCTCAATTGCATACTGTGCAAGCTCTGGCTAGTGATCCATCCTCAAGACCCAGTAACCCAGTGGATTTTCGGTTGGAAACGTGTCCAAGTCTGATCTTGACCCTAGGTATTTCTTCACCATGTAAATCAGACGCTGGCGTTGGTTGCTGGAACCGATCAGACCTTGGGGCTGCGGACTAAAAAATTGTATGAACGCATCGGTCAGATGGCCACCTTCTCCACCGCTCTTTCTGTGACTGACCGAAGCCTTTAGCAACACGTTGTCCAGAACCAGGAAATTGTAACCTCACAGGCTCTGGAAACGCATTGCACAAACCTTTCTGCAAGGTCTTCCGAAGATGTTTCATGCTCTGCTCCCTCTGCGACAGCAGGATAAGTTCTGCAACCTTACCCTTGTAACATGGATCAAGAAGGGTTGCCAGCCAGTAATGATCCCTCTCCTTGATCACACGAATCCGGGGGTCCTTTTTGCAGGCTTTGCAGGATCAGGGAGGCCATGTAGCGTAGGTTTGCTGAGGCATTAGTTCCGGAGTCCTCTGGGTCACTAAGGATGACATGATCTGCAGCCACCTCCTCCCAGCCACGTACAAGTCAATGGGTTTCTGGGGACTGTAAACTATCCCTTGAAGACTGCTGCTGATGCTGAGTGCTAGGCTCCACCTCCATGCTGACACAATCCTCCTCCTCCTCTTCCTGTGTGATTGGCGGGCCTGCAGAAATACTGTCTGGATAAAGGGGGCCTTGAGAGGTAAGGAAGTTCTCCTCTTCCGCCCTCTGTTCTGCCTCAAGTGCCCTGTCCATTATTCCACGCAGCGTGTGCTCCAACAGGTGCACTGTCACTGCTCACCATCCTTGTGGTCTCCTCAAATGGTGACATGACAGTGCATGCATGCTTGATAATGAGCCACTGGCGTGGCGAAAAAAAGCCAAGCTCTCCTGACCCTGTCCTGGTGCCAAAGTCGCACAGGTACTCTTTGATGGCCCTCTGCTGCGTGTGCAACCGCTGCAGCATGGCCAACGTTGAGTTCCATCTGGTGGACATGTCACAGATTAGGCGGTTCTTGGGCAGGTTGTATTCCTTTGGAGGTCAGTCAGCCGAGCACTGGCATTATATGACCAGTGGAAATGCACACAGACTTTCCTGGCCTAACTCAGGAGATCCTGTAAGGCCGGGTACCTGCACAAGAATCGCTGCACCACCAAATTATGGACGTGAGCCAAACAGGGCACATGGGTCAGGTGTCCCTGTCGGAGGGCGGGGAGGAGGTTGGTGCCATTGTCGCAAACCACCATTCCTGGCTAAAGCTGGCGTGGCGTCCACCACCTCTGAGCCTGCCCCTGCAGAGCTGACAGAATCTCTGCCCCAGTGTGGCTCCTGTCCCCTAAGCACACCAGCTCAAGCACCGCATGGCATCTTTTTGGCTGAGTGCTTGCATAGCCCCTTGAACGCCTATGGAGCACCGCTGGTTCCGAGGACAAATCAGCACAGGAAAAGGCCATAGAAGAATAAGAAGAAGAGGAGGGGTGGAGGAGAGAGGTGTGGCAGAATCACCACTGCCAGCATTTTGGAGGCGTGGTGGCGGAACGAGCTCCAACAATACTGCACCCTGTCCTGCATCCTTCCCAGCTGCCAGCAGAGTCACCCAGTGCACCGTGAAAGATAGGTAACGTCCTGCTGGACCATGAGTCCGCGGTAATATGCACCTTACTGCTGACTGTCCTGTCCAGCGAGTCCAAGACATTGCCTTCCACATGCCGGTAGAGAGCCGGAATCACCTTCCGTGAAAAAAAGTGGCGTTTGGGAACCTGCCAGAGTCTACCAGCTGAAAAGGCAGCAGTTGGAGTGCTAGCAATTTAGCCAAGCTAGCATTCAACAGCTGGGCATGTGGGTGGCTGGGAGCGAATTTCTTTCGCCGGTTTAGCAACTGGGGTAGGGAAATTTGCCTGCTACAATCGGACGTTGGTGTAGCGATAGCAGATTGCCCGCAAGTACTTGGCAGTGGCACACCTAATTCTACACCTTCATTTCTGAGAGGATTGAAGGTATAGTGGGGTTGGAGATCCCAGCTGATGAGGAGCAAGGAGAGGTCCGCTTTGTTCTTTGGTGTTGGTGTTTTAAGTACGCTGGCCAACGGACTGCATGGGAGTTCGACATATATGTCCGGTCAAGCATGTGGTGCCCAAGAGGCTGCTGTTTTGGCCACGCTTGATACGCTTCAGACATATGTTGCAAACAGCAACAGTGCGATCTGCCGCACACATGTCAAAAAAGGGCCACACCAAAGAACTTTTGGAAAACCGCGCAGAGTCAGCAGCACCCTGCACATGCGGAGCTCTGCAATGTGTTGGCTGCCCTTAAGCTGGCCCCTGGAGGGCATCCTGCCTCATTGGAGATGTGCCTCCTCCTCCTCCTCCTCTCTCCTATCAGGCACCCACATAGTCAGTGACCTCATCATCCCCTCCCTCCTCGTCACTGGAGCAAACCTGGCAGAATGCTGCAGCTGGGGGAACATGACTGCCAGTTTGTTGTCCTTCTTGGGCACCCACTCTCTCTGGGCTCACGTTACTGTCTTCCGCAAGCTGGGTACCATCATTGGAGCCTTCAAAACGCTGCGCATCCTCCTGCAGCATGTACTCAACACTGTGGTCGAACAGTTCGGGGGACTCTTCCATGCATGATGGTGGGGCTAGGGAAGGAGTAACTGATGACCTTGAGCCGATGGAATAGGCCGCTTTGGCACCTGCATTGGCAGCCAAGGTACTCAGAGCCTGGGTGACAGAGGATGAGGTGGATGAGGACGGCTTGGTCATTCCCTCTACCAACCCGTCTGCATGTTGCGGCTCAACACGGCCACCTGCCGGAAAAAAGGACAAGCGTGCCCCACGCAGTGTTGGTTATCTTACTTTAAAAAAGTAATTAGTTACAGTTACAAATTACTTCTCCCAAAAAGTAATTGCGTTAGTAACTCAGTTACTACATTGAAAAAGTAATTAGTTACTCAGCAAAGTAACTGACTTTTTTTTTGAGGGCACATAGCACATCAGGGCATGGGGCACATAGCACATCAGGGCACATCAGGGCACGGGCCACATAGCACATCAGGGCACGGGGCACATAGCACATCAGGGCATGGGGCACATAGCACATCAGGGCGCACAGCACATCAGGGCGCAAAGCACATGATAGCACATAGCACATCAGGGCATGGGGCACATAGCACATCAGGGCATGGGGCACAAGGCACATAGAACATGAGGGCACATCAGGACATGTGGCACATAGCACATCAGGGCAGAGCACATAGCACATTGTTTACCAGTCATGCAGAGTAGCGCAGGAAGCGTGTGTAATAAATTATCTCTCATGTCACGGCACTGACGGCAGTCACGCTACTCCCCAGCGATCACTCCTCTCTTCTCGTCCATCCCAGATGATGTCACAAGCAAATGGGGATGGACGAGAAGATAGGAGGGGCCACGGGGAGCAGCGTGACTGCCATCAGTGCCGTGACATGAGAGAGACCCGGTCATAGGGGAGAGGAGGAATTACACTACTGCCATCTAGTGGCGGTAGATGTAATTGGGGTAACATCGCCAAAGTAATGGTAACTACGTTACCATGAGGGGAAGAGTAATCAGTTAGATTACTTGTTACCCTCTAAAGTAACTGCGTTTATTCTAACTCAGTTACTTACATCACTGGCCCCACGGCCACGTGCTGAGGATGCACCGTGTCCACGACAGCACTGTTGGCTCTAGACACAGAGCCTGCTTGCCCTCTTTTAGTGGCCTGTGAGTGTCTGCCTCTCCTTGTTGGCCTTCCAGACATACTGTATTTGATGTATTTGAATAGGTACACCAGGAATGGCCTGCAGTGAGATGTAGCTGCACAAAGCTGGGATGTGTGTATATATATATATATACTGAATATGCTGCAGCTAACTGAATCAACTGCCTGCCTGTAGTATATTAGGAAGAGAACAACAGGAATGGTCTGCAGTGAGATCTAGCTGAACACTGTGCACAGGATACAGTACTTTATATACTGCAGCTAACTGAATCAACTGTCTGCCTGTAGTATATTAGGACGAGAACAAAAGGAATGGTCTGCAGTGAGATCTAGCTGAGCACTGTGCACAGGATAAAGTACTTTAAATACTGCAGCTAACTGAATCAACTAATATAAAAACTAATATAAAAAAAAATCAACCAGCGCAGATAGACCTAAAAAACAGCAGCTAGAACACTGAGGGTCAAAATATCAAATCCCCAAATAGCAAAATCTTAAAACAGCAGTGCAGCGCAATACATATATGACAATTCTAAAATAAATCTGTAATCATAATACTAGAGGACTCAGAGTCCATGTTTATCAAGAAGATCTTCAAAAAGTTGATAAGCAAACACCAGCAAGTGTCCAAAGTACCAATGGTAGCAATGGCAGCTAGGGATGAGCTTCGTGTTCGAGTCGAACATACGTTCGACTCGAACATCGGCTGTTCGATCGTTCGACGAAGATCGAACGATTTGGGCCGTTCGCGCCAAATTCGAGTGACGCGAACGGCCCACAATGCACTACGCCATCGCAGTGTCATCCAGGCGCTGTGATTGGCCAAGCATGCACTGTGACCCCGCATGCTTGGCCAATCACAGCGCCGGCAGCGAGGAGAGCAATGATTGGCCACAGGCAGGATGCCTGTGGCCAATTATTGCTGAGGGTGTTTAGTACACGCCCCACACTATAAAAGGCCGCCAGCACGGCGGCCTAGTGTAGTGTGTTCCGGAGCAGGGATAGAGCAGCATAGGCAGGGACAGTGACTGTTATTTCTTTCTTGCTTAACCTGGATTCCTTTAGTTTAGGGAAAGAGAAGGATAGGTAGGGAGAGTGTCAGTGTGTTTTGTGCTTGTGCTATAGTGTGCTTAAAAAAAACATTTATTCTAGGGACAGAAAACTGTAGGTAGGGACAGTGTCAGTTTCTTTCACTCTGCAAGTCCTTGTTTCCAGGGACCTGGAAGGACAGTGAGTGAATTGTCCTTGTGCTATATTGTGCTTAAAAAAACTTTTATTCTAGGGACAGAAAACTGTAGGTAGGGAGAGTGTCAGTTTCTTTCACTCTGCAAGTCCTTGTTTCCAGGGACCTGTAAGGACAGTGAGTGAATTGTCCTTGTGCTATATTGTGCTTAAAAAAAACATTTATTCTAGGGACAGAAAACTGTAGGTAGGGAGAGTGTCAGTTTATTTCACTCTGCAAGTCCTTGTTTCCAGGGACCTGGAAGGACAGTGAGTGAATTCTCCTTGTGCTATATTGTGCTTAAAAAAAACATTTATTCTAGGGACAGAAAACTGTAGGTAGGGACAGTGTCAGTTTCTTTCACTCTGCAAGTCCTTGTTTCCAGGGACCTGTAAGGACAGTGAGTGAATTGTCCTTGTGCTATATTGTGATTAAAAAAAACATTTTTTCTAGGGACAGAAAACTGTAGGTAGGGAGAGTGTTTTTTTTCTTTCACTCTGCAAGTCCTTGTTTCCAGGGACCTGTAAGGACAGTGAGTGAATTGTCCTTGTGCTATATTGTGCTTAAAAAAAACATTTTTTCTAGGGACAGAAAACTGTAGGTAGGGAGAGTGTTTTTTTTCTTTCACTCTGCAAGTCCTTGTTTCCAGGGACCTGTAAGGACAGTGAGTGAATTGTCCTTGTGCTATATTGTGCTTAAAAAAAACATTTATTCTAGGGACAGAAAACTGTAGGTAGGGAGAGTGTCAGTTTATTTCACTCTGCAAGTCCTTGTTTCCAGGGACCTGGAAGGACAGTGAGTGAATTGTCCTTGTGTTATATTGTGATTAAAAAAAACATTTTTTCTAGGGACAGAAAACTGTAGGTAGGGAGAGTGTTTTTTTTCTTTCACTCTGCAAGTCCTTGTTTCCAGGGACCTGTAAGGACAGTGAGTGAATTGTCCTTGTGCTATATTGTGCTTAAAAAAAACATTTATTCTAGGGACAGAAAACTGTAGGTAGGGAGAGTGTCAGTTTATTTCACTCTGCAAGTCCTTGTTTCCAGGGACCTGGAAGGACAGTGACTGAATTGTCCTTGTGCTATATTGTGATTAAAAAAAACATTTATTCTAGGGACAGAAAACTGTAGGTAGGGAGAGTGTCAGTTTATTTCACTCTGCAAGTCCTTGTTTCCAGGGACCTGTAAGGACAGTGAGTGAATTGTCCTTGTGCTATATTGTGATTAAAAAAAACATTTTTTCTAGGGACAGAAAACTGTAGGTAGGGAGAGTGTTTTTTTTCTTTCACTCTGCAAGTCCTTGTTTCCAGGGACCTGTAAGGACAGTGAGTGAATTGTCCTTGTGCTATATTGTGCTTAAAAAAAACATTTATTCTAGGGACAGAAAACTGTAGGTAGGGAGAGTGTCAGTTTATTTCACTCTGCAAGTCCTTGTTTCCAGGGACCTGGAAGGACAGTGAGTGAATTGTCCTTGTGTTATATTGTGATTAAAAAAAAACATTTTTTCTAGGGACAGAAAACTGTAGGTAGGGAGAGTGTTTTTTTTCTTTCACTCTGCAAGTCCTTGTTTCCAGGGACCTGTAAGGACAGTGAGTGAATTGTCCTTGTGCTATATTGTGCTTAAAAAAAACATTTATTCTAGGGACAGAAAACTGTAGGTAGGGAGAGTGTCAGTTTATTTCACTCTGCAAGTCCTTGTTTCCAGGGACCTGGAAGGACAGTGACTGAATTGTCCTTGTGCTATATTGTGATTAAAAAAAACATTTATTCTAGGGACAGAAAACTGTAGGTAGGGAGAGTGTCAGTTTATTTCACTCTGCAAGTCCTTGTTTCCAGGGACCTGTAAGGACAGTGAGTGAATTGTCCTTGTGCTATATTGTGATTAAAAAAAACATTTTTTCTAGGGACAGAAAACTGTAGGTAGGGAGAGTGTTTTTTTCTTTCACTCTGCAAGTCCTTGTTTCCAGGGACCTGTAAGGACAGTGAGTGAATTGTCCTTGTGCTATATTGTGCTTAAAAAAAACATTTATTCTAGGGACAGAAAACTGTAGGTAGGGAGAGTGTCAGTTTATTTCACTCTGCAAGTCCTTGTTTCCAGGGACCTGGAAGGACAGTGACTGAATTGTCCTTGTGCTATATTGTGATTAAAAAAAACATTTTTTCTAGGGACAGAAAACTGTAGGTAGGGAGAGTGTTTTTTTTCTTTCACTCTGCAAGTCCTTGTTTCCAGGGACCTGTAAGGACAGTGAGTGAATTGTCCTTGTGCTATATTGTGCTTAAAAAAAACATTTATTCTAGGGACAGAAAACTGTAGGTAGGGAGAGTGTCAGTTTATTTCACTCTGCAAGTCCTTGTTTCCAGGGACCTGTAAGGACAGTGAGTGAATTGTCCTTGTGCTATATTGTGATTAAAAAAAACATTTTTTCTAGGGACAGAAAACTGTAGGTAGGGAGAGTGTTTTTTTTCTTTCACTCTGCAAGTCCTTGTTTCCAGGGACCTGTAAGGACAGTGAGTGAATTGTCCTTGTGCTATATTGTGCTTAAAAAAAACATTTATTCTAGGGACAGAAAACTGTAGGTAGGGAGAGTGTCAGTTTATTTCACTCTGCAAGTCCTTGTTTCCAGGGACCTGGAAGGACAGTGAGTGAATTGTCCTTGTGTTATATTGTGATTAAAAAAAACATTTTTTCTAGGGACAGAAAACTGTAGGTAGGGAGAGTGTTTTTTTTCTTTCACTCTGCAAGTCCTTGTTTCCAGGGACCTGTAAGGACAGTGAGTGAATTGTCCTTGTGCTATATTGTGCTTAAAAAAAACATTTATTCTAGGGACAGAAAACTGTAGGTAGGGAGAGTGTCAGTTTATTTCACTCTGCAAGTCCTTGTTTCCAGGGACCTGTAAGGACAGTGAGTGAATTGTCCTTGTGCTATATTGTGATTAAAAAAAACATTTTTTCTAGGGACAGAAAACTGTAGGTAGGGAGAGTGTTTTTTTTCTTTCACTCTGCAAGTCCTTGTTTCCAGGGACCTGTAAGGACAGTGAGTGAATTGTCCTTGTGCTATATTGTGCTTAAAAAAAACATTTTTTCTAGGGACAGAAAACTGTAGGTAGGGAGAGTGTTTTTTTTCTTTCACTCTGCAAGTCCTTGTTTCCAGGGACCTGTAAGGACAGTGAGTGAATTGTCCTTGTGCTATATTGTGCTTAAAAAAAACATTTATTCTAGGGACAGAAAACTGTAGGTAGGGAGAGTGTCAGTTTATTTCACTCTGCAAGTCCTTGTTTCCAGGGACCTGGAAGGACAGTGAGTGAATTGTCCTTGTGTTATATTGTGATTAAAAAAAACATTTTTTCTAGGGACAGAAAACTGTAGGTAGGGAGAGTGTTTTTTTTCTTTCACTCTGCAAGTCCTTGTTTCCAGGGACCTGTAAGGACAGTGAGTGAATTGTCCTTGTGCTATATTGTGCTTAAAAAAACATTTATTCTAGGGACAGAAAACTGTAGGTAGGGAGAGTGTCAGTTTATTTCACTCTGCAAGTCCTTGTTTCCAGGGACCTGGAAGGACAGTGACTGAATTGTCCTTGTGCTATATTGTGATTAAAAAAAACATTTATTCTAGGGACAGAAAACTGTAGGTAGGGAGAGTGTCAGTTTATTTCACTCTGCAAGTCCTTGTTTCCAGGGACCTGTAAGGACAGTGAGTGAATTGTCCTTGTGCTATATTGTGATTAAAAAAAACATTTTTTCTAGGGACAGAAAACTGTAGGTAGGGAGAGTGTTTTTTTTCTTTCACTCTGCAAGTCCTTGTTTCCAGGGACCTGTAAGGACAGTGAGTGAATTGTCCTTGTGCTATATTGTGCTTAAAAAAAACATTTATTCTAGGGACAGAAAACTGTAGGTAGGGAGAGTGTCAGTTTATTTCACTCTGCAAGTCCTTGTTTCCAGGGACCTGGAAGGACAGTGAGTGAATTGTCCTTGTGTTATATTGTGATTAAAAAAAACATTTTTTCTAGGGACAGAAAACTGTAGGTAGGGAGAGTGTTTTTTTTCTTTCACTCTGCAAGTCCTTGTTTCCAGGGACCTGTAAGGACAGTGAGTGAATTGTCCTTGTGCTATATTGTGCTTAAAAAAAACATTTATTCTAGGGACAGAAAACTGTAGGTAGGGAGAGTGTCAGTTTATTTCACTCTGCAAGTCCTTGTTTCCAGGGACCTGGAAGGACAGTGAGTGAATTGTCCTTGTGTTATATTGTGATTAAAAAAAACATTTTTTCTAGGGACAGAAAACTGTAGGTAGGGAGAGTGTTTTTTTTCTTTCACTCTGCAAGTCCTTGTTTCCAGGGACCTGTAAGGACAGTGAGTGAATTGTCCTTGTGCTATATTGTGATTAAAAAAAACATTTTTTCTAGGGACAGAAAACTGTAGGTAGGGAGAGTGTCAGTTTCTTTCACTGTGAAAGTCCTTGTTTCAAGGGACAGAGAAGGACACCTGAAGGTAGCCCTTATTGCTTTTTTCCCATCTCCCTGCAGGCCATCTATTAGAATGTCTGGAAGGCAAACAAGGAGAGGCAGACAGTCAGGAGGCAATAAAAGAGGGCAAGCAGGCTCTGTGTCTGGGGGCAACAGTGCTGGTCGTGGACGCGGTGCATTGTCATCAGCACATGGCCATGGGACACGCTTGTCCTTCTTTTCGGCAGCTGGACATGTTGAGCCACATCATGCCGAAGACTTGGTAGAGTGGATGACCAAGCCCTCCTCCTCCTCCTCATCCTCTCTCACCCAGGCTCAGGGTACTGGAAAAGCAGCTGCCAAAGCGTCGTCTTCCCTGGTATCAATGTCAGACAAATCATCAGTCACTCCTTCCCTAGACCCACCATGTCCTCCTCCTGAGGAGTCCCCCGAACTGTTTCAGCACAGTGTTGGGTACATGCTCCAGGAGGATGCCCAGCGTTTCGAAGGGTCTGATGATGAAACCCAGCTAGAGGAAGGCAGTAGCGTGAGAGCAGACAGAGGGGATGCTCAAGAAGGACACCAATCTGGCAGTCATGTTCCAGCAGCTGCAGCATACTGCCAGATTGGCTCCAGTGATGAGGAGGGAGGGGATGATGAGGTCACTGACTCCACGTGGGTGCCTAATAGGAGAGAGGAGGAGGAGGAGGATGAGGAGGAGGCACATCTCCAACGAGGCAGGATGCCCTTTGGTGGCCAGCGTAAGGGCAGTACACCGACGGAATCACACCGCAGAGCTCCGCCTGTGCAGGGCGCTGCCTCTGCCCGTCATTCAAAAAGTTCTTTGGTGTGGGCCTTTTTTGAGGCTAGTGCATCAGATCGCACAGCTGCTGTTTGCAACATATGTCTCAAGCGTATATCGCGTGGCCAAAACATCAGCCGCTTGGGTACCACATGCCTGACCAGACATATGTTGACCTGCCATGCAGCTCGTTGGCAAGCCTACCTCAAAGACCCACACCAAAGAACAAAGCGGACCTCTCCTTGCACCGCATCAGCTGGGATCTCCAACCCCACTATAACTTCAGTCCTCTCTGAAACATGCACTGAGAGGAATGAAGGTGTAGAATTAGGTGTGTCACAGCCAAGTACTTGCGCCCACTCTGCTAGCAGTACACCGACGTCCGATTCTAGCAGGCAAATTTCCCTGCCCCAGCTGCTGGACCGTCGAAAGAAGTTCACTCCCAGCCATCCACATGCCCAGCGGTTGAATGCTAGCTTGGCTAAATTGCTAGCGCTTCAACTGCTGCCTTTTCAGTTGGTAGACTCGGCCCCCTTCCGTGAGTTTGTGCAATGTGCAGTTCCTCAGTGGCAGGTTCCCAAACGCCACTTTTTCTCACGGAAGGCTATTCCGGCTCTCTACCGGCATGTGGAAGGCAATGTCTTGGCCTCGCTGGACAGGGCGGTCAGCGGTAAGGTGCATATTACCGCTGACTCATGGTCCAGCAGGCATGGACAGGGACGTTACCTTTCTTTCACGGCCCATTGGGTCACTCTTTTGGCAGCTGGGAAGGATTCAGGACAAGGTGCAGTAGTGTTGGAGGTTGTCCCACCGCCACGCCTCCAAAATGCTACTACTGGTTGTGACACACCTCTCTCCTCCACCCCCTCCTCTTCTTCTTCCTCCATGGCCTCTTCCTGTGGTTTGTCCTATGAACCAGCGGTGCTCCGTAGCCGTTCACGGGGCTACGCAAGTACGCAGGCAAAAAGATGCCATGCCGTGCTTGCGCTGGTGTGTTTGGGGGACAGAAGCCACACTGGGGCAGAGGTCCTGTCTGCTCTGCAGGGCCAGGCCGAGAGGTGGTTGACGCCACGCCAGCTTAAGCCAGGAATGGTGGTTTGCGACAATGGCACCAACCTCCTCTCCGCCCTCCGACAGGGACAACTGACCCATGTGCCCTGTGTGGCTCACGTCCTTAACCTGGTGGTGCAGCGCTTCTTGGGCAGGTACCCGGGCTTACAGGATGTCCTGAGGCAGGCCAGGAAAGTCTGTGTGCATTTCCGCAGATCTTATAATGCCAGTGCTCGCCTGGCTGAGCTGCAAAAGGAGTTGAACCTGCCCAAGAACCGCCTTATATGTGACATGCCCACCAGGTGGAACTCAACGTTGGCCATGCTGCAGCGGCTGCACACGCAGCAGAGGGCCATCAATGAGTACCTGTGCGACTACGGCACCAGGACAGGGTCAGGGGAGCTTGGTTTTTTTTCTCCACGCCAGTGGGGCATGATCAGGGATGCATGCACTGTCCTGGCACCATTTGAGGAGGCCACGAGGATGGTGAGCAGTGACAGTGCATGCATCAGTGACACTGTACCTCTTGTCCACCTGTTGGAGCACACGCTGCGTGGAATAATGGACAGGGCACTTGAGGCAGAACAGAGGCAGGAAGAGGAGGACTTCCTTGCCTCTCAAGGCCCCCTTTACCCAGACAGTGTTCCTTCTGTCCCACCCATCGCACAGGAAGAGGAGGAGGAGGAGGAGGAGGAGGAGGAGGAGGATTGTGTCAGCATGGAGGTGGAGGCTGGCACTCAGCATCATCAGCAGCAGTCTTTTAGGGATGATTTACAGTCCCAAGAAACCAGTGGACTTGTACGTGGCTGGGAGGAGGTGGCTGCGGATCATGTCGTCCTTAGTGACCCAGAGGACTCCGGAGCGAATGCCTCAGCAAACCTACGCTGCATGGCCTCCCTGATCCTGCAAAGTCTGCGGAAGGATCCTCGTATTCTTCGGATCAAGGAGAGGGACCATTACTGGCTGGCCACTCTCCTTGATCCACGGTACAAGGGTAAGGTTGCGGACCTTATGTTACCGTCGCAGAGGGAGCAGAGGATGAGACAACTCCGGGAGGCCTTGCAGAAAGGTCTGTGCAACGCGTTCCCAGAGACTGGGAGGTTGCAAACTCCTGGTCCTGGACAACGAGTTGCTGAGGCTTCGGCCAGTCAAAGAAGGAGCGGTGGGGAAGGTGGCCGTCTGACCGATGCGTTCAGACAATTCTTTAGTCCGCAGCCCCAAAGTATGATCGGTTCCAGCAACCATCGCCAGCGTCTGATAAACATGGTGCAGGAATATCTAGGGGCAAGGTCAGACTTGGACACCTTCCCCACCGAAAATCCTCTGGCTTACTGGGTCTTGAGGATGGATCACTGGCCAGAGCTTGCACAGTATGCAATTGAGCTACTGGCCTGTCCTGCATCCAGCGTTCTTTCGGAACGCACATTCAGTGCTGCTGGAGGATTTGTCACGGATCACAGGGTGCGCCTGTCCACCGACTCGGTTGATCGACTGACTTTCATCAAGATGAACCAGTCTTGGATCACCACCAGCTACCACACACCTGATGCTGATATAACAGACTAATTGATTTTAACATGTCACATCCCTTCAAGACTGATGCTGATGCTGAGTGCCTGTGCTGTTATGTTGACTGGCTATCCTCCTCCTCCGAGTCCTCAATGATACGATTGATGATGATAGCTTGTAAGATCATTTTTGTTTATGGGTGCCGCCACCAGTGCCTAACGCCCAATTTTTCAGCCCCTGTTTAACAGGGGCGTGTAATTACAATTTTTGAAGCAATACTTTGCAACAGGGCTCATTGCTGTGCTCCAAGTACAGTATCTGTGAGGAGTTGCAGTGTTGTGCCACCAGTGCCTAACGCCCAATTTTTCAGCCCCTGTTTAACAGGGGCGTGTAATTACAATTTTTGAAGCAATACTTTGCAACAGGGCTCATTGCTGTGCTCCAAGTACAGTATCTGTGAGGAGTTGCAGTGTTGTGCCACCAGTGCCTAAGGCCCAATTTTTCAGACCCTGTTTAACAGGGGCGTGTCATTACAATTTTTGAAGCAATACTTTGCAACAGGGCTCATTGGTGTGCTCCAAGTACAGTATCTGTGAGGAGTTGCAGTGTTGTGCCACCAGTGCCTAAGGCCCAATTTTTCAGCCCCTGTTTAACAGGGGCGTGTCATTACAATTTTTGAAGCAATACTTTGCAACAGGGCTCATTGCTGTGCTCCAAGTACAGTATCTGTGAGGGGTTGCAGTGTTGTGCCACCAGTGCCTAAGGCCCAATTTTTCAGCCCCTGTTCAACAGGGGCATGTAATTACAATTCTTGATCTAATAATTCACAGCAGGGCCCATTGCTGCACCCACCAAGAGTAACTGTCAGGGCTTACAGTGTTGTGGCACCAGCACCACCATCAAAGGCCCAATTTTTACTACCACTGTTCAACAATTATATGTAATTAAAATTCCTGATATAATAGTTGACAGCAGGGCGTTCCAGCACCAACCAAGAGTAACTGTGAGTGCTTACAGTGTTGTGCCAACACCAACAACTAAGGGGCCTATTTCTGCAGAGTATATACGGCAGGTCCCTACTTTCAAACATCCAACTTACAAACGACTCCTACTTGCAAACGCAAGAAGACAACAGGAAGTGAGAGGAAATCTACCACTAGGAAGGAAAATTCTCTCCTGTAAGAATAAATATGGGAGAAAGGTGTCTCCTCTGTACTGATGCTTTATCAGCAATCCTTGTTTCAAGAAAAACACCACATTTCAAAAACAGTTGTCATTGGGACGGAAAGTGAGGTGAAATGTTCTGAACAGGGGCACAGACAGCAAAACAAATGTTACAGGGGTGATAACCCTTACCTATGTTTTCCAAAAAGTTTAAAAATAGATTTTGGGTCTGGAGCTACACTTCAACAATGTACCTGTTCAAAATTACAAACAGACTCTACATAAGAACAAACCTACAGTCCCTGTCTTGTATGCACCGCCTGTATAGGGCTGTTCAGAGTATATAGGGCCTTTTTTATTTTATGTGCGGGGTTCCCCTTAATATCCATACAAGACCCAAAGGGGCTGGTAATGGGCTGGGGTAGGGGGGGGGTCATGGGGTAGCTATGCCATTTTTCTTAAAGAATTTCATCCATATTACCGGGACCAGACATTACATTAAAGCCGCAAGCAGTTTTAAATGGCTTTTTTTTCCTTTAGAAGTGTCATTTTGTGCAGGGACAGTTCTAAACACGGGAAACACGTGGCACTTCACAGGCATACTTTAGACACCCCCCAGGTACGATATTTAAAGGAATATTTGACTTTTTTTTTTTCACTTTATGCATCATTAAAATGACTGCTCCCGAAAAACGACCGTTTTTAAAACTTCTTTTTGCATTGATACATGTCCCCTGGTGCAGAACCCGGGTTCCCAAACCCTTTTTAGGACAATAACATGCATAATAGTTGTTATAATTAGCACTTTAGAATTCGAACGTTCGCATCCATTGTATTTAATAGGGTTCTAATGTTCGTTCGAACTTTCGGTCCGTTCGCGGGTTCTGGTGCGAACCGAACCCGGGGGTGTTCGGCTCATCACTAATGGCAGCTCACCTCAATTGATAGACCCCTGAATAAATCAGTCAGGTCAACCAAGAAGGTGTTATAGCCAGTGACTTGCTAGATCAGATAGGATCTCATCAACCAACTCCCACACGGTATATACATGGAAAGACAAAAACGAAATCTAGTGCTCTCCGTTTGTATACAATTTATTTAAAAGAAGTGCAGTAATCCACTTACAAAACGAGCACTGTTCCACAATGCAAGGGATCCACGTTCACGATCATCAATCACTTTCCGTACGCGTTACGTCCCTAGGGGGCGGGACTTCTTCAGCGGTGGCGGAATGACGTGAGGCACTCGCTTAAATACACAATGGATCCACGTCTCATCAACTTGAAAGTGACGGCCTAAACAGGAATCGTCGCCATAGCAACCCTGTATACCGGCCGGATCAAGTTAAAGAACGTAGAAATCTTAGTAATGACTATGCAAACATCACTATTTTATTAAAAACATCACTATTTTGTTAAAAAAGGCTATGCTAGCTATTAAAATAGCTTTTATCTAAATAAAAAAGCATTTATCTTAACGAAAGATTATAAAAACATATAAATGATAATCATGTTTTATAGGTCATCCCGCGTCCAAACTGTGTCTCATGGATAATTTGCAGTAAAACAACAACAATAATAAAAAACAATGAAAAATAAGAACAATAAGATTAGATGGGTGATTATCGGTCTGAGATGAAACAATTATTGTCAAATTCGACATTGAGGCCGCCCGACACCATAACCTTTGTTTTATGAATCCAATGGGATTCCCTTCGGCTGAGCTCTCTCAAAAAATTGCCACCTCTCCAGTGCTTAATTACCCTCTCAACAACCTTGAATTTTAAACCCCTAGGGTTTTGGTTATGGACTAATTTAAAATGTTTGGACACTGTGCGTTTTTAACCCTTTCTTAATGTTATTCTTAATGTTATTCACATGCTCGCCTAGTCTCACATGAAGAGGTCTTGAGGTCCTGCCTATTTACTGGAGACCACACTCACATTCGAGCATGTAAACCACACCCACTGTGACACAAGTGATAAGCTGGTCTATTTTAAACTGTTTATTTATAGCTGTGGCCATAAAATCCTTACGTTTCTTGACATTGCATTTGGAATGTTTGCATGCGTACATCGCCCACAGGCGTAGAACCCTGAGAGGAAGGAGAAAAGTCTACTTTCAGACTGTACTGGTGGATCAACCACCCCCGGAGCCAGTCTGTCACGTAGGGAGGGGGCTTTTTTATATATAAAGGAGGGATGATCAGGTAACAGAGGGCCAAGTGTCTTATCTTGTTTTAAAATGGACCAGTTATTGGATACAATTAAAAAAAAAATTATGATGCACATTGTAATCCAATATCATCCTGAAATTAGAGACACTTATGCTTGTTTCCTTAATTTTATCCGAAACCAACACGGATCTTTCTAAACTGTGCACTTTCTCAATTTCTCTATTTAGAGAATCCTTATCATATCCCTTTTCCTGGAATCTGGAGGTGTGACAGCAGGAAGGTAAAGTCACCTGGTTGCATCCAGGGGGGTAGATATATTTCTCCCAGATTCAGGCTTTATGCCGACTTATACAACTAGGGAGTTGATGAAGCCCAGCTGAGGCTAGTGGGCTCATGAATGACTCATACCTCTAGGGAGAGTGCTGGGCGTCGTGAGGCAGGGAGTTGATGAGACCAGCTGAAGCCTGTCAGTTCGTTTAAGGCCTCTATAAAAACTCCCAGATTCATTAGATGTTAGCTCATGCCTGGAACCAGACCTGTGTGGACTGTCTAGGGAGAGTGAACCCCTGTGCGGTGAGGCAAAGCCTGTGTGGCTATTTGTGTGGACTTTTACTAAACCAGGGACTTAGGGACTAGGACAGCACCAGGCTGATCCCAGTTGTTAGTTTAGGAAACCTGCATGTTTAGTCAGAGGTCAAACTGACCAGGATTTATTTTGTTTGTTTCTTTTTGGCTTTGCTGTGTTTTGTCACTGTACATAGAGAAATAAACCGCACCTTTTGATTTTGAAAACCACAACCTCCGTCTGCTGGCCCTGTTTTTGTGTGGGGAGCCCAACCAGGGGGTCACACACACCCGCTACCGAGTTAACCCCCTCACAGTTGGTGGAGAACCAGTGGCAGTTTTTTTTAAGCCAGCATGGAGGAGATACTGAAACAGCTGGCTCTAGCAAATGCCAATCAACAGCAGACAAATGCAGGTTTGCAAAGGAGCCTTGCAGCCCAGCAGCAAGCTCATCAACAAGCCCAGCAGCAATCTGAGGCCCGCTTCATAGACCTGTTACAGAAGCAAGAGCAGAGACTACAACAAATGGAAGCAGTAATGCAGCAACGTCCGCAGACCAGTGAGGAAAGCCGTCCCACTAATACCGCGTCCTTTGGGGTGAGTCGTTTATTGACAAAAATGACTGGAGAGGATGATCCAGAGGTATTTTTGACCACATTTGAAAGGACTGCTGAAAGAGAAAAGTGGCCTGAGGAGCAGTGGGCTGGACTGGTGGCTCCTCTGTTAACTGGTGAATCGCAGAAGGCTTACTATGACCTAGAGCCTGACCAAGCAAAAGACTATGTGATGCTAAAAGCTGAAATATTGGCAAGGCTGGGTGTCACCCTGGCTGTCCGGGCTCAGCGTGTGCATAACTGGACTTTCCAGCTTGGAAAACCCCCCAGGTCTCAAATGTATGATCTCATTCACCTGAGCAGGAAGTGGCTACAGCCAGAGACTTTGTCCGCACCGGAGATTGTGGAACGTGTTGTGATGGATCGTTTCTTGAGAGCTCTTCCTACCACCATTCAAAAGTGGGTAAGCCATGGAGACCCAGAAACGGCCGGTAAACTTGTGGATCGTGTAGAGAGATACTTGGCTACAGAGAACCTGACGGCCTCTTCCAGAGACTCTCGGACTTTCCACCCTAAGACCAGACCATCCCCAGGGGCGGATAAGAGGATTCCAAGGGGTAAGGGTGGAGAGAGTGAGAGGGTGGGAGCTCTACCCCAAGTTTGGCGAGAACAGCCTGGGAAATCAGCGGCTCAAGAGGCGGCAAGAAGGATCGTTTGCTACCGCTGCCGGCAAGCGGGACATATTGCAGCAAATTGCCCGGTTGTGGAGGAACCCATGCAATGTGACTTTCTGATGGACAGACGTCAGTCGCTGTGTGCGACAGTCGCATGCACTGCCATTCGGGGAACTGAGAAACATTTATGCAAAATGTGTATTAATGGTAGAAATGTTGTGGTATTACTGGATTCAGGTAGCCTTGTGACCCTGATAAAGGCTGAATTAGTTAAAACAGAGGTCTCTGGGAATAGCAAGGTAGCTGTTATTTGTGTGCATGGGGACACCCGAGAGTATCCAGTGACTACAGTGTGTTTCGAGACCCCCAAAGGTACCCTCTCTCATCCAGTGGGGTTAGTATCTCAATTACCGCATGATGCCATTGTGGGAAGGGATTTTCCGAAGTTCTGGGAACTGTGGGATGATCCTGAGCCCCCCACTGGTGCCCCTATGTACCAGGAATGTGATAGCCAGAACTCCTCTGAGAGTGGTGAGGACTCTCCAGAATTTCCCTTGTCAGTATTGGCAGGGGAGACTCAAGAAACTGGAGAGGAGCCCACCTCCTCAGACGAAAACCTACCATCTGTGGAGTTTTCTGATCTGGAGGTTCACAGGGAAAATTTTGCCACAGAACAGTTAAAAGACCCCGCCCTAATAAAGGCACGGGAAAACGTAGTGGAAATAGATGGCGAGTTAGTGAACCCAGATAATACCTGCACTTACCCATACTTCAGCGTAGAGAAGGACCTACTGTATCGGGTGGCAAAAAGGGCAGAAGAAACCGTTGAGCAGCTGGTGGTGCCCAAATCTTACAGGAAGTTGGTGTTGGAGTTGGCCCATGGGCACATTCTTGGAGGTCATCTGGGGACAGAGAAAACCCGAGAGAGGGTATTACAGAGATTCTATTGGCCTGGGGTGATGAAGGACATAGAAAATTATTGTTCCTCCTGCCCTGTGTGTCAGAGGTCGGCCCCGATGCCACATTTCCGTAGCCCGCTGGTCCCTCTACCCATCATTGAGGTCCCGTTTGAGAGAATCGCAATGGATTTGGTAGGTCCTATAATCAAGTCCGCTAGGGGGCACCAGTACATATTGGTTATAATGGACTATGCCACCCGTTATCCAGAAGCGATCCCTCTCAGAAATACCTCGGCCAAAACCATAGCCAAAGAGCTATCTCTTGTTTTTAGCCGGGTGGGTATTTGTAAAGAACTGCTTACGGACCAAGGTACACCCTTTATGTCCCGGGTTATGAAAGAGCTGTGTAAATTGTTCAAAGTGACGCAATTGCGTACATCTGTGTATCACCCCCAAACCGATGGGCTGGTTGAAAGATTCAACAAAACCCTAAAACAAATGTTGAAGAAAGTGGTGGATAGAGATGGAAAGGATTGGGACTGTCTACTTCCTTATTTGATGTTTGCTATTAGGGAGGTGCCCCAATCCTCTACGGGATTCTCCCCCTTTGAGTTACTGTATGGGAGACACCCAAGAGGGCTGTTGGATATTGCCAAGGAAACTTGGGAAAGTGAGAGTTCTCCCCACAGGAGTGTGATTGAGCATGTCGCCCTGATGCAAGATCGAATTGCACAGGTAATGCCCATCGTGAAGGAACATTTGGCCCAAGCGCAGTTGGCACAGCAGAGAGTGTACAACCGTGGAGCAAAGACCCGTACCTTTTCCCCGGGGGATAGGATATTGGTACTTGTCCCTACGGTTGAAAGTAAATTCCTTGCCAAATGGCAAGGCCCCTACGAGATAATGGAAAAAGTGAGCGAAGTGAATTACAAGGTCAGACAACCAGGAAGGCGAAAGCCCGAACAGATATATCACGTTAATCTGTTGAAAGCCTGGAGGGATAGAGAGTCCCTAGTCGCAGAAACTTGGTCACCAGCTCAAACTGGTTGCGTGATTCCGGAGGTTGGAATAGCAGCCACCTTGTCACAACCCCAACAACAGGAGGTTAAGGAGTTTGTGCTTCGCAACAAGGAGGTGTTCTCTGAGCTGCCGGGACAAACATCTGGGGTAGAGCATGATATTATTACCCCGCCCGGTGAAAGGGTGAAGTTAAAACCCTATCGGATCCCAGAGGCCCGACGGGAGGCAATACGGGAGGAAGTACAGAAAATGCTGAACTTAGGGGTGATAGAGGAGTCCCAAAGTGATTGGTCTAGTCCCATTGTGTTGGTGCCTAAACCGGATGGGAGCTGGCGATTTTGTAACGATTTTCGTCAGTTGAACAAAGTTACAAAATTTGACACCTACCCCATGCCACGTATAGATGAGTTGATCGACCGGCTGGGAACAGCCCGATACATGACGACTCTTGACCTCACAAAAGGGTATTGGCAAATTCCCCTGGCCAAGTCGGCCAAAGAGAAAACCGCATTTGTAACCCCAGACGGGGCGTTCCAATATAAGAGAATGCCGTTCGGGTTACAGAATGCGCCGGCCACATTCCAGCGGAAAATGGACCAGATGCTGAGGCCCCATCGGAAGTATGCTGCGGCTTACCTGGATGACGTAATTGTCCATAGCACAGATTGGGCCTCACATCTGCCAAAAGTGCAAGCAGTCCTGGACTCTGTTCGGGAAGCGGGGTTTACGGCTAACCCCAAGAAGTGTACCATTGGGCAGGAGGAGGCCAAATATCTTGGGTACACCATTGGCAGGGGAGTAATAAAACCCCAACTCAACAAAGTCGAGGCCATCCAGAGTTGGCCACGTCCCAACAGCAAGAAGCAGGTACGAGCCTTTCTGGGAATCGCGGGTTATTATCGGCGCTTCATTCCCCACTTTGCTTCTAAGGCTGTGCCCCTAACCAACCTGACGAAAGGGAAAGGGTCGGTCATGATTAAATGGACCCCCGAGGCTGAGGCAGCATTCCAATTCTTGAAACAAGCCTTATGTAGCCAGCCAGTGTTGTACTCACCCGACTTCTCTAAAGACTTTGTCGTACAAAGTGATGCGTCAGATGTGGGGTTAGGAGCAGTATTGTCCCAGGTCTGGAACGGGGAAGAGCACCCAGTCATTTACCTCAGCAGGAAGTTGAAGTCCCATGAGGTAAATTACGCCACGGTTGAAAAGGAGTGTTTAGCGGTGAAGTGGGCTCTAGATTCCCTTCGGTACTATCTGCTAGGTAGGCACTTTGACATGGTTACGGATCACGCTCCGTTAAAGTGGATGGCTCAAAACAAGGAGACAAATAGAAGAGTGAATAGGTGGTTCCTGGCCCTACAGGAATTCAACTTCACAGTAAAGCATCGCCCTGGCGTTCAAATGGGGAATGTGGATGCTTTGTCTCGAGTACATGAATGCCTGATTGCTGGTGTTCCAACCCCAAGGTTAAAACAAGAGGGGGGGGTATGTGACAGCAGGAAGGTAAAGTCACCTGGTTGCATCCAGGGGGGTAGATATATTTCTCCCAGATTCAGGCTTTATGCCGACTTATACAACTAGGGAGTTGATGAAGCCCAGCTGAGGCTAGTGGGCTCATGAATGACTCATACCTCTAGGGAGAGTGCTGGGCGTCGTGAGGCAGGGAGTTGATGAGACCAGCTGAAGCCTGTCAGTTCGTTTAAGGCCTCTATAAAAACTCCCAGATTCATTAGATGTTAGCTCATGCCTGGAACCAGACCTGTGTGGACTGTCTAGGGAGAGTGAACCCCTGTGCGGTGAGGCAAAGCCTGTGTGGCTATTTGTGTGGACTTTTACTAAACCAGGGACTTAGGGACTAGGACAGCACCAGGCTGATCCCAGTTGTTAGTTTAGGAAACCTGCATGTTTAGTCAGAGGTCAAACTGACCAGGATTTATTTTGTTTGTTTCTTTTTGGCTTTGCTGTGTTTTGTCACTGTACATAGAGAAATAAACCGCACCTTTTGATTTTGAAAACCACAACCTCCGTCTGCTGGCCCTGTTTTTGTGTGGGGAGCCCAACCAGGGGGTCACACACACCCGCTACCGAGTTAACCCCCTCACAGAGGATAATAATTGAGACTGTGAATACGGGCGATTGGTGGAGACACCAGCCCCAGCAATCTCCAGCAATGAATGGGCACCCGCGAAAGAGAAAAGAACGAGAGGAAAGAGGGGGTAGGAGAAAACAAAAAATCAAAACCCCAATAGGTGCTGGTATTTACAATTTGAGCAACTGTACACTGAATGAGGATGAACTATAGGTATTAGATAGGGGACTAAAATTTGCACCTATCCGTAATCTTGATAAATCACATACCTATGTAAACATTCAGGAATCTCAATATGAGAAAATACTTTCTGTCTAACTCAAGCAGACCATTAACAGTAGATGTGGGTGTTCACTCTAACCTACGTAACAAGTCCACCTTTAACCCTTTGAATGCGGATAACAAATATCTTGAAGTGTTTAAACACAAGGTTTTTAATGATCTTAATAAAATGAGGATACGCAAAGTTGCTGACCCTCAGTATATCAAAAAAGTTATGGAATCCTTAGAGAAACTAAAGGAGATCATTATACGCCCTGCAGATAAGGGAGGGGGTCTTGTTATCTTAAATAAAGTTGACTACCTGGCTGAGATGGATCGTTTGTTAAGTGATTGTGATACCTATCAAATCCTGAATAAAGATCCTATGTTGACATATAAAGATGAACTACATCTGTTGATAGAGGAGAAGAAAACAAAAAATGTATTGAATAAGAAGGAAGCAGAATATTTGGACCCTCTATTTTGTAGGACTCCAATTATATACTGTCTTCCTAAGATCCAAAGGATAGTGCCAAACCACCAGGTAGGCCTATCGTTAATGGAATTGACTCTATTTCCTCTAGATTAGTACAGTACATTGACAGTTTTTTACAGCCCTTAGTGTCTAAGACGGATGCATATCTTAAAGACACAAAGCATATTATACAAATTATTGAAATCAGTGACATGTTCATCTTCAAGTATTTTGATCACTGCGGACGTGAGCTCACTGTACACTATCATTGGGCATGTGGATGCGGTATCCTCAGTACGGTGGGCTCTGTCATCATCTGATCTGCCTAGAAAAAATAGAAAATTTCTTCTAAAAAAGTTTAGGTTTTTGCCTTTCTAGGAACTATTTTTGGTATCAACGCCAGTTCTTTTTACAAACAAGGGGGGTTGCGATGGGGGCCCGTTTTGCTCCCAGTGTGGCCAATCTTTTTATGGCCCACTGGGAGGAAGAAGTGGTCTTCAGAAATCGTCCTCCACAGTTATATTGTTATAAAAGATTCAGAGACGATCTTATTATGATATGGGACGGAGATCGAATTAGTCTGGATCTTTTTATGCATACAATGAATAATAACACCAAAAATATAGAACTGACTTGGAAGATCAGTACAGAAAGTGTTTGTAACGGCACCCCAAGTATGTAAGGGGTTAACGCTGTTTAGGATATTCCCTCTTTGGACACACATCCACTGCCGATCCTCCACAGTCAGGCGACCGCTTCCCATAGGATTAATCCTTCCAAACATACGAGACAAACGCTCTGTATCTTTCCAACTGGACTGACACTTTTTATTGAAACACTGCAAGTTTTATACACACAGAGAGGAGTTTATTTTCTTTCCTCTCACAAAGCACTTCTGACCAGACCTAATTTACATGAGCTAATTAACTACAGCTGATGACTCAGACACATGACCTTTAGGCTAGCCTTACTGTCTCCTACAATACACATTATTTTGACATCTCTTAAGAGACAATAGTTGGGTTCGTTAGCTAATCCCTTTTCAGTTTAAATGACTAGGCCTGACCTTTATATACACACAAGTACAGAGTTAATTATCTCTATTCACAATGAGAGGATCTTTAGAACACATCAGCCCTTTTCAATTAACCTGTTGAGTTCAGGATCAACAAAAATAGTTATTTACAGATATCCTGGGAAATATTGTGGAATAATATTACAGAGTAGACCCATTTTAAAGCAATCCAATACATATTCTCAATGTCCATTATTTCCTGGCTCACACTTTCTAAGAACTTCTGGGTTCCACGGGCCCACCCGTTACAGTGTTGTTTTTCTGGATTTAGAAATTGGTAAGAGCAATGGGCATTTCTGTCTATGTAACCATCTTAAACCTACCAATCGAAACTCCTATATACCCATGATCATAAATCATGGCTATGTAATATCCCCAGGGGCCAATTCGTCAGGTTGAGACGTAACTGCACACAAGAAGAGGATTTCATCTCACAGTCTCAATTATTATCCTCCAGATTCCAGGAAAAGGGATATGATAAGGATTCTCTAAATAGAGAAATTGAGAAAGTGCGCAGTTTAGATAGATCCGTGTTAGTTTCGGATAAAATTAAGAAAACAAGCATAAGTGTCTCTAATTTCAGGATGATATTGGATTACAATGTGCATCATAATTTTTTTTTTTAAATTGTATCCAATATCCTATCTGATCTAGCAAGTCACTGGCTATAACACCTTCCTGATCCGGAGTGTCTGGTTTTGATCTTCCCATTGAGGGAACCACTTGGTTGACCTGACTGATTTATTCAGGGGTCTATAAACTGTGATGAGCTGCCATTGCTACCATTGGTGGAGGTTGTCACAAAGACACTTGAACTGAATCGACTGCCTGCCTGTAGTATATTAGGAAGAGAACAACAGGAATGGTCTGCAGTGAGATCTAGCTGCACACTGTGCACAGGATATAGTACTTTATATACTGCAGCTAACTGAATCAACTGCCTGCCTGTAGTATATTAGGATGAGAATAACAGGAATGGTCTGCAGTGAGATCTAGCTGCACACTGTGCACAGGATATAGTACTGAATAAACTGCAGCTAACTGAATAAACTGCCTGCCTGTAGTATATTAGGAACAGTACACCAGGAACGCTCTGCAGTCAGATCTAGCTATACAGTGTAATATATATATATATATATATAACGGTGTCCTCAATTTAAGGGAAGTGTTTTGGAGGTAGTATGCCCAAACACCTTGATTTATCAGGGTTTACAACCATTTTATCCACAGGGAAAGTATTGGTGTACAGTTCCCTGTGGCCTACAGGTGGCGCTGCCATAGTAGGCTAGGGTTGAACCACCAGTACAGGGCTGTGCTTATTGTGTCCCCTCTCGGCAAACGTACGGTGGGGAGGGGTTAACCTGCTGTGCATGCTGGGAGAGGAGATAAAAGGGGCAGACGCTGCCTGTTCGGGGTTAGTCGGTGGGGTCCTACCCCTGGTTCTGGTTCTAGTCAGTCCTGGGCGCCCTAGGCCCAAGGGCGGGTGTTCTCTGTTCCGGATCCATCCTGGGCACCTTTAGTCCCAGGGTGAGGTACTACTCTGCTGTTCCTGACTGTCCTGGATATGAAGACTCGGGAATTGCAGCAAAGGCCTGGGCCCAGCACCTTCGGCTGGGGCCCGTCGAGGGATCGAGGAGTCTCAGGGTGCCGCCTTGGGAGGGGACCAGTATCTGAGTAGAGGGACTGATGCGGTAGTCACGGTGAAGGAAAGGGTCCCGGTAACTCTCCGGAGGGATGTCTTCTCCCTAGGCAAAGGTCAATTTCACCAGGTCTGTGGCAGAAACCAATTTCACCAGGTCTGTGGCAGAGACCTTGAGTAAAGTGCGAGTGTCATTTGGCTGCTAGTCTTGTTTTAAGTAGACTATCCATGTGAGGCTGAGTCTGTTCAAGAAGCTGGACAGTGATGTGACTAAGATTGTGCCTGGACCTTTCCCCACATCTTGTGCTATCCATTTCTTGCTCCAACCTTTGTTTCTAGCAAGAGACTGTTATTTGCTGAAAGAAGAAATAAACTCTCTGTTGGAGTTATAGCATGTGGTGACATTCTATTCACTGGGGGAAGCAAGTACTCAAATCTGTTATCCACACAGGTGAGAAAACCATTCTCTGGCTCAACTGTGAAACGACCCACCAACAACACCGCTCAACCTCTTAATACGGAATTGGTAGAAATAGGTACTAGTTGGAATTTTTTAAACCTTATCTATATATCCATTTTCCGTAACAGTTTATTCACATATGTTTTTGATTCTAATTTGTCTCTAACAAATACCTTTCATCTGAATGACACATCAAATTTATGTTCTTTTTTGGAATAACATTATAATCTTGAGACCAGGTATATTTATTTATTGTTTATATATGCCTAAATTGGTCTCAAAACTATCTATTTGATATGTTATTAACATAAATCCCCCTTTTTTCCTCCAGGTGACTATTCACCTTCCATTGCTTTACACAGCACTTTATGTATATATGTGCGTGTTTATGAGCTAGCATCCTCTCTAAGGTTTACCGTATGACTCCATTATAAGAATATCCTTTGGACTCAGTTTCAGCTATACCATCATGAAATTTCCAACAATGTCCAGGTAATGAAGGTTTTTTGTGGCAATGGGGAAGCCGCCTCTATGTCGCTCCTCTGCTGAATATTTAATATGTTATGTTGTATAATAATTCTTGGTGTAAAAATGTATGTATATTTACTGTATATGTTTTGTGTTTTCAGCAATACATGACAATAATAACACTCCTGAAGAAGCCATTTCTGGCGAAACTTTGAGATTATATGTCTGTATTTCATTGTTTCTTACTGTAATTGATTTATTGGTTTGTTTTGTTTTTTCCACAAAGATTTTATTGTATTGTAGCGTTACCCTCAACTAAGAGGGCCGCAGATTTGGTCTGGGCCCTGAGTACAGCTCCGCCAACCCCCGGCAATCTACTCGACCCTTTCTGGCACAGTTAGTTTAGGGGTATACACATTTAATACTTATACTTTATGAGAGACTCAGACACGGAGTAGTTATAAAGGAATAACAGATTTTTACTTTCAGCTAGGCAAAGGGAATGAACAGTGATAACAACTTGACCATTAGAATATACACAGAGCCCTGCAATATTAACCACTTGACCACTGGGCACTTAAACCCCCTTAATAACCAGACCAATTTTCAGCTTTCGGTGCTCTCACGTTTTGAATGACAATTACTCAGTCATACAACACTGTACCCATATGAATTTTTTGTCCTTTTTTTCACACAAATAGAGCTTTCTTTTGGTGGTATTTAATCACTGTTGGGTTTTTTATTTTTTGCGCTATAAGAGAAAAAAGACTGAAAATTTTGTAAAAAAAATATTTTTTTTTTCGTTTCTGTTATAAAATTTTGCAAATTACTATTTTTTCTTCATAAATTTTGGCCAAAATTTATACTGCTACATATCTTTGGTAAAAATAAGTACAAATTGGTGGATATTATTTGGTCTTTGTGAAAGTTATAGAGTCCACAAGCTATGGTGCCAATATCTGAAAATTGATCACACCTGAAGTACTGACGGCCGATCTCATTTCTTGAGACCCTAACATGCCAGAAAAGTACAAATACCCCCCAAATGACCCCTTTTTGGAAAGAAGACATTCCAAGGTATTCAGAAAGAGGCATTGTGAGTTTTTTGAAGTTGTCATTTTTTCCCACAATTCTTTGCAAAATCAAGATTTTTTTTTTCTCTTTTTTTTTTTAACAAAATTGTCATATTAGCAGGTTATTTCTCACACACAGCATATGCATACCACAAATTACACCCCAAAACACATTCTGCTATTCCTCCCGAGTATGGCGATACCACATGTGTGAGACTTTTACACAGCGTGGCCACATACAGAGGCCCAACATGCAGGGAGCACCTTCAGGCATTCTGGAGCACCCAGGCCAATTCTGACATTTCTCTCCTACATGTAAAAATCATCATTTGTTTGCTAGAAAATTACATAGAACCCCAAAACATTATATATGTTTTTTTAGCAAAGACCTTAGAGAATATAATGGTGGTTGTTGCAACTTTTTATCTCGCACGATATTTGCGCAGCAATTTTTTTAACACGTTTTTTACGGAAAAAAAATGTTTTGTGCTTAAAAAAAAAAAAACAGTAAAGTTAGCCCAATGTTTTTGCATAATGTGAAAGATGAAGTTACGCCGAGTAAATAGATACCTAACATGTCACCCTTAAAAATTGCAAACACTCGTGGAATGGCGCCAAACTTCGCTACTTAAAAAAATCCCCATAGGCGACGCTTTAAATATTTTTACTGGTTACATGATTTTAGTTACAGAGGAGGTCTAGGGCCAAAATGATTGCTCTCGCTCTAACGTTCGCAGAGATACCTCACATGTGTGGTTTGAAAACCGTTTTCATATGTGGGCGGGACTTACGTATGAGTTCGCTTCTGTATGCGAGCTCACGGGGACAGGGGCGCTTTAAAAAAAATATATATTTTTTTATTGTTCATTTTACTTTATTTATTTTAGTTTGACATGTTTTTCCGCCCCAAAAAATTTTTTGATCACTTTTATACCTATTACAAGGAACGTAAACATCCCTTGTAATAGGAATATGGCATGACAGGTCCTCTTTACAGTGAGATATGTGGTCAATAAGACCCCACATCTCACCTCTAGGCTGGGAAGCCTGAAAAACAAAACAAAAAAAAACAACAATCCTGGCTTTAATCGTAGCGGTGAGTCGGTAGAAGCACCGGAGGGCAGCGGGAGGGGGGGACATCCCCTCTCGCCTCCCGTAAGAATGATCAAGCAGCGGAACAGCCGCTATGATTGTTCTTATGGTGCAGGGAATCGCCGGCTGAAAAAGCTAATATCTGAATGATGCCTGTAGCTGCTCCCATCATTCAGATATCCCCGCACAAAGTCAAGGACGTCATATGACGGCCGGCGGGCGGGAAGTGGGCATTGCGGAGTATTGCCGGGCATTGCAGGGCATTGCGGAGTATTGCGGACTATGGCAGGGTATTGCGGAGTATGGCAGGGTATTGCAGGGTATTGCAGAGTATTGTGCAGGGTATTGCAGAGTATTGCGCAGGGTATTGCACAGGGTATTGCAGAGTATTGCGCAGGGTATTGCAGAGTATTGTGCAGGGTATTGCAGAGTATTTTGCAGAGTATTGCGCAGGGTATTGCAGAGTATTGCGCAGGGTATTGCAGAGTATTGCGCAGGGTATTGCAGAGTATTGCGCAGGGTATTGCAGAGTATTGCGCAGGGTATTGCAGAGTATTTTGCAGGGTATTGCAGAGTATTGTGCAGGGTATTGCAGAGTATTGTGCAGGGTATTGCAGAGTATTGTGCATGGTATTGCAGAGTATTGCGCAGGGTATTGCAGAGTATTGCGCAGGGTATTGCAGAGTATTGCGCAGGGTATTGCGCAGGGTATTGCAGAGTATTGCAGAGTATTGCGCAGGGTATTGCAGAGTATTGCGCAGGGTATTGCAGAGTATTGCGCAGGGTATTGCAGAGTATTGCACCAGGGTATTGCAGAGTATTTTGCAGAGTATTGCGCAGGGTATTTTGCAGAGTATTGGCAGGGTGTATTGCAGAGTATTGGCAGGGTATTGCACCAG
Organism: Rana muscosa; assembly: GCA_029206835.1. Classification (NCBI taxonomy): domain Eukaryota; kingdom Metazoa; phylum Chordata; class Amphibia; order Anura; family Ranidae; genus Rana; species Rana muscosa. The sequence continues at coordinate 281,030,927 of CM055127.1, read as the reverse complement.
GGATGGCTGAGCAGGGATGGATGGATGGCTGGATCTGTGACTGCAATTGTCACAGATCCAGCCCACAGAGCTGCTGCTGCCATCCGCAGGGAGGAACCGGCGTCATCAAATGACGCCGGTCTGTTTACAAGTGATTGCTCCGTCATTTGACGGAGCGATCCCGTGGTAAACGGGCGCTATCGGTGGCGATTTACCGCGATTCGTGATCCGCCGGGTCCAGAGGTCACGGAGTTTCACCCGGCGGTCACGGAGTTTCCCGTGTGCGCGCCCCAGGGGGCGCGCGGGAGCGCGATTCTGGGAGGACGTTATATAACGTCCTCCCAGAGTTAAGCAACCACCTTGTCGACGTTATTTGTCGGCAGGTGGTTGTTAAGTGGTTAAAATATCAGTCACACTACACCATGGAGGAAGGGGGGGTGGATAAGGAGACGCCACGTGGGGCGACTGTTAACTAGGCGCCCTGTGGCGCAATAACTAAACTAGGTCCCTAATGAATCAGGCCTGATTCCTAACTCTAGAACTCAGTCCTGTATGAATGATGGATTCTTCACCGGCATCTGTAGAGGTGGTGCACTTAAGAATAAACAATTGTAATCCAGGAAAAGGAAAGTTGATAACTGACAACACTTCACTGGAGATCCTCTGGATCAGTCCTGCTGTGAATCTCCAGTGAGAGTCTTTAACATGAGGTAGTAGGCCTCGGCAGTTTATAGGCACAGTACTAGCAAACAGGTTAGGGAATGAGCTTACGCTCGCTCACCCGCCGGACACGATCTCCGTCCGGAACTTCCACCGGCTGTGACTTCACTCGCCCACAGCGGTTGCTGCGATCGGGTCCCCGATCCCATCCAGGCTGTAAGTAGAGATGTCGGATGCCACCCAGGCTCGCAGTGGGGTGGAAGGCTCTTTGGTCGGCTGCGGAAGGCCCCAGGCTTCAGGCCTTACCCAGCACAGGTCCGCACAGGTGTATCAGTCTCCGCCGTCCCGTGTCCAAAGAGGCCGAGCCAGGCCTCGCCCCTTCCTTATATATCCCCACCCATGAGTCTCTGGGGCAGAAGCAAAACATCCTGGGAACCAGTGGGGTTCTGGGAACAGTAGTTCGAGAGCATTTAAAGGAACCCCGCTACAGTATATTTGAAAGAAGTACACAAAGTACACAAAGTAAAAGTATACAGCACATCGTAGCAGTACAACAATTTAACAAATTGGGCAACAGGATCCATATGCAGTGTTCCAAGCAGTAAATAACCGGTAAGAGTACAGAAAACATCTAGAGCGAGCATAGTAAATGCTCGGAAGCTCATTGACATCGAATAAAGTGGCCATATCCTAGGCTTTATGCCTTCTAGGGTATCATGCGACTATTCTTGAATTGATTAACTACTCTTTCATGAGATTCTCGGAACCACCTGCCAGGGCATTGACAAAATCACTCAACCGTGTCCAATTGTTCTTATCTAAGGGCATGGACCCAGGGCTCAGACTCGGACAATCTCGTCCGCCCCGAGCTCTGTGTCCAACCTGCTACCTAACTCAGAAAATTTTAAGGAAAGAAAAGAATAGGGGAGGGGGGGGGAGGAGAAGAAAAAACAAAAGAGAAAAGAAAAGAACAAAAAGGGGGGGGGAGGAAATGCGGAGAGGGGGCGGAAACCCACCTTCTACCCTCTCCGTCCACCGTCCATACGCTACAATCACTGAGTCTCCTGGATCCCCGGGGAGAACCATCTACGATAAATTTGTATTATGGCAATAGCTTATACGTCTAGTTGTATCAATACCTGATATGAATGGGAGTTTTTGTACTCGATCCACGCTTCCCAAATAGCTGAGAAGCTCGAGATTTTGTCTTGTGAGGTGAGAATCAGTTCCTCCATCATTGCAATACGGTCGACACGTAGTGTCCATTCTTTTAGCGAAGGCGGCCGCGTGGACCTCCAATGTACCGGTATGCAGAGCCTAGCAGCGTTTATTAAATGCATAGCTATTGATTTGAAGTATTGTCTTTTAGGGATTGTGGATAGGTGCAGTAGATATTGTCTGGGTGTAAACTCCAGTGGGAGCGAAGAGATTGCTGTAGTCACTTCATGTATCTTACGCCAGTATGGCTGAATTCGAGGGCAGGACCACCAGACATGGAGAAAGGTTCCTATCTCTGATTCACATCGCCAACAGTAATCAGGTACCGTCGGGAAAATCTTATGGAGCACTTGAGGGGTCTTGTACCATCTAGTTTTGAGTTTGTACCCGTTCTCTTGCGTATTGACATTAAGAGAGCCTTTGTGTATGTATAAATGGATCTGGTCCCAACTAGCGTCTCCTATCTCTCTGTCTAAGGCTGTCTCCCAAAACGTATGGTCTGTTTGTAAAGAGGAGTACGAATCTCCAAACATGGACGCGTACAAGGCCGAAATTACATGACTCTGGGGTGGAGATCTCGAACATAGGGAATCGAACACTGTGGGCGGGCTCGTGAATTTGACTATTTTCGCTGGCACATCTAGAAAGTGTTTAAATTGCACATAAGACCAGGAGGGGAAGGACTTAGTGTTAGACAGTGCAGCAAGCTCTTGTAGCTTTAGAAACTTGCCATTGCGAAAGAAGTGCTTGGCCTGCATCTGTGGGTATGGCCATTCCTTAAAAAGATAGGATGGCGATAGACCCGGGGGGAGATTTATTGGTTTTTAATTATGTTAATGAACAAACTTTTCTACTAAATAAAATATATTTTTTATAAAATATTGTGTTGTGAATGCACCTTAAAAGTCCCATTTCTCTTTATTCAATTTTCAAAATTTAAAGGGACGCGGTGCTTACGGATATACAGATGTCAGATAGTTCTCCTATCTTAATACAGGAGGGTACGGGCTTGTGGCATGGTGTGCCCCATTTTCCTTACAAACAGCCGAAGAACAAGGCAGGTAAAAGGGAATCTGTGTGCTACTATATATATATATATATATACACTCAAAGCCTGGAATGCATATATATATATATATATATATATATATATATATATATATATATATATATATATATACACACTAAATATACTGGAGCTAACTGAATCAACTGCCTGCTCAATCTAGCTAACTGAATCGCCTGCCTGCTCAATCTATCTAAATTAAATTAAATGACACTCTCTCTCAATGATTGGCCAAAGCATGCGGGTCATAGTGCATGCTTGGCCAATCATCAGCCAGCAATGCACTGCGATGACGCAGTGCATTATGGGGCGTGACGCGCCGCTCAAATTTGGCGCGAGTGGCCAAGAATGTCGAACAATCGAACGGCCGATGTTCGAGTCAAATGCATGTTCGACTCGAAACTCAAAGCTCATCCCTACTCTAAAGTTTGACAGGGTACACTGGGCTCTAGGTCCCTCTCAAGTCTACCGATCCTAACCACCCTCGAGACGTGGTATGACGCTTACACTGGTATACACAGAAGGAATTAATGCTTTGCAATACCTGGATAAGGGGACCAATCATTTTTGATGGGGCAAGGGTCTCTATACTACCCGATATCTCTAGGGCCATCCTGCAAAGGAGAGCAATGCTAAAACCACTGCTGGAGAAACTGCGCAACATTGAACTTATTTGTAGATGGGGTTTTCTCTTCCAGCTGACCATGCGCAAGGGGGGGATCCTCTTTCCTGCTGAGATGCCACGCTGACTTACCAAACATCTGCTAGTTTCTCAATATAGATCCAATTCCGCTGCAGGACTGGTTACGCCCACTGCCAGGGCTTGACTGGGCCAAAAATTTGGCCCTGGACTTCATCCAGATCGGCCAACTTTGACAGGTCTCTCCCATGGCGGCCGGACAAATTTCTGGCGCCCCCACAAGGGCGTGGTCATCTTACTAGCTCCTCCCCTTTACAAATATTTCTATGGCAATGACTCAAACACAGAGATGCTCCTCTAAGGAGTCTTCGTTACCCTGGGATCCTCCCACGATCTTTTAACAATAAACAAAATACAGGAAGAGAACACACAAATAGGACCTGGAGGGGGTCTCTATAATGGACACAGAGAGGGCTTCTGTTAGAGAGTCTGTTAGAAAGAGCCCCAAGACATAGCACAGGAGATAGTCAGAGACTGCAGACATGATACAGGAGATGGTCAGAGACTGCAGACATGATACAGGAGATGGTCAGAGACTGCAGACATGATACTAGAGAGATGGTCAGAGACTGCAGACATGATACTAGAGAGATGGTCAGAGACTGCAGACATGATACTAGAGAGATGGTCAGAGACTGCAGACATGATACTAGAGAGATGGTCAGAGACTGCAGACATGATACTAGAGAGATGGTCAGAGACTGCAGACATGATACAAGAGATGGTCAGAGACTGCAGTCATGATACAAGAGATGGTCAGAGACTGCAGACATGATACAGTACAGGGGGAGGGTAAGCAGACACAGTAAAGGGGCAGTAATGGACTATACATTTATCAATACCCCCGTAGGGGCCGCTGGTTTAAGATTTGGGCCTGCCGTTACCTTTCTGTTCACCACACTCGTCCTAGGGGTCCCTCTTGAAGAGCTTTCATGAATGTCCACACCAACACTTGTTTTTTTTTTTGTTTTTTTTCCTTCAAGAGTTTTATTAAAACAGTTCCAACAGAGGGGTAGAGGGATAGGGGAGGTTCAGGTACCTTGCTTTGCGGATCACGGGCACAACCTTAGATCCAGAGGACAAATCGGTTCCACACTGGATTCGGCAACCACCGGATAGGCTTACTCTCACTGGCCTAGCAACCGGTGCGAAGCTCGTTCAAAGTCTCTGCCACAGACTTGATGAGTGCCATCAAGTCATTTCACAATCTTCTGCCACAAGATCGTGCAACCACACTGACACTTTGCAAAGTTCCTCAAAAAAGTACAGAGCTCACGGTGCCAGAATCTTTCAGCCACCCGGCAGCACCGTGAGGTAAATTGGCCAGGATGCGTCCTTCAATTGAGTCCCCAGTTGTTCCGCTTCTTCCCGCAGGCAAGACCGCGCAGGACCATCCCTGGACTAGTAGGCCCCAGAAGCTCCTGGGCCTACTCTCAGTTGCAGAGCCTCGGGCCAGGAAGCTCGCACATCCCTGAGGCCAGGAGGGCCCTCAGGTCAGGATCCGTCAAACGTACCCCGCTAGAGCGGTCTCTGTCCCTTAAGTACCCCTCCCCAGAATGCACAGCGGGTTGACCACGCCCCCTGAGCCACTTCTGGGAAAGGAATACCCAAACATCCAGCCTGTTGCATTTCCAACCTTGACCTGTGGTGACAGTGACACCTATTGTCAAGTGGAAAAACGTGCAACCGAGCTAGACTAAAACAGAGCCAACAATTTTTAGCATAATCCTTCTGAACTATAGCTCAGACAACTAAATTTAACACATAACGCCTACCCAACAGGAGCAGGGCGCTACACTCTTCCTCCACCACAAAAAGACGATGTCCTCATCGTCAAGAAAAAAAATATGACTCTCACTCCTGAGAGTTGTACCTGAACCCCCAAAAAAAACTTGGATGGGAAGGGAGGGGCAAAACAGTACAAGAAAACATAAGTTTGACATGCACACATAATAAAATCACATCAATATACATTACAATATTCCTATCTCTCTTTATCTAACCCACCCACTCTCTGGTGGTTTTGATAGAAGATTCGAATGCACCTGAAAAACAAAAAAAACATAACAGACATCGGCAATATTAAAGAATGTTTTTTGGGAAGCAAAGCCTCACTTCCTGGAGAAATGAGCCTCTCTTTCTCCACATATATACATTATTAGGTGTAGGTAGCTAAGGATAAAAGTCCAAAAGTCTAGTTTTGCTGAGTAAACTCCCACCACCTAGTGGCAGAAATATAACATGACAAAAGTCCTCAGTTGTAAGTACTGGACCCATAGAAGAGATCTTGACTCCACATCTTCCGGTAACCTAGCACTACCTAGCTACATACCCACAGTCCTTCCAGAAAAAGAAAAATCTTCCTCTCTTTTTGGCAAAGTGGAAACAAAAAAACCAGAACAGTCACCTTAACTTAACACCAGTAAAACTGAGGATCAAGTAAGGTTAGAGGTTTTCCCTGCTTATCAAGGGTAGTGATAAAGTAGACCACGTCGTTCTTCCCTGGTCGGCAAATGACCACTTTGTCTGCGTGAATGTATCTACCATATTTCCAGTGTAGCAGACACCCCTTGAAGCGTTCATCCATGGCAAGGGAATAGCCCATTTTCTGGAACTGTTTTGCCACTGAAAGATAGTCCCAAACAGCCTCATTGTACCATTGTTCTCTGCGAGACTCAATTTCTTGCATAATTTCCCTGGGAACATAGGGAAACTCCAGTCCATTTTCTCTGGCCACCCGCTTGTTAAGTAACCTTTGTGACCGGGCAAGCCTTGGCAGGGACCTGGTACTTCCATATATCCGGGAGGTACACACGAATTTGTAGCCTTGTGCACCATAACATTTGCAGAAAGTTTTCCTGAACCCAGCGAACTGGTACCGCGGGTCAGGATTTCATCAGTAACAATTTAGGGTTCCACCCTGGGTGTTTGTCTCCCCCGAATCCATAGCTGTGTAATCGGAGAAAGTAAAATCTGAGGCGACATCATCGCTATTTGCCCATAACTGTTCCTGCGACATAGTCTCCAATATATTCCCACAGACATCTGACAAAGACTCTATCTCCGAATCTCCCAGCTCCTCCGCCGGCAGATAATTACACACAGTCCCCAACATATTCCCCTTAGATCTCTCACCCATTCCTGTCGCGGACTTCTCGGAAATCAGACTTTTCCCCTGGTCCGGTTCGGGTAGTCTCTGGGGTAGGCCTCGACCACGGCCACGGGAGGCCTTCACGTATCCTACCTTACTTTGGGCAGGTGCAGTAAGAAGAGGTGTAGCGGAGGTAGATACGGTTGAGGTAACAACAGCGGCTATGTCCGCTGATGACTTTCCCATAGCGGTAACTGCGCCATCCCCCTCAGGTTTACTCACGACAGCAGATGCGGTGGGTGTAGGCCTAACCAGATCAAAGGCAGCAACTTCCTCTGTTACGTTGCCCGTGGCCCAGTCCACTCTGTAGGCACGAGGCGGCATGGTGGGTTGCTCTACAGCAAACAGGTACTCCCGACAACGTAGACACCGGACAAATGGACGAGGGGTGTATAATCAGCCCCTCGCACCTGCTGCACAGCATACCCAAAGCCTCTACCTCACCGATTGTGTAGAGTACGAACCGCCCATGCGGTCTCAGACGAATGCCAGTGTCCGTCAGCACAGTCCCCGGCAGTATGACACTTGTAGCGGTACCCACAGGAAACATCCTGGGCCCCATAGCAGACTGCATTGACAGGATTGAAGACATGGCGGTGCTCCATTTCTTCCTGAACGTTGGACACACACGCAGCGTCTCACGTGGCAAGTAGGTAGGAACTCCTCCCACTTGTTTTTTTGGCACGTAGCTTGCAGGCTTTTTAGTTTCCTGGCTCCGCCCACAGCCCACGCGACTCAAAAGTGATCGCAAAGTTTTCCCCCTTTTTCTTGACAAAATTTGACACAGTCCAGGGCCCTCTGTAGCATAAGTCCCAGATGAACAGTTTACTTGAGTTGCGAGAGGCAACGGCAAATCCCAGACTCGAGCCCCCACATGTAGCAATACCCCCGTAAGGGCTGCTGGTTTAAGATTTGGGCCTGCTGTTACCTTTCTGTACACCACACTCGTCCTAGGGGTCCCTCCTTGAAGAGCTTTCATGAATGTCCACACCAACACTTGGTTTCTTTTTCTTCAAGAGTTTTATTAAAACCGTTCCAACAGAGGGGTAGAGGGATAGGGGAGGTTCAGGTACCTTGCTTTGCAGATCACGGGCACAATCTTAGATCCAGAGGACAAATCGGTTCCACACTGGATTCAGCAACCACCGGATAGGCTTATTCTCACTGGCCTAGCAGCCGGTGCGAAGCTCGTTCAAAGTCTCTGCCACAGACTTGATGAGTGCCATCAAGTCGTTTTCACAATCTTCTGCCACAAGATCGTGCACAAGATCGTGCAACCACACTGACACTTTGCAAAGTTCCTCAAAAAATCGGATCTTTCGGATTCTGCGCGTTCGTTTTTGTTTGTTAAAACGATAACGAAAATACCCGAAATTCGGACGAAAATGCATTCAGACGAAAACGAATGCACATGTCTACTGGACTGTGGACTCACCTTTCTTCCTCTTTTAAAATTAGGAATGGGACTCGGTAGGGGTGTCCCCTATCTCCCTTGAAATTTATTTTGACCTTTTGAGCCGTTTTTACTGTCAGAAATAACCCAGAAATTACAGGCATTCACCTGGACCCAACAATATCTCCAAAGGTGGCAACATACGCCGATGATTTGTTATTCTTCCTGTCTAACTCTCTGGTAGCTCTTTCGAACTTGCTTTCAGAACTGAAGACCTATGAGGTCTTATCTTTTTTCCGAGTCACTTATCAGAAGTCAGAGGTCTAAACCCACAACAGTAAAATCAGTCTGTATATGCGGTAAAGCATGCTTGTTATACTCACTGTGAAACCTAAGGGGTTAATCCTCTGCATTGTGTATAAAGGCTGTGTGATCCTGTCTTCTCTGATCCTCCTCTTTTTTTTTTAATCAACAAAAAGCTTTTTATTAATGAGAGCACAAGGCATTACATCTTATACATGACAAAATGTATGACACTGTGGATATATACATCAAGAGTATCAACTGTCTTAATTTTCCAATCTATTATACTTGTACAAACAATACTGGAATCATACTCCTTTATAGATAGGGTAATGCCATATCCAAGTGCTCATTCTATATATAGAGAGAATGGTAGTAAAAATTAAAACTAAAATTAAGAATATAAAAGAAACAAAAGGGAAAACCAAACAGTAGATAGTAATTGAATGTTAATAACAAACCAACCATTGACGTTTCACCTTGACTCAGACTCATCAGTTATATATAACTCTCCCTGTGGTGTGATAGCAAAGAAGACAAGCATGCATTTAGATAGTCAGTCATTCATCCGTCATCCCATTAGTAGCCTATCCAGGGCCAGCTGTGGCGGTGCCACTTCTGGGGAGCTCAACCAGTTCTGCCATATATTGGTGAATTCCTGTGCTGATAGGTGTACTTTTCACGGATAAGAGTGGTATTAACCATTTGTATCCATTGTGCCTCCTGTGGTATACGTGCTGACAGCCACAAACGGGCAATACGTTTCCTGGCCAAGTATAGCAGTCTCGTAATAGCAATATATATTGGCGGTAGATATAAATCTTCATCCAGACTGCCCAGCAGGCACACCAGTGGCTCCAACCCAAGCTGCACCTGAAAGGTGTTATTTATTCTGGCAACAACATCGCTCCAATACCTCACTAATTTGGGGCACCTCCAAAGCATGTGGATGAGATCACCTAGGTGATCCTGGCATTTGGGACATATGGGAGAGTCACGTCTACCCCATTTATGAAGTTGAATAGGCGTGCGATACACCCTGTGCAGTATAAACAGTTGAGAGAGTCTTTGTGCTGCTGACACTGAAACTACCGGACCTACCCCCAGTATCTGATTCCACTGCTCGCCATCAATGGGACCCACATCTCTTTCCCACCCCTCTCTGCATGGTAGTAAGTCTGGGGCCCTGATCCTCCTCTTTAACTGACTCCAACATATCTCCTGATAGAACAGAGCATTAGAAGTCAGGCTGCACATGCCCAGTTTGGTGTATATTGCTAGAGTTTTTTTTCTTTCTTCTTGGGAGAGTGTATTTGGCACAAGACCAATCAGCACTGTCCAGACAGAGGGTCAGGGGAAAATGAAAACTCCTCCTACAAGCTTTAACCAGACACTGATACAAGTCACAAGACTGCTATTTATTGCTGATGAGAAAAGGTATTAGCAATTAGGTATAACAATTTATGTTTACCAAAACTATTGCATTTCCATTCTGTGGGAGATCAGATATAGTGAATGCAGGGTCCTGGGTTTAGTAACACTTTAATGTCTCCATGTCAGCCTCTCTGACTGCCCTTCTTATGACTGATTTCCCTTTCAAATGGGCCGCTTCCCACATAAAATGTTTGGGAATATTTCTACCTAGCAGGGTGGAGGATATTTTTGCACTAAACTTCTCCCACTTTTCACGGTTATCAAAAAAGATCTTGTGTCTTGGCAGAATAGCCCGTTTTCATGGTTTGGACAATGCAACATCGTCTAATTGAACATCATGCCACGTTTGCTCTACCCCCTTCAGGCCCTTCCGATTCGCGTCCCGGGTCCTTTGTTTTGGAAATCTGGATATTGTCAACTTTTTGTGGGCACAGAAGCCTCCTTGTCTTACTCAGACGATATTGCGACTGCTAAAATTGATGGGGAGTATGGCCTTGCCAGATGCTAATCTGTATCACTCAGCATGCCACCTGACTAGGGTGTTAGACTGGTGTCGACATGGACCTCTCAAACAGTGGATGCAGGTGGAACAGATTTGGCCAGGATCTTGTTGGAGACGGTACTGTGCCAAACAGATTTGCCTACCTCCATTCTTACCCACCCGACGGTAGGTGAAACATGGAGAGTGTGCTCCAAAGTAGTCGGATCTTCCTCCATTTCCAGGAATGAAATCCACTTGCCTTTGCCAGGCCCGGCATTTTATAGTGGCTGGATGATGGGTCACCAGACAGCAAGTTGCTCATAACCCGAACTATGCAGGACTTTCTTTTTGGCAGAAGCTACAGCTGGCCCATTACCTCGGCTCCTTACCACCCCCGGATGCCTTTTAGATGTCGCCTTACCACATTCAAGCTCTTGTGGCTGGAGAAATCTCATTTGCGTTATGCAGTTTCTCAAACCTATCATCGGCTTGTGACCTCTCCGCCGACTTTCCGACTCCCATATATTTCCAAATGGGTGCGAGACTTGGGCCTGAACTTTATGGATAAACAGGTGAAGAGAATTCTCTTGTTCTCTTTATAAAACCTCTATCTGTTTCAAACATCAGGAATCTAGTTTCAAAGTGTTGACTCAGTGGTATTACACACCTGTTAAGATCCACAATATGTCCCCCCAATGCTCAGATACTTGTTGGAGGTGTGTAGAAGAGACTGTCTCTCTTTTTATATTTTCTGGTCCTGCTGTTTATTGCAGTCATACTGGATGGACGTTCACCATATAACCCAGAAATGTACTGACCAAGGGACCCTGCACTTTTCCTTATGCATCACCACCAATTCTCCAGTAAGGCTTACAGATGCTCTATTTTGCCGCTACTGTTCTCTTCAGCAAAGAGCTGTATTCTGCTCTTCTTGAAGCAGGCACAAGCACTGTTCATAGCCATCTGGTTGAAAAAGGTAGCTGAAATCAATGAGCTAGAAGATCTGGTGGCCATGGAGAGGGGCCTTCGGGGAAAACTTCTTACAAAAAATGGTTCTGTTGGCACGATTTGTATATTCTGAAGAGTACAAGGTCTTACTAAACTAATTTGATCATAGTGGAGGCCATACCGGTGAGTCCTTTGGTCCTGGAGGGTAGGCCAAATGACTGGAACCTTTCCCCCTCACTTCCACTTTTCCTCTCTCCCCCCAACACTATATTCTTTGTTTTCTCTTACTGACGGTGTTTACTGTGTAAAATGCCACACGGGGTATAGAGACTCCCTAAAGCTTCGTTCTCCTGGTCACTCTTTTCACATACCTACCAGCTTCCCACACCTGCAATTTATTTTCTTGTGTGACTTGGATTTGCTCCGAGTTATTGTTGAGGTGTGATCATTTTGCTGTGTCTCTCTATGTACCTGTTATTATGGTTGACGCTCCTGGTATATGGTCTCTGTACTTTCTGTGTGTTGCTTTAAAATAAAGTATTTAAAAAAAAAAATAGGAAGCACATAATTACAGGACATGGGACTAGTCCCATCCAGGAGAACTTATGCTAAGAAAACCACTAGATGGAGATAAATGGTAAAAAAAGAGACAGACTGCTCGTTTATCCCAGTACAAAGAGGTGGCTGCCAGGAACTGCTGCTGCAGAAAAAATGTAAATAAACTGCAACCAGAATGGAGGCATTCGATTCCTCCCTCTGAGACCCTTGTTTTATCAACAAATGAAATACCCCTTGCAAATGCCTTTTTTGATCAAGATTTTGGTTAAGCAAATGAAAAAACACTAAAGCCTCGTACACACGGCTGGGATCCCCGTCAGGAAAAAACTGTCGGTTTTCCTGATGGGATTCCTGGCAAGCTTTCCTTGCCAAGCCGTGCATACAGACGGCCATTCAAAAGAACCGCCGTTCTTTTGAATGGCAAGAACGCGGTGACGTCATCGACTACGACGAGCCTGCGCTCGTCACATTCAATGCCGTCGCCGCCATCTTGCTACACCCTACACTACCCTTGTATGCTACCGCGCATGCGCCAAAGTCTTTTCGAGCATGCGCGGGTTTACCTGGGGACAGGTAAGCATACACACTCACGGTTTTCTCGGCCGAGAATCTCGACGAGAAAATAGAGAGCAGGTTCTCTATTTTTCTCGTCAGGATTCCCGGCAGTTTTCCCGCCGAGAAAGCATACACATGCACGGTTTTCACGGCAAAAAGCTCTCCCAGCAGATTTCTTGCCGAGAAAACCGTGTGTGTGTACGAGGCTTAAAAGTACATTTATTCTGTGATGCCTTGTACACACGACTGGACTGTCCATCGGAATAAAGTCCGATGGAGTTCCGATGGAATTCTGCTCAAGCTGTCTTGCATACACACGGTCACACAAAAGTCTGACTGTCAAAAACGCGGTGACGTACAACACGTACGGTGAGCCGAGATTAATGAAGTTCAATAGGCAGTTCGGCTCTTCTGCTTGATTATGAGCATGCGTGGTTTTTAGTCCGTCGCAATTGCATACAGACAAACTGACTTTCCGATAGAAAAGTCAGTCAGAATTTCAGAAGGAAAAAGTCCGATGGGGCATACACACAGATGGAATATCCGAAAAAAAGAACCCATCTGACTTTTTCCATCGGAAAATCTGGTTGTATGTACAAGGCATTACCCTGTTGGCCAAGAGAAATTATTTGCCTGGTCCAACCCACCACCTTTTTAATAGGAATAAACTCCCTATAATCTGGTCGAAATCAGAAGTGACATCTAAATACCGTCTGTTATAGAAAGCTTTGCAATGCTTTGTTGAAATAGCCCCGGATGAGAACTTTTCTTTAAATTTCTTATTCAGGAAATTGTAAAATTTTAATTCTCCTATTTGTTATAATGCAGGTAAAAGTTACACATCTGTTAAATATTAATGTGATAACATGGGTAATGTTGTAACCATGTAAATATTGAGATAGAGAATATTAAGGGAAGGAAAAATCAATAGAACATTCCAAAAGCGTTAGCACCTGCTACAGTGCGTCACTGTTTTAGTACTTGGCACTTTCTTGTTAAATAAGCCTGTAGCCGACATTTAAATGTGCTACATGATTGCCAGATAACAGACTGCCTCTTAAGCCCCGTACACACGGTCGGACTTTTGCCCAACAAACTTTGTTTTAAGCAAGTTGGACCAACAATCCGACCGTGTGTACGCTCCATCGGACAAACTTTTTTTCGTTTGGTTTTGTTTTCATCGGACAAAAGTTGGGTCTGCAAATGGACAAACTTTTGCCCAACAAAAGTCCGATGGAGCAAAGTCCTACCGTGTGTACAGAAAACCATAGGACTTTTGTCCGATGGACAAAACAACTAATGTTAAAATCAACCAACAATAGCAGAAGTTGACCAAACGGTGGCGGTAAAGAGCAGAAAAGAGCAGAAAAACCATGTGATGTTTGTTGCAAAAAGTTTTGGGAAAGTTTGCAGAAAAGTCCTGTGGAAAAATCCACGGAAAAGTCAGATGGAAGTCCGACCGTGTGTACGAGGCTTTAGGCACACAGACAACAAAAGTTTGTCCGATGGAGCGTACACACGGTCGGATTGTTGGTCCAACTTGCTTAAAACGAAGTTTGTTGGGCAAAAGTCCGACCGTGTGTACGGGGCTTTAGGGTGTGCTTAAAACACAGTGGGGTTGATTTACTAAAATTGGAGAGTGCAAAACCTGGTGCAGCTCTGTATAGAAAATCAATCAATTAGCTTCCAAGTTTTTGTTTTTTTTGTCAAAGCATAACTGAACAAGCTAAAGTTAGAAGTTGTTTTTAATGCATACTGTTGGACAGGATAATTTGGTTGGTTAGCAGGCTGGACAGTAAGTAGAGCCAGGAATTTCTTTGGTTTTGTTTTGCATGCGTTACCCTTTCCATGGTATACTTCTCTGTTCTGTGCAACGGTCCTGGCTCCCCCGCTGAGTGCCCCCAATAGCATCTTGCACTGTGGGCACTTCAGCAGGCTCACTCCCAAGCTACGCTTCTGTATATGGACATTACTAATTCACACACATAGTGTGTCTCAGCCCCACTCTTCTCTCATTGGCTACCTGGCTGTGATTGAAAGCCGCAGAAGGAGCCAATGGCTCCCGCTGCTGTTTGAGCCAGTGAAAAATAAGAGACCCTGGGAGAGCTGCTGCTCTCATGCAAATCATTGGATCGAGATGGGGCTCAGGTAAGTATAAGGGGGGCTTCACCAAGAAGTTTTTTTTTACCTTAATGCATAGAATGGTGCATGATGTGTCTGGGACACGTCACAGGTCCCAGAAGTCTGCGGGACCATACACAAAGCACAGCGCATGCACAGTGGGCCGAAAGCAGCATACCCAGCTGCCAACTGTTATGATGCCAGTGCTGGGAACCCGAAGGCTACTGAATATCTAGCCAGGGTGAGGATGGTGCTGAATTCCTGGACATGTAATTGTCCTTTTATTAAGTCAGCAGCTACAGGATTTGTAGCTGCTGACTTTAAAAAAAATTCCAGCGTGGAGAACCGCTTTAAAACTCATACTATTCTTTCAGTTTTAGGGGGGGGGGGGGGTTATACACATATTTAAATTTCCAGTACAGAAACACTGTCTATATTGACAAAAAGTTAATAAACCAATTTTCATAACAGAACATGTCATGGCTGACTGCAACCGTTTCTGATCAAGATCCGTATGATCTGTCCCAATAGAAAGGCTTAAGCCTCGTATACACTATCAGATTTTCGAACGAACGTTTGTCTGTTTTTTTGTGGCTTGCTAGTCTCATATCGAAAGTGAAGAGGTTACTCACCATATGAAAATTCTCGTACAACAGAATACAACTTCAGAAGTGACGTAATGTGTTGAATAGTTGTGTATGTATTCTTTCGTTTCTAAACATGCGTAGTCTTGCTCTAACGATTTTTTTCGGACTAAAACTGTACTAATTAGATGAAAATCGGACGTTGTGTTCACGTACGATTAAAATTTTATAGTCTGCACATCCAGCTTTTGTCGTATAAAAAATCGGAATCAGCTTTTAGGGCACCGTACTAGCGATCCGAAAATCGACAGATCGTTCGGAGGAAATTTTACTTCAGATTTTCATATCGTGTGTACGGGCCTTTAGGATGGTCTCAGCTACCTGTCATTATGGGCTTGGTTACACATGCTTTGTTCTCTGAAGAGCGGTCCATGGTGGATGCCTTTTCAAAGGGCATAATGTCATCTCCTCATCGCCTATTTGAACCCCTAAAACTAAGGTGACCAGACTTTTAAAATGAAATCTGGGGACATATTTTCTTTTTTACTAGTAATGGCGGAGATAAGCGACTCTCTGTAAAGCGCGGTCACGTACAACACGTACGACGGCAGTATAAAGGGGAAGTTCGATTTCGATTTTTTTAAGACTCAGAAAAGCATACACACGACCGGTTTTCTCATCGCAAAACAGGCCGATGAGAAGCCCGACGAGAAAAACGAGAATCCTGACGAGAAAATAGAGAGCAGGTTCTCTACTTTTCTCGTCGAGATTCCCGGCAGTTTTCTCGACGATAAAACATACACACGGACGGTTTTCTCGGCAAGAAAGCTCTCCCAACAGTTTTCTTGTCGTTTCTTGCAGAGAAAACCGGTCGTGTGTACGAGGCTTTACTCTCCGGGCCCCGGCTACTACTGGGTGGGGAGCGGAGGAAGATCACTCCTCCAGGGAAGGCAAGGAGATAAGCAGGCAGACTGCTGGCCGGGACTTGAGCCAAGGCAGAAGAACATGGGAGTGGAGCTGAATGGGCACCCGAAACTGAAGAAATATTCCCTCCGCTCCGACCAGCACATGATCATGAAAGGGGCACAGATAATGGCTAGTAATAATGGCTAAGTTAGTAGGAGTGGCGGAGCGGGGGGTGTAATTCAGAATTATTTATTTCATTTTGCACTGACTGTTATTGAAATTGCCCCAGCCCCTGTTCAAATCCAATCAGGGGACAAAAAAGGGGACAGACTTGGTCTGGGGACAGTGTCCTCAATCCGGGGACTGTCCCCTGAAACCAGGGATGTCTGGTCACTAGGCTTGTGCAATTTGTTTCGTAACGAATCAAAATTAGTCCGAATTTAGCAACTTTCGGACATTCGGAAGCATTCGAATTTCCGAACAGAGCAATTACGAATAAAACCGAATCCGAAATAAATTATACCGCAAAATAGCGAATGCCCGAAGGTCTTCGGCATAATTCGTTATGAAAAAAGTTACGAATGTACGAATCCATTCGAAGCACAATAACACTCACTCTGCTCTCTGCTTCTCCCTCACCATGCTGAACTCCCTCTCAAAATGGTGTACAGGGGCGGAGGCTATAGCCGCATGAAAAAACGAAAGTAAAATACGAGATTTCAAATCCATTCGAAGCACAATAACACTCACTCTGCTCTGCTCTCTGCTTCTCCCTCACCGTGCTGAACCCTCTCAAAATGGTGTACAGGGGCGGAGCCTATAGCCGCATGTAAAAAACAAAAGTAAAATACGAGATTTCGAATCGTTACAAATAACCGCTATGTATTTAGAAAAGTACAAATCCATTCGAAGCACATTAGGCATAATAGGCAGCGTCGTTGTGAGAGAGACACGGAAAATTACGAATCAACGAACCCAAAAAAAGTTACGAAAGTAGGAGTTGTGTCCAGAATCAACGAAAAACAACGTACTCTACCGAAAGTACGAACCCAAAAAAAGTTACGAAAGTAGGAGTTGTGTCCAGAATCAACGAAAAACAACGTACTCTACCGAAAGTACGAATTATAAAGCAACAAAAAATTCAACGAAAAATGTCGCTTGCAAAAATACGAATGAGTCCGAACACGAAAAATCCCGTCTAGCAAAATTACGAATGATTACGAATCAACAGGACCGGAAAGAAACGAACCGAAACGGAACGAATTTTTCCGTTGTGCACAAGTCTACTGGTCACCCTACCTAAAACCCCACACCACCTTGAAGCAACCTTGTGCTCTTCACATGGTTGCAGCAAGACACTGTTCACTGGAACATGATGGGTGTGTGGGGGGGGGGGGGGGTAGTAATTTTTTGCTGTTCCATGATGCAAAACATTTGTATGACCCCATACAGATGCCTTTGCAGTTGTGGGGTGTAGAGGCAATAAAAGCGCAGGTCAACTGGCTGTTTTTACCACCCCTCAACTGCAAGTGTAAACTAGGCCTAACATACCAGGAAGAATGCAAGCTTCTGTAGCGGGTATTTGAATTTAGGGGAGGAATCTGGGTGGTAGTGTAACCCAGATGCACTGATTGTTAGGGAATCTGAGACTCTTTTATGGTTCTTGGAGGACTCTTGTGGTGTGAGGTTCCCTGCGGCCTGCAGGTGGCACTGTCGCCCTGGGCCGGAGCTGAACACTCACCGCAAGACTGCATCCCTTTTTGTCCTTTCCTGGCGCTGGTACGGCGGGGCGGGGAACCTGCTGTGACGCTAAGGGAGAGGAGATAAAGAGGGCGGACGCCCTGACCTTGGGGTTCAGAGTCAGAGGACGCAGCTGCGCCCAGGCACCTTCAGCCTGGGTGCTGGCGTTCCGGAGTTCCGGGCCCAGGTGCCCTTGACCTGGCCGGAGCAGGAGATGGAGTCCATCCCAGGCACCTTTAGCCTGGGGTGAGGTACTAATGCGGAAGACTGGGACTCAGTACCTTCGACTGGGTTCCGCGAGGGTGGAGGAATCCGAGGGGGCCCTAACGCCTTGGGTGCCAGTGTCTGACACGAGGAGGCTGGTGAGCGGAACTTCTCCGGAAAGTCCGGCGCAGCATTTGCCGGTGACGGAGAGGCCTCTGGTAACTCTCTTGGACGGATGTCTTCCCTCTGACAGGGGCTGTGATAGCGAAGGTAATTCATGCTCTTGTTCTATATAGTCTGTGACAGCGACTATACATCATAACCATTGGTGACACCACAGTGGTTAGCTCTACTTAAAGGATTGTGCCTTGACCTACTCCCCACAAATACTGAAGTGTTCTATGGGTCTCAACCTGTCTGTGCTGTATGACTATTTATTGCTGGAAGAGAATAAATACGAGTTGGACCTTTTCAGTGGGTGGAACTCTGGTTACTGGGAGCAAAGGGAGTCATTTCGGAGAAAGGATTTGACTCTGAGGCCTCGTACACACGGCCGAGATTCTCGTCGAAAAAAACATGTCTTTTTTTCGACAAGATTCTTGGACAAGAAACTTGTCCCGGCCGAGTGTACACACGCTCGATTCAAAGAACCCGCGGTTCTTTGAATGGAGCGTACGCGGTGACGTCATCGACTACGACGAGCATGCGCTCGTCACATTCGATGCCGTCGCCGCCATCTTGGTATACCCTACGTATGCCTTGGAAGCTACCGCGCATGCGTCAAATTCATTTCGAACATGCGCGGGCTTCCCGGCGGACAGGTAAGTGTACACACACTCACTTTTCTCGTCGAGAAACAGGCTGACGAGAATCTCGACGAGAAAATAGAGAGCAGGTTCTCTATTTTCTCGTCGAGGTGACTTGTCGGTTTTCTCGACGAGAAACCCGATAGCCGCGTACACACGACCGATTTACTCGTCAAGACATCTCTGCCAGCAAGTTTCTTGCTGGTTCTTGCCGAGAAAATCGGTCGTGTGTACGAGGCCTGAGACATGCACACAAAACCCGATAGTTCTGGCTTTCACCTCCAGTCTCTCTGGAGGACATGGGCCGTGGTGTATCACATCCCTCCCCCCAGTACTAACCCCCTAGACAAGACCAACAAGCCGAGAATGAGAAGGGGTGAGAGGGGTGAGGTCGCTACACTTCTAATGCTTTAACCCTTTGTTAGGACAGTGTTCAGATTATTACAGTAATTGGGAACAAGTAATAAAAATAAGGTAGGCCCAATTCAGATGAAAAAAGTGGAAATATACTTATGTATTTTTTTTTGTTTTGTTTTGTTTTTTTTTTTTTAAAAATTGGCATTCCTCATATAATCAACAACTTCATTCTTGATACGATTCCAACACTGGTGCTTGGGGGAAAAAAAAAACTGCAACCTGATCTCACCACTGTAATACCACGTACACACGATCGGAATTTCCGACAACAAAACTGTGGATTGTTTTCCGATGGATGTTGGCTCAAACTTGTCTTGCATACACACGGTCGCACAAATGTTGCTCGGAAATTCCGAACGTCAAGAACGCGGTGACGTACAACACTATGACGAGCCGAGAAAAATGAGGTACAATGATTCCGAGCATGCGTCGAATTGATTCCGAGCATGCGTATAATTTTTGTGCGTCGGAATTGGATACACATGATCGGAATTTCCGACAATAACTTTTGTTGTCGGAAAAATTGAGAACCAGCTCTCAATCATTTGTTGTCGGAAATTCCGACAGCAAACGTCTGATGGAGCCTACACACGGTCGGACCATCCGACCAAAAGCTCACATCGAACATTTGTTGTCGGAAATTCCGACCGCGTGTACGCGGCATGACAGCTAGAAAATAAATGGCAATTAAAATTAAAAAATGAATGCCTGCATTGAGAAATCATACCCCTCCGCCCGTTTTCACCTGGATACCATTTTTAATGGCATGTTCGCAAAAAGACATGCCCTGTGTGTTTGTGTTAGCAGAAGTTATTCCCCACCCAAACTCAATTTAAATTCCTAGTGAACATTTGGCCTGAAATGTTGCTATTTTTTGCTTCAGAGTAGAAACCATGGAAGTGAAAAAAGCTCAAAGTCAAATCCGGTCAAGTGGACGTGAAGCAAACTTGGAAAAGCTCAGACATCTTTAATTATTGCAATTTTTTAACCCAGAAACGACCCTAGAAGCAACATACAGTCTGCTAGTATTGTAAGATTGCTTAGTATATGGCCAGGTTTTTTCATGTTGTAAACGTTTTGCAGTCTTTCTTATCTGGATTCACCATAACTGAAGGACCTTATTATCTAAGCAGAAAAAGTGTGACCTGCACAGTCCAATCATTTACTTCCATGGGATAGAGGCATAGCGTGACTTATGCAATAACATGGTATTTTATGTAATCCTTTTTTTTTTTTGCTTTCACTTCAGCCTTCCAGTATTTTCCTTCCCTCTCAAACTCACTATATAAAGCACATGTTTAGCAAGCTCAGTTGGCTCAACCCTTCCCCCACTTCACAGCGAAGGTTAATAGTGAAATAGCTCCTCTTGTTAACTCTTTGTGGCTTTAAATATGTGTCACAACAATTTTCTGCAATTCATGCACTAATTCATGCACTGCCTATACAGACCAGACTTTATAGGCTCAATATGGGAGACCACACAAAGGTAATATATAAAATGTAATATATTTATACAAAAACATTAAAATACATAGATAAAACATAGGCATGAACTGCCTCCACAAGATCCAAGCGTTGACCAAATCAAAGCCATATGCCCTACTATAGATACTGAAAATAGTTTATAGATTATACAGCAAGATATTGGTGCTTGTAAAAGTCTGTAAATTTCCAGTAGCCAGGTCAATGTTTTTCCAGGTTCAAGGCTTCCTCAGGACCCAATATAATAGTAGAGCAACAATTGCTATGGTGGATCATGGGGTGCTCATCAGCAAAGCCTGGGGGCGGACACAGGGGCACCAATAGCCAGCCGCCGCAGAGCCGAACACCACCAGGGGAAACAAATAAATGCAGAGATTTAGGCTAATATTAGGGAACCAAGCAGTGGCCAGTAAAGGTGTAGTACAGTGGTTCTCAACTCCTGTCCTCAGGACCCACTAACAGGCCAGGTTTGCAAGATAACTGAAATACATCACAGGTGATATCATTTGCTGCTCAGTGATTGCTGTATTCTAGTCTAAATCTCCCCAAGGTAATACTTAAAATCTGGCCTGTTAGTGGGTTCTGAGGACAGGAGTTGAGAACCACTGGTGTAGTAGAACCATGCGGTGGATCCATATGGCATAGGTATTTTGCCAATCTGCTGCATTACCACGCCATGCTGCCTATCAAACTGCATTGCTGCCCCTTGCAGTGTTCCGATGTGTGGCAGCTGGCTCTTGGTGCCCCTGTCACCAACCTCAGGCTTTGCTGATGAGCACTCCATGATTCGATATAGCGATTGATGCCCTATTACGCTAGACCCGCTGATTGGCTCCCACTGTGTCCAATCACAGTGGGAGTGGGTTGCCGGCAGCACGCATGCAAGCCCCAGATTTGAAAAAAGAGATGACATACAGGTACATGATTCCATGCTGAAGGGTCATCCTGCCGCAGTACATGTATGTGGGGCAGTCCAGAAGGGGTTAAAGTACATCTAAAACCAAACCTTTTTTTTATTTCGGGGAGTAGGAAGGAGTTAAAACCGCTGTCAATTTTTATTTGCATTTCATTCTCATTAGGAAGATTTCCCTTCACCTCAAAACAGACACAAAAGGAAATGAGGATCTCTCTCCAAATCCCCCTTGCATTTCAGTCAATGAGGACTGCTTTGGCATCTATTTCCGTGGAATGGAGGAGAGCTGAGAGGTGGGCTCTGTGGGGTGCATGGAAAAGTATCTGAGGGGCTCTAAGGGAGGGAGGGTAAGGGGCTCTTGGGGCTGTTCTGAGGAGAAGAAAGGAGGTCTATGGCTTAGGTGTCCCCCTACCCTCTGTGTACTAACAGTTCACACCTCAGTCTCTCAGCGTGGCGCCCTCCAGGAATGAAGGCAGCTTCTACTTCTTCCCATTTTAGATCATGAGGTATGTCACATGACTAGAGGAGACAGGAAGAAGGCCAGTCTGCCCTTATTCCCCAGCAAGGCCACATTGAGACTGAGGTGTGTTCTCAGTAAGCTCCCACTATCTTCCGCCAACAGCAAGCTGTTTTTGAAGGGAGGAGAGAGCGGAATCTTTCATTCAGTAACTATCTGGCTCCTGCTCCTTCTGCTCCTAACAGGTGAACCACACCTGTTAATTGAGGTGGGGGCCTCAGCATAGGGAATACGCTTCTTATTTTGAACTACCCTGTGCATTAATTAATTATTGGTCTGCCTGGGTGTCTTTTTACACATGTTTTTGAGTTCCTGCTCCTTCTGACCGGAGTGACTCTGCAGCCACTCTTGCCAATTAATTGCAGGAGAAGATCCCAGCGCACAACCCAAAAATGGACTTTGGAATCAGAGTAAAAATAAATCATTAATATTAACCTCTTAAGGACCGCCTCCTGTATATATACGTTGGCAGAATGGCACGGACAGACATAAGCACGTACAGGTACGTCCCCTTTAAGATGCCGCTGTGTGGTCGTGCACGCGCTGTCGCCGGCGTGCTCGCGACCCTGCCGCTTTCTCAATGAGCCCGACCGTGGGTCCCGCGGACTCGATCGCCACAAGGACACCCGCGATCGTCTCACAGAGGGATAGAACAGGGAGATGGTTATGTAAACAAGCATCTCCCCGCTCTGCCTAGTGACAATGACAGTGATCACCGCTTCCTGTAATCGGAAGCCGTGATCACTGTCTTGTCACACACAGCCCATCTCCCCTACAGTTAGAAGCACTCATCAGGGCACACTTAACCCCTACAGCGCCACCTAGTGGTTAACCCCTTCACTGCCAGTGTCATTTTCAAAGTAATCAGTGCATTTTTGTAGCACTGATCGCTGTAAAAATTACTGTAGCGGGGTCTCCTTTAAGGCCCCGGGACTACGTTACCCAGAACCCCGTTCGGCACCCAGGGTGCATTCAGCCACCGCAGAGACTGATGGGAGGGGCTATATAAGAGGAGGGCGAGGCTGAGCTCGGCCTCTTTGGACACCACGCTGCAATCAACAGGTCTTCCTGTGCGGATCTGCTGCAGTGCAGGGCCTGAAGCCAGGGCCTTGCACAACTTCCAGAGAGCCTTCCACCCCACTGCAGAACCTGGGTGACACCTGACTTCGCTGACTACTTACATCAGTTGGATCGGAGACCCGATCGTTGCAGACGCTGTGTAGACACAGCAGGTGGAAGTCCCGGACTGGGATCGCGTCCGGAGTTGTGAGCGAGCACCTGCTCAAATCCTATAGGCTGTACTGTTGTTAGGCCTAGAGACTGCCTTGGCCCACCGGCCTTTATTTACTGTTCCAC
Source organism: Rana muscosa (assembly GCA_029206835.1). Classification (NCBI taxonomy): domain Eukaryota; kingdom Metazoa; phylum Chordata; class Amphibia; order Anura; family Ranidae; genus Rana; species Rana muscosa. The sequence goes on along the minus strand of CM055127.1, from coordinate 281,007,435 downwards.
TGGAGACTAGTGGCGGAACTGAGTTGAGTTAGTCTCCGGTGAAGTGTTCTTTATTGTCTACCCTTTGGATTACAAATATTGTTCCTGTTGTGCACCACCAGTCAAGTTGCATGCGAAGAAATCGTTCTGCTAGAGACTGAGTTAAATCTGAGTCAGGCCTGACCAGGAGTTAGAACTTTTTGTTGCTGCGCCATAAGGGCGCATAGATAGATAGCTGCACTAGAAGGGAAGTAGCCTGCATTATCAGGGTGTACTATATTTTCTGCTGCAGGGCTCTGCAGATATATATGTGTTATGTATGAACCTTGTGCCTTTTACCCAAAGTAAAAAAAAAATGTTATACTTCATCACTCGCTATCAGTGTGTTATCATTATGCAAAAGAGGTTACTCTTACAATACAGATAGATTGTGATACAAGACAATCCCTAGACTAACTGTGCCAGAGTGGATCGAGTGGATTGCCGGGGGTTGGCTGTGCTGTGTTCAGGGCCCGCAAACAAAATCCAGCGGCTCTCTGAACTGGGGGTAGCGCTACATTACAATGGTCCCAAAAATGTTCGATGTTTCCACCATAATGTCGCAGTCATGATAAAAATCGCTGATCGCCACCATTACTAGTAAAAAAAAAATATTAATAAAAATGCCATAAAACTATCCCCTGTTTTGTAGACGGTCAAATTTTTGTGCAAACCAATCAATAAACGCTTATTGCGATTTTTTTTTTTTTTTTTTTTTTTACCAAAAATATGTAGAAGAATACGTATCGGCCTAAACTGAGGAAAAAAAAAGTTTTTTTTAAATATTTTTTGGGGATATTTATTATAGCAAAAAGTAAAAAATATTGCATTTTTTTTCAAAATTGTCGCTTTATTTTTGTTTATAGCGCAAAAAATAAAAACCGCAAAGGTGATCAAATACCACCAAAAGAAAGCTCTATTTGTGGGAAAAAGAGGATGTCAATTTTGTTTGGGTGCCAGGTCACACGACCACGCAATTGTCAGTTAAAGCGACGCAGTGCCGAATCGCAAAAAGGGGCCTGGTCCTTTAGCAACAAAATGGTCCGGGCTTAAGTGGTTAATAAACTATATAGGGTAATGGGACCCCACGCTATGGTATGTGCTTTTTAGCTGCCTGCACAAACATTGCCCTGTGAAGGGTTAATCTACTATCACTATCACCAGTTATGTTAATGCTAATTTCAAAGGTGCTCAACGTTCTCCAATACAATCGATACAGTGCCTTGAAAAAGTATTCATACCCCTTGAAATTTGTTGATGTTACAACCAAAACCGTAAATGTATTTTATTGGGATTTTATGTGATATACCAACACAAAGTGACACATAATTGTTGAGTGGAAGGAAAAATTATAAATGGTTTTCAAATTTTTTACAAATAAATATGTGAAAAGTGTGCCATGCATTTGTATTCAGCCCCCTTTTACTCTGATACACCTAACTAAAATCTAGTGGAACCAATTGCCTTCAGAAGTCACATAATTAGTAAATAGAGTCCACCTGTGTGTAATTTAATCTTCGTATAAATGCAGCTGTTCTGTGAAGCCCTCAGAGTTTTTTTTTAGAGAACCTTAGTGAACAAGCAGCGTCATGAAGGCCAAGGAACACACCAGATAGGTCAGGGATAACGTTTTGGAGAAGTTTAAAGCAGGGTTAGGTTAAAAAAAAAATATCCCAAGCTATAAAGATCTCACGGAGCACTATTCAATCCATCATCCAAAAATAGAAAGCGTATGGCACAACTGCAAACCTACCAAGACATGGCCGTCCACCTAAACTGACAGGCCGGGTAAGCAGCCAAGAGGTCCATGGTAACTCTGGAGGAGCTGCAGAGATCCACAGCTCAAGTGGGAAAATCTATCCACAGGACAACTATTAGTCATGCACTCCACAAATCTGGCCTTTATGAAAGAGTGGCAAGAAGAAAGCCATTGTTGAAAGAAAAACATAAAAAGGCCCGTTTGCAGTTTGCGAGCAGCCATATGGGGGACACAGCAAACATGTGGAAGAAGGTGCTCTGGTCAGATGAGACCAAAATTGAACTTTTTGGCCTAAAAGCAAAATGCTATGTGTGGTGGAAAACTAACACTGCACATCACCCTGAACACACAATCCCCACCGTGAAACATGGTGGTGGCAGCATCATGTTATGGGGATGCTTTTCTTCAGCAGAGACAGGGCCGCTGGTCAGAGTTGATAGGAAGATGGATGGAGCCAAATACAGGGCAATCTTAGATGAAAACCAGTTAGTCTGCAAAAGACTTGAGACTGGGGCGGAGGTTCATGTTCCAGCAGGACAACGACCCTAAGCATACAGCCAGAGCTACAATGGAATGGTTTAGATCAAAGCATATTCATGTGTTAGAATTATTATATTATACACGATTTATATAGTGCCAACAGTTTACGCAGCGCTTTACAATGTAGAGGGGGGGACAGCACAATTAAAGTACAGTTCAATACAGAAGGGAGGGGGGTGGTGGTACAAAAGGTAATAGATGCGTGGAATGGTTTGATGGGGGTGGTCATTACGTGAATGCAGAGGGAAATATAAGCCAGATGACATGCCATAGTGTATAAAACAGATTATAGCGCTGCTCGTTTTTATCCTTTTACAATAAACAGAATTACACTATGGGATACAAAAACATATTTGGGGGGCACACCCTAAAATGCATTTAAATTCAAGATGGTGCAGCTATAAGACCAAAAACAGTACAAAACAGATTATAGCGCACACATTCAAGAATGACATTTATCCTGCAAGGCTAGTTTAAAACACCTGAACATATACATAAAAATATATACAGGGGTTTGGTCACATTATATGGTCATATAGTGCTAAGCCCACAAACTGCACAAAGTACCCAGAATTTCGTGGGTCCTACCCTAGTAATAGAATGAAAGATCCTGCGTCTCAACCATGGGAACCAAACTCCTCTATGTGAGAGAACTGAAGGGATTCCTTCTATGAACTGGTGGCCACAAAATAAGAGGTAATGAGGAGGGGTGCTCCAGCCCAAAAAAATCTGGTCAGGGTTTGCTACAATACAAAAACATATTTGGGGGGCACATCCTAAAATGCGTTTAAATTCAAGATGGTGCAGCTATAAGACCAAAAACAGTACAAAACAGATTATAGCGCACACATTCAAGAATGACATTTATCCTGCAAGGCTAGTTTAAAACACCTGAACATATACATAAAAATATATACAGGGGTTTGGTCACATTATATGGTCATATAGTGCTAAGCCCACAAACTGCACAAAGTACCCAGAATTTCGTGGGTCCTACCCTAGTAATAGAATGAAAGATCCTGCGTCTCAACCATGGGAACCAAACTCCTCTATGTGAGAGAACTGAAGGGATTCCTTCTATGAACTGGTGGCCACAAAATAAGAGGTAATGAGGAGGGGTGCTCCAGCCCAAAAAAATCTGGTCAGGGTTTGCTACAATACAAAAACATATTTGGGGGGCACATCCTAAAATGCGTTTAAATTCAAGATGGTGCAGCTATAAGACCAAAAACAGTACAAAACAGATTATAGCGCACACATTCAAGAATGACATTTATCCTGCAAGGCTAGTTAAAAACACCTGAACATGTACATAAAAATATATACGGGGGTTTGGTCACACTATATGGTCATAGGGTCGGGGTACTTTGTCGCAGTTTGTGTGCTTAGCACTATATGACCATATAGTGTGACCAAACCCCCATATATATTTTTATGTATATGTTCAGGTGTTTTTAACTAGCCTTGCAGGATAAATGTCATTCTTGAATGTGTGCGCTATAATCTGTTTTGTACTGTTTTTGGTCTTATAGCTGCACCATCTTGAATTTAAATGCATTTTAGGGTGTGCCCCCCAAATATGTTTTTGTATCCCATAGTGTAATTCTGTTTATTGTAAAAGGATAAAAACGAGCAGCATACTACTCACATCATCAAACGAGCTACAGTACATGCGCATTGATGGGGTATTGAGGATAAAAGAGGTTTTAGGCTCCATGTACACTGAAGCTGATAAACTGCAGTTTATTGGCATTTGGGCGTTTTTTTTAAAACGCCCATAAACTGCACTATATGTTAGCCTATGTGTCCATGCACACATGGTCGTTTTTTAGCATTAATGAGCAGTGGAGTTTCTGGGCTTTTTTCTGAACGCAAGAAATTTGCGTTCAAAGTGCAGTTTTTCGCCGAAAAAAAAACACCAAAAAAAGCCAAACGCCGATAAACGCACATAAACGGCCGCTAATTAGCATTAGGCGTTTCTCTGGCTCTATTCAAAACCAATGGTTCCCTATGGGAGCCCATTGATTTGAATAGAAGTCGCACCGCAAGTCGGATCATCATGATCCGACTTGCGGTGCGACTTGCGTGCTGAGGATGAAGGGGAAGCCCGCCAAAATAAAAAAAAAAAATTGGCGTGGGGTTCCCCCTCGGATGATACCAGGCCCTTTAGTCTGGTATGGATTTTAGGAGGATCCCCCTACGCTGAAAAAACGGCGTGGGGGTCCCCCCAAAATCCATACCAGACCCTTATCCGATCATGCAACCTGGTCGGTCAGGAAAGGGTGAGCGCCCCCCTCCTGAACCATACCAGGCCGCATGCCCTCAACATGGGGGGTAGGTGCTTTGGGGCAAAGGGGTCCTGCACCCCCCACCCCAAAGCACCTTGTCCCCATGTTAATGAGGACAAGGGCCTCTTCCCAACAACCCTGGCCTTGGTTGTCAGGGTCTGCGGGCTTATCGGAATCCGGGAGCCCCCTTTAATAAGGGGGCCCCCAACCCTATGTGAATGAGTATGGGGTACATCGTACCCCTACCCATTCACCTGGAGGAAAAGTGTCAATAAAATAAACACTCTAGACTGGTTTTTAAAGTAATTTATTAGGCAGCTCCGGGGGTCTTCTTCCGACTTCGGGGGTCTTCTTCTGACTTCGGGGGTCTCTTCCGACTCTCCGGCCTCTTCTCCCGCTCTCCGTTTCCTTCTCCGCGCTGTCCGGTTCTCTTTCCGCTCTCCGGTGCTATCTGCCTTCTGCCGGGCTCCTCCGCTATCTTCTGCCAGCTCTTTTGCTAGCGGTAGCCCGGTCTTCATCGTCGTCTTCTTCCCTCTTCTCTTGTTCCGATGTTGACTCGACACTCTCTGCCGCTGTAATGCCGTGTGCGCGGTTTGCAACGACTTATATAGGCATGGCCCGTGGTCACCGGATGATGTCACCCGGTGACCCTGCCCCCTTATGGCATCACAGTCCCGGGCATGATGGGACTGTGACGCTATAAGGGGGAAGGGTCATCGGGTGACATCACCGGTGACCACGCCCCATGCCTATATAAGTCATTGCGAACCACGCACACGGCATTACAGCGGGGAAGAGCGTCGTGTGAACATTGAACAAGGGAAGAAGATGGCGGAGAAGACTGGGCCAACGCTGGCAAAAGAGCGGCAGAACATAGCGGAGGCGCCCGGCAGAAGAACCGGAGAGCGGGAGAAGAGAGCGGGGAAGTCGAAGAGACCCCCGAAGTCGGAAGAGACTCCAGAAGTCGGAAGAAGACCCCCGAAGCTGCCTAATAAATTACTTTAAAAACCTGTCTAATGTGTTTTTTTTATTGACACTTTTCCCCCCAGGTGAATGGGTAGGGGTACGATGTACCCCATACTCATTCACATAGGGTGGGGGGCCAGGATCTGGGGGCCCCCTTATTATTAAAGGGGGCTCCCAGATTCCGATAAGCCCCTCTCCCGCAGACACCGACAACCAACGGCCAGGGTTGTCGGGAAGAGGCCCTTGTCCTCATCAACATGGGGACAAGGTGCTTTGGGGTGGGGGGCGCAGGGCCCCCTTGCCCCAAAGCACCTACCCCCCCATGTTGAGGGCATGCGGCCTGGTATGCTTCAGGGGGGGTGGCGCTCACTCGTCCCCGCCCCTTTCCTGACCGACCAGGCTGTGTGCTCGGATAAGGGTCTGGTATGGATTTTGGGGGGACCCCATGCCGTTTTTTCAGCGTAGGGGGTTCCCTTTAAAATCCATACCAGACCGAAGGGCCTGGTATCGTCCGAGGGGAGTCCCCATGCCAAATTTTTTTTTCATTTTTTTGGTGGGTTCCCCTTCATCCTCAGCCTGCAAGTTGGATCATGATGATCCGACTTGCAGTGCGACTTCTATTCAAATCAATGGGCTCCCATAGGAAACCATTGATTTTGAATAGAGCCAGAGAAACGCGGCTGAAAGCTAGCGCCGCTAAACGTGCATTGACGGCAATGCAAAACGCTGATGAAATCTCGTTTTTAAAGCAGCGTTTTCCTGCCAGCAATCCGGCGTTCAAAACTGCAGTTTTTGAGCTCCAGTGTGAATGGAGCCTGATGCCGCGTACACACGATCGTGATTCACGGCGGTGAAAACACCGCCGTGAATCACGACGGGAAAAACAAGGGAACGGCTTGGTTCCCTACACACGTACGTTTTTCCCGACATTTTTCTCTTTGTCGAGAAAAACGACCGTGTGTGGGCTCCGCGGCAGTGTTTCCCTATGGGAAAACTGCCGCGGAAAAAAACGACGGGAATCACGACGAGAAAAATTAGAGCATGTTCTCATTTTTCTCATCGTGATTCATGCCGTTTTTCTCGTCGGGAAAAATTACCAAAAGCCCACACATGGTCGTTTTTCTCATCAAAGAGAAAAAATGTCATTTTTCCCGACGAGAAAAATGGTCGTGTGTACGCGGCATTAGATTCACAGGAAAAGAAAGAGTTGTTTGGTTTTGCATATATACAAAGCGCTGCAAACTTGCCTTTCTGGTGAGCGTGGACACAAAGAAGGGGAGCGTGGAGTGTTGCACCTGAAGCACAGAATTTATGAATCCTTTGAAGCACTGAGCACCTTTGTTTGAAACACATCAACTTTATTTGGCTTTGTATACAGTATACTGTATGTATTTGAAGCATACAGCACTTTATTTGGTGATTTATACTTTTGATGAATATACAGTATATGCATTTGAAGCACGCAGCACTTTATTTTGAGATATATTCTCATGAATTTGTTATATATTGATTGTATTGCAGCACATTGAACACCTTTGAAATTAGCAGCACAAATAGTTGGTGATAGTAATATTAACCACTTAAGCCCCGGACCATTTGGTAGCTAAAGGACCAGAGGTGAATTCAGAATTTTGCACTGCGCTGCTTTAACTGTAAATTGTGCGGACATGCAATGTTGTACCCAAACGAAGTTTGCGTCCTTTTCTTCCCACAAATAGAGCTTTCTTTTAATGGTATTTGATTGCCTCTGCGATTTTTATTTTTTGCGATATAAACGGAAAAAGACCGAAAATTTTGAAAAAAAATGATATTTTCTACTTTTTGTTATAAGAAAAATCGAATAAACTCAATTTTAGTCATACATTTAGGCCAAAATGTATTCAGCCACATGTTTTTAGTAAAAAAAATGTCAATAAGCGTATATTTATTGGTTTGCGCAAAAGTTATAGAGTTTACAAACTAGGGTACATTTTCTGAAATTTACACGGCTTTAAATTTATGACTGCCTATCTCATTTCTTGAGGTGCTAAAATGACAGGGCAGTACAAAACCCCCCCAAATGACCCCATTTTGGAAAGTAGACACCCCAAGGAAATTGCTGAGAGGCATGTTGAGCCCATTGAATTTTTTTTTGTCTTAAGTGATTGAATAATGACAAAAAAAAAAAAAAATTACAAAAAGTTGTCACTAAATGATATATTGCTCACACATGCCATGGTTATATGTGGAATTGCACCCCAAAATACATTTTGCTGCTTCTCCTGAGTACGGGGATACCACGTGTGGGACTTTTTGGGAGCCTAGCCGCGTACGGGACCCCGGAAACCAAGCACCGCCTTCAGGATTTCTAAGGGCGCAAATTTTTGATTTCACTCCTCACTACCTATCACAGTTTCGAAGGCCATAAAATGCCAAAATAGCACAAAACCCCCCCCAAATGACCCCATTTTAGAAAGTAGACACCCCAAGGAAATTGCTGAGAGGCCTGTTGAGCCCATTGAATATATTTTTTTTTTGTCCCAAGTGATTGAATAATGACAAAAAAAAAAAAAAAAATTACAAAAAGTTGTCACTAAATGATATATTGCTCACACATGCCATGGTTATATGTGGAATTACACCCCAAAATAAATTTTTCTGCTTCTCCTGAGTACGGGGATACCACATGTGTGGGACTTTTTAGGAGCCTAGCCACGTACGGGACCCCGAAAACCAAGCACCGCCTTCAGGATTTCTAGGCACAAATTTTTGATTTCACTCCTCACTACCTATCACAGTTTCAAAGGCCATAAAATGCCAAAATAGCACAAAACCCCCCCAAATGACCCCATTTTGGAATATAGACACCCCAAGCTATTTGCTGAGAGGCATGGCGAGTATTTTACAGCTCTCATTTGTTTCTGAAAATGAAGAAAGCAAATATATATATATATATATATATATATATATATATATATATATTTTTTTTTTTTTCAATTTTCAAAACTTTGTGACAAAAAGCGAGATCTGCAAAATACTCACAATACCTCTCAGCAAATAGCTTGGGGTGTCTACTTTCCAAAATGGTGTCATTTGGGGGGGTTTTGTGCCATCTGGGCATTCCATGGCCTCCGAAACTGTGATAGGCAGTGAGAAGTGAAATCAAAAATTTACACCCTTAGAAAGCCTGAAGGCGGTGCTTGGTTTTTGGGGTCCCGTACGCGGCTAGGCTCCCAAAAAGTCTCACACATGTGGTATCCCCGTACTCAGGAGAAGCAACAGAATGTATTTTGGGGTGTAATTCCACATATGCCCATGGCATGTTTGAGCAATATATCATTTAGTGACAACTTTGTGCAAAAAAAAAAAAATTGGCGTTTTTCCGCAACTTGTGTCAACATATAAAATATTCCATGGACTCGACATGCCTCTCAGTATATAGCTTGGGGTGTCTACTTTCCAAAATGGGGTCATTTGGGGGGTTTTGAACTGTTCTGACATTTTATACACAACATTAGGAAGCTTACATCCACTCTTCTAACCACTTGAAGACAAAGCCCTTTTTGACACTTTTTGTTTACATGAAAACATTTTTTTTTTTGCAAGAAAATTATGTTGAACCCCCAAACATTATATATATTTTTAAAGCAAAGGCCCTACAGATTAAAATGGTGGGTGTTGCATTTTTTTTTTCTACACAGTATTTGCGCAACGATTTTTCAAACGCATTTTTTTGGGTTAAAAAATACACTTTTTTTAATTTTAATGCACTAAAACACACTATATTGCCCAAATGTTTGATGAAATAAAAAAGATGATCTTAGGCCGAGTACATAGATACCAAACACGACATGCTTTAAAATTACGCACAAACGCGCATTGGCGACAAACTACATACATTTTTAAAAGCCTTTACAGGTTACCCCAGTAGATTTACAGAGGAGGTCTACTGCTAAAATGACTGCCCTCGATCTGACCTTCGCGGTGATACCTCACATGCATGGTGCAATTGGTGTTTACATATGACGCCAGACCGACGCTTGCGTTCGCCATTGGGCAAGAGCAGGGCAGGACAGGGGTGCTTTGTTTTTATTATTAATTTTGCTTTTTTATTTTATTTTTAAATTGTTCCTTCCAAGTATTTTTTTTATTAATCATTTTTATTGTTATCTCAGGGAATGTAAATATCCCCTATGATAGCAATAGGTAGTGACAGGTACTCTTTTTTTTGAAAAAACTGGGGTCTTCTAGACCCTAGATTTTTCCTCTGCCCTCAAAGCATCTGACCACACCAAGATCGGTGTGATAAAATGCTTTCCCAATTTCCAAATGGCACTTTTTATATCCGGGGGGGGGGGGCATTCCCTCCCACTGCTTGTAAAAGCAGTCTAGAGGCTAATTAGCCGCTAGGATTGCTTTTACATGAAAGCAGGCCACAGGCTGAAAAGAATGATACCAAGATGATACCTAAACCCACAGGCATCATTCTGGTATAAACATTCAAAGTCCAGCAACATACCAGTACGTTGCTGGTCCTTGTTGGACATGTATTGCAATCTTTTTTTTTCATGCAGCCAGTTGGCTGAACGAAAAAAGAGATTGATCGGTGGGTATGCCCACCATTAGAATACCGCCCTTCATCCACCCACTTCCAATGATGGGCATACACGCACCATTTATATATGCCGAAGCATGGGGGCATCCTCCCGCAAAAAAGTTATGCCGCACAAACATGGTCGGACTTCTCCACGGGCAAGCCTCCGTCGGAATTTCGACCGTATGTACGCGGCATTAGGAGCAAAATCGCTCCTCCGCCCCTGCTGCCCCCATGCTTCGGCATATATGCTTTTTTTATTTAACTGTGGTGGTGAAATCACCTCCTACAGCACTGGAGTCGCAGGGATCAGGCCTGTCTCTGCGAACGCTGCAGTTATGTGTGTTTTTGTTTTGTAAGTGACAGTGATCGATCGATACTGCACTTGGGTGGCCTGGGCTGGACGGAGGGGCAAAACGCAGGTGCCAGCAGGTATCTGGGCTGATCCCGCTAACACTGCGTTTTTGGGAACCCTAAACTGCTGGGGACGCTAGTATAGATCTGATCAGATCAGATATTGATCTGTTCAGATACTATACCACTAAGGGGGGTGTATGCTTCACGCGTGGGTGTTAGCGTTACAGGCACTAACCTGACGCTGCCTGGGGTGTGACGCAGACCCTCTCTGACGCTAAAACCTAATTGATATCACCCGCCGGGCGATCAGGGGGTTAAACCTTTATTGGGTTATATACGGCGGGTGCCCTGACACTATAAAAAGCAAACTAACTAACCAGCGTCACCCGTAACACTTATATGGTGATCACTGGTGAAAGGGTTAACTAGGGGCAATCAGGGGGTTAAAACCTTTATTAGATAATATATGGGGGTACCTGACGCTATAAAAACCTGCGGCGAACCTAAAAAAAATTACTGGCTACCGATCTGCATCACCGACACTAAGACAGCGATCAGAAAAACGATCGCTTAGCGACAGTGGTGATAGGGGGTGAAAGGGTTACCTGGGGGGCGATCAAGGGGGTTAAACCTTTACTAGATAATATATTAGGGTACCTGACGCTATAAAAACCTGCGGCGAACCTAAAAAAAATTACTGGCTACCGATCTGCATCACCGACACTAAGACAGCGTTTAGAAAAACGATCGCTTAGCGACAGTGGTGATAGGGGGTGAAAGGGTTACCTGGGGGGCGATCAAGGGGGTTAAACCTTTATTAGATAATATATTGGGGTACCTGACGCTATAAAAACCTGCGGCGAACCTAAAAAAAATTACCAGCTACCGATCTGCATCACCGACACTAAGACAGCGTTTAGAAAAACGATCGCTTAGCGACAGTGGTGATAGGGGGTGAAAGGGTTACCTGGGGGGCGATCAAGGGGGTTAAACCTTTATTAGATAATATATTGGGGTACCTGACGCTATAAAAACATGCGGCGAACCTAAAAAAAATTACTGGCTACCGATCTGCATCACTGACACTAAGACAGCGTTTAGAAAAATGATCGCTTAGCGACAGTGGTGATAGGGGGTGAAAGGGTTACCTGGGGGGTGATCAAGGGGGTTAAACCTTTATTAGATAATATATTGGGGTACCTGACGCTATAAAAACCTGCGGCGAACCTAAAAAAAATTACCGGCTACCGATCTGCATCACCGACACTAAGACAGCGTTTAGAAAAACGATCGCTTAGCGACAGTGGTGATAGGGGGTGAAAGGGTTACCTGGGGGGCGATCAAGGGGGTTAAACCTTTATTAGATAATATATTGGGGTACCTGACGTTATAAAAACATGCGGCGAACCTAAAAAAAATTACTGACGCTAAGACAGCGATCAGAAAAATGATCGCTTAGCGACAGTGGTGATAGGGGGTGAAAGGGTTATCTGGGGGGTGATCAGGGGGTTAAACCTTTATTAGGGGGGTTAGGGGGCTACACTGGACCTAAAACTGAATGTACTGACACTTTTACAGTCACAAATGTCACTGATTGCAGTGATCAGTAAATAAATGGTCACTGCAATCAGTGACACTGTGACTGGGGGCTGGGGGGGTGATCTGGGGGGTGATCTGGGGGGGCCTGGGGGGGCGATTTATGTCCCTATGTGTCCTGGTGTCAGTGTAGTGTTGTGTGCACTGACCTGATGTCTTCTCTTGTACGGCGCTCGGTATATGTGAGCGCCGCACCAGAGATGACATCACTTCCTCCTGCTTCCTCTGCCTGACACAGACAGAGGGGGCATTTCCATTCGCCGGGAGCGATCGCGAGGGGGTGGCCGGAAATGAATGGCTGCCCCCTCATCCCGGAACGCTCCCGGACACTTAGCCACCGCTCACTGTATAGGAGGGGGGTCCGATTGGACCCCCCAACTATACAAAGGCAATCACGTATGCTCTACGTGATTGTGCCTGTCGGTGCCATTCTGCTGACGTATATATACAGTGAGCGGTCGTTAAGTGGTTAATAAACTGATTTTGATTGTCATACAAAAAATATTTGGTGTCAGACTGCCCCCCTAAAATCCTGAAGCCACGGACCCAACAAGTTTGTAGCAATTTTTAACAACAAGTCATAAGAAATAGAATACTAAGCTCTGAGTGGAGTTCCCCTTTATGTGTGCAGGTTCCAAGGCCCAGACGTGTTGCTGTGCAATGGAGACTAGCAATAAGAACAGTAAAAGTAAGGTGTCTCCTTGTGTGACTTTAGTGTGAAGAAATAAGATAAAGGTGTCTGCATGCATTGGCTTTGTAAAGGTGTACACAGGGTGTGCTTCTGCCCGCTCACTAATCTAGATGGAACCAAGGCTCAAGGGAAAAGGACGTCCCGGGACAGGCGCTTGAATAATCTGCAGCCAATAGAAGACACCTGGTCACCTGTCTGGCCTCACTGGGATTCAGCTGGCTCTGTAATGATGACGATGAGAGTGGCTCCAGATAGTCACTCTGCCGATAGGAATCTGTCAAAGATGGATCCAGGGAGAGCACACCGATCACACGCTGCCTAATACACAGGCCTCACTGTCTGCTCGCAGCTCCCAAGCGACCGGATCCCTGCCTCACACTCAAGGCTGTTGTCCCAAGAGAGTGACTCCTCCCCAGACCAGGCTATTTATCTCCTCTCCCAGGATTCCCTCTCTCTCCCAGCCAGCTTGAACTTGCAGTCTGTAGCAGTCTGGTTCCCATGCAAATACTGACTCCTTGGACCACATATCCCACAATCCCCTGTTCCCAGCTGTGGTCTCTGTTTGCTCTGCATTCAGGAAATGATGACACAATGCCCTGGCTGAGCACTAGAGGGAAACAAGCTCACTGCAGCCATTGGTATGGAATGTCCATGATAACACAGGTAAGTTAGTCAGCACCTAGCTACATCTGTAAAAAACAACAAACATAATTTGGCAGGTTGTGGGGGCAGTAGTGCCAAGCAAACTGGCTTCTTCACACGGCAGCTGTTTTCCAAGCATTCCAAAAGGCCTCAGAGAAACCCTGAAAGAGTCATTTTAGATTGTCAAGTAAACAACACAGTCATCTTTAGAGCCACATGACTGTGACAGTAAGACATGGGACCAGGACACCGCTTGGTATCCTTCCTCATGACATGCAGCCGTACTTTTCCAGCCCGTTGTTTGTTATCCATTTACCTTCTGTGGGGAATCGGGGAACATCAATTTTTTTGTAGCAAAAAGTCTGATTCCAAATCAAACTCTGTTTACTGAGGAGGAATATGAGCTGTTTAAGGATGTCCAAATTTTAGAAGGAGATCTTTCCTCGAAAATATGTTCCACGGAAACCAGCATGCCAAAAGTAAAAAAAAAATACAAAATTCCCCTATTCTATATATTTAAATTGTTGCAATAAATAATGTAACAATTAAGACTTCCAAAATTTGTCTTAAAAGTTATCTGTTTTAGTATATATTATTGAGATAATAAAAAGATATACATTAACTCCTTAACCACTTCCAGCCCAAGGACATTATATGACGTCCTTGACTTTGAGTGGGGATATCTGAATAATATCATCTTTTACAGCCAGCGATTCTGTGCACCATAAGAACAATCTTAGTGGCAGTTCAGCCACTTGATCGTTCTTGCAGGTGGCTGGAGGGGACCGAAATCTCCTCTGTAACGCTGAACTGGTAACTTGCCAACTGTCCCAGTTTAAATTCCCTCGTGGCAGGAAGTTTTAGTCCCATGTTGTGTCCCGATATCTCAGTGTGAAGTTCTGTTACTAATGCTGCCCAGCTCTGCCCTTTTGCCATGTATAGATGACCTGCAGACCCTGTGTTTAGATGTAAATAACATGCATTGATGTAAATAGGGGCTGCATTTATATGTAAATAGCCGTGGACCAGCTGAATTGATATGTAAATAGAGGCAGAATTCATATATATATCAAGCCCACCTGAGGTGATATCCACCATCACCTCTTCTGAATTCTGCCCACTGGGGAGTTAAAGTGGCATGCTTGAAAGTCCTGCCTACAACTATGGCCATTAAGCTTAACATCAGCCTGTAAAAGGTAAGAAAATTGGAAGTGGAACCCTTTTTTAAAACAACATGGTACCACAGCACCGTGAATTTTGGTGCATGTGAATACGCACATCTCAGCAGATGCATGAGGGTGTCATTAAAAATGAATGGCACTGCTGTGTATCTGCAAAATGGCAGCATGTTTCTGTGATGTCAGGAAAGCAATTTTGCATGAGTTCCAGACACACACAAATGAGTCAGTTACATTGGTGATCAGTGTACATTTCCTCATTACTTTGGGGCTTGGTGTACAATCCTTTCATTCACACTAGTGGCCAGTGTGAAGGTCACCCTTACATTGGTGGTCAATGTAAATCCCTCCATACATTGGTGGCTACTCTGAATGCTCCTATTACATTAGTGGTCAGTGTAAATCCCCATTATATTAGTGGTCAGTGTAAATCCCCATTACATTGGTAGCCAGTGTAGAATCTCCTCTTTATATTGGTAAATTGGTAGAAAAATCCAAACTTGCATTTCTGTTTGAATCCTCCCTTGGTGGCCAGTGTAGAAATCCCCCTTTTATTGGTTGTTGATGTAAAATCCCCCTTCACATTCGGGATTAGTGTACATTACCCTTTACATTGGTGGTAAAAGCAAAATTGCCCTTACACTAGTGGTCAGAGTAAATCTCCCTTTACATTGGTGGTCAGTGTAAACCCCCCTAACATTGGTGGTTGGTATAGAAGTGTCACCTTACATTGGTGGTCAGTACAAATCTCCTCAACAATAGTTGTCAGTGTAAAGTCCCCCTTACATGGAGGTCATTGTATATTCCCCCTTATACTGATGGTTGGTGTAAATGCTCCTATTACATTGTTGTCAGTGTAGAAATCCTTCTTTATATTGATGGGTGGTGTAAAATTCCCCGTTACATGGTGGTCAGTGGAAATTCCCCCTCGCATTGGTGGTCAGTGTAAACCCCCCCCCTCACATTGGTGGTCAGTATAAATCCCCCCTCACATTGGTGGCCATTGTAGAATCCCCCACTATATACTTGCCAAAGATTTCCAGTTTTGCTCTACATGATTCAGAATTTGCCACAGTGTACTGCCTCCTAACTAATCCCACCCCCACCACTGATCCCATCAACCCCCCAGCCTTGCCACTGATCACACACCCCTTCCCCCAGCATTGCCACTGATCCCAGGATCCCTAGAAGTTTTCTGTCTATTGATGCATCCCCTCCCCTCCCTAGTCCATGGTGTGCAGGCAGTGAGGAGATGATGTGCTATAACCTTTAGACCCCAATCAGTGAGCAGTAATGATGTGCACTAACCTCTTGCAACCAATCATTGAGCGGTAAGGATATGCAGTAACCTCTAGCAACCAATCAGTGAGCAGTAATAATGTACAGTAACCTCTAGCAACCAATTAGTGAGTAGTAAGGATGTCCAGTAACCTCTAGCAACCAATCAGTAAGCAGTATTGATATACAGTAATATCAATCAATCAACAAGCAGATGTCATGTGCTGTAACCGCTATCAAATAATAAATAATCAGTCAAAATGTGTGCTGGAGGGGGGGGGGGGCAAGAAAATGTTTGCCCAGGGTCCAATCAATATAAAAGATGGCCCTGCTCACATGTAATTGCTTTTGAAGCATTCACATGAAAGTGATTGGCCCTGGACGCAGACGACCTGCATCCAGGGTCGGTCAGTTGAATATGATCGCCACATGAGAGTTTACATACAGGTGGGTGCAATTAGTTGTGGCAGCCTTCTGTTGCTCATGCAGGAATCCCCCCCCTGGGGTTCGCGCATCTAATCTGAGTGCAGGTGCATTCAAAGGTATGAATGAGCTCTTAAAGAGGAGTTCCGCCCCCCTAGCAAAAAAATAAAAGTCAGCAGCTACACATACTGTAGCTGCTGGCTTTTAATATTAGGACACTTACCTGTCCTGGAATCCAGTGAAGTGATGTTGGCACCCCAGCCGATGTTTCCATTGGCTCTCGGGTGCTGTCGCCGCCATTCGTGGTAGGGGAAGCTGGAAGTAAAGCCTTTTGGGCTTCACAGCCGGTTCCCTACTGCGCATGTGCGAAACGCGCCGCGCTTTCTGATTGGCCCAGCGGCGGGAAAAAATGGAGGGGGGGAAACTTATGAGTCATCTTGCCATGATGTGCAGGCAGTGAGGAGATGATGTGCTATAACCTTTAGCAACCAATCAGTGAGCAGTAATGATGTGCATTAACCTCTTGCAACCAATCATTGAGCGGTAAGGATATGCAGTAACCTCTAGCAATCAATCAGTGAGCAGTATTGATATACAGAAATCTCTATCAATCAATCAACAAGCAGAAGTCATGTGCTGTAACCACTATAAAATAATCAGTGAGCAAAAATGTGTGCTGGGGGGGGGGGGGGGGGCAAGAAAATGTTTGCCCAGGGTACAATCAATATTAAAGATGGCCCTGGCACCGGTGATAAAAAACAAAGATTTTAACCATTTACAACTCATTGTCTTCCTCCTTTTTATATCATAAAGTGTTGCTTATTATACTGGTCCTGTTACTTTGTTGACATTTAAGTAAAACACTGCAAAAAAAGCAAAAGGGCTAAGCCCACCCCACCAAAATATAGTTATTTTCTATGAATTGGACAAGGCGTCGCAAAGACAGGCCATTGAGCCACAGTTTTACCATTTTCCCCACTGCCAAGTTAACGTGGCTCGTAGCCATATTAGTACACATTGAAGCAGGGCTGGTGCAAGAATTTTTGACACCCTAGGCGAAACCTCATTTTGCCGCCCCCATTGGCTCCACCCCTGACTCCACCCCTTTGCCCCCCCTTGTAACATGTGACCTACCTTACCATTACACAAACACTGACCTACCTGATCATTACACACACACACTGACCCACCTTCCTGACACATACACTGACCTACCTGACCATTACACACACACTGACCCACCTACCTGACCATTACACACTGACCATGACACACACACACCTACCTGACCATTACACACACACACTGACCATTACACACACACACACACACCTACCTGACCATTACACACACACCTACCTGACCATTACACACACACCTACCTGACCATTACACACACACCTACCTGACCATTACACACACACACACACACATACCTACCTGACCATTACACACACACTGACCCACCTACCTGACCATTACACACTGACCATGACACACACACACCTACCTGACCATTACACACACACACTGACCATTACACACACACACACACACCTACCTGACCATTACACACACACCTACCTGACCATTACACACACACCTACCTGACCATTACACACACACCTACCTGACCATTACACACACACACACACACACATACCTACCTGACCATTACACACACACTGACGCACCTACCTGACTATTACACACACACACTCTGACCATTACACACACACACACACACCTACCTGACCATTACACACACACACACACCTACCTGACCATTACACACACACACACACCTACCTGACCATTACACACACACACACACGCACCTACCTGACCATTACACACACACACACCTACCTGACCATTACACACACACACACACACACACACACACATACCTACCTGACCATTACACACACACACACCTACCTGACCATTACACACACACACACACACACACACCTACCTGACCATTACACACACACCTACCTGACCATTACACACACACACACACACCTACCTGACCATTACACACACACACTGACGCACCTACCTGACACACACACTGACCACCTACCTGACCATTACACACACACACACTGACCCTCCTACCTGACCATGACACACACACACCTACCTGACCATTACACACTGACCATGACACACACACACACACACACACCTACCTGACCATTACACACACTGACGCACCTACCTGACCATTACACACACACACTGACCCTCCTACCTGACCCATACACTGACCTACCTGACCATTACACACACACACTGACCCACCTACCTGACCATTACACACACTGACCCACCTACCTGACCATTACACACACACACTGACCATTACAGACACACACTGACGCACCTACCTGAGCATTACACACACACACTGACCCACCTACCTGACCATTACACACACACACACTGACCATTACACACACACACTGACGCACCTACCTGAGCATTACACACACACACTGACCCACCTACCTGACCATTACACACACACTGACCATTACGCACCTACCTGACCATTACACACACACTGACCATTACACACACACACTGACCATTACACACACACTGACCCACCTACCTGACCATTACACACACACACTGACCATGACACACACACACACTGACCCACCTACCTGACCATTACACACACACACTGACCCACCTACCTGACCATTACACACACACTGACCATTACGCACCTACCTGACCATTACACACACACTGACCATGACACACACACACTGACCATTACACACACACACACTGACCCACCTACCTGACCATTACACACACACACACTGACCCACCTACCTGACCATTACACACACACACACACACACACACACTGACCATTACACACACACACTGACCATTACACACACTGACCATTACACACACACACTGACCATGACACACACACACTGACCATGACACACACACACTGACCATTACACACACACACACACACTGACCCACCTACCTGACCATTACACACACACACTGACCCACCTACCTGACCATTATACACACACACACACACACACTGACCATTACACACACACACTGACCATTACACACACACACTGACCATGACACACACACTGACCATGACACACACACTGACCATGACACACACACACCTACCCGACCATTACATACACACACACACTGGCCCACCTGACTCCTATTTCCTGCACTACTTGTCCCCCCCCCATGGCTCGATGTAGATAGGGAGGATCCATCCTCCTTACCTCTGCTTCTTTGATCATCACTTCCGGGCTCTCCTCAGCGCTGGGCAGGCAGTATTGCTTTGGTGTCCCCACCAGCACTGCCATCCATCCGCTCGAGCCTCCATGTGTCCCCGCCAGCGCCGCCATCCAGCCGCACTATGGCGTCCAAGCTTACAGATGCTGCACCTCTCGATGCTCTCATCTTCGCCGAGTCCCGCCCCTCCGCGGCACACACAGCGCCGCTCCAGAGGGACAGGCTGGAGCAAAGGACTCCCGGAGCGGCGCTGTGAGATTTTACTCTTTGAGGGGACTGAGGGGGGCGTTTAGAGGGACACATTGGGGGATTGGAGGCATTCAGATATGTTCCCGGGAGTGGGACAGCACTGAACAGGGGCAAGCTTACAGGCCTTGAGATTCATCGGGACAGAGGCTGTGGCTGCGCCCTAGAAGGTAGTGCGCCCTAGGCGGCTGCCTACTCCGCCTAGTGGTAGCGCCGGCCCTGCATTGAAGCAATTGCTGCACAGTGAAAATTTGTGCTGGGGTTTGCATGTGCGGCTGTTTTACAGTCCCCTCTAAAAGCAATTCATGGTTGATTGCTTTTTTGAGACAGTTGACAGGCAGCTCAGAGGTGATATCTCACCTCCTGGAAGCCTGGTGTAACCACTGAGAGCCCAGAGCACTGTGCTACAATCGCCTGCATTACACGCAGTTGTGGGCGTGGTTCTGTGCGCTTCAATGGAGTGAGTTTGTGCAGGGATGTGTACTAGCTTGGCTGCCAACACCTGTTTTACCGTCCCTCAGCTGCCAGTGTAAACAAGGTGTTTGCAGGCAAAACCGCCGCCAAGCATGACTCATTCAAGTCCATTGGACCACTGTGCTCCAGGCGAACAGAGCGATCCCCGCTGAGCAAGCGGATGTTAAAGGTACGGATCCTCACGGGATCCGTACGCCTGAAAGGGCCCTTAGGCCGGGTTCAAACTTGTGCGATACGACAGCCGTCCTACTTTGGATCCGACTTTGCCCTGCGACTTGAAGCCGACATATGTCTGACTTTCAATGAATGGGGATCCGACTTGGATCCCCGCCAATACCAGGCACTGTGTTTGGTATGCATCTTGAGGGGGAACTCCACGCCAAATTTTAAATAAAAAAAATGGCATGGGTTCCCCTCAAAATCCAAACCAGACCCTTATCCGAGCACGCAACCTGGCAGGCCACAGGAAAAGAGGGGGGACGAGAGAGCGGCCACCCCTCACTCCTGAACCGTACCAGGCCACATGCCCTCAACATGGGGGGTTTGGTGCTTTGGGGCAGGGGGGCGACCTGCGGCCCCCCACCCCAAAGCACCCTGCCCCATGTTGATAGGGACAAGGGCCTCTTCCCGACAACCCTGGCCGTTGGTTGTCGGGGTCTGCGGGCAGGGGGCCTATCGGAATCCAGGAGCCCCCTTTAATAAGGGGGCCCCCAGATCCCGGACCCCCCACCCTATGTGAATGAGTATCGGGTACATCGTACCCCTACCCATTCACCTGGTGGAAAAAAATGTCAATAAAAAAACACTACACAGGTTTTTAAAGTAATTTATTACACAGCTCCGGGGGTCTTCTCCCAACTTCGGGGGTCTCCGGTGTCATCTCTGTGCTCTCTGGTTCTTCTCCCGCTCTCCGGTTCTTTCTTACTTCTGCCGGGCCTCCGCTATCTTCTTCCAGCTCTTTTGCTAGCGGGGGCCCGGTCTTCTTCGTCGCCTTCTTCCCTCTTCTCCTCTTCGATGTTGACACGTCGCTTTCTCCCACTGTAATGCCGGGTGTGCGGTGCGCAACAATTTATATAGGCCTCTCATGACGTCACAGTCACAAGCTCTGGGTGGCCCCGGAGCATGTGACTGTGACATCATGGGAGCATGTGGCCACCCGGAGCA
Source organism: Rana muscosa (assembly GCA_029206835.1). Lineage (NCBI taxonomy): Eukaryota > Metazoa > Chordata > Amphibia > Anura > Ranidae > Rana > Rana muscosa. The sequence continues at coordinate 280,985,933 of CM055127.1, read as the reverse complement.
TGTGACTGTGACGTCATAAGAGGCCTATATAAATCGTTGCGGACCGCACACCCAGCATTACAGCGGGAGGAAGCGACGAGTGAACATCGAGGAAGAGAAGAGGAAAGAAGTTAGAAGAAGACCCCCGGAGTCGGAAGAAAACCCCCTAAGTCGGAAGAGACCCCCGAAGTCGGGAGAAGACCCCCGGAGCTGTGTAATAAATTACTTTAAAAACCTGTGTAGTGTTTTTTTATTGACATATTTTTCCACCAGGTGAATGGGTAGGGGTACGATGTACCCCATACTCATAGGGTGGGGGGGCCAGGATCTGGGGGCCCCCTTATTAAAGGGATCAGCTGGATTCCGATAAGCCCCCCGCCCGCAGACCCCGACAACCAACGGTTAGGGTTGTCAGGAAGAGGCCCTTGTCCCCATCAACATGGGGGCAGGGTGCTTTGGGGTGGGGGGGCCGCAGGTCTCCCCCCTGCCCCAAAGCACCAAACCCCCCATGTTGAGGGCATGCGGCCTGGTACGGTTCAGGAGGGAGGGGGGGCGCACTCTCGTCCCCCCTCTTTTCCTGCAGGCCTGCCAGGTTGCGTGCTCAGATAAGGGTCTGGTTTGGATTTTGAGGGGGACCCCCACGCTGTTTTTTTCGGCTTAGGGGGTTCCCCTTAAAATACATACCAGACCAAAGGGCCTGGTATACTCCTGGAGGGGAACCCATGCCGATTTTTTATTTAAAATTTGGCGTGGAGTTACCCCTCAAGATCAGCAGAGCACAAGTCGCATGCCAAAGTCTGATCATGCAAGACTGCGGTCCGACTTTGATCCGACTTCAATGATAGTCAATTGGCTGAAGTAGGATAAAAGTCGGACCAAAGTAGTACAGGGAGCATCTTCAAAGTCGGATCGACTAAGACGGCTCCCATCGGGAAACATTGATTTTCACACGTCATGCGACATGAGCTCCCAATGTCGGAGCGTTTGTCGGACAAGTATGAACCCGGCCTCAGGCTGGGTTCACACTGATACTGACTTTCATCCTTCTTTGCTCTGCGACATCAGTCCTACATCGGTCCTACATCCATCCGACTTGAATGAACAGAATACTACTTTGAGCCAACTTTGTGATAGTCTGACTTGTCCTTTGACCAATCAAAACAATCCCAGTGTGAGATAAATTCCTTTTACTGCTGCTGTAATCACCATGTCGGATGTCAAAAGTTGGATGGTAAGGACAAGGATCCTACTTTGATCCGACTTCAATGATATTCAATGGGCTGAAGTAGGATCAAAGCCGGACCAAAGTAGTACAGGGAGCATTTTCAAAGTCGGACCAACTTGTGTCGGAGCAGTTAAGACGGCTCTCATAGGGAAACATTGATTTTCACACGTCATGCAACATGAGCTCCCAATTTCGGAGAGTTTGTCGTACCAGTGTGAACCCAGCCTTAATGGTGGTTTGAGCATAAATCAGCACACAGAGGAAAGATTCAGACACAGTCCACTAAACAATGTGATCTCTGGGCCGAAGTGACGTAGGTTAGAGTTCTGTATCACTAGACTGAAATCAACAAAAAAAATCTGCAAAATCAGCAATAAACAGTGCATATAAACATTAACTGCAATGTGAATAATAATAGTATAACTAATCTAGAGTGCACGCTAGTAGAATGACAAGGATATTGGTGCAATGTTCCCAAGAGGTACCCAAGAGGTACCTCTTAGCATAAACAATAGGTGAAAGTCTCTGTGTAGCAGCTGTAAAGGGACAGTAATTAAACCTAACTCTTCAACCATCTAGCATTGGGGCCCAGTTGCACTGTTGGTGCACATGACAACAGTCACAGTCAAGCCTGCACACAGCAATTAGACTACTAGATGGCTATATAATCAGTTCCTAAGGCTGCATTCACACCTGGGCGATTTGAATCGCTTGCGAAATCGCCATTATTTTGCCCATAATATCAAAATGCTCTGCTAATATTACAAATTGCACAATGCACATTTCAGATGCCATTCATTTTATTGGCACCTAAAAACGCAGTGAGGTTCTGGCACGATAAATCATGTTGCAATATCAGCAAACCCCATTGCACTAACCTTGTCACCCAAAAGAAGCTCTGGATCCTTTTTTGGGCAACAAGCTTCATGCGATGCAGTTTTTTGCAATTGCAGTGCGATTTATCATGCAACAATTGTGGCAAAACTGCATCTAAAAATGCAGTGCGGTTCTGGTGTGCTAAATCTCACTTCAATCGCGGCAAACCGCATTGTGCGCAGCTTGTCCCTTGAAAGAAACCCTGAATAATTTTTTTGGGTTGCAAGCTTCATACAATGCGGTTTGCTGCGATTGCAGCGTGATTTATCGTGTCACAATCGTGGCAGAACCACGCTGCGTTTTTAGGTGGCATTAAAATGAATGGCATCTGAGATGTGAATTGTGCGATTTGTCATTTTGAAATCAAGGGCAGAATAGCGGCAATTCTGCCTGTGATTCAAAACGTCCAGGTGTGAATGCAGTCTAAAGGGTTCAGTCTCTCTCTAGCAGCAGATAGTAAATACCCACAGCTGTAGCTCCCAAGTCCCAATGATGTTTCATCTCACCATCTGGTCACACGCAGCGATTAGTCCACTCTTTGCTCTGCACCCAGGTGACCCTGGCTGTCCGCAAACCTGGACTCAGCACTTTGGATTCTGCTCCGGCCGCCGTTATGCAGCAGTAATGGCACACACTGGACAGTGACGTGCACTCTCTGGTCTCCCTCATGGAAAAAAGGAAGCAGTGTATTGTACAGCCTGAGAAAAGGCAGTTCTTTCACCTCCTTCTGGCAATCTTTCTCTGGTAAATGCAATTCAAAAGTGCTTGATTACAGTAGAATCTCTCTCTTCTGGACTATAGTTCCAACAATGCATTGCTGCCTGACTCAGTCTATCGAACTGTTCCTACTCAGCAGCTCCCTCCTCTTGCTGATACAGCTGTTAATTAGCTCAGCAGCGCATGGCAGCAGCTGCAGCCAGTGTTTCTCTCACACTCCATTCTGAGCCAAGCACCTGGATACACATGTGAACAATGTGTATCAATGTGACACTCCACAGCCCAGGCCTGTGTTGTCATCCTTGTCTAGGAAGAAGAAACAGTGAACTTCAAGCGCTAGAATATGTTGATCAAAAATTAGTGTGAAGCAACCAAAGAATTAAACTCATCCAGAGCCAGTGCAGCTGACCAATAACATGTTAAAAATATAACATGGAAAACAACAAACCAGTGGGCAGCGCTCAATGGACTGAAAAAGGATAAAAAATAAAAAAAAAAGAAGGATATAATAAGCCTTATTTTATCCTTTTTATTTATTATCCATTTTCATTGGAGAAATAAACATTAGTTCTTATTCATTGCATGATTGAATCTTGTGGTTCTCCTGCTTGCTTTGTTGTTATAATTGTCTAGGAGACTAACTGCTGCTCTCCACTTTTATCAGCTAAAGCCTCGTACACACGACCGAGTTTCTCGTCGTAAAAAACCCGTCGATTTTCTCGACGAGATTCTTGACGAGCTTCTTGTCAAGCGTTCCTTGCATACACACTGTCAATTCCAAATCTCGTTGTTGTTCTGCGGGGTCACGTACAGCACGTACGACGGCAGTATAAAGGGGAAGTTTGATTCCAATGGCGCCACCCCTTGGGCTGCTTTTGCTGATCTTGTGTTATCGCATGTTAGTAAAAAATTTGGTGAGACGATTCGCGCTTTTCAGCCTCGTGCTTTTCAGTTCAGCATGACGAATGTGCTATCTCCATTACGAACGCTAGTTTTACCAGAAGAAGCGCTCCCGTCTCATACTTGATTCTGAGCATGCACGATTTTTTAAGACTCGGAAAAGCATACACACGACCGGTTTTCTTGTTCGCAAAACAGGCCGACGAGAAACCCGACGAGAAAAACGAGAATCCTGACAAGAAAATAGAGAGCAGGTTCTCTATTTTTCTCGTCGAGATTCCCGGCAGTTTTCTCGACGAGAAACCATACACACGAACGGTTTTCTCGGCAAGAAAGCTCTCTGCAGTTTTCTTGTCGTTTTTTGACGAGAAACTCGGTCGTGTGTACGAGGCTTGACACTCTCCATATGTCAGGCTTGTTTCACAGGAATTCTCCTTTACACATTTACTTAGTACATGGGCTGTTTTAAATCAAGAATAGGTCACAACAACCCTAAATGAATGCCCGATCTGGTTGGGGACTGGGTATCACTAGCTACCAGACATAGGAGCTAGCTAGCAAATGCCCTGATCCACCACTGCTTGTGCTTTATATATGCTTCCATCAGAAATAACAACCCACAACATGTACATGAACATGGCCTGTCCTCCCCCCCTCATAGCTTCTCTTCTTAGTATGAGAAGGAGGGGTCAGTGGGATACATTAGGAAACAACTCCATTGTAAAAGAGTGGCCAGTATCCATGTCAACCATTGTCCACCAGTGCAATACTCTATAGAGACAGTCATATGTTATTCTCCCCCAGCCATTTCATCACACAGTGAACCACCCAATAACAAGAACATATACTGTAATTAGCTATATGCACCCAATGTTTTTTTTTTTTTTAATTATTATTATTCAGGATTTATATAGCATCAACAAATTGCACAGTGCTTTGCACTTACACTACAAATCAATACAGGAGGGATAGGTGGGCCCTGCTCATGAGAATTTACAATCTGAAGGGAGGTAACATAATTATTACAGTTAAGTGGGTGGTTAGCTAATTTGCTTATTGGTAATTAAATTTACAAATGTATTCCAATCTCCATGTTATCCTATGGGTACCAGTTTTAGGATTTCCGTGCTAAATATTTCAATTTCAGTGTAATACTTTGCACACAGTAACTTGTAGACTGTTTGATATCCATATCGATTACCTTTCTTTATGAATAATCCATGGTCCCACCCAATCCCTTTTAATCGCCCCAAGGATATAATACTGTAAAGCAGCCTTCCCTTGGCTATAGTAATATTTCTATGGCAACCAACAGACCAGTCAGGAAATGTTCCATTATCTCATGCAAATCCAATTTGGTTTAATGCATTTTCTAGTTTATTCTATAAGCAGCACAAAGGGTAACAAGGATGCGTGGAAGGCAGTAACACATAGCAATCCATCGGATTTTAGCTCCCTACAATCAGCTAACGCTTGATCTCTGTATTTGTACAGTACTGCCAATGGCATATCATCATTGATCTGTACTGCCTTATTGTATTATAAAAAAAAAATCCAAAACATTTAGGCCTTGTGCACACTAGGCGTTTTTTTTCTGCTATTCCTACGCATGTGACATATATTTTTTTTCCCTCTAAACACCATTTAGAGGAGTTTAGAGGCAGAAAAAACTTACAACCAATGCGTCCAGGAGCAGCAGAGTTTTGGCAGAAAAAACGCTTGACGTGCCTAAACCCAAGAAAACGCACCTAAGCATGTCATCATTCATTTAATAAATTATTATTCTGGTCAATTAAATTAATTATTGCCCAAGTGTTTGGAACACCTAAACACGTTACACAAGTTTTCAAGCGTTTTTTTCTGCCAAAAATCTGTTGCCAGGAGGAAAGGAGTCTAGTAGACTTAACAATGTCCATTGTGCATGAGGCCTTAGGCCATCCTTTCCCACACCACACTTTGATGCCTTGTACACACGGCCGGATTTTCCAATGGAAAAAGTCAGACGGCTCTTTTTATCAGATATTCCGACCGTGTGTATGCCCCATTGGACTTTTTCCATCAGGAATTCCGACGGACTTAGATAGAGAACATGTTCTCAATCTATCCGTCGGACTTCCGACGGACTTTTGGCGGACTTTTGCACGGTCAAAAGTCCAGCCGTATGTACAGGGCATAAGTGTTCCAAGTGATTGGACTTTTCACCACTGTCAAAATGTAAGACTATAAAACCATGCAGGTTAGTCAGCCTGATGGAAGACAAATTGAACCCTAGGTATACAGTGCCTTGAAAAAGTATTCATACCCCTTGACATTTTCCACATTTTGTCATGTTACAATCAAAAACATAAATGTTTTACTTGGATTTTATGTGATAGACCAGTGATTTACAAATAAATATCTGAAAAGTGTGGCCTACATTTGTATTCAGCCCCCTTTACTCTGATACCCCTAACTAAAATCAAGTGGAACCAATTTCCTTCAGAAGTCACCTAAGTAGTAAATAGTCCACCTGTGTGTAATTTAATCTCAGTGTAAATACAGCTGTTCTGTGAAGCCCTCTGAGGTTTGTTAGAGAACCTTAGTGAACAAACAGCATCATCAAGGCCAAAGAACACACCAGACAGGTCAGGGATAAAGTTGTGGAGAAGTTGAAAGCCAGGTTAGGTTATAAAAAAATATCCCAAGCTTTGAACATCTCATGGAGCACTGTTCAATTCATCATCCGAAAATGGAAAGAGTATGACACAATTGCAAACCTACCAAGACATGGCCGTCCACCTAAACTGACAGGCCGGGCAAGGAGAGCATTAAAGCAGGATTTCACCCAAAATTGGAACTTCCGCTTTAAGTGAAGGTGACCCCCTGATATGCCACATTTGGCATTTTTTTTTTGGGGGGGCGGATACCCTTTTTAGGGGCATCCAGCTCCCACTTCCTCACAGGGCTCTGCAGCGCCAGAATGAAGTTCACCTCTCCCCCTTCCCTCCATGCAATCTTCTGGGACACGTCACAGGTCCCAGAAGATTGCACGGCCAATTACAGCGCACAATGCGGCTTGCTCATGACTGCTTCTCCCCAGTACTCGTGTAGCGGCCTCACCCCATCTCATTTTTCCAGGGGTATGTCACATGACAGGGTGAGATGCGCCACGGCCCATGTCCTCCCCATAGCTGTGGGTGAGGTGAAGGCCAGCACCAGTATCTTCCTCGGGCCAATGTGTGTTAGTTATGAAGCTCAGTCCTGCTATGCTGAAACCTCCCTTGCTCCCATTAACCAGAGTCCATACACCGATGCAGGGTCCAACACTTGTTTATTATACTTTCACAACAAACAGTTCTTTCACAGCCGATTAGTTGCGACCCATAACATAATGCAAACGGTGGGATGAGCAGGCCGAGGCACTATCCTGATTTCAATCTAAACCCCTGTGGTTTCACCAGGGGTTATAGCAGCTTTGCTTAGCACAGAACATAGAACTTGTGAGTCTCTACTAGCAACTCCATAGAACACAGATGGGAGTACCTTCGCTGCGTTGCGGCCCCTATCAGGGGAAGATGTCCCTCTAAGGGAGTTACCAGAGGCCCATCCGTCACCGGGTTGATGCTGCTCCGGAATCTCCGGACGGGTGACCTCCCCGGCCTCCTCACCTCAGATGCGGGTCCCCTCGCAAGGCGGCACCCTCGGATCACTTCGCCCTCGCGGGACCCATTCGAAGTTACTGGGCCCCAGGCCTACGATATAGTACCTCACCCCAGGCTGAAGGTGCTTGGGATGGACCCCAACTTCATTCCGGTCAGGCCTAGGGCGCCTGGGCCGGAACCTTTAACCGCCCGCACCCAAGCCTAAGGTGCCTGGGTGGGTGAAGAGAAAATCCTCGAAGACCTCGTGGCAAGGGCGTCTCCCCCTTTTATCTCCTCCCTTCAACACCACGGCGGGTTCCCCGCCCCAGCCGTACCATCTCCGGAAAGGGACAAAAAGGGTAGCACTGCGGCAGTGATTCTACCTTGAGTCTGTAGGTACCCCGCCACCCACAGGCCAAGGAGAATAATACACCACCCAATCCTCCACGAATTACAAAAAGGGGTCCAGAACCTTCACAATTACACACCTGGGTCACACTACCCCCAGGTGTACCCCAACTAAATTTAAAGACCCCGCTACATACTCCCCCCTGTGATTTGACGCTGGTCCCCAGCGTCTGGTGCAACCCCATGTCTCCCAAGGAGTGGTGACATGAAGCGAGCCTCAGAGGCTATCCCTAAAAATTTTGAATCCCATGTGTGCCAAGACCTGCTCAAGGGGAAAGGGAACTATAAAACAATAAAACTTTTGTATAAAACATCTATCATGCACACATATACAATCCCTCCCGTCACTGTCTAAGAACCACCCCATACTCAGTAGTCTTGACCGACGAATCTCCTGCAGAAGGGAAACAAAAAAACAGACAACATCCTAACATCATGTGAAAATTTGGAATGAATGGGTCCATCAGCCGAGGGACCCACTTGCTCCAACGAGTGTGATGCAAAAGTGTGCAGAAAACAAACAACGTTGCACAACACTGCCACCTGGTGACAGCGCCGCGGTAATGACACTTGGTGCTCCTTCATTCTTCATGCGTCCCTACACTAATTCTACCCCAAAGTCTGTCCTTGATTCATAGGAAAAGAGAGTGGGAAGAAAACAAAAAAAAACAAATAAGAAACGGTATTGTTCAGACGTTCGAGCAAAAGGCTCTTCCAGGAAAATTTGTAGCTGAAAACATACTCATGAGTCTCTCCTCACAAGTAGAACCTCGGATCAGGTAAGAACAACGGCTTCAGATGCTTATCAAACATTTCGACTGAATATTCAACATCCTCTCCCTCCTTTCTGCAGATAAGCACTTTATCAGCATGAATATGGCGCCCCAACTTCCAGTCCGCTCTGCAGTCCTTGAATTTCTTGGACACAGGCGGCGAACAGGACAAGTATCGCCGGGCCTGAGGCACTTTGAGCTTCTCCCAGACAAATTTGTCGTACCATCTCTGTCGCAGGACCTCCACTTCATAAAGTAAGTCCCGAGGCAAGTAAGGATACTCCCATCTGTACTCACGGGCGACTCTCTGGGAGAAAAGTCGTTGCAATCTGGCCAAAGGAGGCATGACATCCCGCTCACCTTCTCCTGGCTGCACGATGGCCTCCGGGTGCCGAGGTACCTTCACTACCTCGGGTGGCTTTGCCTTTGGCGCACGCAATGATGCGCGCTGCATCCCCACAACCAAAGCAGGTGATGTTGTGGAATGTGGAAAGTCAGTCGGAGGACTAGACTCCCTCCTGAGCTCCGGGGCCTGCGCCCGGGGCGTGCTGTCTTCTATAGAAATAGGGGAATCCTGCGGTTTGCATAGCACAGGTAGCGGGCGTTTGTCCCAGCCCTTCCGGTGAAACAGTTCATCTATTTCCCCATCATCCCCACAGTCCGACAACGATTCCAGGTCGGAGGTGTCATACATCTCGGCGGGAAGGTAGTCTTTAGTAGACGGAGAACTACCCTCCCTTGCGGGCTCCACCTCCAGCGGACCCCCGACACCTCCAACCACCACCACAGTCCCAGCCCCTGGCTCACCTGGACCTTTTTCAGCACTGGGATGTCCAGGACTCTTCCAACCGGATCCATCCAGGTCCGGCAAGCAGCGGGGTGAAGCTCGACCACGACCACAGGAGGCCTGCACCAGGCCTATCTTCCTCTTCGGAGGTGGCAGCAGGGAATCTGTGGTGACCGAAGCAGCATCCTCTGATTTTTCTCTCTCAGTCTCTGGTTGGGCAGTCCCGTCGCCCTGGTCAGCGCGTACGGGGACCTCCGCAAAGGCCTGGATCTCCCCTTCCGGAGTGGCGGTACCTGTGAGGCAATTGAGGCGAAGGGCCCGGGGCCTTACTGTGGATGGTTCAACCTCAAACAGAAATTCTTTACACACTTCACAACGCCCAAATGGCTTTAGTTGGACCACCAGTCCCGAGCATCTGGGACAGATCACACCGAGGGCCTCCGTGTCTCTGCATGAGTACAAAGCCAACTGTCCTCGGGGCCTGAGTCTCATCCCCGTGTCTGTAAGGGGAGCAGCAAAAGCAGTCATCTTCGTGGGGTATAATACCGGCATCCACGGGGAGCTTGAGGCCATCCCGACCACCTGCTGCTCCATCACGCGCTGACCACGCGCCGGAGTCTCCACGTGTATCTCCACATATGGCCAGATTCCTCCCACGACTTGCACGTTTTCGCTGGTTTGCCACAGTCCCCGCCCACGAATTGCGCAATCATAGGGTGCCTCATGGCGCAGTGCAGCAAAAGTCCCCACATGTAGTACTTCACACGGCTGGACTTCTCCCTCTTCCCGCTCTTTCTGCATGGGCCTTTCCCGTCTTGGGGTCATTTCCACGACTTCAAGCACAGGGACGCACTTTGGCCAATCACATGGCTGACCTGCTCGGACCTCCTCCGGGCAGCAAAGTCCAGACACAGCCATTTCAAATTTCAAAGTCAACACACATTTTATCCCGGACTCGCGAGCTCCCACGTGTAGCGGCCTCACCCCATCTCCTTTTTCCAGGGGTATGTCACATGACAGGGTGAGATGCGCCACGGCCCATGTCCTCCCCATAGCTGTGGGTGAGGTGAAGACCAGCACCAGTATCTTCCTCGGGCCAATGTGTGTTAGTTATGAAGCTCAGTCCTGCTATGCTGAAACCTCCCTTGCCCCCATTAACCAGAGTCCATACACCGATGCAGGGTCCAACACTTGTTTATTATACTTTCACAACAAACAGTTCTTTCACAGCCGATTAGTTGCGACCCATAACATAATGCAAACGGTGGGATGAGCAGGCCGAGGCACTATCCTGATTTCAATCTAAACCCCTGTGGTTTCACCAGGGGTTATAGCAGCTTTGCTTAGCACAGAACATAGAACTTGTGAGTCTCTACTAGCAACTCCATAGAACACAGATGGGAGTACCTTCGCTGCGTTGCGGCCCCTATTAGGGGAAGATGTCCCTCTAAGGGAGTTACCAGAGGCCCATCCGATACCGGGTTGATGCTGCTCCGGAATCTCCGGACGGGTGACCTCCCCGGCCTCCTCACCTCAGATGCGGGTCCCCTCGCAAGGCGGCACCCTCGGATCACTTCGCCTTCGCGGGACCCAGTCAAAGTTACTGGGCCCCAGGCCTACGATATAGTACCTCACCCCAGCTAAAGCCTCGTACACACGACCGAGTTTCTCGTCGTAAAAAAAACATCGATTTTCTCGACGAGATTCTTGACGAGCTTCTTGTCAAGCGTTCCTTGCATACACACTGTCAATTCCAAATCTCGTTGTTGTTCTGCGGGGTCACGTACAGCACGTACGACGGCAGTATAAAGGGGAAGTTCGATTCCAATGGCGCCACCCCTTGGGCTGCTTTTGCTGATCTTGTGTTATCGCATGTTAGTAAAAAATTTGGTGAGACGATTCGCGCTTTTCAGCCTCGTGCTTTTCAGTTCAGCATGACGAATGTGCTATCTCCATTACGAACGCTAGTTTTACCAGAAGAAGCGCTCCCGTCTCATACTTGATTCTGAGCATGCACGATTTTTTAAGACTCGGAAAAGCACACACACGACCGGTTTTCTTGTTCGCAAAACAGGCCGACGAGAAACCCAACGAGAAAAACGAGAATCCTGACGAGAAAATAGAGAGCAGGTTCTCTATTTTTCTCGTCGAGATTCCCGCCAGTTTTCTCGACGAGAAACCATACACACGAACGGTTTTCTCGGCAAGAAAGCTCTCTGCAGTTTTCTTGTCGTTTTTTGACGAGAAACTCGGTCGTGTGTACGAGGCTTGACACTCTCCATATGTCAGGCTTGTTTCACAGGAATTCTCCTTTACACATTTATTTAGTACATGGGCTGTTTTAAATCAAGAATAGGTCACAACAACCCTAAATGAATGCCCGATCTGGTTGGGGACTGGGTATCACTAGCTACCAGACATAGGAGCTAGCTAGCAAATGCCCTGATCCACCACTGCTTGTGCTTTATATATGCTTCCATCAGAAATAACAACCCACAACATGTACATGAACATGGCCTGTCCTCCCCCCCTCATAGCTTCTCTTCTTAGTATGAGAAGGAGGGGTCAGTGGGATACATTAGGAAACAACTCCATTGTAAAAGAGTGGCCAGTATCCATGTCAACCATTGTCCACCAGTGCAATACTCTATAGAGGCAGTCATATGTTATTCTCCCCCAGCCATTTCATCACACAGTGAACCACCCAATAACAAAAACATATACTGTAATTAGCTATATGCACCTAATGTTTTTTTTTTTTTTAATTATTATTATTATTCAGGATTTATATAGCATCAACAAATTGCACAGTGCTTTGCACTTACACTACAAATCAATACAGGAGGGATAGGTGGGCCCTGCTCATGAGAATTTACAATCTGAAGGGAGGTAACATAATTATTACAGTTAACTGGGTGGTTAGCTAATTTGCTTATTGGTAATTAAATTTACAAATGTATTCCAATCTCCATGTTATCCTATGGGTACCAGTTTTAGGATTTCCGTGCTAAATATTTCAATTTCAGTGTAATACTTTGCACACAGTAACTTGTAGACTGTTTGATATCCATATCGATTACCTTTCTTTATGAATAATCCATGGTCCCACCCAATCCCTTTTAATCGCCCCAAGGATATAATACTGTAAAGCAGCCTTCCCTTGGCTATAGTAATATTTCTATGGCAGCCAACAGACCAGTCAGGAAATGTTCCATTATCTCATGCAAATCCAATTTGGTTTAATGCATTTTCTAGTTTATTCTATAAGCAGCACAAAGGGTAACAAGGATGCGTGGAAGGCAGTAACACATAGCAATCCATCTGATTTTAGCTCCCTACAATCAGCTAACGCTTGATCTCTGTATTTGTACAGTACTGCCAATGGCATATCATCATTGATCTGTACTGCCTTATTGTATTATAAAAAAAAATCCAAAACATTTAGGCCTTGTGCACACTAGGCGTTTTTTTTCTGCTATTCCTACACATGTGACATATACTTTTTTTCCCTCTAAACACCATTTAGAGGAGTTTAGAGGCAGAAAAAACTTACAACCAATGCGTCCAGGAGCAGCAGAGTTTTGGCAGAAAAAACGCTTGACGTGCCTAAACCCAAGAAAACGCACCTAAGCATGTCAGCATTCATTTAATAAATTATTATTCTGGTCAATTAAATTAATTATTGCCCAAGTGTTTGGAACACCTAAACACGTTACACAAGTTTTCAAGCGTTTTTTTCTGCCAAAAATCTGTTGCCAGGAGGAAAGGAGTCTAGTAGACTTAACAATGTCCATTGTGCATGAGGCCTTAGGCCATCCTTTCCCACACCACACTTTGATGCCTTGTACACACGGCCGGATTTTCCAATGGAAAAAGTCAGACGGCTCTTTTTATCAGATATTCCGACCGTGTGTATGCCCCATTGGACTTTTTCCATCAGGAATTCCGACGGACTTAGATAGAGAACATGTTCTCAATCTATCCGTCGGACTTCCGACGGACTTTTGGCGGACTTTTGCACGGTCAAAAGTCCAGCCGTATGTACAGGGCATAAGTGTTCCAAGTGATTGGACTTTTCACCACTGTCAAAATGTCAGACTATAAAACCATGCAGATTAGTCAGCCTGATGGAAGACAAATTGAACCCTAGGTATACAGTGCCTTGAAAAAGTATTCATACCCCTTGACATTTTCCACATTTTGTCATGTTACAATCAAAAACATAAATGTTTTACTTGGATTTTATGTGATAGACCAGTGATTTACAAATAAATATCTGAAAAGTGTGGCCTACATTTGTATTCAGCCCCCTTTACTCTGATACCCCTAACTAAAATCAAGTGGAACCAATTTCCTTCAGAAGTCACCTAAGTAGTAAATAGTCCACCTGTGTGTAATTTAATCTCAGTGTAAATACAGCTGTTCTGTGAAGCCCTCTGAGGTTTGTTAGAGAACCTTAGTGAACAAACAGCATCATCAAGGCCAAAGAACACACCAGACAGGTCAGGGATAAAGTTGTGGAGAAGTTGAAAGCCAGGTTAGGTTATAAAAAAATATCCCAAGCTTTGAACATCTCATGGAGCACTGTTCAATTCATCATCCGAAAATGGAAAGAGTATGACACAATTGCAAACCTACCAAGACATGGCCGTCCACCTAAACTGACAGGCCGGGCAAGGAGAGCATTAAAGCAGGATTTCACCCAAAATTGGAACTTCCGCTTTAAGTGAAGGTGACCCCCTGATATGCCACATTTGGCATGTTTTTTTTTTGGGGGGGGGGCGGATACCCTTTTTAGGGGCATCCAGCTCCCACTTCCTCACAGGGCTCTGAAGCGCCAGAATGAAGTTCACCTCTCCCCCTTCCCTCCATGCAATCTTCTGGGACACGTCACAGGTCCCAGAAGATTGCACGGCCAATCACAGCGCACAATGCGGCTTGCTCATGACTGCTTCTCCCCAGTACTTGTGAGGTAGGTTGGCATCCGACAACATGCATCTGGCCATTTCTATAAGAAAGTGATTTTTCTTTTCTGCTATACCATTTTTGTTCAGGAGTGTATGGTGTGGTTGTCTGGTGTACTAATACTTGTCTCTAGGTATGAGGCCACTTCTTTGCTTATGTATTCTCCCGCATTGTCGGTGCATATTATTCCTGGTTTCCGCTGGAATTTGTTGCTAGACATGGCAACGAACGCTTGAAGTTTCTCTTTCATTCTTGTGTTTCATAAGATAAGTAGTTGTGTACCTGGAATAATCATCAGTGAAAGTTAGAAGATATCTGTTTCTGACGTGGGAGTTTTCATTGGATCGCATACATCACTGTGTATGAGCTGCAGGGGGTGGGTTGTTTTTCATTGAGTTGCCTGTGGAAGGGGAGCACGTGTGGCTTTTGCTTCTATATAGCAACTGCATTTCATGAGCACTTTGTAAGGCGCTATTGTCAAATCTTCTGATAAGCCTCTTTTTATAATGTCCTGTATAGCTTCTGGACTTCTGTGCCCCATCCGCCTGTGCCATAAGTGAATACATTTGCTGTGTAGATCATTAGAGACTATACTGGCTTGCTGGTCTGTGGTGATGAGCCTGTATAGGTGATCATCCAGTTTTCCTTTTGCGAGGAATTGCTTATTATTGTGAATTGTGCATTCATCACCCTGGAACTTAACTGGGAGACTGTTGTTTGCAAGACTTTTCACTGATAGAAGGCTGCCTTCTAGTTCTGGAACATACAGCACTTTCTTTACAAGGATACTTTGCTTGTCTCCTTGTGGAGTAATGCAGCTTCAGCAGTGATGCTTTTCCCGTTTTCTAAGAAAACTTTGTCTTTTGCACTGTAATCAAGGTTTGTGAAGAAGGTCTCATCGCTAGTCATGTGGCTTGTCGCACCTGAGTATATGCACCAGCAACCTGGCTTGCCGCTCTGTGTCACTTTAAGGCCTCATGCCCACTGGCGTTTTTACAGCTGCGTTTTTGAGCGTTTCTTTACAGCTTAAAAACGCCTGTCCATGTTATTGTAAATATTTTTCCTGGTGCCTTCCATGGCAGCATACTAATGGTTGATGGCTCCGCCCCCGGTCAACCCCCAGGACCACGTAACTCTATAAAAGAAAGAGTTACTCCCCCCTTCAGACATTCTTTTTCCTGTCCTCAATCCCTACAGGATCACTATTCAGCCTTACCTCACCGTCTCATGGTGCTACCGTTGCAGGTTCATGCTCTCCTGCAGTACGGAGTCCCGCATCTTGGGCTGCTAAATGCGCCATATAAGTGTGGGAGCCCCTTTTTCTGTGGATCTTTTTTGGGCATGAAGGGCACACAGGAGCATACTTTCTCCTCAGCGGCAGTTACAATCCTCGGGTCACACATTGCTTTACCCGGGTAATGATCTCTATAAGCAGCTTAGCACTGCTGCATTTAAATGTCTGCTTTCTGCAAATGCCTATGGCTAGTGTGGACGCTTCGCGCGCCCCACACAACCTAGCTTTACTCGTCCGGGGGGCGGAGTCACGGCATGACGCAATCGCGCATGCGCAATAGCCGGAGGAAGTCGCGCGGCGGCCATCTTGGTACACCCAAGCAAAAAATCCTATTTAAACAGCCTGGGACCACAATCAAATGGCAGATTGTCAGAAAATACACCTTGCTGTGAGTATTAACTATTCTACATGCCAGATGGAACCCAGCCAAGGTAATTACCTGTGTGTTAATGCTAAAATGTTATTTTGCAGCGTAATGATGGTAAACATATAAATGTACATTCGCTGACATTGCACGGTGCTGTATTGACTAGCTAAAAAATTTTACACAGCTGCCCCTGTATTGCCGCACCAAAAAGATCCTCAACATACCACTAGGTAAGGGCTGCAACGTTAGGTAAGTTGTTTCCATTCAAAGAGCACTACTACTTTAGAGGATATATAGAAACACCAGTTGTTTTGTTTCTTTATAGCCCACGCCGTGAAGCAGCCCGCACTTCTTCTCATCGAAGTTCTCGTGACGGACGTTCGGGGGGACATAGAAGCTCGGGTCGCTCACCCTCAACCCATGCTTCCCGTAGTGACCGAAGGTCACCCCGCCACTCCTCAAGTAGACACGACTCCCAGCGCAAGTCTTTGCAACCAGGGAGGAAGGATTGCTGGGTATGCGGCAAGCAAGCCTTACCAGACAAGCTAGCCTGTGGCCAGTGTTTTTTGGAGGCTACGGTCGACAGACAAGGGTCCATAGGCTCAATCAAAGAATTAGTCAAGGACACCATCAGGGAATTGGCCTCATCCCAGGATCAATCCACCCCACTTGTTGAACAAAGGGTAGCGGAGACAGCTAGTCTCCAGCCTGATTCTGAGCTCAATTCGGAAGATGACGGAAATATACCAGAAGAGGGCACATCGACCTTCGACTTTGGGTTAATTGAACCCTTTATTGGTGCAGTTAAGGATGCAATTCAGTGGGAGGAAGATCCTGAACCTCCACATAAAGCAGGAAAATACTTCCCACATTTGGCCAGGAAGAAATCAGCCTTTCCCCTAATAGAGGAGATTAAGGGGGTGGTATTGGAGGAGTGGAAGAAGGTAGATAAACGACCCTTTGCCTTCAACCGCTTTTCCAAACTCTACCCACTAACGGAAGGAGATGCTCAGATTTTTGATGCCGTCCCGTCAGTAGATGCATCTGTCATGCGACTGGCTAGGAATACAACACTACCTTTAGAAGACGCAGTCTCCTTTAGAGACGTCCTAGACCGCAGAATAGACGCCGATCTGAAAAAAGTATACCAAGCATCGGGGGGAGCCTGCAAACCGGCGGTGGCCCTATCCTCAATCTCCAAAGCCACCAGGGTGTGGACAGATAATATTGAATTGGCCCTCAGACGTGGCCTAGATACTGAAGAAATCATTAAAGCTCTAGATGAATTGAAGCTGACCTCTGATTTCATGGCGGAAGCAGCCATAGACGTTCTAAGATGCTCCTCCAGAGCAATGCTTTACTCTATCACAGCCAGGAGAGCGTTATGGCTTAAGCCATGGTCAGCAGACCCGTCGTCAAAACAGTCATGGTGTCGCATCCCGTATGACGGGAAGTCCTTATTTGGAGATA
This sequence comes from Rana muscosa, assembly GCA_029206835.1. Classification (NCBI taxonomy): domain Eukaryota; kingdom Metazoa; phylum Chordata; class Amphibia; order Anura; family Ranidae; genus Rana; species Rana muscosa. Next base: position 280,968,552 of record CM055127.1, on the reverse strand, counting down.
AAATGGATATGGCAATATCCAGAGTCACAGGCGGGAAAAGCGGTCTTATTCCCCAGGATAGGAGCAGAAGGAGGAAGTTTACTCCGCAGGCAAATTTCCAACAGAGATCAAGAGACTCCAGGGCTTATCGCCCGGGTAAACAATACAGAAGGGACTGGAAAGGCTCACAGGCCTCTTTCCTCAAACTAAAATCAAAGGCCCCTACACTGGCGATAGAAAACCAGAAGTCCTTTTGACACGCCCTCCACCCAAGCCGGGCCAGTGGGAGCAAGACTCAGATCCTTTGCCCGGGTTTGGGTGGAAAATTGTACAGACCAGTGGGCGGTATCCACAGTCCTTCAGGGACATTTCTGGAAATTCAGATGCCGCCCTCCATCCTTCTCCTACCAATCAACCAAGATACCAGCCGGAAAACAAAAGAGGGAAACACTTGTCCAATACGTGCAAATACTTCTATCTCAACGGGCAATCCTACCGGTTCCGGAATCGGAAAAGCACTTAGGGTTCTATTCCCCAGTCTTCTTGGTCCCCAAAAAAACGGGGGGCTGGAGACCGGTTTTAGACCTGAAAAGGCTAAACAGGTACCTTTATGTAGAACACTTCAAGATGGAGTCTCTGAACACGGTAATCCTTTCAGTACAGCCAGGGGACTGGATGGTGTCTGTAGACCTCCAGGACGCATATCTGCACATCCCCATCCACTACAACTTTCAACATTTTCTACGGTTTCAAATAGGCAACCTACATTTTCAGTTCCAGTGTCTCCCCTTCGGGATTTCATCAGCACCCAGAACCTTCACCAAAGTTCTGGTAGCCATCTTAGCCCCCCTTCGGGAGAAGGGCATACGAGTCCTACACTATCTGGACGACATATTAATTCTGTCTCAGCACAGAGAAGTTCTACAGTCGCACCTGCAGATGGTCTTGAACACCTTGACACAATTCGGATGGCTAATCAACCACTCGAAGAGTCAGTTTGTACCTACACAAAAAATGATATACCTAGGTGCCTTATTCAACACACCGAGGAAGTCAGTGTCCTTTCCACCAGCCAAAATTCCGGTGTTGGTGCAGAAGGTGAAGCATGCATTGGGGAGTCACGCTATGCCAGCGTCAGATTGCCTGAGCCTTCTAGGGTCCCTCTCGGCCTGCATACCGATGGTAAAATGGGCCAGAAGCCACTTACGGGGTTTTCAACAAGGTTTTCTGAAGCAGTGGAGGAGAAAGCGTCTCGGTCAGAGGATAGCCATCACTCCCTCGATGAAGTCCAGCCTCTGGTGGTGGACGAGGTCTCCGAATCTACTAGCTGCTTGTCCTCTCGGCCCAATCTCATGGACCATTATCACATCAGACGCAAGCCAGCTGGGTTGGGGGGCACACCTCCAAGATCAGCTGGTTCAGGGCAGATGGAGGTTCAATGCGGAAGGGATGGTATCCAACATCCTGGAACTAAGGGCAGCATGGATGGCAATCCTGCATTTGGCTCCTCTCCTCAAGGGAAAATCCGTGCTATTACAAATGGACAACAGAGCGGCAGTAGCCTATATCCAAAATCAAGGGGGAACACACAGCAATACACTAGCCAGCGAAGCAGCCCCAATTATTGCATGGGCCGAGAAGAATTTATTAGATCTCCAGGCTACCTACATTCCAGCCCCCGAGAATCAGCTGGCAGATCATCTCTCGAGATCCTTCACATCCAACAACGAATGGTCGTTGGATCCACAGGTTTTCAGCTGGATATGCCAACAGTTGGGGCATCCCCAGATAGATCTCTTTGCGTCTCCGCACAACGCGAAAGCACCTCTCTTCTTCACGAGGTCACCATCTCCGATGTCGACAGGGGCGGATGCTCTAGTCCAACCATGGGAATTCCAGATAGGCTACGCCTTCCCTCCGACACCCTTAATCCTCAGGTTTCTCCAGCGACTGACTCTAGAGAGGGTCACCATCCTGGCGGTTGTTCCTTACTGGCCGAGAAGACCGTGGTTTCCGCTCTTAGTAGAGATGGCCCTGGGCAACCCATTACCCCTCCCACCCACGAGCAAGCTGCTATCTCAAGGCGCTTTTCTACACCCGCACCCAGAGATCCTAGACTTGAGGGCCTGGAAGTTGAAAGGAGGAGGTTGGGCGACCTAGGTTGCTCTCGGGACGTGGTACAAACGTTATTACAGGCAAGAAAGGCATCCACTAATGCCACCTACTGCAGAATATGGAAAAAATTCTCTACACTGGCCGAAACGAATCATTTCAACCCTCTGAATCCTGGGGTCCAAGATATCCTACTTTTCCTGCAAAATGGCCTGGACCTAGGCTTAGGTCTCAGCACGCTAAAAGTGCATATTTCAGCCCTGTCAGCCTTTACAGACACACGCTGGGCACTAAACCCCTTGGTGGAACGTTTCTTGAAGGCGGTGTTAAGATTACGTCCTCCCAGGAAAACGCTGTATCCCAAATGGGACCTAACGGTTGTTCTTAACGTCTTAGCAAGCTCTCCCTTTACACCCACAGAGGAGTGCTCCTTGGAAGATATCACCGGCAAAACGGTTTTCCTGATCGCTGTCACCTCGGGTCGAAGAGTATCAGAGATACAAGCCCTAGGGGCAGAGGAGCCCTACGTCACTTTTTTTCCGGACAGGGTAGTCCTACAGCCTATCCATCAATTTGTCCCCAAAGTGCCTTCAGTCTACCATTCCAACCAGGAGTGGGTACTCCCAGCTTTCGGAGAGGATCCATCCTCCTCAAAACTACATGAACTGGACGTGGCCAGATCTCTAAAGCGTTATTTGGAGCTGACACAGCAGTTCAGAAGGGATCAACGACTCTTTGTTATCCCCAAAGGCACCAAAAGAGGCTTGGCAGCTTCTAAAACAACATTAGCCAGTTGGATCGTGAAGATAATTCAAAGGGCATACCGGGCTAGTGGTCTTCCAGTTCCAAACGCGGTGAATGCACATTCAACAAGAGGAATCGCATCATCCTGGGCGGCTATGGCTAGGGTCTCCCCGGAGACAATTTGTAGAGCGGCTAGCTGGTCATCGTTCAATACCTTTATGTCGCATTATAGCTTGGATCCTGCGGTCCTTACCTCCCGAGACTTTGGGAAAAGGACTCTGGAACTATCACTTTCAAAAAGCCATTAAAAAATTTATTATCGCAGTTCCCTCCCTATAAGCGAGTTATTTACCATTAGTATGCTGCCATGGAAGGCACCAGGAAAACGGAAAATTGAATACTCACCTTTCCGTAATTTTCCTTTCCTGGTGCCGACCCATGGCAGCATGCACCCTCCCTGCTATAATCCTTAAAGTTCTGAAGTCTAGTTACAAAGAATGTCTGAAGGGGGGAGTAACTCTTTCTTTTATAGAGTTACGTGGTCCTGGGGGTTGACCGGGGGCGGAGCCATCAACCATTAGTATGCTGCCATGGGTCGGCACCAGGAAAGGAAAATTACGGAAAGGTGAGTATTCAATTTTCCGTTTTTTTTTTTTTTTTTTTTGAAAAAAAAAAAAAAAACGTCGGAGCTAAAAACGCGACCGCGCGTTTTTTGCGCGTTAGTGCGCGTTAGTGCGCGTTTTTGCGCGTTTTTTGACGCTCGCGTTTTTTCCTGCCTAGTTCTGACGCTGAGGAACGCACTGGCCCTGGTTTTTTTTTACAGCTTACAAACGCCTATGCTCTTTACAGCTCAAAAACGCCTAGGTGGGCATGAAGCTATAGACTAACATGGACAGGCGTTTTTAAGCTGTAAAAAACGCTCAAAAACGCGGCTGAAAAAACGCCCGTGGGCATGAGGCCTAAAGGTGCCACTTCATGATGTGTCTGCAGTTTCCTTTGTGGTTGCTTTGACTCGCTGCATGGCTTTCCAGATAGAACAGTCCTTTTTTAAGTGACTGCTCCTTTTACAGTGAAAACAGGCTTTGCTTTCTTTGTTGTGCTTTGTGCCTTTGTACATCTTTTCTTCTGTCGTATTCATCAAATAATTTCCCCTGACATATTCTAACGTTAGTTCCTGCTCGGGTCTGGCTTCTAAAGCGTTAATAAGAGCAGTATATGTCTCTGGAAGGCTGCAGAGGAGCAGGGCAACAATATGGTTATCCTCTTTGATAGCACACAGTTGCTCTATGATTTCTAGCATATCTTTCATATGGTTACACATGTGCTGGCCTTCTTCTAGTCTCATCTTATAAAGCTTTCTTAGTAGAAACAGCTTGCTGTTAAGACTTGAACGTTCATGTCGTTTTTGTAATGAAGTCCACATACCTTTGGCCATTTCCTCTGTTCTTATGTGGAGAAGCTGGTAATCTTCCACTGGTAAGCTTATGGTCACATTTACCTGCCTATCCTTCCTGTCCCAGTCCTCCGTCTCTCTGTTTTTGGATCTGTCTGTATTCAGCACTTGCCACAAGTCATCCTTGCTGAGAAAGATTTCTAGTTTAAACTTCCACAGCTGGTAATTGTTGATATTGCAAACTTCACATCTGAACTGCTTGCCATCTTTCAGTAGCTTGTATAGAGTACTCACTGATTTGCAGAATTCTTTGCTCCAGTGCCTGTGTGGGTGCCTGCTGGGTAAGCTGGGTGCACTGGGACCCATAACCTGTTATCAGAGTATTGAAATTATGCACTGCAAGCTTCTTGGATACAGCAAACGGCTTTTCTTTTATGGAGAAATAGCAGAACATATCTTATCAGCATGGAGTCAGGAACAGGAAGAAGAAGCATACAAGAGAACAGTGAGGAAAGCAAACACTTTCTCTCATTACATTGCCATAGATAACACACTATAACACTGCAGCGCCACGTGCCGGATTCATAAGTATTGTCGTGGATCTGCCACCTAGGGGTTAAAATAGTGCAGACTGATTTCAGTGATTGGCAACAGGCTGCCTTATTTAAACACCTCAGCTGCACTGTGTCTTTGCTGTCTGATATGCAGCTCATACATTTTCCCGTGACTTCCTGTGATCTGATCTGTTTCCTGTGTTTGACCCGGCTTGTTTGACTACGATTGATCTCTGTTATCCTGACCCTGGCCTGCCTTGTAACCACGCTCATCTCTAAACTGCTTGATATCCTGTACCTACCAGCATGCTTCCTGTTTCCTGCTGCACCAGCTGAACTGACAACACCAAAGACGAACCAGGCACCCATAGACCGCCAGGCTCTTGCGGCCACTGTTGCAACACTGGTGGCCCTTGAGCCGGGGGTTGTATGAGAAAGCCTTCCCACTGCACGTCAGGCTCATCCGGCAGGTACGTAACAGGTATAATGCATATAGTATATAGTTCAATGTATAGAAAACTACTCTGCTGTTGTACTTCCAACAGAAGGATTTCTGGAACCTGCAGTTCTACCTGAAGATGTCAATCCTGCATTCAGCCAAAGATGGACCCTTTCCTGTGCAGGTATGCTGGGGCAGCCACAAGCCCAAGTTAGGGACTAGGGATGTTGGGGAATGTCTGTACTTTATTCAGAACTGTTACCTGTGATTGTCATCAAGTTAATTTATTCTTTAAGTAAAGCTTTTGAAATTTTGCCTGGTCTAAAGCTCCTAACAGGGGTACAATGTAAGTAACGGGCACATGTAGTCTACAGCTCGGGTCACTAAGTACATTGGGGTATGAAGACATCAGTAAAAGAGGTAACTCCTATGGCTGGGACCCTATAGCAATGGGAGGCCCTCATCCTGTATACAGGTACGTAAGAGTTAAGTGAAGTGCATGGAGTCCATACTAGGTGCAGGGCGGGATCCCATACTGTTACTGAGAGTGAGGTAGCAGTGATATGCTGGACAGGTGGAGAGGGCATTGGCTTTGCGCGTCCTTCCTGAATGCACAAGTGACCGTGTTGGTGTATATTATGTAGCGCCCATCCCAATTTATGCAAATTTAGGGGTGGTCTGAGCTAATAGTTCGGCTTAGACCTGTTTATACATCAAATTGCTTCTGCTCTGGGTGCGATGCTGCCTGGCAGTATAGTTCCGTTGCCTGAGGGTGGCGCTGTCATCTTCGGCTCAGGTTGAACCACAGGGGGTATCGCAGCGCCATTGGGTGTCCTCTCTCGGCAGCCGTGCAGTGGGCATGGTCTACTTGCTGTGCATGCTGGGAGAGGGTACAAAAGGGACAGACGCCACTAGGCGTGAGGCGATTCCAGGGGGACCCCAAGGAGTTCGGGGGGGGACCTCTGCTCCAGTGAGCGTGTCTCGTGGCCCTCATGGCACAGGACATGTATGATTGGTCTCGGGCACCTTTAGCCCGAGGCTCTACTGCTGCATAGTAGGCCCACCTCTCCTATCAAGGGCCTACGCTTCAGAGAAGGATCCCAGGCTGCCCTGTTAAAGGGGGCCTATCTTTAGGGAAGGAGTTCCAGGGGAAGATCAGTCCTGGCGGAGATAGCGACGGTACTGCTATCTCGGGGAGAGGCCTGGAGGCCTACCTAAAGGGGGATCTCTCATCTCTGACATCCGCGCTCCACTCCGGCTGCTAGAACCGCTCTCATAGGGACTATCCAGGTGAGAAATACCCACTCAGGCTTGAGTGGCGACGAAAGTGTTCTCTAAGTGTTGCGTGCCTGAACCTTCCCCTACTTGTCATTTCTACTCTTTCTCTTCCAAGTTTACTTCAAGAAAAGAATAAAACCTTGCTGCTTAGGTTTTACACCTGTGTGGACATTGGCTTTATTACAGAAAAAAGACTTTTGCCTAGACAACAGAGACCAGGGATCCACTCTGGAGAGGTAACTCGCCGCAAGGCCCAAAAATCTAACACCGCTCGCCTCTTCATATTTGGAGTTGGACAACGGGCAAGTAGCAGGTGTGCCTTACTGCAAAAATGGATATAGCGGAAGGGTCTGTGTGCTACACGTGGGGGCTCGAGTCCGGGATTTGTGGCTATCTCTCGCATGAGTGGACTATTTTGTATGTGCTTGGAAAGTCGGCCATGGAATAAATCGAACTGTGTTACTGTACTCAGAGAGAAAAAGGGGTTGGGGGCACAGAACTGTGGTTTTTCCAACTGCGTAGTTCGTGGGCGTGTCTAGAAAAATAAAAGCCCGCGAGCTACGTGCAGGAAGAAGAAAAGGGGAGGAGTTCCCACCACCTGTGTGTTGCACGTGGGTACTTTGGCGCCAAGAGACAGAGAGAGTTGGATCGAGTGAGCAGCAACATGTCCGCTTTTCCCAGTGCCTCAGTTTTGTCGGGACCCCGGATGTCCCCTATGCTTTCTTCAATGGACATTGCTCCGCTCACCGCCCCGCTTACGGATACGGGGATCCGGCTCAAACCCAGGGGCCGCTTCGCTTTGTACACCTGCAGAGATGCAGAGGCCCTGGGCATGCTCTGCCCTAAATGCCAAGGACTGGCTGTGCAATTATGGCCATTCGGAAGGTGTGCATCCTGTGGAGAGTTCCTCTTTGAAGTGGACAAGCCCACCGAGAAACCCCGGGCCTACCGGGTCAACTGCCTTACAGGTACCGTCACTTCCGAGGAAGAAACATGTACTCCCACAGCCAAGCCCACGCGCACCGCATCGACTGCCACGGATGTGGCCAACGAAGATGTCTCAGCTGCTGCAGAGCCATTGGCGGATACCGCAGCAGATGCTGCCTCCGCCAGCTCCGAAGTTCATATCCCGCCCGCAAATGGAAGGTGGGATATGTTAAGGCCTCCTGCGGCGGCGGTCAAAGCCTGCCCCAGCGCCTACCAGAACCGGACCTCGAGAGCGGAAGCAAGCCCGAGAAGTCCACGGTAAGGAGGCTGGGACTGTGATGTTAAGTTTGCCAGGGAAGGGAAAGAAGCGCATGCCCCATATTACTGGGGATGTGTGGACAGCCAACCCTTGGGAACTATTACCGTCTGGGGAAAATGTGTCTGTGTCTACCCGAAACTACTTGCCCGCTGAAGAATATGACACCTCAGACTTGGACTCATTATCCGATGTGGGTGACGATGCAGAGATAGATGACATATTTTCCAAAAAGGGATGGGACAAGATGAAACCTGTTGCCCCGGCCCACAGTTTGAAATTGGGGTCACCCATGAGTTTGGGGAGTACTACACCCCGTGTGGAAGTCCCAGCCATAGAAGGAAAGACTGCATCTGCCCCAAGTGGAGAATCCTTACCAGGGCCTGATATGGCCACAGTTCGGAGATCACCGGACGCCATTGTACTCACTGGAAGTGGGAATCGCAAAACTCTTCCCCATCTCGCCCGCTTGCAGCGAATCCTCAACAAGAAAGTGGCTAGTGAGTATGGTTGGGAGTACCCCTATGTGCCTAAGGAACTGTTGTTCGAGATAGAAGCTTATCGAGAAAGGTGGTACTCCAAAGCTATATGGGATTATCTTTAAGTACCCAAGTCCCAGAGGTACTTCGCTTGTTCAGCCGCCATGGATGAGCGTTTCAAATGTTGCCGCTGGGAATGGAACTATGGCCGGCACATACATGCCGACAGGGTGGTGATCTGTTGCCCAGGGAGAGAGGATGCTGTCTATTTTATAGAGACTTTGGACAAACAGTGGAAGACTCTTATTCTCCCGGATCCCCACTATTACCTCTAAAGACAGGAACTTGGTTTTTTTTTGATTATCCTGTCTTTGTGCGGACAAATCGTGCCCTGAATCTAAATGACCTTGCTCTGCTGAAGGGGGATGTCTACTCTTAGAGAGGAAAGAGACTGGAGAGCTTGTTTTTGTTTTTTTCTCTCCTAAAGAAAGTGACTATTTCTTTCCTCCAAATTGAACTCTGGGGTAGTCAGTCCGTGGGTCATGCGAAGGAATGTCGTGGTCAAAATGTGAAAGTGTTCCTGTGTACTGTGCTGCAGTCCCATGCGCAGCTACTGTGAGATGTAATGTCTTTATGCTAACACTAGGTGGCAGCGGTTTGCAAATAAAAAAAAAAAAAGCTGCACTAGCAAAACAAAACATTAAGACCACTTTCACACTGAGGCGCTTTCACGCAAAAAAAAGCGTCTGAAAACGTATTCGCATTAAAACCAATGAATGCTTTCACACTGGGGCAGTGCGCTGAAAAAAGTCCCTCTCCATTGAAATTAATTGAAAGCGCTTCAAAAGCGCCTGAAAAGCGCTTCAAAAGCGCTCAGTGTTTTACTGGCAGTTTTTCAAGCGCCTCAGTGTGAAAGTGGCCTTAGGCTTAGATGTTTTTTTTTCTCTTCTTCTCTTTATGCTAGGACTAGCGTAGAAGAATTTTAGAGAAGGGAGTCGCTTCCTTTAGGTGAGGCGGTTCACTTCTTAACTGTATAGAATGTTAGGAATAGGATTTGCATTGTGTTTTTTTCTCTCTTGCATATTGTTTCTTGCAGGTATGAAGACGGCTGTCAACACCACCGGAAAATGGGGTGGGATAGATAGCTAGTTATGGGTGGAATGTATAATGTGGGTTTTTTTATTATGAAAATGTGACATTGAGAATGGGATGTCATTTATGTGTTTGCTCTTCTTTCTTCCTTTTTCTCCCTCCTTACCCACCTTCCAAAAAAATATTTTTGGGTTCAGGCACCATTTCAGTTGTATTATAGTTACAAAGAAATCAACGACCTTCAGGATTGAAGGGTATTGGTTTCTTTAGCCACTGGGGACAGTGTCTTTTTCAGCGGGGGGTGTGTGTAGCGCCCATCCCAATTTATGGGACGCTCAGACCTGTTTATACATCAAATTGCTTCTGCTCTGGGTGCGATGCTGCCTGGCAGTATAGTTCCCTGAGGGTGGCGCTGTCATCTTCGGCTCAGGTTGAACCGCAGGGGGTATCGCAGCGCCATTGGGTGTCCTCTCTCGGCAGCCGTGCAGTGGGTGTGGTCTACTCGCTGTGCATGCTGGGAGAGAGTACAAAAGGGACAGACGCTATTAGGCGTGAGGCGATTCCAGGGGGGCCCCAAGGAGTTCGGGGGGACCTCTGCTCCAGTGAGCGTGTCTCGTGGCCCTCATGGCACGGGACGTGTGTGATTGGTCTCGGGCACCTTTAGCCCGAGGCTCTACTGCTGCATAGTAGGCCCACCTCTCCTATCGAGGGCCTACACTTCAGAGAAGGATCCCAGGCTGCCCGGTTAAAGGGGGCCCATCTTTAGGGAAGGAGTTCCAGGGGAAGATCAGTCCTGGCGGAGATAGCGACAGTACTGCTATCTCGGGGAGAGGCCTGGAGGCCTACCTAAAGGGGGATCTATCATCTCTGACATCCGTACTCCACTCCGGCTGCTAGGACCGCTCATAGTCATAGGGACTATCCGGGTGAGCAATACCCACTCAGGCTTGAGTGGCAACGAAAGTGTTCTCTAAGTGTTGTGTGCCTGAACCTTCCCCTACATGTCGTTTCTACTCTCTCTCTTCCAAGTTTACTTCAAGAAAATAATAAAACCTTGCTGCTTAGGTTTTACACCTGTGTGGACATTGGCATTATTACAGAAAAAAGACTTTTGCCTAGACAACAGAGACCAGGGATCCACTCTGGAGAGGTAACTCGCCGCAAGGCCCAAAAATCTAACACCGCTCGCCTCTCCATATTTAGAGTTGGACAACGGGCAAGTAGCAGGTGTGCCTTACTGCAAAAATGGATGGAGCGGAAGGGTCTGTGTGCTACATTACATTAAGAGATTTTACTAGAGTTTGTTCAGGTTGTCATTTACCAGGTAGTGAGCATGGCTCAAGTAAATGTACCCCATGTGTATGGCAGTGACCGTGTACAAAGTGCCTAACGTAGCCCAGGAGAACCCACCCAGGATAGGCCTCTCATGTGACCCTTGCTTGACGCTTAATGAGGAGGGGAACATGTAGGACATGACGACCAGCCCAGCACCCTACCCCATTTCCAACATATTTATTTACATATTTATTTCACACTAATGTTCTATTCACACTTCGCCACTATTGTGCATTGTGTTATCACACGCACAAACAGAAAGACGAAAAAATTATACATGCTGATTTTTTTCAGACACAGCACACCACAAGGCACAGTAGTGTATTATAGTGTGTTGCAGTGCAGCGAAAAGCATGCACCTTAGAGCTGCGTTGCCTTAGTGCATTAGGGTACCATTCAAAATGAAAGGCACTGTAACATGATAATGGATCAAATGCATATTGCTGTAACACACTGAATAAAAGAAGTGTAAATGGGCCCTAATACTTTAGGATATACTTTGAAAAACTGCAAACACAACAGCTCTTTACTAGAATACACCATTTTGCTATTTATGCACCTTGAAAAATGTAATGTTGTTGCAGATATTACAAAAAGTACAAGGAACAATTATGCAAAGGTATATAAACTGTCCTGGTTTTAGCCTGTAATCTGCCCTATTACAACAGCAAAAATGATGTAACACATTTCATCAACTCCTTCTCTTCTTGTTTTCCCTGAACTTACTGGGTTTCCCATCCCCCTACAGAATGGAAGCTCATATTCAGCCCATCAATCAGTTCAACTCCCCTCCTCCCTCTTCTACAGTCCAGTTCAATTATAAAGAGCTCTTCTTTTAAAGCCTTACAAAACAGAGTTATATATACGCGCAACCGTGCACACACACAATTGATGCTATTAGGAAAAAAAAGTAAAGCTATATTATATGCATGACTGTTTCTACAGTCTATAAGCAAGCTGTGCTGTAAAATAATAAGTGGTATGTCTAAAGCTGGTCATACATGGAATTTCAGAAGATTCCTGCTAAATTGGTGAGAATTTGTCGTGTAGGTGGCCCTGTTGGCACCACCCGGCTGGACGAAAATACATTTTTCAATTGACTTTTCTCAAAGGAACCGGGCATAAAACTCATGCCCACACAGCACCTGCATCCAATTAGCTGCAGACACTGTTTGGGTATACAATATCAGACAGGGATTTGTCTATCCATGTTGTTTAACTTGGATGGAGGAGTCTATTAGATTTCTTGCACCCGGTGCACAGATGAATAAACCCAAGTTCAAAGATCTCACCACCAGAGTTCCTGAGAGGCTCAACAAACCGTCAAGGACAAGTAACTAACGTTACTAACTCTAATTCCGCGTACACACGACCGTTTTTAATGACGAGAAAAATGCCATTTTTTAAAATGGTCAATAAAAATGATCGTGTGTGGGCTTCAGAGCATTTTTCGCAACGTGAAAAATGGCCATGAAAAAATTGGAACATGCTCTAATTTTTTTCGTTGTTTTTCTCGTCATGAAAAACGGCCGTGTGTAGGCTTTAACGACATGAAAAAAAATGCGCATGCTCAGAATCAAGTATGAGACGGGAGTGCTCGTTCTGGTAAAACTAGCGTTCGTAATGGAGATAGCACATTCGTCACGCTGTAGCGGACTGAAAAGCACAGGGCTGAAAAGCGCGAATCGTCTCTCAACAAACTTTACTAACATGAAGGGTGGCGCCATCCGAATGGAACTTCCCCTTTATAGTGCCGTCGTCTGTGTTGTACGTCACCGCGCTTTTCTCAAGCATTTTTTTCCACAATAGTGTGTAGGCAAGGCAGGCTTGAGAAGAATCACGGCGAGAAAAATGCAGTTTTTTCAATGACATTAAAAACGGTCGTGTGTACGCGGCATAACTCATCTGTGGTTTTATTTAAAAAAAATGATGTTATACTGCCAAAGAAGTGAATTTATGTTAAAGCGGTCCCTACTGTCCCTGTTCGTTGATTGCATCTTCTTCTGTGAGCCGTCTTCATTGGCTGACGTGGGATGGCATCACTCCTGTGCATGTACAGATGAGTATAGTTCTGCTTTAAGTACTTTACAAAAAGTGGCACTGAAAGGAAGGAAGGAAGGAACTCATTTGTTATGTTGTTTAACCACTTAAGCCCCGGACCATTTTGGCTAGTTAATGACCAGGCCTCTTTTTGCGATTCGGCATTGCGTCGCTTTAACTGACAATTGCGCAGTCGTGCAACGTGACTCTCAAACAAAATTTACGTCCTTTTTTCCCCACAAATAGAGCTTTCTTTTGGTGGTATTTGATCACCTCTGCGTTTTTTTTTTTTGCGCTATAAACAAAAATAGAGCGACAATTTTGAAAAAAAAATGCAATATATTTTACTTTTTGCTATAATATCCCCAAAAAATATATCAAAAATAAAAAAAAAATCCTCAGTTTAGGCCGATACGTATTCTTCTACATATTTTTGGTAAAAAAAAATTGCAATCGGCGTTTATTGATTGGTTTGCACAAAAGTTATAGCGTTTACAAAATAGGGGATAGTTTTATGGCATTTTTATTAATTCTTTATTTTTTTACTAGTAATGGCGGCGATCAGTGATTTTTTTTTTTGTGACTGCGACATTATGGCGGACACATCGGACACTTTTGACACATTTTTGGGACCATTGTCATTTTTACAGCGATCAGCGATATAAAAATGCACTGGTTACTGTGAAAATGACACTGGCAGTGAAGGGGTTAACAACTAGGTGGCGCTAAAGCGGTTAAGTGTGTCCTGATGAGTGTTTCTAACTGAGGGGGGGTTGGGCTCTGTGTGACATGACACCGATCTCCGCTCCAAGATTCGTGTCATTGTCACTAGGCAGAGCAGGGAGATGCTTGTTTACACACGCAGTCCGACTCACGGGGACGGTAGCGGGGTCACGAGCCGACCCCCACGTCAGGCAGTTAAAGGGGACGTACAGGTACGTTGATGTGCCTGTACGTGCCATTCTGCCGACGTATATCTCCTGGAGGTGGTCGGCAAGTGGTTAAAGCAGTATTAGGTTTTCACCTGGTGATCTGGCCAGTAACACACCTCCTGTATTAGGGTTCCTACAGGCTTGATGAAGGAGAAACAGAGACACCTTTGGACAGCAGCATTAATTTAAAGTGGTTGTAAACCCGATATAAAAAATAAAAAAAACCTGCAAGACAAAGGCATAATGAGCTAGTATGCATAGCATACTAGCTCATTATGAATTACTTACCTTGGATCGAAGCCCCCGCAAGCGGTCCTCATCCCCCCCTTCGGCGGCATCTCTCCCGGGGTTACTTCCGGGTATAGCGGCTCCGGCGCCGGAGCCACAATGACATCCCTCCCACGCATGCACACGGGAGCCGATGGTAACGGCACATCGACTGAAGCAAAGGCACATAGGTGCCATTGCATTCGTTTGCCCCAGTGGGCATGTGCCGATGACATTGGCACATTAAGGGGACAGGGGATATCTTCTAAACCGTGCAGGTTTAGGAGATATCCTGGGTAGCTACAGGTAAGCCTTAATATAGGCTTACCTGTCGCATAAAGTGGAAAAGGGTTACAACCCTTTAATAGCAATAATTAATTTAACCACTTCAATACCATGCACTTATACAGCTTCCTGCCCAAGCCAATTTTGAGCTTTCAGCGCTGTTGCAATTTGAATGACAATTGCGCGGTCATGCAACACTGTACCCAAACAATTTTTTTATCATTTTGTTCCCACAAATAGAGCTTTCTTTCGGTGGTATTTGATCGCCTCTGCGATTTTTATTTTTTACATAACAAATAAAAAAGAGTGAAAATTTTGAAAAAAACTAAGTTTTTCTTTGTTTCTGTTTATTTATTTTTGTAAATAAGTACCTTTTCTACTTCAATGACGGGCACTGATAAGGCGGCACTAACGGGCATTGATAAGGCGACACTGATGGGCACCGATGAGGTGGCACCAATGAGGTGGCACCGATGAGGTGGCACTGATGATGGGCACTGATGGGCACTGATAGGCGGCACTGATGGGCACTGATAGGCGGCGCTGATATGTGGCACTGGTATGCGGCACTGATGGGCACTCATAGGCGGCACTGATGGGCACTCATGGGCAGCACTGATGGGCACTTATAGGCAGCACTGATGGATATTTATGGGTGGCACTGATAGGTGGCACGGACAGGCACTGATAGGCGGGCACTTATGGGCACAGATGGGCACGGATGGGCACTGATAGGTGGCACTAATAGACACTGGTAGGTGGCACTGATGGCTGGCATTGCTGGGCATCATGCATTTTTTTTGTGCCATGATGGTGCCAATCAGTGCCCATTTGTGGGCACTGATTGGCATATATTTTTTCTCTCTTTGTGCATGTGGATGGCCATGGGGGACTTACCTGCTTGGGGTTCCCTGGTGGTCCTGGGGGGCTTCCCTGCAGACATGGGAGTAAGTCACACATGTGCAAGTCACAAGCAAGTCTCAAGTCTTAACCTTCAAGTCTCAAGCAAGTCCCAAGTTACTGTGACGAAAAGCAAGCAAGTCAAGTCGAGTCCCTGCTAGAAGTCAAGCAAGTCAAGTCAAGTCATTTATTTTGGTCAAGTCACAAATCAAGTCAAAATACTGATCTACCCCATACTGTATAAAAATAATAGGAGGGATAATAATAAATAATATTGGTTATGTGCCTGTGCCTCACTGTGCCCATGCCTCACTGTGCCCGTGCCTCACTGTGCCCATGCCTCACTGTGCCCATGCCTCACTGTGCCCGTGCCTCACTGTGCCTGTGCTTCACTGTGCCCAATGTGT
Organism: Rana muscosa; assembly: GCA_029206835.1. NCBI lineage: Eukaryota > Metazoa > Chordata > Amphibia > Anura > Ranidae > Rana > Rana muscosa. The sequence continues at coordinate 280,953,073 of CM055127.1, read as the reverse complement.
ATAGAAAGTAATTCCGCGCTACTATAATAAAAAAGATCATCTGCTGCAAAGCACTGAAAGGTATAATCCGTGACCCTGAGTGTGAATAGATATAAAGAAATAGTGCTGAGCTGATGGGAATGATATGTGATGTTCTGTGTCAGTAATGCTGGTTCTCAAATATCCAATATAAAATTACTAAAACTGGCATCCATAAATACTTATTGAGATAGCATAAAATAATAAAACATAAATATTGTGCCTTTATATACCCCTGTATTAGTAAGGTGCTTATATTACCAGCAAGTGCTGGAGCAATGATAAAGTGCAAAAGTGCAAATGATCCGTGACGCAGGAAAAATAAAATAACTGAGACAGTAGTAAAAGGTGCATGTATCTGTGGAGAGAAAAAATGGTACTAAGCAGTACCTGTACCACCAGTAAGGTAAAGTGCAAAGGTGCATGAATCCGTGACACAAAAATTTGTACATAGCAGTAACAAATACTTGTGTAAACAATTGCTGTGTTCATACAAAAAAAATGACTGTCCTTTTTAAAATCTGTGAGAGAAAAATCTTTAAAATAAACGTGCAACAGAGCAACTATTTTGCTGCGAGAAAGTCCAAAAAAGGATTCCTTATGGACTGAAAGCGGTGCTGTGATAAGGTGCTAAGTGATGAGTGGTTTAAACTTTGTGCCTTCCACACTGACTCCTGTGGTATATGGATGGCCCCTTACCTCACTTACCTTACCTCACTGGCCCCTTACCTCACTGCTCCCTACGTGTATCGTCATTGACGATGCGCGTAGGGACAACACAAGCACCGGATGTGACGCGGACGAGCTCGGCGCTCGTATTTGATATACCTGTTTATACATTTTAAATGTGAGTACTTGCAAACCTTACTGTTTAAATAAACCTTTTGCATAATAATACTACACTATCTTGGAATTCCTTCGCTCTTCCCCCCATTTATGTACATTACTTTGGAGTCTCCGCGGCTAGAGGATTCGCCCCCCCCCCCATACCAGGCAGCACAACTACCCCAGGTTCCAAGGGACCATCCAGGCAGGAGGAGGTCGGACAAACAGAGGGTTTCTCTTATATGCTGTAACCTCACAGCAGTGAGGTAAGGGGCCATCCATATACCACAGGAGTCAGTGTGGAAGGCATGAAGTTTAAACCACTCATCACTTAGCACCTTATCACAGCACCGCTTTCAGTCCATAAGGAATCCTTTTTTGGACTTTCTCACAGCAACATAGTTGCTCTGTTGCACGTTTATTTTAAAGCTTTTTCTCTCACAGATTTTAAAAAGGACAGTCATTTTATTGTATGAACACAGCAATTGTTTACACAAGTATTTGTTACTGCTTAGTACAAATTTTTGTGTCACGGATTTGTCAAGTAATTTTGGACCGACTCTCGTTACAAGTCAAGATATTTTATTGCATATGCAAGAGAAATGGTTAAATGTATATCTTCTGCTTCAGAGATCCATTTCTGCCTGTCATAGATTTACATTCAGCTTTTATAACCCTTAAACCTTCCCTTTTCCTGCTCGTAACGTCCTGACCATGTATAATTTCAACCTTTATTCTGACGTTAGCAGGAAATAGGGAAATATCCTTTTTCAGCCAACACCTTATGACAGGAAATTTCATACAATGGATACATAAATTATCTCATGGTTCGCAGCCCATATTTTGACAGATGTAAGAGTCAGCACATCTTTGCACAATAGAATATGGTCATATGACTTATTCCAGTAATTAGGGCTATTAGAGCTTATTCAGCATATTTAAGTATTAATAGAGTTATATAAAGCAAACATTTTAACTTTAGAAGATATAGTCATATTAATATGCATATTCATAGTTGACATTTAAAGTATAATTTCTAATTTCTCTAACAGCTGCCCCCTTTTATACTTATAATGTCAATAATTCAAATATCCAGGTTCTTTATTTTACCAGGTATTATCATTTAGACAAATAAGTCTTTTGAAAGGACTGTAAGTTCATCTTCATCAGGTTCCGGGTATAGTTCAGTGTTGTTCTGAAAAAACATAGTCTTTGTTAGTGATGTGTCAATCAGTCTTTGAAGAATTCCTCTAATACAAGGAATGCAGCAACATCCACACAGCGTAAGGACCGTGGCTGCCATGACAACAGAGATGAGCAAACCTTTTGCAAGATCACCCCATTTACCAAACCATTTTTCAAAGAGTCCTGTTAAGGGGTTCTCTACACCAGAGTTCTCAGTTAGTTCCTGGGATAACATTTGTAGGCCTTGCAAAGCCTTGGTGATACTTCCATCAGGTGCCGTATTATTTGGAATAAAAGTGCAGCAGAAGGTGCCGAACATTTCGCATACCCCGCCCCTTTCTGCCAGCAACATATCCAATGCTATACGGTTCTGCCACGCTGTCAAAGAGGTGGCGTCCAATTGTGCTGCTATACCTTTGATAGCATCTCTGGTGTAATTCACAAACCTCTGCTGGTTGTAGTAAATGTAGTTTATCCAGTCGACATTCTTATTGGGCTGTACCCATAGGAAGAGTGAGGTGAGTCCTGCTGTTACTTGATTCTGTGCTTTAAATTCATCCGGAACTCCTCGTGGAACACCTATTGAGTCTATATATACCTGGTTGTCAAAATGATTCTGGACACTTAAGTCTCTTAAAATAGTGTTTACCTGTTAGTCTCATCAATTTATTAGTCATAGGAACAATATAAAAGGGAAGCAACAGGCGGGTAAGGGCACAACTACCCTCCCATCTAGGTGGCAGTCTGAGCCTTAGTTTCTTGTCCCCACACAGCCACCAAACATCAGCTAGTTGCCGTTTCTGTTCCTGAAACCATTTTAGTTGATACTTAATGTCTGTAGTTGATGTTGTGGTCGCACAGTATTCAGGAGATAGAGTGCCAACCTTTGTACCATCCTTATCTTTGTTAGAGAAACTAGAAAAATTTCCTGGTAATACTTGTACTGAAGGGGGTGTACTTTGCATTTTAGTTTTAGGGTATCTCTTTTTCTCATTTGCACATTCAGACCCAGTAATATTTTCTGAAAACAGTCTTATTATGCAAGCTAAATCTGTTTCCTCTTCAGGGAGAGGAATGGTAGCTAGTTGTGGTCTTGGGTTTGCACAAGAAATACAATCACTTAACCCCTTAGATTGAGTTGTGTATCTGACCCATTCTATCCACTAATTTTTGTCTCCAAATCCTGTTTCTATACTTAATTGTTCCTTGTAAGTAAAATCTGTTTTAAACAAAGAGGTATTAAGTTGAAACTGAGTTGGCTCGGGGGCTGGGGTGTTCTGACCAGGGGTTACAACCTAAATAGTGATTCTCCCTAGTAGGTCAGATATTGTACCATATACCAATTAGTTGTATTGTTTAGTTTACAAAATTGGAGCCATTGTTACTGTAAATCAGCGCGGGGATCCCTTGTCGTGGAATCACCTCTTTGATTAGTACTTTGGCTACTGACTGTCCATCCGTGTGCGCCATAGGAAAAGTTTCCACCCACTTTATAAACCTGTACACAATAACCAGACAGTACTTATTCTCACATTTGTTCAATTCAATAAAATCCATGCATATTGTGTGAAAGGGATAAGGGGGTTGTGGGAAATGACCCCTTAAGGCTCTTAGGGCACCTTGTGCATGGTATCTGTTACAAATCGGATATGTGAGACAAAATTTTCAGAGTAGTTTTGTAAACCCATATGTTGTGTACACCCAGTACCATCCCTCCTTTTGAGGTATGGGCCTACCCATGACTCAATAACACAGCATACGTGAATAGTGATGTAGATAAGTTAGGTTTACCTTCTGTACATGTGTATATACCATTGACCAGTGTTGACCCTGTATATAACCACTTTGATTTTCACCTGCCGGTGATGTTTTCTGCATTTCTGATAACCATGTTTCATCAATAGCTCTCTGTACCTCATCATTTACTTGGGAAACTGTATATGTTTGTCATTGCTGTCCTTCAGAAGCTTCCTTTGCTGTCTTGTCTGCTAGTGCATTTCCTAGGGTAATTGGATCTGTTCCCTTTCTATGTGCCGCACATTTACAAATAGCCACTTGTGCTGGTTTTTGTACATATTCTAGAAGGGCAAGAATGAGATCTCTGTGTGATCGGTTTCCCATGGCAACGTAATCATACCCCTTTTTTCCATTGCTGGGCAAATATGTGTAGAGAAAGCGTATTGGCTGTCAGTATAAATATCTATTTATTTTTCCCTTCCCCTAGACTGCAGGCCCTTGACAGGGCTATAATGTCAGCTTGTTGTGCAGAATAGGAACTGGGAAAAGGTCTAGCTTCAATGACCTGGTCATGTGTTACTATAGCATAAGCCGTTTGATTTATCGTTTTTTCTACACGACCCATCAACAAAAATGTCAGCATCTAGAAAGGGAACATCAGTGATATCCTTCCTAGGGAGTACCCGTTCATCAATTTTGAGCTGCACAATCATGTGGATCCCCATCACCAGGTGTTGGCATTAGTGTAGCAGGATTCAATGTAGTACACTTCTTGATTGTAACGTGCGGTTGTCCCAGAAGTGTAGTCATACATGATAAATGCCTGACTGGAGATAAATAGGAGATTCTGTCTTATAGTAAGATCACCTAAATAACATGTGAGACCTTTAAGTACCAGGGGTGGAACAATACTATCAATGCAGATGACCGTATGGCCAATGAGGCTGCTACTACAGCTTGTACACAGTGGGGCAAATTAGTTAAGTAAAATGCAACTAGTTTGTGTTCGTTCTCATAAACCTGAGTGAGAGCAGAAGTCATGTACCCCTCTTTACAATCTACAGTCTGCTAAAGGGTTTCTACTGTAATTGGGTAGGCTAAGCACAGTAGAACCCACAATGAGGTGCTTCACCTTTGTAAATGCATCCTCTGCTTGCACATTCCACTGGATGGAACCTTTTGCAGACATTTGTGTACCATAGATGAGATCAGAAAGAGGCACCACCTCCGTAGCATAATTAGCTATCCATGCTCTACAAAAATTTGCCATGCCAAGAAATTACATCATTTCTTTATTTTTACGTGGTTTGGGGGCTTGAAGGATGGCTTCTTTTCGGATCTCATCTGGATGTCTGCCTTTTTGAGATATAATGTAACCCTGGTATTTCACCTTGGTTTTCAAAAGTTGTATTTTATTTTGCTAACCTTGTGACCTTGTTCTGCGAGGAAATGCATCAGAGCCAAGGTGTCAATTTTACATTGTCGCTCCAGAGGAGCCGCTACCAGAATGTCATCCACATACAAGAGAATTTGACTCCCACTGGGAGGTACAACTCGAGACAAAGCATTGAACATTTCTTGTGAGTTTTCCCTTGTACATAAGTGCAAACCAGAACTGACTGTCTGTCTTAATTAGCCCTACGTCTGTCTTTCCTTTTGATCACAAGAAATCGGGGACGTCTTTTAAGGCATCCCCTTCCCCTCGGGTCAAAAAGTGTCAGTCACTGTCTTTTGTCAAAACTTCAATCACGCAAGTTCTGGTTGTACATTCAACAAACCACGCTAATCTGTACCTCTGATTCCCTCTGGATTTCAGTTCCTCATCTGTTAATTTGACCCAGTCTGTGATAAGTTCTCCCAGCTCATGCCATGATACCTCGGAGTTCCGCGTGACCGAAACATGAGGTACAGTATCCTGCCTGTATATTTGCAGAATAGGCTGTGGTAGGAGACAAGTAGCCATGTTATTTCCTTTCTTATCACAGTACAGGTATCTTAAGAGCACTTCAGTGTTAGTGCAACTCATTAACTGTTTCTCATAAGACCTATCAGGCCCAGTGGTCCTTTTGTAGTAGATAGTGCAATAGAGGTTTGTCTGGACCTTGTACCTTTCCTCACAGGCTCTTCAATTATTTCTGTCAGGGTTTTGGGCATCTTTAATCCCTCAGTTTGTAAATCCAAGCTGTACCAGTATCAGGGCTCATTATCCACAGCTGTGATTTGTTTTTCACACAGCCGATGGGCTTTGAGGCCCCCCTCCACTGGTACGACAGAAATATCAAGAGCATGCAACATGTCTCTACCCAACGAATTAACAGGACATTTAGTTGACATTACAATTTTACACTGAGCCTTTTTACCTGTCTGTGGATTTTCCACAGTAAGGCCTTCAGACACGGCCTCCTGGTGCATCAACCCATTTGCAGATTTTACATATACTAAACCTTTTCCCTTTACCCCTGGTGGCATATCCAGCGGGTGTATCAGGGTCCTACAAGTCCCAGTGTCACAGAGACTACTCTTTGCAACCCAGGTTATTTCTGGCTTGGCTTCAGCATGCAAACAAGTTTCAACATTACACACATCCAAAATATCAGATTCTTTCCCATCCTTCTGCTTCTCTCTCTGCAGACACACTTTTACCATACAGGAAACACTCCCCCCTCATCCTTTTCTTTACTTTCTTTTTTGGTTGGAAGTGTCCCTCAGCATGCCTCACATACTTGATTAGCTCCTAGAGTCTGCAGATCCTATGGTTAATCATGTGTTCGTTAACAAAACTTGATATAAGGACTAGCAGCCCCTTCAGGATTGCATTCTTTAGCTGTTGTTCATATGGGCTATCGTTCACTTGATCTACTGGGATTTCTATCCCAGAGTGGTTTTTAAAATTCTTCTTTATCCTAACAATGAAATTATCCACTGTTTCCTCTTCTCCCCATATACACTGATTTATAATGGACCAGTCGGCTTGACGTATCCATCTATCCTCTCTCTATCTTTGCTATAAGAGCATTTCTTCTGTTTTTGAGTGCTGCATCATCCTGAGGCAACACCCCTCCCTGGTTGTTTAATCCACTCCAATCTCCCACTACATGATGCCAGTCAGGTCCCAGTACCTGTCTGGTGACCTGCTCTATTTCCCTCACATTGAGATGATAGCTAGCAACCATTCCCATGATACCATCCCTGAATTGAGCTATGTGGACCTTGGGATTGCTGTAAGGAGGGTCAGCGGGGTAACTTGTTGCATACCTCTGTCCCATCTGGTGGTGGGGACTGCAGGTCTGCAATAGGGAATTGGGAGCGGGTGGTGAAGTCAGAGGGGGAGCAGCGTCTGTCGGTGGGATTGGAGAGTCCTCTAAAGGGTGTGTAGGGGCTGTCGGGTGCATTAGGTTTGTCGCATTTTGTTCAGTCAATACTTGCTGCACTAAACTTCGGAGGACGGTCATATTATTGTCCTCCTCTTTGTCTAAAAACATAGTCTTTTTATGATTTTTTTATGATTTTAACCTACAGTTAGCCTCCTCAAGCCATTTCTTTGCCTGGGGAAGACCTAATTTATTCTGTTTCCTTATTTTTCTTTTCTTTTTTTTTTTTTTTATATATATATATATATACATATATATACTCATACATACATGCCGGCATAATTTTTATTTATTTTTTAAGCTTTCTACACAACACAGTATTACACAACAATCCTTATTTAAAAATGCATCAAAATCATACTTTGTTTTTCATGTCTTAAGGAGTTTCACATTCTCTTTGTCTAGACTACACATATACTTTGCATCATCATTCAAACCATCAGACTTTCCATGGATCATACTCATTTTAACGTGCACACGGAGTTTTTTTTGTAAGGTCTTCTCACACTGACACAATACCTGCACACAGTATCTTATCACTTCTGCAGCTACTCACAAACTTTCTAGTCGTGACATATCACTTCTAGATTATTGATCTTGTGTGCTGCTATAATACTGGTGTCTTGTCTTCTTACTTAATGTTTTTTTCATTTATAGGGAGAATGAACAGAATTACAAGGCGAACGTAAATTCACCTGACTGGTCAACCCCCCCTGATCAAAACATTAATATTTCAGTAAACTGTAGGGAGCATGAACAGAATTACAAAAGAGACTTAATTTCTCTCGACTGTTGTTCCCACACGTTATCAAAACATTAATATTTGTTGATTCAACGGTATTTATAAATGCCTGTACAGGTTTTTTACACAACATACGAGGCTGGCTGAGCGCAAGGGCTCGTCAAATTACCTCTATTTGTTACCTGGAAATCTATCAGGCCATACCTTTGTATCAACAGGGGTTCATGTTTTTGATGTAGGAATATTTATGTGTCCCCCACGGGAATTCCTGCAGTTTACAAGGCTGTCAGGACCTAGGTCCTTTGTCGACAAATTTCCTTTATCTGCACCCGGGTATTGGAATGGGACCATACTCCTATATCAAAGGGATTTAAACTACGGACGTATCTACTTATATTCCCTCAACTTGGATAAAGCAAAACATATACACAACAGATAAACATTCAATTAATCTCTATATTAGATGTATGTAACAAAATCCCTTAATTCATTAAATCCCTAATCACATTTAGGCCTAAAAGTATAATATAATAAATGAAAATATCTTACCTTGCCCCGAGAGCGGTCTCTTGTGCTGATCCGGTAAGTCGCTGCCCGGGAGGCACTAGTTCAGTGAGCCGGCCTCTGTTAACGTCAAATTTAAGACGGAGGACTTACAGTTTTTTGCCGTACGGACATCGGTTCACTGGGTTGTTGGCTAGTGCTTTCCAGGAATTTGGACTTCCGGCTCGAAGGACCAAAATGTCAAGTAATTTTGGACCGACTCTCGTTACAAGTCAAGATATTTTATTGCATATGCAAGAGAAATGGTTAAATGTATATCTTCTGCTTCAGAGATCCATTTCTGCCTGTCATAGATTTACATTCAGCTTTTATAACCCTTAAACCTTCCCTTTTCCTGCTCGTAACGTCCTGACCATGTATAATTTCAACCTTTATTCTGACGTTAGCAGGAAATAGGGAAATATCCTTTTTCAGCCAACACCTTATGACAGGAAATTTCATACAATGGATACATAAATTATCTCATGGTTCGCAGCCCATATTTTGACAGATGTAAGAGTCAGCACATCTTTGCACAATAGAATATGGTCATATGACTTATTCCAGTAATTAGGGCTATTAGAGCTTATTCAGCATATTTAAGTATTAATAGAGTTATATAAAGCAAACATTTTAACTTTAGAAGATATAGTCATATTAATATGCATATTCATAGTTGACATTTAAAGTATAATTTCTAATTTCTCTAACAGGATTCATGCACCTTTGCACTTTACCTTACTGGTGGTACAGGTACTGCTTAGTACCATTTTTTCTCTCCACAGATACATGCACCTTTTACTACTGTCTCAGTTATTTTATTTTTCCTGCGTCACGGATCATTTGCACTTTTGCACTTTATCATTGCTCCAGCACTTGCTGGTAATATAAGCACCTTACTAATACAGGGGTATATAAAGGCACAATATTTATGTTTTATTATTTTATGCTATCTCAATAAGTATTTATGGATGCCAGTTTTAGTAATTTTATATTGGATATTTGAGAACCAGCATTACTGACACAGAACATCACATATCATTCCCATCAGCTCAGCACTATCACTGTGCCCAATGCCTCACTGTGCCCGTGTCTCACTGTGCCCATGCTTCACTGTGCCCGTGTCTCACTGTGCCCGTGTCTCACTGTGCCCATGTCTCACTGTGCCCGTGTCTCACTGTGCCCATGCTTCACTGTGCCCATGCTTCACTGTGCCCATGCTTCACTGTGCCCATCAGCCGTGTACCTGATCGGCGGCATCCCGGCGGCTAATCCAGTATTCAAAAGCCGCGCCTCCTCCTCGTCTGTGATAGGCGGAACACTACATTTCCCAGCATTCAGTGTTCCGCCTATCATGGACATCCGCTCATCCTCATAACACAGACGAGGATAAGAGGATGTCCGTGATAGGCTGAACACTGCCTGCTGTGAAATTGAGTGTTCCGCCTATCACAGACGGGGAGGCGCGGCTTTTGAACACTGCAATGGCCGCCATCTGTCTGCATGACACGCTGATCAGGTAGGCAGACGGCGGCTTGCGGTTAATGTTAGTGGTGCCAAGTCATTGCAAGTCATATAGCCCAAGTCAAAGTCAAGTCGCAAGTCATTAGTGACAAGTCAAAGTCAAGTCGAGTCGAGTCATTTATTGAAATCTGTCAAGCAAGTCGCAAGTCCTCAAACAGGTGACTTAAGTCAAGTCATGTGACTCAAGTCCCCCACCTCTGCTTCCCTGGTGGTCCAGTGTGGGTATCCGAGGGGGGGCTGCGCTGATAAACAATCAGCGCGAACCCCCCCTGTCAGGAGAGCCACCGATCGGCTCTCCTCTACTCACGTCTGTCAGACGCGAGTGAGGAAGAGCCGATCAACGGCTCTTCCTGTTTACATTGTGATCAGCCGTGATTGGACACGGCTGATCACGTGGTAAAAAGCCTCCGCCAGAGGCTTTTTACCGAGATCAGTGTAGCGGTGGGTCAGACTGACCCACCGCTCCACCGCTCCACCGATCGCCGCGATGCGCGCCCCCCGGGCGCGCGGCGGCTGTTATCCCGCAGGACGTCATATGACGTCCAGTGTGGATAACTGAACCACTTCCCGGACGTCAATCTGCTATTGACGGGGCGGGAAGTGGTTAAACTGAACTCCAGCTAACACTTCTTTTGGAATAAAGGTATTACATGAAAATATAAAAGCTGGCCATTGTAAGCACCCTGGTCACGCCTTGTCTCAACTCTCTAACTGCTACATTTGTAGGACAGCTTATTCTATTGAAAAACAACAGGCTCAGTGGCAGGATCACCAGGCAAAAAAAGGGACAGAAAACCTAAAATAGAAAATGAATGCAGCCACCATATCTAAGAACTGGTAAGCTGCAATATCATAAACGTTTGCTTTTGGGTTTAATACCACTTTAAATCCCCAGAGGTCCAAGTGCATAAAGCACTTGGTCCACTTTCTAATCAGTGGCCCTGTTGTCCCCTAAACATACCCTTTTTCTCTACCCAGACAGCAAGGATAACTTGCCACAAATTTGTGGCAGTGTTGAATTGTAAGTCTGTCAACTTGCTGCACATTTTCACTGGTGAGTTGCACACTTGAAGCATAAGTTCTAGTTGACACTTTTTCAATTCGTAGCAAATTTGAGTAGGAAGTCTTTAGCACAAGCAAAGTTGCAGTGGTGAGTCTACAGCAAGCGCTCTGCAAGGCTACAGCATGAACATTCAGTCACAGTGACCCATGTAGTGGGATGACTATTGCACAACATTACTGAACCAGGACTTGCAGCAGACTTGCAGAATGTTTGCAAAGAAAGTTGATCTGAAGTCATATAATGCAGAATTGCTGCAATTGTGAAACAAATTTGTGAAGCCTGGCAAGTCTAGCAACAGCTTAGCAAGTTATTTTCAAACTTGCAGCACAATTGCTTGTTATCTATGTACTCCTTGGCCCTGTGTTGGAACAGGAATTCTAAGGGTAAATTGTAAACCTAGCAGCAAAATAGAAGTATGTTTTAGCCCTGGTTCACACTGGTGCGATTTGACATGTCAAATCGCATGTCAAATCGGCGATATTTGCCGCAAATTGCCAGCAATGGCACCGTCTTAATCGGTGCGACGCCGCATCTGCGGCGCTGCACCGATTTCAAAAAGTAGTTTCTGTACTACTTTTTGCGATTTCGGCCTCGATTTACATTGACATCTGTGTCAGATGTCTTTGTAATCGCGGCTGAAATCGGGACTGCCAGCGAGAGTGAAATCGTGCGAGTTCAGCTGAACTTGCACGGCTTCACTCCCGCAGCCCAGTGTTAACCTGGGCTTATAGTTTTTAGTAATCCAATCCGATACCTTAGAATGCATATGAAGAAGAAAAATAAAAAATATGGACAGCCGCACTCCAAAGAACCTTTGGCGGTCGCCTTTATTGTAAAAGATGGAAAATAACACCAAATTTCATCACAGCATAGCCGGGGTAACTGCTTTCATGTTTCGCACTGCAGGTCAGTGCTTACTCAAGCTATGAGTAAGCACTGACCTGCAGTGCGAAACATGAAAGCAGTTACCCCGGCTATGCTGTGATGAAACTTGGTGTTATTTTCCATCTTTTACTATAAAGGCGACCGTCAAAGGTTCTTTGGAGTGCGGCTGTCCATATTTTTTATTTTTCTTCTTCATATGCTACGTGCATTGCTGGCACCCACGGTAGTCCTGTCATTACAGATTGTTGGAATGTATTCACCTGGAGCGGTAAAAATCTCTCTCACCTTAGAATGCATAGTCAGGAAATGGGTGATGTCCATCTTGTTTGTGTTTTTGTGTGTTTTCAAATTTGGTAGAGGCACAATGTGGTTATATTAATGTCTCTGCTTGCAGCACTACAAAAAAGGCCCAATCCGTTCTGAAGGGGCTCACTAATGAATCCATAGATTATGCCATTTATCATTAAATTAATTGATAACAAATATATCATGCCTAAGATTTCAGGCCAAACTGAGATAACTGGATTGATGCTGAAACTACTAGTTCTGTAATTTTCCATAAAAGAATACCATAAAAGATTACAGAAAGTGCCTAAGTGTGGCCTATTTTGTTCTACGTTCTATATAAAAGATAAGGAACTGCAATACAATTTGCTAACATCCTCGCAAAATATATATATAACTTGAAGTAGTTTGTTTCATTGCCTACATGTACAGTATGCTTCCCTCCCGGTCAAGCTAAAAACAAATGTAGCGGCCTCACCTCTCTCCCCTGCTTTATCGGTTATGTTGGCTGTTGTCTAGGGGTACCTGGGAGAGAGGGATAAGACACACCACGGCCCATGTCCTCCATAACTAAGAGGTGAAGGTCAGAGATTGGGCTTTTGTGTAGGTGTCCTAGAGTCAAGTCCAGTCCTTCGTCCCTGACTCCTTTGCTTAGTAACCCAAGTTCCACACCGTGAATAGGTACAACTCAGTTTTATTCTTCTTGCCAAGCAATAAAACAGTCTTTCTCCTTTGGAATAATGGGGAACAGATCGAGGCGCAATCCTTTCCCTCCTTGCTGCTACCCACTGTGCTGTCACCAGTGGTGAATAGTCACTGCCACTGACTAGGTAATTTAGAACGTGAATTTACCTTCGCTCACTTTGCCCCTGTCAGAGGAAGAAATCCGTCCAAGGGAGAAATGGAGGCCTCTCCGTCACCAGCGATGCTGCGCCGGACTCTTCGGAGAAATTACTGCGCACCAGTTCTCACAAACTCAGACATGGGCACCCAAGGAGTTAGGGCCCCCTCGGATTCCTCCACCCTTGCGGAACTCAGTCGAAGGTACTGAGCCCCAGGCATCCGCTATAGTACCTCACCCCAGGCTAAAGGTGCCTGAGATGGACTCCATCTCCGCTCCAGCTAGGCCAAGGGCGCCTAGGCCTGGAACACCGTAACGCCAGCACCCAAGCCGAAGGTGCCCGGGTGCGGCCACATCCTCCGACTCTCTCCCTAAAATCAGGGCCTCCGCCCCTTTTATGACCTCTCCCTTTGCATCACAGCGGGTTCCCCGCCCCACTGTACCAACTCCAGGGCAGGACAAAAAGGCACAGTTTGCGGCGTGAGTTCACTCCGGCCCAAGGCAACAGCGCCACCCAGGGACCCCAAGGAACCTCACACCACCAGAGTCCTTACAGAATTCAAATACCCGCTACACAAACATACATTGGAGTAGAGCAAAAAAAAGGCTAAAGTGCTAAAATAATTTTTCAGTTTTAACACACATACTGAGATGTTCTAAACAAAATGCAGCACGTGGGGTTTTTAATCAGTTGTCAACCGGCTGCCGTCAATTGACGGCGGCAGGAAGACACTGTTATCCTGGGTGGACGTCATATGACGTTGCGCCTTTAAAGTCCACTAGGGGCGCACGCCGCATCGCTGGGCACCCGATGCGCGTGCCCGGTGGCCACGATGGCCGCTGGGCACCCGCGTTTGCCCAGTAACTGAGCAGGACCGTGGATCTGTGTGTGTAAACACACAGATCCACGTCCTGTCAGGGAGAGGGGGCCGATGGTGTGTCCCTTGTACATAGGGACAACCATCGGTCACTTCCCCAAGTCAGTCCCCTCCCCCCACAGTTAGAACACATCTAGGAAACACATTTAACCCCTTCCTCGCCCCCTAGTGTTAACCCCTTCCCTGACAGTCACATTTATACAGTAATCAATGCATTTTTATAGCAGGGATCGCTGTATAAATGTGAATGGTCCCAAAAATGTGTCAAAAGTGTCCGATGTGTCCGCTGCAATATCGCAGTCATGATAAAAACCACAGATCGCCGCCATTACTAGTAAAAAAATAAATAAAAAATGCTATAAATCTATCCCCTATTTTGTATCTGCTATAACTTTTGCGTAAACCAATCAATATACGCTTATTGCGATTTTTTTTTTTTACCAAAAATATGTACAAGAATACGTATCGGTCTAAACTGAGGAAAATTTTTTTTTTTCTTTAAATTGATATTTATTATAGCAAAAAGTAAAAAATATTGTGTTTTTTTTTCAAACTTGACGCTCTTCTTTTGTTTATAGCGCAAAAAATAAAAACCGCAGATGTGATCAAATACCGCCAAAAGAAAGCTCTATTTGTGGGAAAAAAGGACGCAAATTTCGTTTGGGAGGCACGTCGCACGCCCGTGCAATTGTCATTCAAAGTGTGACAGCGCTGAAGGCTGAAAAATGGCTTGGGCAGGAAGGGGGTTTTCGTGCCCGCTAGGCAGGTGGTTAAATTAAGAGTCACACCTATTAAAAACTGCTTTTTTTATTGATTACCGTAACTAATATGTTGTGTTTTTCAATAAATTTGCCTTTCAGCGGTTGATCATTGTTTCCGGTTCCCAGCGTTGGTCCTTGGTGTAATGTCAGAATAGATAAACTTTTACTCGAATGTGCTTCGGCTTGGTTGTATGGTGCAGCCTAATGTTGTATTTACTTGCTGTAATTGCTTTGGAACCTGTAATGTTTTTAACTAGATTTCTCAATCTTTGAGAAAAAAAAAAACAACAACTACTATCTTAAATAGAATTTAAAGGACTAAAATCATCACCTAAAACAAAATTTAAACACTGTATACACAGAGGAAAGGGACAGGTGGTAGAAGAATGGTTTTCTTGTTTTCCTCCCAGCATGAACTTTCACCCAGTAACTTCTGTTTGCTCAGACATAAACCTTGGCGTGAAAAATGTCTACACTCATGTAATGCTTTCACATTTCAAAAATGACTCTAACTCTCCTGAGTTCAAGTACGGAAATTAACATATGGTGGTGTGGAACCAGGCACACACTAAGCCCAAGTGCTGTCACATTGGAAGGGGGAAGGGGGTCAGCCCTGTGTAACAATCGACTTTTAGGAAGTCAATGAATTATGATTTCAGGGGCCCCCATTGATGGTGGTGGTCAGACAGTGCTGGAAAAGCAAAAGCAGCTATCTTAGGCTGTCTTCTATCACACTCCACTATTCATTTCAATTCAATAAAGATTTGCAATAAATATTTAGATTTATGATCAATGATGTAATAAATGAAAATGCTTGATTGGATATTTATTTATTTATTTATTACAGGTACTTGTATAGCACCATCAATTGAGGCAACTCTTTACATATATATATGTAGCGGCCTCACCCCGTCTCCTCTGTCTAGGGGTATATCACACGACAGGGTGAGATGCGCTACGGCCCATGTCCTCCCCATAGCTGTGGGTGAGGTGAAGGCCAGTACCAGATATTTCCTCGGGCCTATGTGCTTTTGTCTAGAATACAGTCCTGCTGTGTCAACACTTCCCTCTGCTCCCATTAACCAGAGTTCCACACACCGATCACAGTCCAACTCTTGCTTTATTATACATCTCACAATAAACAGTGCTTCAGTAGCCAACTGGTTGCGACTTGATAACATTTTGATACGGGGAATGAGCAGGTTGAGGCACTATCCTGGTTATTAGCTAAACCACTGCGATCTCGCCAGCGGTTACTATAGCATTAGCTAGAAAGGACTTAGAACTTGAGAGTCTCTACCAGCAACTCAAGAGAACGTAGATAGGAGTACCTTCGCTGCGCTGCGGCCCCTATCAGGGGAAGATGTCCCTCCAAGGGAGTTACCAGAGGCCCATCCGTCACTGGGTTGATGCTGCTCCAGACTCTCCGAATGGGTAACCTCCCCGGCCTCCTCACCTCAGACATGGGCCCCAACCACCTCAGGGACCCTCGGACGTCTCCACTCTCGCGGGATCCAGTCAAAGTCACTGGACCCCAGGCCTCCTAGTTTAGTACCTCACCCCAGGCTGAAGGTGCCTGGGATGGACTCCAACTCCATTCCGGTCAGTCCTAGGGCGCCTGGGCCGGAATCCAGAACCGCCCACACCCAGGCCTAAGGTGCCTGGGCGCGTGAAGAAGATCCTCCGGAAGACCTTGTGGTTAGGGCGTCTCCCCCTTTTATCTCCTCCCATCGACACCACGGCAGGTTCCCCGCCCTCGCCGTACCATCTCCGGAAAGGGACAAAAAGAGTAGCACTGTAATGGCAAATCTACCTTGAGCCTCCAGGTACCCCGCCACCCAGAGGCCAAGGAGATTATTACACCATCCAATCCTCCACGAACACAAGTGGTCCACTATTCCCATACTTACACACCTGAGTGTCCCACCTAAATTTAGGGACCCCGCTACATATATAAATATTGTACATTTATATCAGTCCCTGCCCTCAAGGAGCCTACAATCTAAGAGGAACAGCAGAAAGGAAGGGATGGACAGCCGCACTCCAAAAAAAACCTTAAAGGTTGCTTTTATTGTAAAAAAGATAAAACACATGCACCACAGGTCACAGCAAGGCAGGGATCAGCTGACGCGTTTCACACTACAAATGTTAGTGCTTACTCATAGCTATGCTGTAACCTGTGGTGCATGTGTTTTATCTTTTTTACAATAAAAGCAACCTTTAAGGTTTTTTTTTGGTGTGCGGCTGTCCATCCCTTCCTTTCTGCTGTTCCTGTTTGCCTTGTGCATTGCCAGCACCCATGGTTTCCTGATTGTTGAAGGATTTACAGAACTCACTCACCTGGAGCGGTAATTTTCTCTCAGCCTACAATCTAAGATCTCTTACTCACATTCAAACATACATATGTAGCGGCCTCACCCCCTCTTTCTGGTCTAGGGGTATATTGTACGTGAGGGTGAGATGCGCTACAGTCCATGTCCTCCTCATTGTTGCGGGTGAGGTGAAGGCCAGTACCTGTTATTCTCCTCGGGCCTGTGTGCCTCTTTAAGAACCAAGTCCTGCTGTACTGACACTCCCCATTGCTCCCATTAACCAGAGTTCCACACACCGATAGAGGGTCCAGCTCTTGTTTATTAACACACTCCAATAAACAGTCCTTTACCAGCCAACTGGTTGAGACCCAATAAACAGTTCAATACGGTGGGGTGAGCAGGTCGAGGCACTGTCCTGATAAGTAAACTAAACCACTGTGGATTCACCAGCGGTTGCTAAAGCCCATAGCTTGTGAAAGAACTTAAACCTTCAGGATCTCTACCAGCGATCCCAGAGAACAGAAACAGGAGTACCTTCGCTGCGTTGTGGCCCCTATCAGGGGGAAGATGTCCCTCCAAGAGAGTTACCAGAGGCCCCTCTGTCACCGGGTTGATGCTGCTCCGTTTCTTCAGAAGTGTGACCTCTCCGGCCTCCTCTCCTCAGATACGAGCCCCATCCACTTTTTTTTTTAACATAAAGTTTATTTATTTTGGAAAAGAAAAACAAAAAAAAAGCACAGCAACATACAGTGGTACATACTTGACAGTCATCATCTATCTCCGATAGGACAAGTCAATCAGCAGTACAGTAGCATACAATGTAGCAACAAAGAACAGAGCCCCATCCACTTTAGGGACCCTCGGACAAATCCGCCCTTGCGGGACCCAGTCAAAGTCACTGAGCCCCAGGCCTCCGATGTAGTACCTCACCCCAGGCTTAAGGTGCCTGGGATGGACTCCAACGCCGCTCCGGCCAGGCCATGGGCACCTAGGCCGGAACTCCGAACCACCCGCACCCAGGCCTAAGGTGCCTGGGCGCGGAATCCAGAAGAAGAAGACCCTGTGGCGAGGGCGTCTCTCCCCTTTTATCTCCTCCCGTGACGCCACAGCAGGTTTCCCGCCCCACCATACCACCGCCGGAAGGGGACAAAAAGGAGACAGCACTGTGGCAATGGTTCTACCTCGACCCGCGGGAACATCGCCACCCACAGGTCAAAGAGAATAGCACACCACCAAGTCCTCCACAATTATGAATGGTGTAAACCCCTTCACAATTGGCACATCCTGGATCATACTACCACCCAGGTGTACCCCCTAAATTTAGACCCCCGCTACACATACATACAGTCAGGTCCATAAATATTGGGACATCAACATAATTCTAATCTTTTTGGCTCTATACACCACCACAATGGATTTGAAATTAAACGAACAAGATGTGCTTTAACTGCAGACTTTCAGCTTTAATTTGAGGGTATTTACATACAAATCAGGTGAACGGTGTAGGAATTACAACAGTTTGTATATGTGCCTGTAATGAGCCCCTTGCTCGCTCGGTTCCACTCTCCCGACACTCCTCTGCTACTATTGGATCATATTGCAGATCGCAACGTCTGATGGTTCGGTCATCCGATGCTCCAGGATTCAAGCTACAGCTATGTGACATTCTAATCCATTTGTGATAGTTCAGAACAAACACCAGGCAGGCTGTATGTAAGTTCAAACAGGAATCTCCTTTTATTGAATGCACACACACACTTTTATACAGCAGTTTGAACACCCTGCCCCCAACAACCACTTTCCTATTGGTCAATTGTAAAGTCCATTGTATTTCTCAATTAGGTTCTCTTGGCCATGCAAATGAGGACTTGAAACAGGGTCAGCAGGGATTGGTCCGATGGCTTGAATAGGAGAACTGAGATGTGTATTGACACAGAATGTGTATTGACACAGAAGCCCCGGGGGTAATTAAAGTACATAAACAAACAGTCAAACACAGAACAATGCATTCCTTCCAGACCATGGAGCCGTCTGGAGGGGGGGTTAGCCTTAAGACAGGGCAGAAGACCCCCCACTGTGTAATAGATTCAATGGAGAAACACTTCAGTATTCAAAGGTTCATGACAATACTCCCTCCTGGGAAATAGTCCAACAGCCACAGTGGGACCCCGAACGGGTCAACTCAAGGATGTTGGAAAAGTAGTCTTAAGGTTTCAGGTCTGTCTGCCGGGATAACCCATCCGCATTCCTGTCTTGAGGCCCTGGCCCATAATCGGAAGGCAGGAGGCTAGCATTCAGTCCTCTTCAAAAGCCTCTGTCCTGGCTAGATCTGTCACACATCTCCCCTTTCGGCAGGAGACTAACACAGGAGGTGACCCCAGACGGGTTGACTCCGAAGTTAGTCCATAGTTCTATTCCTCTAATGCCGGTATCCACACAGTACCCCAAATAAATTGCTCCAAACAGAGCATTACTTACCCAGCCAACCTCTGCCTCTCTTAGAGAACATACCTGCCGCTGGGGAGAGGCCTGAACTGGCCCTTCTCCCTGGAGTCCTTTCAGCCACTGGAGAGAAGACAGGGTGACCGGGCCCAGTCCGTCATGCTGTTGGGGATCTGGGCCGACTGCCCAGCATTCCTGGGGTATACAAGTGAAGACTGAATTCCCATCCCCTTGTGGTAGGTGAAAATCCCCTAGTGCTTGCAAAGCAAGGCTGACATCCTCCTGTCTCAGTGTCACACCATTTTCTGGGGTTGTGTCAGTGAAGACCGAAGTCCCATCCACTACCACAGGTACTCCCTCTTCTGTTAGTTGAGAGCAGAGGCCAGCGGCACTCTGCTCTGTTGCCAGCTCTTCTGCTGGGTTGCTGTGCGTGCAGACCGCAGTCCCATCCACTGATCTCCGCTCAAGTTGCAGTTGTGTGCAGAGGCCAGTAGCATTCTGCCCTGCTGCCAGTGATTCAGCTGGGGGTAAAAGCTTTACCACCTCAGCTTGTTGCTGGAGAGAGGGGCCAACTGCCCCGGCTCCCTGAAACTCCACAGTTGTTTCCGGTGCTGGGCAGAGGTTGCTAGCACTCTGCCCTGTTGCCAGCACTTCTGCTGGGGACTCCACACCATCTGCTCTGGCTAACTGTTGGGGAGGGAAAAGGGCTGCTTCTCCCCCCTGCATCTCTGAAATCCACTGGGAAAGAGGAACCATCATCTTCTCACCTCGGGCCTCCAAAACTGCCACGGGTGTAGAGCAGGGGCTGCAGTACTCTGTCCTGCTGCCAGTACTTGAGCAGGCAATGCATAATCCATAACATCCTCTGAACAGTCCCTTAAGTCCATACCTTCTGTAATCTGTGGCTGGGGAGATGAGCCAACTGCCCTAGCTCCCTGGAACTCCATATCATCCACTTCGGCTTTAGGGATGGCAATCTTCAGATTTTCCACTGCCGATTCTTCAGCCAGGCTAGCTCCCTGGAACTCCATATCGTCCACTCCGGCTTTAGGGATAGAAATCTCCAGATTTTCCACTGCCGATTCTCTGGCATGCTGCGGGACAGGTACATTCTTCCATCCAAGATCATCCCAAGCAGAAACAGGATCATCAAGGTCAGTCAGCACTTCTGCTTTGGGGATGGCAATCTCCAGATTTTCCACTGCCGATTCTTCAGCCAGGATTCCAGAGTTGTCCACTGGTCTTTCCTGATAGTCCCAGGCAAAGGTAGCCCCACCCTGCTGCTGAGCAGATTCTAGCAGCTGTCTGCAGGCGATCTCCGATTGCCGTATTTCCGCCATTCTCCGCTCATGTTGTCGCTCTAGTTCTCTCTTTTGTCGCTCTCGTTCTCTCTCTTGTCGCTCTAGTTCTCTCTTTTGTCGCTGTAGTTTTTTCTCTTGTCGCTCATCCTGAAGCTGGATGCCTCTAATGGCTTCCTGTATGGCGGTCTCTGATGGGTTAGCACCATATAATGCCAAACGCTCTCTAACTCGTTGCTGAAACAAATCTTCAACTGACCGGGGTCCTGCATCACCGTCCCTCTGGTCCATCTCGGCTCTCAAGTAAGTCTTTCAGTGTGGCTTTCCTGCAGGCTGCATAGCTGGTCATTCACTGTGGTGGCTTGGAGTGTCCCAGTAACTGGAGAGCAAATCCCACCACTGCCAACCAATGTAACGAGCCCCTTGCTCGCTCGGTTCCACTCTCCCGACACTCCTCTGCTACTATTGGATCATATTGCAGATCGCAACGTCTGATGGTTTGGTCATCCAATGCTCCAGGATTCAAACTACAGCTATGTGCCATTCTAATCCATCTGTTATAGCTCAGAACAAACACCAGGCAGTCTGTATGTAAGTTCAAACAGGAATCTCCTTTTATTGGATGCACACACACACACTTTTATACAGCAGTTTGAACACCCTGCCCCAACAACCACTTTCCTATTGGTCAATTGTAAAGTCCATTGTATTTATCAATTAGGTTCTCTTGGCCATGCAAATGAGGACTTGAAACAGGGTCAGCAGGGATTGGTCCGATGGCTTGAATAGGAGAACTGAGATGTGTATTGACACAGAATGTGTATTGACACAGAAGCCCCAGGGGGTAATTAAAGTACATAAACAAACAGTCAAACACAGAACAATGCATTCCTTCCAGACCATGGAGCCGTCTGGAGGGGGGGTTAGCCTTAAGACAGGGCAGAAGACCCCCTACTGTGTAATAGATTCAAAAGAGGAAATACTTCAGTATTCAAAGGTTCATGACAATACTCCCTCCTGGGAAATAGTCTAACAGCCACAGTGGGACCCCGAACGGGTCAACTCAAGGATGTTGGAAAAGTAGTCTTAAGGTTTCAGGTCTGTCTGCCGGGATAACCCATCTGCATTCCTGTCTTGAGGCCCTGGCCCATAATCGGAAGGCAGGAGGCTAGCATTCAGTCCTCTCCAAAAGCCTCTGTCCCGGCTAGATCTGTCACAGTGCCTCCCACTTAAGGGACCAAAGGTAATGGGACAGATTAACAATCATAAATCATTTAAATCCATTGTGGTGGTGTATAGAGCCAAAAAGATTAGAATTGTGTCGATGTCCCAATATTTATGGACCTGACTGTACATACATACACTAGGGCCAATTTAGACACGCCAATTAACCTACCAGCATGTCTTTGGAGTGTGGGATATAAATTAAATAGATTTACAGTATTTAGGTAGGCCTTTGCATTGCATAGTTGTTGGTATGGAAACTGTGCAGCTGTTAGATTAGTCAGATTGTAAAATGGCGATTAGGTGGGACTATACAAGATTTGCTAAAATTGTTAGTATTTTTAAATTAAAGAGGAAGTAAGCCCTGATGGGTTTTACTTCCTCTTTGTTTCCCTGCAAAGGTAAAGCATAATGGGCTACTATGCGATGCATAGTAGCCCATTATGTGACACTTACCTGCAGGAGAAGCCCGCGATGTCCCCGTCTTCCTCGCTAGCAGCGAGCGTCCATTCTTTACACCTCTTCATTCCGGGGCCGCGAACTCCGGCTCTGTGACTGTCCGGAGTCGCGTGACGTCACTCCCGCGCATGCGCGAGGGAGCCGCCAGTCACGGCATGACCCCAGCTTCAAACGGCACAGCATGCCCTTTCAAGATGGCGCATGCGCAGTAGAAGGTATCGTTCAGGGACATTGCAAATATCTCCTAGACCGTGTAGATATAGGAGATATTTCAAGCACCTACAGGTAAGCCTTAATCTAGGCTTACCTGTAGGTTAAAGTGGTTGTAAAGGGTTTACAACCACTTTAAACATGAATGGGATGGACAGTAAACATGAATACAGAGCCATACATTGATGGCATCATTCATTAAACTTTATTCAGCCAAGCTGGCTTCCTAGACAATTCATACCCCTCTGACATGGTTCACCTGGATTGGGTTTATTCTCTACAAATAATCCCAATCCAAGTGAAATGTGTCAGATGCATGACCTACAGGTTTGGACTAGAAAGCCTTGTCTGAATAAAGATTAATGGATGATGTCATCATTGTGTGGCTCCATATCCATGTTTATTGCAACTTACTGTAAGGAAGAAATCCACTGAAGCTTGCACCTGGTCAACTGCAGACCAGCAAACAAGCAATAGGGCCTTGAGCAGAAAAAGTTTTATGGAGGATTCAGATCATAATGTTACACATAAAAAAGTTTAAACAAAGAGAGAAAATGTGCTCACCACTCCTATTAACCAAATGAAAACTAGGGAGTAGAGTTGAGCGGACACCTGGATGTTCGGGTTCGACGGGTTCGGCCGAACTTCGGAAAAAAGTTCGGGTTCGGGACAGAACTTTAACCCGAACCCGGACCCGAACACGAACCCCATTGAAGTCAATGGGGACCCGGACTTCTAAGGACTAAAAAGGCTCTAAAAAGGTAATGGAAAGGGCTAGAGGGCTGCAAATGGCAGCAAAATGTTGTTAAGAGCATGGCAAGTGCTCTGCAAACAAATGTGGATAGGAAAATAACTTAAAATAACATAAAAAAAATAAAAATAAAAAATAATAATCTTGACCTAGGAGGACGAGGTCCATATGGAGTAGGAGGTTGAAGTGGCGGTGGATGTGGCTGTGTAGGTGGAAGCGGCGGTGGAGGAGGACGAGGTAGCCAACACTGATTCAAAAATACAACAATGGCTGTGTAATGCCGGTGATGTGTCGAATTCTGTCCCCCGTCAAATAGTGTCCACCCTGTACTGCGCTTGCTCAGTATGTAGGACAAGGGGATTTCGAAAATCTCCCAAGACGAACGGCGCCTGCGTGGTGAGTTCAGGTGAAGGCCACACCATCCGTGGTTCAAGACGAGCCAAGTGAGGCCGTGCCCGAAGCGTGGCGATCGAACCAAGCCCGTGAGGGGCCCTGTTATTATGTGCTACCGTATGTCCACTTGGATGGTGGGGCTTGAACCTGCACTCACAGCGCAGGCGCCGTTCATCTTCAGAGATTTTGTGAATCTCCTTGTCCTCTGTACTGCGCAAGCGCTGCGCCTTCGCAGTATGGGCTGGACACAATCCGATGGCCGGACAGTTTTTGTCACAACACCGGTATACATGTCTATTCTGCACAAGGTACGGACAAGTCCTGTGGGATCCATGCCTGGTTCATTTTAATGAACGTGAGCTTGTCCACATTGGCTCTGGACAGGCGGCTGCGCTTGTCTGTGATAACGCCCCCTGCCGTGCTAAATACACGTTCAGATAATACACTGGCTGCAGGGCAGGCCAGCACCTCCAAGGCATAAAGGGCAAGCTCAGGCGATGTGCCCAATTTGGAGACCCAGAAGTTAAAGGGGGCAGACCCGTCATCCAGTACGTGTAGGCCTGTGGACACATACTGCTCAACCATGTTGGTGAAATGCTGCCTCCTGCTAAGACGTTCCATCTCAGCTGGTGGTGCTGGTTGTTGTGGCGTGCTGACAAAGCTTTTCCACATTTCAGCCATGCTAACCCTGCCTTCTGAGGTGCTGCCGGTGCCCCGGCTGCGTTGGCGACCTCTTCCTCCTCCTCTGCCTTCGCCTTGTGCTTCCACCGTACCCCCGCTGTCAGGTGGGAATGCCACCAGCAGCGCGTCTACCAGCGTGCGCTTGTACTCGCGCATCTTACGATCCCGCTCCAGTGAGGGAATTAAGGACGGTACGTTGTCCTTGTAACGGGGATCCAGCAGGGTGGCCACCCAGTAATCAGCACCAGTTAAAATGTGGGCAACTCGGCGGTCATTGCGGAAACACTGCAGCATGTAATCGCTCATGTGTGCCAGGCTGCCCAGAGGCAAAGAAAAGCTGTCCTCTGTGGGAGGTGTATCGTCTGTGTCCTCTGTATCCCCCCAGCCACGCACCAGTGATGGCCACGAGCTGGTCTGGGTGCCACCCTGCTGTGAAAATGCCTCCTCCTCCTCCTCCTCCTCCTCCATCTCCTCCTCCACCTCGTCATCCTCCAGAACTGTTCCCTTTCCGCCGGACAATTGTGTACCTGGCGTTTGTTGGTGCAGGAACCCACCCTCGTAGCCACTTGTGAAAGACTGCCCTGAAAGCCTTTGAAATGATCCCGCTTCCTCCTCCTCCTCCTCATCCTCCTGTGCCACATCCTCTTCCATCATCGCCCGAAGCGTTTTTTCAAGGAGGCATAGAACTGGGATAGTAACGCTAAGAACGGCGTCATTGGCACTGGACATGTTGGTGGAGTACTCGAAACAGCGCAACAAGGCACACAGGTCTCGCATGGAGGCCCAGTTATTGGTGGTGAAGTGGTGCTGTTCCGCAGAGCAACTCACGCGTGATTGCTGCAGCTGAAACTCCACTATCGCCTGCTGCTGCTCGCACAGTCTGGCCAGCATGTGCAAGGTGGAGTTCCACCTTGTGGGCACGTCACATATGAGGCGGTGAGCGGGAAGGCCGAAGTTACGCTGCAGCGCTGACAGGCGAGCAGCAGCAGGGTGAGATCGCCGAAAGTGCGCACACACAGCCCGCACTTTCTGCAGCAGCTCTGGCATATTGGGGTAATTTTTAAGGAACCTCTGGACCACCAAGTTCAGCACATGCGCCAGGCAAGGGATGTGTGTCAAACCGGCTAGGCCCAGAGCTGCTACGAGATTTCGCCCATTATCGCACACCACCAGGCCGGGCTTGAGGCTCACTGACAGCAACCACTCATTGGTCTGTTGTTCCATGTCCCTCCACAACTCCTGCGCGGTGTGGGGTTTTTCCCCCAAACAGGAAAGTTTTAAAACTGCCTGCTGTCGTTTACCCCTGGCTGTGCTTAAGTTGGTGGTGAAGGTGTTACGCTGACCGGATGAGGAGGCGGTAGAGGATGAGGAAGCGGAGTAGGAGGAGTTAGCAACAGGAGGCAAACTGAAGCGCCCTGCAATCCTCGGTGGTGGAAGGACATGCGCCAAACTGCTATCTGCCTCAGGCCTAGCCGCCACTGCATTTACCCAGTGTGCTGTTAGGGAGATATAACGTCCCTGACCGTGCTTACTGGTCCACGCATCCGTAGTTAGGTGGACCTTGCCACAGATGGCGTTGCGCAGTGCACACCTGATTTTGTCCCCCACTTGGTTGTGCAGGGAAGGGATGGCTCGCCTGGAAAAATAGTGGCAGCTGGGCACGACGTACTGTGGGACAGCCAATGCCATCAGGCTTTTAAAACTCTGCGTCTCCACCAGACGGAATGACAGCATTTCAAAGGCCAGGAGTTTTGAAATGCTGGCATTCAGGGCCAGGGATCGCGGGTGGCTAGGGGGGTACTTCCTCTTCCGCTCCAATGTTTGGGAGATAGAGAGCTGAACGCTTCCATGGGACATTGTGGAGATGGTTGGTGACCCAGGTGGTAGTGTTGCTGGCAGATCCTCTGTTTGCGGGGTGGCAGGTGCCACTGTCACTACAGAGGTGGATGAAGAGGCCGAGACTGCAGCAGAAGAGGAAGCAGGAGGAGCCAGAGACCTTTCTTGGTTTTTGAGGTGTCTACTCCACTTCAGCTCGTGCTTTGCACTTAGATGCCTGGTCATGCAGGTTGTGCTCAGGTTGAGAACGTTTATGCCTCGCTTCAGGCTCTGATTGCACAGCTTGCAAACCACTCGTGTCTTGTCATCAGCACATTGTGTGAAGAACTGCCACGCTAGGGAACTCCTTGGACCTGGCTTTGGTGTGCTCGGTCCCTTGCTGCGTTGGGCAGTAGCAGACATACTGTCTAGCTGACAGACGCTCCGCTTTTGCACCCTGCTCCCTCTTCTGCTGTGCTGGTGGCTCTGTGCGACCACCGCCTCTTCCTCCAAACTACACTGGTCACCTGCATAACGTTGATTCCATGTGGGGTCGAGGTCCTCATCGTCCTCCACATCATCTTCCACCCAGTCTTCACCCCTGCCCTCCTTGTCTGTCTGCACAATTGCGAAAGCAGCAGCAGTTGGCACCTGTGTTTCGTCATCATCCAAGACGTACTGCGATGGTCCTCCCATGTACTCATCATGAAACATAAGTGGTTGGGCATCGGTGCACTCAATCTCTTCCACTTCTGGGGCAGGGCTAGGTGGATGGCCCTGGGAAACCCTGCTAACAGAGTCATCGAAAAGCAGAAGAGACTGCTGCCTGATTTGGGGCTCAGACTGCTTGGCTGATTTGCAAGGGGGTGAGGTGAAAGACTGATGGACATGGGTTTCAGGTGCCAACTCTGTTCTTTCATCAGAAGAGTGGGTGGGAGACAATGTGAAGGAACCCGAGGCACTGTCAGCAACCCAATCTACTATCGCCTGTACTTGTCCTGGCCTAAACATTCGTACAGCCTCATTAGGCGCGACAAAATACTGCCGCAGGCTCGGTCGCCTACTCGCACCTGAGGAAGGTGTTTCACTTGTGCGTGTATCTGGCACAGATCCACCACGTCCTCTCCCTGCAACAGGAGCTCCACCAGCAGCACCACGACCGGGGCCACCACATCCCTTTGACCTTCTCCTCATATTTTCTAAATTTAGGATCTTGCCCTAAATGGGTGTTTTTGAAAGCGCAGAACACACCCACAGTACGTAACCGCTGACTCGCACAGCTACAGAACTGCAGAAAATGCTATTCAAAAAAAATGTTGTTTTTTCTTGTTCATACATCACGGGACACAGAGCGGCATAGTCATTACTATGTGGGTTATATAGAATTACCTTCAGGTGCTGGCACTGGCAACTTCCAAAACAGGAAGTACCCTCCCCTATATAAGCCCCTCCCATCCGGGAGCACCTCAGTTTTTTGCCAGTGTCTAAGGTGTTGGCCAAGGTTAACATGTATTCATCTGGGCTTGTGTACAGGTTCTCTGGGCCTTAGCAAGCTATTCCGGATCCGACCAAAAAAGCTTCATAGCTAAACGGTCGGTACCCGGGCCTTGCAGAGAAGAGCAGGGTTTTGCCTGTAATGCCTCTCTTAGGAGGGCTGGACCCTGGGATCCAGAGCTCTGGTCATACCCAAAACCAAGAGGCTATCTGTGCAGGGTGCTATACAGGTCCAGGGGAGTGGAATCCTTGGGAACCCGGTCCCTGAAGGTCTAGTACAATGCCTGCCGTGAGAGGTGAAGTTTGGGCTTCTGTGGACCAAACAAAGTCCTGCGGCGGGGAAAAGGTAAATTGGGGGCCCCTCAGGAACTTGGTTCTATTGAGGGGACCCCCAAGCCTAATATGTCTTTCTGCCTGTTACCTAAAGGTATTCCCGCTAATAGCTGTATATGCCTAAGAAATCCTAGAAATGTCTTTTCATAAAGGAAGTTTTAAAAACTGTAAACCTAGAAATGTTTTTCATAAAGGAGGTTTTAAAAAAAAAAAAAAAAAAAGACAAAAGTGCGGTACCTGTGTTTGTCCACTAGAGGCCGCTGTGGAACGTCTTTTTTTTTCTTGGGACTATTCCTTCCATGGTGAAAGTCCAGGCAGATGAGTGAGCTCTCTATCAGGGAAGCTGCATTCCTCTGTCATGCTGCCAAGTAGTTTCCTTCCATCCCCGAGTCCTGGTGAAACAGGGACCCTGGCTCCTCTCCCTACATGGCGCCAAGAGCGCACACGTGCACGCGCGCGCACACACGCTTTCTTTTTATAAGATTTAGCTTCAAAAAAGGGGGCGGAGCCTGGCGGATGATGCGCTCTGTGCGCCCAGCGCTTCTGCGCATGTGCGGGCGTCCCAGCAAGATAAAAGGACTCAGTCCACGCTGCTTGCTATGGACACAGAGCATGAAAAGGAGCTGGTAGCATGGTATAGGGGCTTACAGCGTGCGGTTGATACAGGCATCCCCAGAAAGACACATTAGTAGACACCCACTGATGTACATAGCAGCAAATTGCATTAGACTATTTCAGTAAAGGGGTGTATTGCGGCTGGAATACCTCAGCTTTGAACTAAGGAATATGCCGCCTAAAAAACTCTGAGATATACCTCTCAGGAAGTGTAGGGGGTCTCCATCGGGCTCTGAGGATCTGGAGCAGTCATCTGCACCTTCCTCCCCTGAGAAATCAGAGGTTAATACCCATAAGGAACCCCCGGGAGTGCCAGGTACTGCGGCTGTCCTCAGTCCACCTGCTCCTGCATATATAACAGAGGAGGTTTTTGCCTCAACTCTGGAGGGATTGGAGCAGAGATTGGCAGCATTGATCGCTTCTTCTCTACAGGAAAGAAAGCGCGCCAGATCTCCATCACCTCCATCAGAGTGCCTGTTGGCAGAGCAACAGTCCCAGGAAGGGACTGACCCACCTGAAGGGGATCAGGAGGAGGTTAACTCTGTTTTTGAGGAATCGACAGTAGATGAACCATTTTCAGCATCACAGACTGAAAAATTGTGGGTCCAGACCCTAACTGACATGGTTCGATCTGCATTTAAAATGCCTCTTGTTGAACCATCAACTACTACTGTCTCCTCGTTGGGGTCGCTAAAAGCTCCCCAGATTAATTGCTCCTTTCCAATTCATCCATTATTGGAAGGACTTATATACCAGGATTGGGAACATCCTGATAAACTATTTGTTCCACCTAAGAAATTTCAGGTGATCTATCCCATGGAGGAAAAATTCACCCAGAGATGGAATGTTCCTACGGTGGACGCAGCCATTTCTTCTGTGAACAAATCACTGACATGTCCAGTAGATAATGTTCAAATGTTCAAAGATCCAGTAGATAAAAAATTGGAATCTTTATTAAAATCTGCTTTTTCCACAGCAGGGGCTGTTACACAGCCAGCAGTGGCAGCTATTGGGGTCTGCCAAGCTTTAAAGGATCAAATGAAAATGGTCCTGAGGGATTTGCCAGACCAGCAGGCCCAGGCTCTGGCTGATCTGCCTAGAGCATTATGCTTTGCGGTTGACGCCATCAAGGATTCTATCCATCAGGCCTCCCGCCTCACGCTGTCTTTGGTACATATGCGTAGGCTTCTGTGGCTCAAGAACTGGTCTGCTGAGGCTCCCTGTAAGAAGCTCTTAGTTAGCTTCCCATTTCATGGAGAACGCCTTTTTGGCAAAGACCTGGATAAATATATCCAGAAGATTTCCAGTGGTAAAAGTACTCTCTTACCAATTAAAAAGAGGTCTAGGGGTCCGTCTTTTAAGAGGACTACCTCTCCTATCCCTGGGACGTCTGCTACTAAGCAGTTCCGACGGCCTCCTCGGTCAAACTCAGGAGGTAAAAATCAGGGACAGTCACAGGGTAATAAAAAGCCCTGGATCCGAAGAGGTACTAAACCAGCCTCCAAGTCAAGCCTATGAAGGGCTGCCCCCACTCAAACGGGTGGGGGGAAGACTTCAGTTGTTCACAGAGACCTGGCGGGAGACGATCAAAGACAGATGAGTGCTCTCCGCAGTAACTCGGGGATACAAGTTGGAGTTAAAAGAGTCTCCTCCTTCCCATTTTATGTGGTCAGGCATGCCAAAAGACCCTCTGAAAAGAAGGTGTCTCCTAGTGGCGTTAGAACAACTATTGCTCCAAGGAGTAATTATGGAGGTTCCTATGGAAGAGTGGGGGTTGAGTTTCTACTCAAACCTTTTCACAGTCCCGAAACCAAACGGGGACATAAGACCCATATTGGACCTAAAGAGTCTAAACAAATTTCTAAACGTCCGGTCCTTCCGGATGGAGTCGATCTGATCGGTCACCGCTGCCCTACAGGGGGAGGAATGGTTAGCCTCGATCGACATCAAAGATACTTACTTGCATGTTCCCATCTTTCCAGGTCATCAAAAATTTCTACGCTTTGCAGTAGAAGGGCGCCATTTTCAGTTCAGAGCCTTACCATTCGGTCTGGCCACAGCACCACGAGTGTTCACAAAAATTCTGGCCCCACTGTTGGCCGATCTAAGAACATGAGGTGTAACGATAATGGCATACCTACACGACCTGTTGTTGATGGACCACTCAGTTGCCAAGCTAGAAGTGGTAATTGTCGATACAATCAAGTATCTAGAATCTCACGGTTGGGTCATCAACCTGGACAAGTCAGCCCTACAGCCAGTGAAAAACCTGGTATATCTAGGGCTACGGCTGGATTCAGACCAGAGGAAGATTTTCTTACCTCTAGACAAGGTATCCTCTTTGAGGGGCTTGGTCCGTCTGCTTTGTGCAAAAAGACAGCCGTCCATACGCCTGTGCATGAGGCTGCTAGGAAAGATGGTAGCATCATTCGAAGCTGTGCCATACGCCCAATTCCACTCAAGGAATTTACAGAGGGCCATATTGTCAGCCTGGAACGGAAAAATTCAGGCTCTAGACTTCCCGATGGCTTTGTCCCCTTCCGTTCGGAAGAGTCTCTGCTGGTGGTTGATCCCCCAGAATCTCCAGAAGGGAAAACCCTTCAGTCCGATATCCTGGAAGGTGGTCACTACAGATGCCAGCCTTATAGGCTGGGGGGCAGTACTGGAGCAATGGTCTCTCCAGGGCAGATGGTCAAATGTAGTAAAAACCCTGCCCATCAATCTCTTAGAGATACGAGCAGCCCGGTATGCCCTAGTAGCCTGGGCATCCAGACTCCAAGGGTCCCCTGTCAGAATTCAATCAGACAATGCCACAGCAGTGGCATATATCAATCATCAGGGAGGCACCAGGAGTCGTGCAGTCCAGAGGGAAGTAAGTCACATCCTGGAATGGGCAGAAAAGCATGTCCCATGTATATCAGCTGTCTTCATTCCAGGGGTGGAGAATTGGAAGGCGGACTTTCTAAGTCGCCAACAGTTATGCCCAGGGGAATGGTCCCTTCATCCCGAGGTCTTCCGAGCAATATGTCAGCGGTGGGGAACACCGGATGTAGATCTGCTAGCATCCAGATTCAACGCAAAGGTGGACAGATTTGTCTCCCGGACAAGGGATCCCCTCGCTTGCCGCTCGGATGCTCTGGTGTTCCCTTGGAATCAGTTCAGACTGATATATGCATTCCCTCCGCTACAATTGTTGCCTCGACTCCTTCGCAGAGTCAGGTTGGAAAAGAAGCCGGTGATCTTGGTGGCTCCAGCGTGGCCCCGAAGGGCCTGGTACGCGGAGATCATCAAAATGTCTGTGGGGAGTCCTTGGACCCTTCCACGTCGTCCGGACCTGCTTTCGCAAGGGCCGATATACCACCCTTCCTTACTAACTCTAAGTTTAACGGCCTGGCTATTGAATCCCACATCCTAAAGAAGAGAGGTCTCTCTAACTCTGTGGTATCAACTATAATCAATGCCAGGAAGCCTGTATCCAGGCAGATCTACTATAGAGTTTGGAAGGCGTACATCACTTGGTGCGAGGCCAGAAAGTGGCATCCACGTAAGTACGTTATAGGCAGAATTCTGGACTTCCTACAGTGGGCTGTAGACAGGAAGTTTGCCTTAAGTACTATCAGGGGTCAGGTTTCGGCCTTATCAATACTATTTCAAAGGCCCCTGGCTATGCATTCACTTGTCAAATCCTTTATGCAGGGGGTGACTCGTATTATTCCACCGATTAAAGTTCCCATATGTCCATGGGATCTAAATTTGGTTCTGTCGGTTCTGCAGAAGCAGCCATTTGAACCTTTGCGGCACATTTCCTTGGTTCTACTCACCAGAAAATTGATATTTTTAGTAGCCATATGCTCGGCTAGAAGAGTGTCGGAAGTAGCCGCCATGTCCTGTAAAGAGCCATATCTGGTTATTCATGAGGACAGAGTAGTGTTACGTCCTCATCCAGCCTTTCTTCCTAAGGTGGTATCGAGGTTTCACTTGAACCAGGATGTGGTTCTTCCTTCTTTTCCCCAAACCGAGCTCGGTAGAGGAAAAGTTATTGCATTCTTTGAATGTAGTAAGAGCAGTTAAAGCTTATCTAAAAGCCACTGCTCAGATTCGTAGAACGGATTCTTTGTTTATTCTGCCGGAAGGCCCCAGAAAGGGTCAGGCAGCGTCAAAATCTACTTTAGCCAAGTGGATTCGACAGGTCATAATACAAGCCTATGGCTTGAGAAGTAGACCGCCTCCGTTCAAAGTTAGGGCGCACTCCACGAGAGCAGTTGGAACTTCATGGGCAGTGCATCACCAGGCCTCCCTGGCTCAAATTTGTAAGGCCGCAACATGGTCTTCAGTACACACGTTTACTAGGTTCTACCAGGTGGACGTTAGAAGTCAGGAGGATGTCGCCTTTGGGCGCAGTGTGTTGCAGGCCGCAAAAGATCCTCATGCCTGATGGCGCCCAGCTTATGTATGGTGTATCCCCCCCCCTCATTTGGCATTGCTTTGGGACGTCCCACATAGTAATGACTATGCCGCTCTGTGTCCCGTGATGTATGAACAAGAAAGTAGGATTTTTAAAACAGCTTACCTGTAAAATCCTTTTCTTGGAGTACATCACGGGACACAGAGCTCCCACCCCTCTTTTTGGGACATGTATTGCTTTGCTACAAAACTGATGTGCTCCCGGATGGGAGGGGCTTATATAGGGGAGGGTACTTCCTGTTTTGGAAGTTGCCAGTGCCAGCACCTGAAGGTAATTCTATATAACCCACATAGTAATGACTATGCCGCTCTGTGTCCCGTGATGTACTCCAAGAAAAGGATTTTACAGGTAAGCTGTTTTAAAAATCCTACTTTTAGTATAGCACAGTAGGAGAAAACTATATAGAAATTGTTTATTTCACACACCTCAAAATATGTATAACACACTGCAACCTTTTTTTGGTGCCACTAAACGGCATTTTTTGGAAGAGCAGAACACACCCACAGTACGTAACCGCTGAATCGCACAGCTACAGAACTGCAGAAAATGCTATTCAAAAAAAATTTTGTTTTTTTAGTATAGCACAGTAGGAGAAAACTATATAGAGATTGTTTATTTCACACACCTCAAAATATGTATAACACACTGCAACATTTTTTTGGTGCCACTAAACGGCGTTTTTTGGAAGAGCAGAACACACCCACAGTACAAAACCGCTGAATCGCACAGCTACAGAACTGCAGAAAATGCTATTCAAAAAAAATGTTGTTTTTTTAGTATAGCAACTGTGAGGGGGTTAGCTCGGCAGCGGGTGTGTGTGACCCCCGGGATGGGCTCCCCACACAAAAACAGGCCCAGCAAACGGAGGTTGTGGTTTTCAAAATCAAAAAGGTGCGGTTTATTTTCTATTTACAGTGACAAAACACAGCAAAGCAAAAGAAACATAAATAAAATAAATCCTGGTCAACTTGACCTCTGACTAAACATACAGGTTTCCTAACTAACAACTGGGATCAGCCTAGTGCTGTCCTAGTCCCTAAGTCCCTGGTTTTAAATGTCCAAGCAAATAGCCACACAGGCTTTGTCTCACCGCACAGGGGTTCACTCTCCCTAGACAGTCCACACAGGTCTGGTTCCAGGCATGAGCAAACACCTAATGAATCTGGGAGTTCTTATAGAGGCCTAAATGAGCTGACAAGCTTCAGCTGGTCTCATCAACTCCCTGTCTGCACGACGCCCCACACTCTCCCTAGAGGTATGAGTCATCCATGAGCCCACTAGCCTCAGCTGGGCTTATACAACTCTCCACCTAGTTGTATAAGTCGGCGTAAAGCCTGAATCTGGGCGAAATATATCTACCCCCCTGGATGCAACCAGGTGACTTTACCTTCCTGCTGTCACACAACGTAGGAGAAAACTATAAAGAAATTGTTTATTTCAAACACCTCAAAATATGTATAACACACTGCAAACTTTTTTTGGTGCCACTAAACGGCGTTTTTTGGAAGAGCAGAACACACCCACAGTACGTAACCGCTGAATCGCACAGCTACAGAACTGCAGAAAATGCTATTCAAAAAAATTTTGTTTTTTTAGTATAGCAACGTAGGAGAAAACTATATAGAAATTGTTTATTTCACACACCTCAAAATATGTATAACACACTGCAAACTTTTTTTTTGTGCCCCTAAACGGCGTTTTTTGCAAGCGTACATTAAAGTGCAAATTTTTTTTTTTTTTTTTTGCCCTAAACGGGTCTTTTTTTGCACGAGCAAAATAAAATGCTTTTTTTTTTTTTTTTTGCCCTATGGGTCTTTTGGAAAAGAGAACAATAAAGTGCCTTTTTTTCCCCCTAAAAGTTAGATTTTCTCTGACACTGGGCTCATGGCTGTGTAAAAAGACTGCACTGCAACACAAATAGGTAGACCTATGCAGATCGCTGATTTTAATCTCTGAATCTGGACTCCTATATAATATTCTCTCTCCCTGAAAGCACCAACACAGGAACCTGGCCCTACACTACACTATCTCTCTATCTTTTCCCTCAGATTGTAGAATCAGGACTACCTCTTCTATCTTTCTATCTCTCCCTAAAAGCAGCAGCAGCAGCAGCAGCCTAGATCCTCTCCCTATCTATTCTGAAGCAGAGTGTCATGTGTGCTGTGTGCCTCTAGCTTATGTGAGGGGGTTAGCTCGGCAGCGGGTGTGTGTGACCCCCGGGATGGGCTCCCCACACAAAACAGGCCCAGCAAACGGAGGTTGTGGTTTTCAAAATCAAAAAGGTGCGGTTTATTTTCTATTTACAGTGACAAAACACAGCAAAGCAAAAGAAACATAAACAAAATAAATCCTGGTCAAGTTGACCTCTGACTAAACATACAGGTTTCCTAACTAACGACTGGGATCAGCCTAGTGCTGTCCTAGTCCCTAAGTCCCTGGTTTTAAATGTCCAAGCAAATAGCCACACAGGCTTTGTCTCACCGCACAGGGGTTCACTCTCCCTAGACAGTCCACACAGGTCTGGTTCCAGGCATGAGCTAACATCTAATGAAGCTGGGAGTTCTTATAGAGGCCTAAATGAGCTGACAAGCTTCAGCTGGTCTCATCAACTCCCTGTCTGCACGACGCCCAGCACTCTCCCTAGAGGTATGAGTCATCCATGAGCCCACTAGCCTTAGCTGGGCTTATACAACTCTCCACCTAGTTGTATAAGTCGGCGTAAAGCCTGAATCTGGGCGAAATATATCTACCCCCCTGGATGCAACCAGGTGACTTTACCTTCCTGCTGTCACATACCCCCCCCCTCTTGTTTTAACCTCGGGGTTGGAACACCAGCAATCAGGCATTCATGTACTCGAGACAAAGCATCCACATTCCCCATTTGAACGCCAGGGCGATGCTTTACTGTGAAGTTGAATTCCTGGAGGGCCAGGAACCACCTATTCACTCTTCTATTTGTTTCCTTGTTTTGAGCCATCCACTTTAACGGAGCGTGATCCGTAACCATGTCAAAGTGCCTACCTAGCAGGTAGTACCGAAGGGAATCTAGAGCCCACTTCACCGCTAAACACTCCTTTTCAACGGTGGCGTAATTTACCTCATGGGACTTCAACTTCCTGCTGAGGTAAATGACTGGGTGCTCTTCCCCGTTCCAGACCTGGGACAATACTGCTCCTAACCCCACATCTGACGCATCACTTTGTACGACAAAGTCTTTAGAGAAGTCGGGTGAGTACAACACTGGCTGGCTACATAAGGCTTGTTTCAAGAATTGGAATGCTGCCTCAGCCTCGGGGGTCCATTTAATCATGACCGACCCTTTCCCCTTCGTCAGGTTGGTTAGGGGCACAGCCTTAGAAGCAAAGTGGGGAATGAATCGCCGATAATACCCAGCGATTCCCAGAAAGGCTCGTACCTGCTTCTTGCTGTTGGGACGTGGCCAACTCTGGATGGCCTCGACTTTGTTGAGTTGGGGTTTTATTACTCCCCTCCCAATGGTGTACCCAAGATATTTGGCCTCCTCCTGCCCAATGGTACACTTCTTGGGGTTAGCCGTAAACCCCGCTTCCCGAACAGAGTCCAGGACTGCTTGCACTTTTGGCAGATGTGAGGCCCAATCTGTGCTATGGACAATTACGTCATCCAGGTAAGCCGCAGCATACTTCCGATGGGGCCTCAGCATCTGGTCCATTTTCCGCTGGAATGTGGCCGGCGCATTCTGTAACCCGAACGGCATTCTTTTATATTGGAACGCCCCGTCTGGGGTTACAAATGCGGTTTTCTCTTTGGCCGACTTGGCCAGGGGGATTTGCCAATACCCTTTTGTGAGGTCAAGAGTCGTCATGTATCGGGCTGTTCCCAGCCGGTCGATCAACTCATCTATACGTGGCATGGGGTAGGTGTCAAATTTTGTAACTTTGTTCAACTGACGAAAATCGTTACAAAATCGCCAGCTCCCATCCGGTTTAGGCACCAACACGATGGGACTAGACCAATCACTTTGGGACTCCTCTATCACCCCTAAGTTCAGCATTTTCTGTACTTCCTCCCGTATTGCCTCCCGTCGGGCCTCTGGGATCCGATAGGGTTTTAACTTCACCCTTTCACCGGGCGGGGTAATGATGTCATGCTCTACCCCAGATGTTTGTCCCGGCAGCTCAGAGAATACCTCCTTGTTGCGAAGCACAAACTCCTTAACCTCCTGTTGTTGGGGTTGTGACAAGGTGGCTGCTATTCCAACCTCAGGAATCACGCAACCAGTTTGAGCTGGTGACCAAGTGTCTGCGACTAGGGACTCTCTATCCCTCCAGGCTTTCAACAGATTAACGTGATAGATCTGTTCGGGCTTTCGCCTTCCTGGTTGTCTGACCTTGTAATTCACTTCGCTCACTTTTTCCATTATCTCGTAGGGGCCTTGCCATTTGGCAAGGAATTTACTTTCAACCGTAGGGACAAGTACCAGTATCCTATCCCCCGGGGAAAAGGTACGGGTCTTGGCTCCACGGTTGTACACTCTCTGCTGTGCTAACTGCGCTTGGGCCAAATGTTCCTTCACGATGGGCATTACCTGTGCAATTCGGTCTTGCATCAGGGCGACATGCTCAATCACACTCCTGTGGGGAGAACTCTCACTTTCCCAAGTTTCCTTGGCAATATCCAACAGCCCTCTTGGGTGTCTCCCATACAGTAACTCAAAGGGGGAGAATCCCGTAGAGGATTGGGGCACCTCCCTAATAGCAAACATCAGATAAGGAAGTAGACAGTCCCAATCCTTTCCATCTCTATCCACCACTTTCTTCAACATTTGTTTTAGGGTTTTGTTGAATCTTTCAACCAGCCCATCGGTTTGGGGGTGATACACAGATGTACGTAATTGCGTCACTTTGAACAATTTACACAGCTCCTTCATAACCCGGGACATAAAGGGTGTACCTTGGTCCGTAAGCAGTTCTTTACAAATACCCACCCGGCTAAACACAAGAGATAGCTCTTTGGCTATGGTTTTGGCCGAGGTATTTCGGAGAGGGATCGCTTCTGGATAACGGGTGGCATAGTCCATTATAACTAATATGTACTGGTGCCCCCTAGCGGACTTGATTATAGGACCTACCAAATCCATGGCGATCCTCTCAAACGGGACCTCAATGATGGGTAGAGGGACCAGCGGGCTACGGAAATGTGGCATCGGGGCCGACCTCTGACACACAGGGCAGGAGGAACAATAATTTTCTATGTCCTTCATCACCCCCGGCCAATAGAATCTCTGTAATACCCTCTCTCGGGTTTTCTCTGTCCCCAGATGACCTCCAAGAATGTGCCCATGGGCCAACTCCAACACCAACTTCCTGTAAGGTTTGGGCACCACAAGCTGCTCAACGGTTTCTTCTGCCCTTTTTGCCACCCGATACAGTAGGTCCTTCTCTACGCTGAAGTATGGGTAAGTGCAGGCATTATCTGGGTTCACTAACTCTCCATCTATTTTCACTGCGTTTTCCCGTGCCTTTATTAGGGCGGGGTCTTTCAACTGTTCTGTGGCAAAGTTTTCCCTGTGAACCTCAAGATCAGAAAACTCCACAGACGGTAGGTTTTCGTCTGAGGAGGTGGGCTCCTCTCCAGTTTCTTGAGTCTCCCCTGCCAATACTGATAAGGGAAATTCCGGAGAGTCCTCACCACTCTCAGGGGAGTTCTGGCTACATAGGGGCACCAGTGAGGGGCTCAGGATCATCCCACAGTTCCCAGAACTTCGGAAAATCCCTTCCCACAATGGCGTCATGCGGTAACTGAGATACTAAGCCCACTGGATGAGAGAGGGTACCTTTGGGGGTCTCGAAACACACTGTAGTCACTGGATACTCTCGGGTGTCCCCATGCACACAAATAACAGCTACCTTGCTATTCCCAGAGACCTCTGTTTTAACTAACTCAGCCTTTATCAGGGTCACAAGGCTACCTGAATCCAGCAATACCACAACATTTCTACCATTAACACACATTTTGCATAAATGTTTCTCAGTTCCTCGAATGGCAGTGCATGCGACTGTCGCACACAGCGACTGACGTCTGCCCGTCAGAAAGTCACACTGCATGGGTTCCTCCACAACCGGGCAATTGGCTGCAATATGTCCCGCTTGCCGGCAGCGGTAGCAAACGATCCTTCTTGCCGCCTCTTGAGCCGCTGATTTCCCAGGCTGTTCTCGCCAAACTTGGGGTAGAGCTCCCACCCTCTCACTCTCTCCACCCTCACCCCTTGGAATCCTCTTATCCGCCCCTGGGGATGGTCTGGTCTTAGGGTGGAAAGTCCGAGTGTCTCTGGAAGAGGCCGTCAGGTTCTCTGTAGCCAAGTATTTCTCCACACGATCCACAAGACCATCGGCCGTCTCTGGGTCTCCATGGCTTACCCACTTTTGGATGGCAGTAGGAAGAGCTCTCAAAAACCGATCCATTACAACACGTTCCACAATCTTTGGTGCGGACAAA
This sequence comes from Rana muscosa, assembly GCA_029206835.1. Lineage (NCBI taxonomy): Eukaryota > Metazoa > Chordata > Amphibia > Anura > Ranidae > Rana > Rana muscosa. Next base: position 280,913,446 of record CM055127.1, on the reverse strand, counting down.
GTCTCTGGCTGTAGCCACTTTCTGCTCAGGTGAATGAGATCATACATTTGAGACCTGGGGGGTTTTTCAAGCTGGAAAGTCCAGTTATGCACACGCTGAGCCCGGACAGCCTGGGTGACACCCAGCCTTGCCAATATTTCAGCTTTTAGCATCACATAGTCTTTTGCTTGGTTAGGCTCTAGGTCATAGTAAGCTTTCTGCGATTCACCAGTTAACAGAGGAGCCACCAGTCCAGCCCACTGCTCCTCAGGCCACTTTTCTCTTTCAGCGGTCCTTTCAAATGTGGTCAAAAATACCTCTGGATCATCCTCTCCAGTCATTTTTGTCAATAAACGACTCACCCCAAAGGACGCGGTATTAGTGGGACGGCTTTCCTCACTGGTCTGCGGACGTTGCTGCATTACTGCTTCCATCTGTTGTTGTAGTCTCTGCTCTTGCTTCTGCAACAGGTCTATGAAGCGGGCCTCAGATTGCTGCTGGGCTCGTTGCTGAGCCTCCAGACTCTGTTGCAAAGTTGCGTTTGTCTGCTGCTGGGCTGCAAGGCTCTGTTGATGAGCTTGCTGCTGGGCTCTTTTGCAAACCTGCATTTGTCTGCTGTTGATTGGCATTTGCTAGAGCCAGCTGCTTCAGTATCTCCTCCATGCTGGCTTAAAAAAAAAACTGCCCGCATTCTCCACCAACTGTGAGGGGGTTAGCTCGGCAGCGGGTGTGTGTGACCCCCGGGATGGGCTCCCCACACAAAACAGGCCCAGCAAACGGAGGTTGTGGTTTTCAAAATCAAAAAGGTGCGGTTTATTTTCTATTTACAGTGACAAAACACAGCAAAGCAAAAGAAACATAAACAAAATAAATCCTGGTCAAGTTGACCTCTGACTAAACATACAGGTTTCCTAACTAACGACTGGGATCAGCCTAGTGCTGTCCTAGTCCCTAAGTCCCTGGTTTTAAATGTCCAAGCAAATAGCCACACAGGCTTTGTCTCACCGCACAGGGGTTCACTCTCCCTAGACAGTCCACACAGGTCTGGTTCCAGGCATGAGCTAACATCTAATGAAGCTGGGAGTTCTTATAGAGGCCTAAATGAGCTGACAAGCTTCAGCTGGTCTCATCAACTCCCTGTCTGCACGACGCCCAGCACTCTCCCTAGAGGTATGAGTCATCCATGAGCCCACTAGCCTTAGCTGGGCTTATACAACTCTCCACCTAGTTGTATAAGTCGGCGTAAAGCCTGAATCTGGGCGAAATATATCTACCCCCCTGGATGCAACCAGGTGACTTTACCTTCCTGCTGTCACACTTATATAGAAGCTGGGTCACATGTTGCACTGACCAATCACAGCCATGCCATTAGTAGGCATGGCTATGATGGCTTCTAAGGGCACACCAGCTAATCAAAAGGTGATTGGCTGGCCCCTGAAGCATTTCTAAATGCGTTATTAGATTACCGAACCCGAACCCGGACTTTTGGGCAAATAACCTAATATATGTGAGAACAAATACATAATAAATCTAATATATCACAAATACTAATATTGTGACCAGTAATGTAAATAAGTGGCATAATACATGTGAAAACAAAAAATTGATAAGCCTAAGATTATTGCTTAAGAAATAAATAGTCCACCGATACAGTGCATCCACTTATGAAAAAATTTCCACAGGAGAAATATATTGTGCTTCAACTTTATATATGTAGCGGGTATTACTTTTAAATTCTGGTGAGGACACCAGTGATGCATAGTTCCCTGCGGCCCAGCAGGTGGCGCTGTCACTTTGGGCCGGGGTTGAACCATCGCTGCAGTGCCGTACCCTTTGTGGCCTCTCGCATCGGTTGTACGGCGGGGCGGGGAACCCGCCGTGCATCCTGGGAGAGGGTATAAAGGGGGCGGACATCTTCGCCTCGAGGTTCGAGTCCCAGGCACCTTCAGCCTGTGGGCTGCTGTTCGCGGTCGGGGTCCAGGCGGCCTAGGCCTGGACACCTGGAGTTCGTGTTCCATCCCAGACACCTTCAGTCTGGGGTGAGGTACTCAGCCGAAGGCCTGGGGCCCAGTACCTTCCGCTGGGTCCCGCGAGGGAGGGATTGTCCTAGGGGGCCTCGGGAGTGGGGCTCCCGAATCCAGTGGCGTAAGGGACCGGAGGAGGGACTCATCCGAAGACCTGGTGCAGCAGATTGCCAGTGCCAGATGAACCTCTGGAGACCGCCCGGAGGGGTATCTTCCCAAATAGGGGCCAAGTTCAGAGAGGAAGGTGGTTCATGTTCTATGACCGGTGGCAGTGGTCCAGCTATTCAACTCAGGTCAGTGGCAGAGGCCTGCTATTAGGCCTGTGGCAGGGGCCTCAACGGTTCACCCGGTCGGTGGCAGCGACCAAAACTCACGGTCGGTGGCAGAGAGCGTGCGCCAGGCCTATTCGCTAGCAAAGGAATAGGAGAGTTCAGTTGTGCCTGGGCCTACTCGTATCCACACCCCTGTTTGTTCATAACTGAAAGTTCAACTGATTGTGTTCACCCTGCAAGAAAAGAAATAAAGGAGCCTTGGACTTTCGATTGGTGTGGGGCTCTATGTTATTGGCAGACACATTTCCACAGAACAACTAAGGCTTCGTATGCAGTGAACATACCCAGAGGTAATTCAAGTAACTCTGCTCAACCCTCATACACACACAAGGGGAGAGCTTGGCGTAGTGTTCCTGCACTCTCCTCTCCCAGGTACCCCTAGACACAAGCCATTCACAATAGGCGAGAGGGAGAGGGAGGCTCCACTACATATACATATAAAACAAAACAAAGTGCACCCACCTATAAAGCTGAAAAGTGTTTTCCAGAAAAGAAAGCCACTGCACCAATCCACCATCCACAAAAAAGCTCAAGAGCAGCTTACCAAAGAGCCATGACCTTCTGAATGTGAGCGGTCATGATAAATGTATAAAATCCCAGGGCTCTGGTATGTATCCATCCCCCAGACTATGTGTAGCAGGACTCCTGGTTGCCTCAAAACTTCCCAGGTGAAAATGACAATAAGGCCCCTTACACACTGAGGTGTTTTTACCGCGTTTTCGCGGTAAAAATAGCGCTGTAATAACGCCTGAAATAATCCTGCCCCAGCATTCTCAATGTGAAATCTCTGAGGGCTTTCACATTGAGGCGTTTTGCTGGCTGGGCGTTGAAAAAAATCCTGCAAACAGCTTTTTTAGAGCAACTTTAGGGCGCATAAAATAGCGCTGTAAAAACGCCTATCCCCATTGAAATGAATGGGATTCGCGGTAAAAACGCGGTAAAAACGCGGTAAAAACGCATAGGCATAAGCGTTATGTTAAAAAATAGCGCTAACGCCTATGCGTTTTTACCGCGTTTTTACCGCATTCGCGCTAATTTTAGCGCGAACGCGGTAAAATCGCGGTAAAAACGCATACGCGTTAGCGCTATTTTTACCGCGATCGCGGTAAAATCGTGGTAAAATCGCGGTAAAATCGAGGTACAAAATCCCATCATTTTTGAGCGTTTTTTCAACGCCTCAGTGTGAAAGGGGCCTAAGGCATATAAAGACAAGAAGCCCACAGATAGTGTAAAATCATTTAGGCACTTAAACTGCTTGCCGACTGCCTCACGCACTTATACGTCGGTAGAATGGCACGGGCAGGCAAAGCAACATATATATATATATATATATATATATATATATATACATACATACCTCCCAACAGGCACGGATTCTGCGGGTTTCTCCCGCATAGGCACCTCCTTCCCGCATTCCCGCGATAGTTGTATAATTCCCGCAGGAGCAGGCACAGCAGGAAGTGGAGGAACAAATTTTTTTCAATTCTCCCGCTGAACCCCCCTGCTCAACAACTTTCCTTTTAAAGTCAAATTTATATTTCCAATTCTCCCCACTACACCCCCCCCCCACCCCACTCAATAACTTTCGTTTTAAAGTCGAATTTGTTTGCAGGGGAGAGGGGAGCTCATCAATGTCCTTTTAAAAGTTGGGAGGTATATATATATATATATATATAGGTTGCTTTGAATCTGCCGCCTAACGGGCGCGCGCCCACCACGATCTCCGTGACCGTGCCCGCGGGACCCGCCGACTCGATGTCCGCCAGTGTCCTGTGATTGGGTCACGGAACGGCAGAACGGGGGGATGCCTTTGTAAACAAGGCATCTCCCTGTTCTGCCTAGTGACAGGACACTGATCGTCTGCTCCCTCTCATCGGGAGCAGTGATCAGTGTCGTGTCACAGTAAGCCCCGCCCCCACACAGCTAGAATCACTCCCTAGGACACACTTAACCCCTTCCCCGCCCCCTACTGGTTAACCCCTTCCCTGCCAGTCACATTTATACAGTAATCAGTGCATTTTTATAGCACTGATTGCTGTATAAATGTGAATGGTCCCAAAATAGCGTCAAAAGTGTTTGATGTGTCCGCCATAATGTCGCAGTCACGATAAAGATCTCAGATCGCCGCCATAACTAGTGAAAAAAAAATTTATAATAAAAATGCCATTAAACTACCCCCTATTTTGTAGTTGCTATAACTTTTGCGCAAACCAATCAATATACGCTTATTGCGTTTTTTTTTTTACCAAAAATATGTAGAAGAATACATATCGGCCTAAACGGAGGAAAAAATTTGGTTTTTTTTATATATATTTTTTGGGGATATTTATTATAGCAAAAAGGAAAAAATATTGCTTTTTTTCAAAATTGCCGCTCTATTTTAGTTTATAGTGCAAAAAACGCAGAGGTGATCAAATACCACCAAAAGAAAGCTCTATTTGGGGGGAAAAAAAGAGGTCAATATTGTTTGGGAGCCACGTCGCACGACCGCGCAATTATAGCTGCAAAGGGTTTAACCAACTTGCGCCCGCCGTACGAGTATATACGGCCGCAAGGTGGTTGTCAAATGCCGGGAGGCCTCCTCTAATTTGGCCACTGGGGGGCGCGCGCGCACGTGCCCGGCGCGTCACTGCAATGCCGATGCGCGTGCCTGGCGGCCGCGATGTCCGCCATGCACCCGCGATCGGCAGTTACAGAGGCAGGACGTGGATCTCTGTGTGTAAACACAGAGATCCATGTCCTGTCAGGGAGAGAGGAGACTGATGCTGTGTCCCTTGTACATAGGGACACAGATCGGTCTCCTCCCCCAGTCAGTCCCCTCCCCCCACAGTAACAATCACTCCAGGGAACACATTTAACCCCTTCCTCGCCTCCTAGTGTTAACCCCTTCCCTGCCAGTCACATTTGTACAGTAATCAGTGCATATTTATAGCACTGTTCGCTGTATAAATGTGAATGGTTCCAAAATAGTGTCAAAAGTGTCCGATGTGTCCGCCATAATGTCGCAGTCACAAAAAAAATCACTGATCGCTGCCATTACTAATAAAAAAAAATATATATATAAAAATGCCATAAAACAGTCCCCTATTTTGTAAATGCTATAACTTTTGCGCAAACCAATCAATAAACGATTTTTTTTTACCAAAAATATGTAGAAGAATACGTATCGGCCTAAACTGAGGAAAAAAAAATATATATATTTTTTTTAAATTGGGATATTTATTATAGCAAAAATCAAAAAATATTGCTTTTTTTTCAAAATTGTCGCTCTATTTTTGTTTATAGCGCAAAAAATAAAAACCGCCGAGGTGATCAAATACCACCAAAAGAAAGCTCTATTTGTGCGAAAAAAAGGACGTCAATTTTTTTTGGGAGCCACGTTGCACGACCGCGCAATTGTCATTCAAAGCGTGACAGTGCTGAAAGCTGAAATTTCGCCTGGGCAGGAAGGGGGTATATGTGCCCAGTAAGGAAATAGTTAATATTGAGTTGGCCCACCCTTTGCAGCTATAACAGCTTCAACTCTTCTGGGAAGGCTGTCCACAACATTTAGGAGTGTCTATAGGAATGTTTGACCATTCTTCCAGAAGGGCATTTGTGAAGTCAGTCACTAAAGTTGGGCGAGAAGGCCTGGCTCGCAGTCTCTGCTCTAATTCATCCCAAAGGTGTTCTATTGAGTTGAGGTCAGGACTCTGTGCAGGTCAGTCAGGTTCCTCCACCCCCAAACTCGCTCATCCATGTCTTTATGGACCTTGCTTTGTGCACTGGTGCGCAGTCATGTTGGAACAGGAAGGGGCCATCCCAAAACTGGTCCCACAAAGTTGGGAGCATGAAATTGTCCAAAATGTCTTGGTATGCTGATGCCTTAGGAGTTTCCTTCACTTGAACTAAGGGGCCAAGCCAACCCCTGAAAAACGACCCCACACCATAATCCCCCCTCCAGCAAATGATTTGGACCACTCCACAAAGCAATGTCCATAAAGACATGGATGAGCAAGTTTTTGGTGGAGGAACTTGACTGGCCTGCACAGAGTCCTGACCTCAACCCGATGGAACACCTTTGGGATGACCCATTGTCTTGCATTTACTGTCTATTTTAATAATGTATCAATAGTTCTGATATATAAATAACTTTGAATGTTTTTTGATGTTTGGGCCCTCCAGCTTAGGAAAGCTCCTATGGTTTCCATTAAAGCCATTGTTTAAATAAATGTTGAATAGATATTAGCTGTCATTGGCTGTCTAATCCTTTTGAATTCATTTTCTGATTGATTATGTTGGGATCCTATAAAAAAAAAAATATATATTTAGCGATTTAGTATATTTAAATTGTGTGAGTTCATAAGTAGGTTCTCACAGACTGGTGTTTTTCATCAATGTGATTGACATGAACCAGTTATGTTATTTATTAACCAGTGGTTGCTTTGAGTCAGCCATGTGACTGACAAGAGTCAAATTTATCCCATGAGCCCACCATGTGCCTTCCATGATCCAGCCATCTGATTGCCATGAGCCCGCCATGTGATTCTGATGAGCCAATCATGTAACTGTCATTAACCAGTCATGTGACTTCTATGAGCCACTCACTTTAAAATAAATCAGACCTGAATCACAGAGGACCAAACACTGGCAGCAGATGCCACTACCACATTCATTTTGTATCTGTTTTACAAGAAAAAGACTACAATTTGTCCCTTGATTTCTTGTTGCTACTTCCAACATTGCTGCTCCTGCCACCTTCTCATGCTTCTCCTTCCTCTTGCCAAAAAATCAATGAAACCCCTCAGATCTAATAAGGGCTGATGCTCTGTTTTTTAGGACTCTTTGTGGCTCAATATTTGGCCCTGTTCCCACTGATGCCAAAATGTCCTGCTGCTTTACAATTTTTTAACACTTGATGTGAGAGCTAATGCTCCAATATTTTTTTTTTTTACAAACACCTGCCTTGTGTATGTGTGCTTGTGTTTATTCCCACTGATACCACACTGTCTTACCGCTCATCAATTTTTATACACATGTAGCGGGGTCCTAAATTTAGGGGAAGTGTTTGAGTGGTAGTTGTGCTCAAACACCTCAATTGTCAGGATTCTGTCAACCATTTTATCCACAGGGAGAGTATTGGTGTGTAGTTCCCTGTGGCCTGCAGGTGGCGCTGCCATAGTAGGCCGGGGTTGAACCGCTGATTCAGTGCTGTGCCTTGTGTGTCCCCTCTCAGCAGCCATACCGTGGGTGTGACAGGCATGCTGTGCATGCTGGGAGAGGATATAAAAGGGGCAGACGCTGCCTGTTTGGGGTTCTGTCCTTTCTGGAGTGGTCGGGGGTCCTACCCCAGGAGTGTGTTCCTGTCCGCCCTGGGCACCTTTGGCCCAGGGGCGGGGGTCGGTGAATCAGTCCCAGGCACCTTTAGTCCTGGGGCTGCATCAAAGGCCTAGGGCCCAGCACCTTCGGCTGGGGCCCCTCAAGGATCGAAGAATCCCAGGGTGCCGCCTTGCGAGGGGACCCGTATCTTAGACGAGGAGGCCGGGGGAGGAACTGTCCTGGGGGAACGGTGAGAAGTCACGGTGAAGGAAGGGTCCCAGTAACTCTCTGGAGGGATGTCTTCTCCTTACATAGAGGCCAAGTTTTGAAGCACCAAGTTCACCAGGTCTGTGGCAGAGACTGTGAGTTTAAGTTGGAGTACCATTTGGCTGCTAGTCCCTTCCTGGGGAGACTATCCATTTGGGCTGAGTCTGCTTAAGAAGCCGAGGAGTGAAGTGATTGTGTTTGTGCCTGGACCTCTCCCACATCTTATGCTGTCCTGTCTTTACTCCAACCTTTTTCCTATCAGAGACTGTTATTTTACCAAAGAGAAAATAAACTCTGCATTGGAGTTGCAGCTGGTGTGGACATTCAAGTTACTGAGGGGGGAACAAGGACTTATCTCTGTCATTCATGGAGGTGAGAAACATTCTCTGACTTTCTGACTGTGGAGACCCATCAACAACACCGCTCAACCTCCTCATACGGGAGGCTACGGGCTTGTGGCGGGTGTGCCCTCTCTGCCTGCGAGGAGCCAAAACCAGGTGAGGGGGGGGGGGTGTTTGGCCGCTACACACATGTATATGAAAGCATATTCTCTAATTGTTTTGTAGGAAAGCACTTGACCTGTGTCCCAATATTTGTGCCTGTTCTGCCACTGTACAATTTTTTGCACACCTGTATCTAAGTGTCCAGACTCTAATTTTACTAGCAAACACCAGACTTGAAAACAGGTGCTTGTGGGGTGCCATTAAATGAGTTCCTGTTGTATTAATTGCACTGTGTAGCTATTCAGATAGTTCAGGCTGCCTGGAATAGGAAGGAGTTAACTGTGTGTAGCAATACCCCCTAGAGGGCCGCTGGTTAGTTTTGGGTTTTTCACGTTACCTCTTCAGCTTCGTTGTCCGGGTGGGAAATTCTGCAGTAATGCAATGTCCACACAGATGTAAAACCTCAAACAGTTAGGCTTTATTTTTCTTATGCAGTAAACGTTGAGAAGTAGAAGGCATAGAAGAGTAGGGGAAGGTTCAGGCACTCGCCATAAAATATAACAGTCTCAGATCAAAGTCACTCACCACTCTCAATGTTAGAGTGGGTATTGGTCACCCGGATAGTCCTCTCACATGGCCTAACAGCCGGGATGACACACAAACCAGTAACAAGGCAGTCTCTGCCACAGACTGCCCAGATGAAGTAGGTCTCTGCCACAGACCTTTTGAAGTGTACAAAGTCTCTGCCACAGACCTTTTGAAGTTGAGCAAATGGATAGTCCAGGAATCCTCTGCCACAGGATTTTAAAGTCCCAAACTTCCAGCCATACAGTTAAAGGGCCTTTAAGCCAATCCGGCGAACTGCAGGGCTTGTAGTATAGCGGATCCCTCCTTGCCAAAGTTACCAGGCCTCACCCGAGACAGCAGCACTTTGCCGGTCTCCTCCAGGGCAGGTCCTCCCCTGGTCTCCTTCACCAAGATAGTTTCCTCCCCATGTGGACGGACAGCTTGGGATCCCCTCTCCGACTGTAGGCCCCAGCCAGACAACTGGGCCTACTAGATAGCGATGCAGCCTCGGGCCAACGTGGCCCAGACACCAGGACCACACACACATACCTCGCGCCCGGAGGGCTGCAGAGCTAGAACAGATCCCAATCAATGGCGTCTGCCCCTTAAGTATCCCCTCCCAGCAGGCACAGCGGGTCGACCACTCCCACTGTACCGCTGCCGAGAAGGGCCACTCAATGCACCATGGTTTGCCTGTGTTCCAACAGGTGCCTGAGGTGGTAACGTCACCTACAGGCAATAAGGGAAAATGCTATCGGGCAAACCACAGCTAGAGCAGAGGTAAAATTAAATGCAATTCAACTGTCTGAGCCCAACTACTGGCTCAGACATCCCTCTATATTTTTAAATAGCGTCCCAACCTTTTAGGGAGGGCGCTACATGTGTCTAGACTCTTTTCTTTGTGAGTCCTGCCACCTGTTGTAAGCAACATAAATACAGGGGAGAGCTAAGTTCTCTCTCTCTCTTCCACATAGGATTTACAGAGGAAGATCTGCTGCAACATGTAGTCCTACTGGGGCATGTGCTCCTGCTGAGGTTCTCCCTTCACTCGGAATCTGCCATATTTTGCTGAATGGACTTTGCTTCTCTGGAAGGTATGAACCTGGGCAGCCTGCGTGAGTTGGACTGGACTGTTTCATGTGTGCTGTTGAACCATGTTCCTGAATCTTCAGTAAAGCTGTTAACTGTTTCAAGCCTGGTCTGAAGTCATTCCAATGAGGTACATGATGGTTCCTGGCATATTCAAAGAACTAGGGTCAGCAAAGCACATGCAGGGTATGAAGTAAAGCTGCTACTTACGGGGCAAGGCAAACAGGAAGAGTAATGCAGTTGCTATGGGTAACAAAAAACTAGTGCAAAGTACATTGCAGCCGGTGTCCTGTCAAATTAGCCAAGTCGTCAGAAACTCCAACTACTTAACTTCCGTTTTTTTAAACCATCAGTAATTGGAGATTTTGAGGAATTGCTGTTTGGACACAACACCCAGGGCTGGATTTCCCACAAGGCCAACAAGGCCAGGCCTCAGGGCGGCACTGTGTGCAATGGCGGCGCTGCGCGGCGGAGGAAACAAGTAATTTTTCATCGGTGCGGGCCGTGCGGCGGCGGAGAGAGATTACATCATCTCTCATTGCCCGCACTGCTGTTCTAACTTCCGCCCTTACTTACAGGGCCGCGAAGGCTGCGCGACATCACACAGAAGAGAGAGAATGACGTCATCTCTCACCGCCCGCCCTCATCTCTCACTCGAGTCTCATGTGCCTCTGTTTCACAGTTCACCTGCAGCTAGTTTTCCCGCAGGGGAGAGGAGAGGAGAGGCTGACAGCGTTGTACCTGGCTGCAACTACTCTGCAATGCTGGGGGGGGGGGCGGGGCAGGCAGTGTGGCAAGTGACATCCCCATCTGGTGGCAGGCAGCGTGGCAAGTGACATTCCCATCTGGTGGCAGGCAGCGTAGCAAGTGACATTCCCATCTGGTGGCAGGCAGCGTGGCAAGTGACATTCCCATCTGGTGGCAGGCAGCGTGGCAAGTGACATTCCCATCTGGTGGCAGGCAGCGTAGCAAGTGACATTCCCATCTGGTGGCAGGCAGCGTAGCAAGTGACATTCCCATCTGGTGGCAGGCAGCGTGGCAAGTGACATTCCCATCTGGTGGCAGGCAGCGTGGCAAGTGACATTCCCATCTGGTGGCAGGCAGCGTGGCAAGTGACATTCCCATCTGGTGGCAGGCAGCGTGGCAAGTGACATCTTCATCTGGTGGCAGGCAGCGTGGCAACTGACATTCCCATCTGGGGCAGGCAGAGTGTCAAGTGACATTCCCATCTGGTGGCAGGCAGCGTGGCAACTGACATTCCCATCTGGTGGCAGGCAGCGTGGCAACTGACATTCCCATCTGGTGGCAAGTGACATTCCCATCTGGTGGCAGGCAGTGCGCAAAGTGACATTCCCATCTGGTGGCAGGCAGCGTGGCAACTGACATTCCCATCTGGTGGCAGGCAGCGTGGCAACTGACATTCCCATCTGGTGGCAGGCAGTGTGGCAACTGACATTCCCATCTGGTGACAAGCGACGGTGGCAAGTGACACGCTCAGGGCTCCCACTCATTCTGCTTTATGGTGAGTTGAACTATTTCATTTTATATTACAATGTAATGATAGAAATAATGCATTTCAATCATCCTGACACCATAACAACCATGGTGCCGGAATGATTGAAGCACTAACACCAGTCATTATCTGCGAAAAATCGCTTACCCTCCCGCGCGTCGCCCCCCCCCCCCCCCATGTGATGGTGGGGGGGGAGGCATTGAAGGACCCGGCCTTGGGGTGGCAAAGAGAGTAAATCTGGGCCTGACAACACCGGCAACCGAATAGAGTCCGGTGCAGGATAATATGTTGCTCCGATACTAGCCAACAAGAGTACTGAGGCAGAGACAACTTTGTTCTCATTAGCCGCTGTGCTGTCAAAACAGCAAATTTTTCCTGTACCGGACTGTATTCGGTTGCCGGTGTTGTGTCCAAACAGCAAATCGTCAAAATCTCCAATTACTGATGGTTTAAATAAACCGGAAGTGACGTGGTTGGAGTCTCTGACGAGTTGGCTATTTTGACAGAACATTGGTCATAAAGCGTGGTACCTGGCATGGTAGAGGTACCTGGCATGGTAGAGGTTCATCTCGTAGGGGCTGGTGGTCTGGCTCCCTCCCTAGCCGTTGGTTTCCCATAGCAATCAAAACCTAACCCCCCTTACAAACACCCAGTGGCAGCTGGTGAAGTTTTAGGATGGGGGGGCGCAAGACTCCGCCCCTCGACAATTGGCCCCTCCCACTTCTCATAAGCCACACCCCTTATATAATCCACCCACTCCGTCCCCTGTATTCCACTCATAGTGTCAGCATTATACACCAGGCACTGCACATCATATACCAGGCTGCATATTATACACAGGGCTCTGCACATCATATACCAGGCTGTATATTATAAACAGGGCTCTGCACATAATATACCAAGCTGCACATTATACACAGGGTTCTGCACATCATATACCAGGCTGCATATTATACACAGGGTTCTGCACATCATATACCAGGCTGCACATTATACACAGGGTTCTGCACATCATATACCAGGCTGCACATTATACACAGAGCTCTGCACATCAAATACCAGGCTGCACATTATACACAGGGCTCTGCACATCATATACCAGGCTGCACATTATACACAGGGCTCTGCACATCATATACAAGGCTGCACATTATACACAGGGCTCTGCACATCATATACAAGGCTGCACATTATACACAGGGCTCTGCACATCATATACCAGGCTGCACATTATACACAGGGCTCTGCACATCATATACCAGGCTGCACATTATACACAGGGCTCTGCACATCATATACCAGGCTTCACATTATACACAGGGCTCTGCAAATCATATACCAGGCTGTACATTATACACAGGGTTCTGCACATCATTAAGGATGAGTTCTGGCGCGGCTAATCACAGGCAGGGAGACATTTCCCGATCTGTGCAGCCGAGCATCGGGACAATGTCTCCCTGCCTGTGATTAGCGCAGCGCAGCGCCGTGCCGACTTCCTGGCGGGCTCTGCACGTGGAGTATACAAACACACCAGAGCTCATCCCTACACATCATTTACCAGGCTGCACATTATACACAGGGCTCTGCGCATCATATACCAGGCTGCACATTATACACCGATGGAGCTTCAATTTGTTTTAAAACACAGACGATATCTGGAGATCACAGACTAGGAAATGGTTTAAACTTGCATTTTAAGTTCTGACATTATTAACCCATTGCATAGCCTCTCTACAACATTAAACGTTAGAAGACAGGGGTTGCATTTAAAAGGTAATTTCGCTTTTGATAAAAAAAAAATGTAAGTACTACACTACATTTTGTATTTTTACAATTACCTATGTAGTTTCATCTGCTGCCCGCTATGACTAATAAAACTGGCAAATGTTTAAACATGGTGTACATGTAGGGTGGTGTTTTGTACACGGTCAATGTACAGAACACCAACTGTGTTATGTAAGTTTCAATACAAGCAATAACAAGTAGGGATCTGCAATGACATTTGCCAACTTACAACCTGGAAATATGCTTTGTTTTAGGTCCAAGTGCAGGCAAAAACTCGGGCCTGATTCATCCCTGAAATGGAGAACAGGGACGCACTGGACCCCTGCTGAGAGCCTCTCTGCACAAGTGTGAGTCTAGCCTGAACGGGGCCTTAAACTTACGCCGAAGCATGAATCGGACTGATGGTATATTCCCACCATCCCTGTGCTGAGTTCCCGGGTCTGTACACCTGCTGTGCCCATTATGAGGGGTTCCCATCATCCCTGTGCTGAGTTCCTGGGTCTGTACACCTGCTGTGCATTTATGAGGGTTCCCACCATCCCTGTGCTGAGTTCCCGGGTCTGTACACCTGCTGTGCCCATTATGAGGGGTTCCCACCATCCCTGTGCTGAGTTCCTGGGTCTGTACACCTACTGTGCCCCCCCCCCCATCTGAATCACGGCGGCCGATCTAATTTGCATAACAATGCCCACACGATTTATATGTGAATAATGTTAATTTAAGAACAATGCCTTTTGTTTCTCTATAGCACATGAACAGGAAGGGGAGAAAAGGGAAGGTGTACTGACTTGCATTACATGGAGAGAGGTGAAGTAAAGTTGGAGATTAAAATGCTGCTTTACAGTCTCTCAGGAGTCAGGACACAGTGATAATAGCCCCTTCTGCCCCCTCCCCCCTACAGTCCTGGCATGTAGAAATGTACCTGAAGATTTCTGTGTGATCCCTCACAGTCTGTATCACAGGGATGAATGGAGCTGCCTCAGCTCCAGTGTCTGCCCTGACCAGTTCTCTTCTGCTTGTGATTTCCCCCTCACTTACTGAAGGAGACAGGCAGCCTGTGAGCCAATGACGCTGCAGGTCTGATTAAAGCCCCACCCTATGGACCCAATCAATTACAAGCACTGGAAACCTAATGCTAGAGCCTAGAGTTGGAGTTTTCGCGGCTACAGCATTTGCGCCCTAAACACACTCTAAACAACGCCAATAGAGCTTCTTAGCCCCAATCACGTGTTTACACATGGGTCATGCCTCCAATAGCACCCCATGTCCGGCGCCCTTAACACACCCACTTAAAGTGACACTTTAAAAAATGTTTTTTTTTTAAAGTAGCTTTGGGGGGGGGGCGGTGCCCCTGTGCCCCCGCGCCCCCTATTGACGGGCTGCCACTGTTGAGCTCCCTGCAGGTTGCTTAGCAGCAGTGGAGCCTTCTCTTACATGCTGGTCGTGATGCAATCCAGGTGATGCTCCTAGTCAAATCCTAGTGTTAAATATCAGTGATTTTATTGATCAAAGCCCACACTTTACAGGCATAGAGCCCACATGGCTGCTGAACATACGGTTGATTATATATATATGTGGTTGTACTCTTGATGCTAATGTAGCGGGGTCTCCTTTAAGGCCCCGGGACTACGTTACCCAGAACCCTGTTCGGCACCCAGAGTGCAGTTAGCCACCGCAGAGACTCATGGGAGGCATGGGCGTCTGCTCCATAGGGCAAGGGGGGTCATTTGCCCCCCCCTGGAATCGGAAGTCAGAGTGAAGACACTTGCCCCCTGTGTTGCAATGTCCGCCTCCACGGCAGCCGTGGACTTTTTTTCTCTAAGTCTGCTGCTGGCCTGGGGGCTGGGGCTGCTCTGTCTTTTCCGACTACACATCCATCCCTCCCTCCTCACCCCCGGCCCGAGCATCAGATTGGCTCGGGCCTCTGCTTAACATCACTGTCTGTGACCCGGCTGTTCCGTGATTGGCTGCTGCCTCAGCCTGCCTCTGCCTGTGTAAATGTATGCGCCGGCTCCTCCCACAGGTGTGTGGCGTGCAGTGGCCGAGACAAGAGAGAATACTCTGCCAGTGCCTGCCCTGGGCCTATAGCTGAAGAACTACAGGTAACAGCAGTGCCTGTGTCATGACACCACTGTGTACATCTTTTTGTATTGCAATACATCTGTTGTGGGCGGCCATATTTTCATCTTGATGAAAACAACCTATACAGTATAGGCTGTTTTCATAAAAATCAAAATATGGCCACAACAGATGTATTGCAATATAGAAAGATGTACATTCTCTAGGCTATATTTATATGGACATGAGGGAGTGAAGCTGAATTATCCTCAAGAGCTATTTCACACTGCCAGCTGGCCGCGTTATCGGTAAAGCGACGCTAATTTTAGCGGCACTTTATCATCGTTTTAGTGGTGCTATTCTGCTGCTAGTGGGGCGCTTTTAACCCCAGCTAGCGGTCGAAGACAGGGTTAAATGCAACTGTGTATCGCCGCTGCCGAAGCGCTGCCCATTTATTTCAATGGGCAGGGGTGGTGGAGGAGTGGTGTATACAGCACTGCTACACTGCCCCAAAGATGCATGGATGACCTTAAAATGATGCCCCCCCTGAAAAAAGTTCAGCAGCAGGACAGAGTTTAAGTGTCCCTCCCAGTATAGTGTTTCAAGTACTGCCTGTTGTGGATTACAAATTGTTATTCATCAAGTGCACCACCGAAAGCTGGCATGCGAAGAACTCCACATAGGAGGTGACCGAGATTTATTCCATGTCAGGCCTGACCGGGGTGGGAAGTTTGGGTATTGTTTAGTGCGCCATAGGGCGCGCTTACCATAATAGCTACATGTGGTGAAGTACCGCGCAGCGCCATTATTGTATGCTGTGTTGAATTCTGCAGGGCTCTGCTAACCAATCGCATATGTTGTGTTCTGTCTATGCTACTTTTGATAAGAGTAAACGGTTATATTTAATCTCTGCCCTTAGTGTGTTGTCTTACTGTAGGAGATTATTCCTCGCAATAACATTTAAATGTGATATACATATAACCCCTAGACTAGCTGTGCCAGAGTGGGTCGAGCAGATTGCTGGGGGTTGGTGGTGCTGCACACAGGGCCCGAAAAATCAATCCAGCGGCTCTCTTAACTGGGGGGTAGCGCTACACGTGGGGGCTCTCGAGTCCGGGATCCTGTTGCAGCAAGTAAGGCGCCAAAAGTACCAGCATGGACCCACTAGAAGTAGGAAAGTGGTGTAAAACTGTCAACATAGATCCAGCAGGGGTAGTAGTCATAGAACTCCCAGGGATCTGGCAAGAAGAAGCAGTGAGGCAGTTGGTGATGTCACTGTCACCATATCAGAAAGCATGGGTGGTGGATGTCAGGACGAATTCCTCACTGACTCACGCATTGGTGGAGTGGAAGGACGGACTCCCAGAGCATTTCAAGAATCCAAGTGTAGAAGCTATAGATGACCAGACTTATAGCCTGATACACGCGCTGCAAATTAAGCCAGGAGAACGGTCTCAGACACCGAAACTGTCTCCATCACCCACCCCAAAAGAAGCAAGACAGTTAAAAAGGGAAAGTCCCGGGTCGCCATCCACCATTCTTGGCGCAGAGTTGTGCGCGGTCCTGGGGGAACTTGTAGCCCAGTGCAAGAAAGATCCTACAGATTACCAGATGTCAGGATACAGAAAGCTTAGAATATTCTCAGGGAGGAAACCTGTGCCCTCAGGTGAAGAGGGGTTCGAGGAGTGGTTGGACGGTGCCACTCAGGCCCTAGAGGAATGGGAAGTCCCAGACCACAGGAAGAGGCAGAGAATTGCTGAGAGCTTGAAGGGGCCTGCTCTAGAGGCCATACGCAATCTCAAGATGAGTAAGACAGACTGTAATGCGCAGGACTATCTGGACATCCTGCAGAATGTGTTCGGTGGAACAGAGAAAATCACTGAGCTCACCTACCAGCTGGAACATTGCTACCAGAAGACAGGAGAGAAGCTGTCAGAGTTCATGAGGCGCCTGGATAAGATCCTGCATAAGATGATTCTTAAAAAGGGGATTGACCCACGGAAGGTGGATGAGGCCCGTGTTCAACAGGTGATGAGAGGATCTCAGCCCCTGGACCCCATCGCATTGGCGCTACGCACAAGACAGGACGGGAAGAGCCTGGAGTACCCTGACTTGATCCGAGTAGTCAGAGAGGAAGAAGCTATGCTGGAGGAGAAGAAGAGGAGCCTACCAGTTGAGTCGGTAAATCCTCCTCCAGTGATGGTCAGGACGGCCATGACCCTGGAAAGAGACTCAGAGGTGGATACCTTGAAGTCACAGATGTCCCAAGTGTTGGGGATGCTGACCTCCCTGATGGAAAAGAAGTCAAGGGAGCCAGAGAGGGAAAGTCCGGGGAGGGAGCTGTTTCACAACTCCTCAGCGCCCGCATCCCTGGAAGATTGGGGGGATGTGATTTGTTTCAATTGTGGAGGAGCTGGCCATTTCGCCAAAGTGTGTGCCAGCCCAAAGAAAAAAAAAGATGAATAACCGCAAGCCGCCGGAAAACTTCAGCGGGCCCCGGTGAAGGAGTCAACCGGGTGCCCATCATCTCCAGTGAGCTCCAAACTGAATGAGAAGCACATGAAAAGAGTGGAGAAGACCCCTCAGAAGAAACGCAAAGTTCCTCAGAAGGAACGCACCCCAAAGAAAGAGAGTAGTGTCCCTCAGCGGGTAGTTACACCCACCAAAAAGAGGGAAATCAATGCATACCAGGCCCAAGAGAGGCTTAAGTCCAAAGAGAAATGGAGGAAAGAAAGCCAAAAGGGACAATGCAAAGATCAAAGGAAAGAGACCCCTACGAAGCGATATCCAGAGAAGCTGGTGGGTCCCTCCCCGATAATACCAGTTCAAGTGGAGGGAGTCTACACAAGAGCCATATTGGATACTGGGGCGCAGGTGACCCTGTTGTACCGGGACTTTTATGACTAGCATTTAAGTCACCTACCCATACAGAAGATTGAAGAGTTGGAGATATGGGGAATTGGGACAGAGAGTTACCCTTATGATGGCTATCTGCCTATAAAACTGACTTTTGACCCGTCCATAGCCGGAAAGGCTGAAGTGTTCGACACCTTAGCTGTGGTGTGCCCCCAACCGCCTGGAGCTAGCAAGAGTGTCATGGATATGCATTAATGTCTGTCTGCCATCTTACCTTCCTCCTCATGTGTTCATCTAGAGACCAGACCTCCTTCACCTGGCTTCCTTTATAATCTCCTCCCAGCCTGACTCCACCCCAGGCCCTATCACTGAACACTATATTAACCTGTGCACTGCAAGCCTGCTTTGCTGATCAACGTGTTTGTTAGGCATTGTGTGTTTGGGTTCCTGCCTGCCGTGTGCTACGTCTGTCTCTCTGTTACGTTATTGGCTTGTCCCCGACCATCCCTGTCTGCTCGTGACCCTTGACCTTCGGCTCGTTCTTCGTTATCCTTGTCTGCTTGTGGCCCCTGACCTTCGGCTTGTTATTCGGTTCTCTCTATCGTGTGCTGCTGCTTCCCCTTATCCTACGGGGCGTGAGCTAGGAAACTCCAGGGGCCGCGACCTGGTCCCAGCCTGCAGCGTAACATCCTCACCACTAGAGGCCCTGGAGAAGACCAGCTGGGTCTTAGACTCCGCGCCCTGGGGAATCTTGGCTCTCGCTTCCGTTGGGATCCCGGTTGTGCTCCTCTGGTCCCGCTTTCCACAACCACCCAGTTTCCTATCCACAGAAGCCAGCCATAGGGTTCACTACCTCGCGGTGCACTCCTGTCCCCCTACGGTGTGCATCTGTCACCTGGCCACAGGTGACCCTGACAGTTTGATCAGCCATGAACCCGGCTGACATCCCGCTTCCCGCGGATGATCCATTGCAGGGCATAGTTCGCAGACTTGAGACCCAGGAATCAAATCAGACCCAGGTGATGCGATTCCTCCAGGATCTGGCTTCTCGATTCGAGCAGCTTCAGGTCTCCTTGGGAACCCCGAATCCGCAACCCCAAGTACAACCAGCGGCTGTACCTATCGCACCAGTCGCAGCCTCACACTCACTAAGATTGCCAGCTCCGTTCCGTTTCTCTGGGGACTCCAAGGCCTGCAGGGGGTTTCTCAGCCAATGCACTATTCATTTTGAGCTTCAGCCTCAAAGCTTCCTATCTGACCGGGCTAAGGTAGCCTATATCATTTCCCTCCTCTCCGGTGAAGCTTTGGCCTGGGCTGCCCCCCTGTGGGAGAGGAACGATCCGGTGGTTTCCAGTCTGTCCGAATTCTTGAAGCTCTTTCGTAATATCTTCGAAGAGCCGGCTCGGGCTTCTTCAGCGGCTAGTGCTGTCTTACGTCTTCGCCAAGAATCTAGTTCAGTGGGGCAATATGCTCTTCAGTTCCGTATCCACACAGCTGAATTGAGCTGGAATAATGAGGCCCTGGTCGCTACCTTTTTACATGGCCTCTCTGACCGAGTGAAAGACGAATTAGCGGGAAGAGCCATTCCCGTCGGTCTGGACGATGTAATTTCATTATGCAACCAGATCGACATTCGTTTTCAAGAGAGGTCCTTAGAAAAAAGACGCCAGCACTCTCTGGGTCCTAGCCAGTCTGAGCTCCCCTCCCTTCATTCCGTGGAGCATCCTCTACCTGCTGAAGAACCTATGCAGCTGGGCCGGACCAGACTAACCCCCGAAGAACGTGCTAGGCGCAGAACTCTGGGCTTGTGCCTCTATTGTGGGGGCAAGGGTCATTTTCGTGACTCCTGCTCGCTTCGTCCGGGAAACGCTCGGGTCTAATACATTTGGAAGGTGGAGTATTGGACCCAGAAACATCACCTTCTCGCCTGCTCTTGCCGGTGTCCCTTCATGTAGGCACTTCTCCTCAGTCAACCCTTGCATACCTGGATTCCGGGGCTGCCGGCAATTTCATGGATTGGAGAACTGCTTCTTCTATGAAGCTTACCCTTTCACCTCTCACTACCCCATTGGTAGTCTCGGCAATTGATGGCACTGTTCTCCCAGGGGGCCCTATTCGCTTCCAGACGCTACCCATTAGGATGTCGGTAGGGATTCTCCACCAGGAGTGGATATCCTTTCTTATTCTACCCAAGGCCTCTACCCCAGTTGTATTGGGCCTCCCTTGGCTACAGCTCCACTCTCCACATGTGGACTGGGTCTCTGGGCAGATCCTGGCCTGGGGTTCCTCATGTTTCTCGTCGTGTCTTCTCAAGGTGACCCCCAAGGAGAGTCTTCCGGTTGCTGCCACTTCTGTTTCTTCTGATCTTCCCGCCGCATACAGCGATTACCGGGATGTGTTCTGTAAAAAATCAGCTGAGGTGCTTCCTCCCCACAGGTCTTTTGACTGTGCTATTGATCTTGTCCCCGGAGCAACTCTACCCAGGGGTCGTACCTACCCTCTGTCCATCCCAGAGACCCAGGCCATGTCGGAGTATGTAGCAGAGAATCTGGAGAGAGGGTTCATCCGGAAATCCTCATCGCCTGCAGGGGCAGGGTTCTTTTTTGTTGCCAAAAAGGATGGTACCTTAAGACCCTGCATCGATTATCGGGGTTTAAATGCGGTTACTATTAAAAATCGATACCCCTTACCCTTAATATCTGAGCTATTCGATAGGTTGAAGGGTGCCTCCATTTTCACCAAGTTGGATCTCAGAGGCGCGTACAATCTCATTCGAATACGGGAGGGTGACGAATGGAAGACTGCATTTAACACTAGAGACGGGCATTACGAATATCTGGTGATGCCTTTTGGTCTGTGTAATGCTCCAGCCGTGTTTCAAAACTTTGTCAATGAAATCTTCAGAGATCTGCTGTACCAGTTTGTTGTCATCTATCTGGATGACATTCTGATCTTTTCTGAAAATCTGCTCGTCCACAGAAACCATGTCCGCACTGTACTTCAACGTCTTAGAGAGAACAATCTCTATGCCAAGCTGGAGAAATGTTCCTTTGAATGTTCTGAGGTCCTGTTTTTGGGGTGCTTTGTCTCATGTTCGGGGCTTCGTATGGACCCTGGGAAGGTCTTGGCTATCACCAACTGGCCTCTTCCTGCTAGCCTCAAGGCCACACAGCGCTTTCTTGGCTTCACTAATTATTATAGGCAGTTCATAAGGAATTACTCTTCCATTGCCGCGCCTATTATCGCTTTGACCAAGAAGGGTGTGAATGCCAGAGACTGGCCTCCCGAAGCTGTCTCTGCATTTCACAACCTGAAACAGGCCTTTGTTTCTGGCCCCCTCTTGAGGAGACCAAATCCTGGGAATGCATTTTTTATTGAAGTGGACGCTTCCTCAATGGGGGTGGGAGCTGTGCTTCTTCAAATCTTTGAGAAGAGACGCCAACCATGTGCGTTCTTCTCCAAAAAAAATTCTCAGGCAGAGAGGAATTATGCCATCGGTGATCGGGAACTTCTCGCAATTAAATTGGCGTTAGAGGAGTGGCGTCATCTCTTGGAGGGTTCCCCTCACTCCATAACGATCTTTACCGATCACAAGAATTTACAGTATCTACAGAATGCTAAACGTCTGAATCCTAGACAGGCCAGGTGGAGTCTCTTCTTTGCCCGTTTTAATTTCACGATTACCTACAAACCTGGTTCCTGCAACGGTCGGGCTGATGCGCTCTCTAGGTCATTTGACACTTTGGACGAGGAGTCCGCCCCTGAACCTGAGCCGATCATTCCCACCTCATGCATTGTTGCCCACTCTACCACCCTGAAGTCTAAAATTCCGCCTGGTAAGACCTTTGTCCCCACTGAGCTAAGAGCTAAGATCCTTCGTTGGGGACATGATTCCAAGGTGGCAGGGCATTCTGGATTCCTCCGATCCTTCCTACTCATCAGTCGTCACTACTGGTGGCCTAATCTCCGCTCAGACGTCAAAGACTACGTTAAAGCTTGTCATGTCTGTGCTCAGTCCAAATCCTCCACACAAGCTCCTGCTGGTCTCCTCATGCCCTTGCCTATTCCTAAGGAACCCTGGGCCCATATTGCCATGGATTTTATCACCGATCTCCCACTGTCTGAGAATAATACAGTCATTTGGGTGGTAATCGATCGATTCTCCAAGATGGCTCATTTTGTTCCTCTTCCTGGTCTTCCTTCTGCCCCTGCCTTGGTTCCCATTTTCATTCGAGAAATTCTCCGCCTACATGGGGTCCCTTCTCATATTGTTTCCGACAGGGGAGTCCAATTCACGTCTCGTTTTTGGAGAGCCTTTTGCAAATCCCTCAATATTGTCTTGGATTTTTCTTCTTCTTACCATCCCCAATCCAATGGACAGACTGAGAGGGTTAATCAGGAGTTAGAGGTCTTTCTTCGCACCTTTGTGTCTTCTCACCATGACGATTGGTCCTCTCTACTCCCGTGGGCAGAATTCTCCCATAACAATCATGTGAATACCAGTTCGCAGAAGACACCCTTTTTCACAGTTTATGGAAAACACCCTCAACTTCCTCTTCCTATGATCTGTTCTCCAGACATTCCAGCTTTGGCTTCGGTTCAGGAGTCTCTCAATTCCGTTTGGGGTCACGTTCATGATTCCCTCCGGGCAGCTGCTGAAAAATTCAAAGGCTTTGCCGACCGCCGCAGGCGTAAACCGCCTTCTCTTCAGCCAGGGGACAAAGTCTGGCTCTCTACCAGGAACATCAAGCTCCGAGTTCCTTCTCTGAAGTTTGCTCCACGATTCATCGGTCCATACACGGTAACTGCTAAACTGAATCCGGTTTGTTTCAAACTCCAGATTCCTAAGAGCCTTAAAATCACTAACTCCTTTCATGTTGCTCTTCTAAAGCCTTTAGTCCTCAATAAATTCTCTCGTCCTCTTCCTACCGTGGCGCCTGTCTCTGAGGATAATCAGGAGTACGAGATCAGTCAAATTCTGGACTCCCGACTCTGTAAAGGCGTTCTTCAGTACCTCGTTCATTGGAAAGGGTTTGGTCCTGAGGAGAGGTCTTGGATCACTGCATCTGAGGTCTTTGCACCTCGTCTGTTAAAGGAGTTTCATCTGAAGTTTCCCTCTAAACCTGGGCCCAGGCGGGGAAGGGGGAGGCCTCGTAAGAGGGAGGGTACTGTCATGGATATGCATTAATGTCTGTCTGCCATCTTACCTTCCTCCTCATGTGTTCATCTAGAGACCAGACCTCCTTCACCTGGCTTCCTTTATAATCTCCTCCCAGCCTGACTCCACCCCAGGCCCTATCACTGAACACTATATTAACCTGTGCACTGCAAGCCTGCTTTGCTGATCAACGTGTTTGTTAGGCATTGTGTGTTTGGGTTCCTGCCTGCCGTGTGCTACGTCTGTCTCTCTGTTACGTTATTGGCTTGTCCCCGACCATCCCTGTCTGCTCGTGACCCTTGACCTTCGGCTCGTTCTTCGTTATCCTTGTCTGCTTGTGGCCCCTGACCTTCGGCTTGTTATTCGGTTCTCTCTATCGTGTGCTGCTGCTTCCCCTTATCCTACGGGGCGTGAGCTAGGAAACTCCAGGGGCCGCGACCTGGTCCCAGCCTGCAGCGTAACATCCTCACCACTAGAGGCCCTGGAGAAGACCAGCTGGGTCTTAGACTCCGCGCCCTGGGGAATCTTGGCTCTCGCTTCCGTTGGGATCCCGGTTGTGCTCCTCTGGTCCCGCTTTCCACAACCACCCAGTTTCCTATCCACAGAAGCCAGCCATAGGGTTCACTACCTCGCGGTGCACTCCTGTCCCCCTACGGTGTGCATCTGTCACCTGGCCACAGGTGACCCTGACAAAGAGTTCCCTGATAATAGGGACGAACACGGATCTGGTCCGAAGACTTCTGGCCCCTTTGACAAGAAGGAAAGACCCCACAGCCACTGAGATCCACCCAATGTTGAAGACAGCCTACCAACGGCTGATCTTGGAACAGAAGGCCCCGGAAGGGGGGGTAGGGAACGTCTGGAGGCTGGGAAGAAGGGGAATAGTGCTACAGCCCGGTGAAGTAACCTGCTTGAAAGCCACAGTGAAACTCACTTGGGAGCAGCCTGGCCCTTTTGTCATGTTGGAACCCGACCCAAGGGAAGAACATTCGGGCCTGGAAGTAGTCCCAGAAGTGGTCCCAGTGAGAGCCCTGAAGAAGGCTCATTGTAAAGTGCCTGTGAGCGTCAGAAATACCACGGATGGTCCCATGGAAATCCCAGCTAGGCTGTTACTGGGACGGGTGAGCCCAGCTACCCCAGTTGTTTCGCCCGATGTGGAGAAGACAGATGGAGAAAGTACTGTGTGGGAGAAAATTTCCATGGAGAATCCAAATCTGCCCAGGGCTTGGAAGGAGAGAGCCAAGGCCCAGTTGGCCAGATGGGAAAGGATCTTTTCCCAAGATGAATTCGATGTGGGGTGTGCTAGGAGTGCCACCCATCGGATCCGCCTCCAGGAAGACAAACCCTTCAGGGAAAGGGTTAGGCGGGTTCCGTTAGCAGACCTCGAAGACTTGAGGGAGCAGCTCGCTGAGCTCAAGCGAACAGGGGTGATTCGAGAATCTAGAAGTCCCTATGCCTCCCCTATAGTGGTGGTCCGGAAGAAGAATGGGTCACTGAGGCTGTGCATAGACTATAGGACCCTCAACAGTAGAACCATACCGGACCAGTATACCACTCCAAGGATAGAGGATGCCCTACAGAGCTTGTCTGGAGCCAAGTGGTTCAGTGTTATGGACCTCAAAAGCGGGTACTATCAGATCCCGATGCATCCAGAAGACAAAGAGAAGACGGCTTTCATAACCCCGGTGGGGTTCTTTGAATTTAACCGGATGCCTCAGGGTCTGTCTGGAGCTCCAGCCACCTTCCAACGTCTCATGGAGAAGACTGTAGGAGACATGAACCTCATCGAAGTCCTCGTATACTTGGATGACATCATTGTCTTCGGAAGAACCTTGGAAGAGCATGAGGAGAGACTGGAGAAAGTTTTGAAGAGACTGAGTGAGGAAGGACTCAAGCTCTCACCTGAAAAGTGCCAATTCTATCAGTCATCAGTCAACTATCTGGGACATATAGTGTCTGAAGATGGGGTAGCCACAGCCCCCTGAAAAATTGGAGGCAGTCACCTCCTGGCCCAGGCCCACCACGGTGACAGAGCTCAGATCCTTTCTGGGGTTCTGTTCCTATTACAGGAGGTTTGTGGAGGGGTTTGCTCGGATAGCCAGGCCTCTGAATGAGCTGCTAAAGACGGAGGGGGAAGAGGATGACACAGGCCCCAGAAAGCCAGGGGAGTCAGTCAAGGACCAGTCGAACGAGAAGTGTGAGAATGCCTTTCAGATGTTGAAGAAGACACTAACCACTGCCCCTGTCCTGGCCTACGCAGACCCTAAGAAGCCTTATGAACTTCATGTAGATGCCAGTCATGATGGTTTGGGAGGAATGCTGTACCAAGAGCATGAAGAGCAACTGAGGCCTGTTGCGTATGTGAGCAGAAGTCTGACTCCCTCCGAGAAGAAAAATCCCACCCATAAGTTGGAGTTCCTGGCCCTTAAGTGGGCGGTAGTTGACAAACTCAGAGACTATTTATATGGGGCGGAATTCACAGTGAAAACAGACAACAACCCTCTCACCTATCTCTTCACCACAGCAAAGTTGGATGCCACAGGACATAGGTGGCTGGCGGCGCTGTCCGCCTTCGACTTCGGCCTGAAGTACAGACCTGGGGCTGGAAACCGAGATGCAGACGCTTTGTCTAGAAGATCTCACGTCCCCACTTGCAGTACAGAAGACTGGGCACAAGTGGCACCCGACGGGGTGCGGGTCC
Source organism: Rana muscosa (assembly GCA_029206835.1). Lineage (NCBI taxonomy): Eukaryota > Metazoa > Chordata > Amphibia > Anura > Ranidae > Rana > Rana muscosa. The sequence continues at coordinate 280,887,376 of CM055127.1, read as the reverse complement.
TCTGTCAAGGGGCTGAACTTCAAGCCAGTGGCGGCTCAAGAGCAGAAGAGATAGGGGTTACCATAGTAGGAGTTCCCAAGCAATACTGTGGAGTAACCCAACTGGGGGAAGATAACTTACCAAAACTGTCTAAGAAGGAACTGAGATCCGACCAATTGGAAGACCCCATGGGGAGATTGGTCCTAGAGGCCCTGGAGAATCAGGACCCGAACAGACTCTTACGCCACCCTTCAAAGGAAGCTCGCCTGTTGAGGAAAGAGTGGGACAAGTTACAGGTGCACCAGGGAGTGGTCTACTGAAGGGGCCCCTCTGATGACCTAGAAGACAAATGGCAGCTGTTCTTGCCGGAGAAGTACAGAGAGACAGTCCTGGTTGCCCTGCACGACAACCATGGCCACCTAGGAGCGGAAAGGACTTTCCAACTCGTTAGGGACCGTTTCTATTGGCCCTGCATGAGGGCTGAAGTTGAAGAATACTGCCACTCATGTGCACGATGCATCCAGAGGAAGACGTTACCTCATCAAGCTGCCCCAATGGGCCATTTGCAAAGTCAAAGCCCACTTGACCTGGTATGCATTGATTTTCTCTGCCTCGAACCCGACCTGAGTGGACTAGGAAATGTTCTGGTAGTAACCGACGATTTCACCCGGTATGCCCAGGCCTTTCCAACCAAGGATCAGAAGGCTTCCACTGTGGCCAAAGTGCTGATGGAGAAAAACTTTGTACATTATGGGCTACCACAACGGCTCCATTCAGATCAAGGAAGGGATTTTGAAAGTCGATTGATCCGGAAACTCCTGGATTCTTTGGGGATCAAGAAGACAAGAACTACCCCCTATCATCCCCAAGGTGATGCTCAGCCGGAGAGGTTCAACCGAACTCTGCTCAACATGCTGGGGACCCTAAGTAGTGAAAAAAAGCAGCATTGGAGCAACCACATAGCGGCAGTTGTGCACGCATACAACAGCACCACCAGTGATGCTACAGGATACTCACCCTATAGACTCCTGTTCGGGAGAGAAGCAAGACTACCCATAGACCTGGCCTTTGGCACTTCCATAGACCATTGTTCTGCTGCTTCCCACAAGGGATATGTCGATAGGCTTAGATGCAATTTGAAATTGGCCTATGAACAGGCCCAGGCGGCCTCCGAGCAAAGGGGGGCCCGCAACAAGAACATTTTTGACTTAAAGGTTAGGATCCAAGGTCTACAACCTGGAGATAGAGTGTTGTTGCAGAATTTGGGGATCCCTGGAAAACACAAGCTTGCAGACAGATGGAGACCTGAACCTTACGTTGTTTGCAAAAGACTGCCGGGCCTGCCCGTCTACAGACTTAAACCAGAAGGGAAGGTGGGGCCACTGAAGACCTGGCACCGGAACCACCTACTTCCACTAGCGGAGGCAGTTCGGATACCCCCTGTGGCGGATTCCCCTGAACCAACTTCCATCCTGGATACTCCCAGGCCAAACACTCGATCTCAGACCCCTCGGATTGGGGATACAGAGACCTCGGAGATGAGTGAAGATGAGGGAGAAGAACTTGACTGGCTTTGGCCTTCACAGGCCCCAGGAACCTCTGCTATTGATCTTCCACCTGAAGAAGACACCATAGATCAGGCACTGAATGCAGAAGCCACTGAGTTCATTCCATCCAGTCCTTGGTCGGATTCTTGGGAGAGTGCTTGTGACTTACCACCTGAAGAAGATCCAAGGGAGTCCCTGTACATCTCTGCCCCGGAGTCCAGTGCTCCCGAACCAGAAGTAATTCCTGAGTTGGTTCCAGAGGAGGAACCTGTTCTAACAGAGAGCCCAAGAGGGCAGAGGAAGCGAAGAGCCATAAAGCCTCCCAGGAGATTGACTTACCCGCAGATGGGGAGAAGTGCGGAAGACACTGTAGTTACTGCCAGAAGGAGTATGGAATGTCTTTGATGACTAAACGCGTCTGAGGGGGTACGTGCTGACGTCACCACGTTCGCAGGACGGGAGTTTTATATTGTAGCCGGCCGGCTTCGTTTCTCTGTTTGAATTTATGCAACTATTTGTAAGTGTAACTGCCTTTTTTTATTAAATACATTGATGGTATTACACTATCGAGTCTCTTCGTTTCCTCTTGGGTACTTGACGAATTTACCGCATACGTGGATTCACGGTCCCAGCTAGGAGACTTCATTTCCATCCCTTTACCATCTGAGTCTGCAGTTGTCCATAGGATCCCGATCTAAAGTCGTCACCTATATACATCAAGCTCTATAGTGATGTCTATCTGGTAAGAAGACTATATGAGAGGTGGCGGATCGCAACCTTTGTGTTTGGGGTGTTTTTGCCTTTATATCTGCTTAAAGTTTTTTATTTAGTGCAATCTGGTAAGGAGATTGATTGTGAGGTGGTGGTTCACTCCTGCATGCTTCTCACACTGGGTGTTGTCCATAACACTGATTCCTATAGATCATTTATTGTAGCAGGATTACGCTATGTGTTTTTCCTTTTCTTTTTGGGCTGATTAACATAATTAATATGGTGTCATAGTTCCAGTGATCGTATTCATTATTTTCCTGGTGAAGCGGCTGTCTTGGTGCTAATAAAAGGCCTTGGCTGGGCTATAGCCATCTGCTTTATTGGCTTACTTATCTGGTAAGCATGAATTTCTCAAGGTTCATTTAACAATTGGGAGTTTTTGTGTTTCTTCACACCAGCCTGCCACATTGGACTTTATTCAGTATATAATTAATTTCCATGAGGATTCTTTAGCGCGATTTTCTTCTTTTTTATTTCTATTTATGGAACAACCTGACCCTCCCACTGTTCATTTGGTGGGAGGCAACCCCAGCTCACTCTCTGGCACAGTTAGGCAGGACACTGATGATAGTGTGACCTGTGGGCAGGGGAGTTCACCGCCTCGGTTTTGGTGGGAATTTCCTCTGCCAACATCATACGAAAGTTTGATTGATGTTGTACGTTCTGTGATTTAAGGTTATGTTATCTTTGGGGACCAAAGTGTTTAAGTGGGGGGAGTGTGTAGCGGGGTCTCCTTTAAGGCCCCGGGACTACGTTACCCAGAACCCTGTTCGGCACCCAGAGTGCAGTTAGCCACCGCAGAGACTCATGGGAGGGGTTATTTAAGGAGGAGGCGAGGCGGAGCTCGGCCTCTTTGGACACCGCGCTGCAAGCAAGACTTTCTTCCTGTGCGGATCTGCTGTAGTGCAAGGCCTGAAGCCTGGGCCTTGCGCAACTTCCAAAGAGCCTTCCACCCCACTGCGGAGCCTGGGTGGCACCTGACCTGTCGAGTGAGGACATCAGTTTGGATCGGGGACCCGATCGTTGCAGACGCTGTGTGCGGATACACAGCAGGTGGAAGTCCCGGACTGGGATCGCGTCCGGAGTGGTGAGCGGGCACCTGCCCAAACCTATAGACTGTGCCGTGTTCAGGCCTATAGACTGCATAGGCCCACAGTTCGTTTATCTGCTGTTCCCCGGGGGACCGGTAGCAGGACAGAGTTTAAGTGTCCCTCCCAGTATAGTGTTTCAAGTACCGCCTGTTGTGGATTACAAATTGTTATTCATCAAGTGCACCACCGAAAGCTGGCATGCGAAGAACTCCACATAGGAGGTGACTCAGATTTATTCAATGTCAGGCCTGACCGGGGTGGGAAGTTTGGGTATTGTTTAGTGCGCCATAGGGCGCGTATACCATAATAGCTACACGTGGTGAAGTACCGCGCAGCGCCATTATTGTATGCTGTGTTGAATTCTGCAGGGCTCTGCTAACCAATCGCATATGTTGTGTTCTGTCTATGCTACTTTTGATAAGAGTAAATGGTTATATTTAATCTCTGCCCTCAGTGTGTTGTCTTACTGTAGGAGATTATTCCTCGCAATAACATTTAAATGTGATATACATATAACCCCTAGACTAGCTGTGCCAGAGTGGGTCGAGCAGATTGCTGGGGGTTGGTGGTGCTGCACACAGGGCCCGAAAAATAAATCCAGCGGCTCTCTTAACTGGGGGGTAGCGCTACACTAATAAATATTGTCTTTATTAGATCTGACTGGGAGCATCACCTGGATAACATCCCGATCAGCATGTCAACAGAGAAGGTTCTCTATAACCAATAGAGCCAGCCTTCCCCTGCATGCACCCATAATGTCACCAGAACTAGGTCCTAATAGACTGTCGCCACTGCCAAGGAGACAGATGCCAGACCAGTGCTGTCAATAGCAGGGACAGGACAGCTGGGGAACCCCACAGTGGCAAAACACCAGGGCCCGGTGGCAAGACAACCTTTGCAACCCTGATAGTTCTCCCACTGCTTTGGACCCTTATATTTTCTTGGTGTGCTGGTGACATATATCTCTTGTTTTCTGCCACCCTGGGGGGCCCCAGTATAGTAGGAAGGGAGCTCACTGCAGAACATGTGAAAGGGCCCGTTGTGGGATCGTAGTAAAGGGCCCCAGGATATATCGATATATATATATAATTGCATGTTATAGTTGGCCCCCCTACTTTTGTCCCTGTCCCCCCGTGTGCCCCCCTAAATATGAAAGCTGGAGACGCCACTGGACTCCGCCCCCGTATGACATCACAGTACCATCATTCCCCGGGCCTATATAAGTCGTTGCGCTCCGCGCACACGGCATTGTAGCGGCAGAGAGCGACGAGGCAATATCGGGCAGAGAGAAGAGGGAAGAAGACGACGATGAACACCGGGCCCCCGCTAGCAAAAGAGCTGGAAGAAGAGAGCGGAGGCGCCTGGCAGAAAGAACCGGAGATCCAATAGGCTGTACTGTTGTTAGGCCTAGAGACTGCCTTGGCCCACCGGCCTTTATTTGCTATTCTACTGGAGACTAGTAGCGGAACTGAGTTGAGTGGTCTCCAGTGAACTGTTCTTTTTGACTGCCTCCTCTGTGGATTACAAGTGTTGTTTCCTGTATGTGCACCACCGTTCAAGTTGCATGCGAAGAAAGTGTTATTCTAAGGACTAAGTTAAATTTGTGTCAGGCCTGACCGGGGGTAGAATATTGTTTGGTGCGCCACAGGCGCATAGATATAATAGCTGCACGTGGTGTATGACCGCGCTGTGCTATTAGAGTATACTATATCTATTGCTGCATGGCTCTGTAAGCAAGTTATGTGTTATGTTCTAACCTATGCCTTTTAACCAAGAGTAAAACAGTTATACTTTACCACTTGCTATCAGTGTGTTATCATTGCACATAGTGTTTACCATCCAATATATTCGGAGTGTGTGTACTATCAGGTATAGATTGTGATAGGTAACACCCCCCCCCCTAGACTAACTGTGCCATAAGTGGGTTGAGTAGATTGCCGGGGGTTGGCGGAGCTGTACGCAGGGCCCGAAAAATTAAACCAGCGGCTCTCTTAGCTGGGGGTAGCGCTACACATGTAACAGGCTTTATCAGAATACAATATTTTTTACTATAGATCTTCTTTAAAGTAGCCTTTAATTATCACCACTATAACTGGAATATACCAAGAAAGGTGCAATATACAAGTAAGGAGCTACCTAGACCTGATACTTGGTTCATGTAAATTATGCATATAAAACATTTTGTTACAACCCTACGTGATCTATCTCTTGCACCTACAAATTCCAAGGTAATTTGCTTGTGCAGCAAATTCCAGGTTGTTAAACACTTCAGCTTGTATTTGCTGATATGAGAACAGCTTCCGACAGCTCAGCAATGGAAAAAAAAAATGTTGAATTGGCTTTCAATGAGCTCATTAACTGTAATGTGGAATAGATTAGAAATTAAATATTTTTCTTGTCATAAGGAGATTTAAAACCTTGCCAAACAATGTGCATTGAACATAAACGCGTGTTGGTTAAAAGGAGAGTTTTATTACCTCTATTTTTTTTTCAGTTATACTGTACTACATATACAAGACATAATTTAGTTTGTTGCTAAATCTGAGTTTATGTATATGTGTATCTATCCTGTAAGCAGTTGCTACCATGATAACCATGATTAGGGGAACCCCAAGGAAATTATTACCATTTTTGAGACAGAGCTTTCTTTTGGCAGTATTTAACCGCTTGCCGACCAGCCACCGTCATACTGATTGGCGTGGCTGCGCAAACCGCCGTAGGTGTACGTCTCCCCCTTTAAGAGTTAAAGGGGGCACGCGCGCCCGTGGCGCAACGTTGGAGTCAATGCGTGTGGCCGGCAGCCGCAATGTCCGCCGGCGATCGCTCCTATTTTTATCTCTGATCGCTGTATAAATGTCAATGGTACCAAAAAAGTGTCAAAAGTGTCCGATCTGTTTGACGCAATGTCGCAGTCCTGCTAGAAATCGACGAGAACAGCCATTACTTGTAAAAAAGTATGTATAATAAAAATGCCATTAATCTATCCCCTATTTTGAAGATGCTATAATGTTTGCGAAAAAAATCAATATACGCTTGTTGCGATTTTAATTACCAAAAATATGTAGAAGAATACATATTGGTCTAAACTGATGAAGAAATATATATTTTTTTTTTGGGAATATTTTTTATAGCAAAAAGTAAAAAATACTGGGTTTCTTTTAAAAAATGTCGCTCCTTTTTTTGTTCATAGCGCAAAAAATTAAAACCACAGAGGTGATCAAATACCTCCAAAAGAAAGCTCTATTTGTGGGGAAAAACAGGACATCAATTTAGTTTGGGTACAACGTCGCATGACCACGCAATTGTCAGTTAAAGCGACGCAGTGCCGTATCTCAAAAAATGGCCTGGTCAGGAAGTGGGTAGATCCTTCTGTGGTTGAAGTGGTAATCACCACTGGGTTTCTTTTTTTCTATATACAGTATAAGAAATGTTGAAAATAAATTTATGTTTTACAATTTTTTGCAAAGAAATAATTTCTCTTAATAAATGTAGGTCAAAATGTATTTTGCTACATTTCTTTCCTAAAAATAAGCAAAATCAGTGTATATTATTTTGTCCGTGTGAAAGTTATAGTCTACAAACTATTGTATATATATTTGAAAATTGATCCGTTCTAATGTACAGACTGCACATTTTTTGAGGACCTGGAGCACCAGAACAGTAGAAACACCTACAAAAGGCATAGTGGGTCTTTTGAAAACTTAATTTTTTGCCACATGTTTTGGGAAATGTAGGAAAGAAAATAAAAATTTATTTTTGACACACAGTTGTCAGTTAATATGTTATTTCTAACGCACGTCATAGGCATATGTAGAATTACACTCCAAAACACATTCTGCTACTCCTTCTGAGTATGGCGATACCACATGTGAGAGATTTTTTCACAGCCTAACCACACAGAGGAGCCCAAAATCCAAGGAGTACCTTGGGGCTTTCTAGGGGCATAAATGATGCATCTAATTTCCTGACTACCTATAACATTTTTGGAAGCCCTGGAGCACCAGTACAGTGGAAACACCCATGAAATATGTGTTTTTGGAAAGAAAACACCCCAAGGTATTTTTTAAAAGGCAGGGTGAGTCTTTTGAAGGCTTATTTTTTTGCCACAGGTTTTTGGAAAATGAAGAAAGAAAATTAACATATTTTTTTACACAGAGTTCACAATTTGTGGCAGCTTTCTTATGAGCTAGAAAGAACTCTGGTGGAGATACAGAAGAAAAAAAAGTGGTGCCATTTAAGTGCAGCAATACATAAACCATTCATTGTAGATACAAATTAAGCAGCTCACAAGAAAGTAATGATTCAGTGCTTTGAGTAAGCAAAGTCTTCTGCTATGCTCCGGGATAGGTACAGGTGTCCAGAAGGTATCCTCGGTAGCACTGGTGGCTCCCAGCGCTTCCTGTTAAGCTCGGGTACGCCAGGTGAACGGGGGTGTTGTCACTTTTGGGTACAGGAGTAGCAGGCATGGCACACTTTTGGAGCATATGTGCTCCTTCTTCAGACCATACAGGGAGCCATATTTGTGTAGGCTTATATGGGCTAGTGGCACTCGATGGACCACAACGCCCAGCTTCCATTGAGAACAGCACAGATGGCTATATTAACAGCAACACAAAAAGACTCCCAACACAACACAAAGAGATTCCCCCATCAACACTGACTGTGTTGATGAGATAATCGAGCAATTCTCTTTACTGCAACCCTTGGTTGCAGGAAAGAAAATCAAATCATCTATGCTTGCCTTAATGTGTCAGCACCAGAATTTTGGGTATCTCACTCTCTTTTTCAAATATTTTATTAATGGTATCTCACTCTCTAGGTTTTACATGGACAGATGCTCATCCAAATTTTGCAAACAATGACATTGGACTGTGTATGGCCACCCTTGCCTTCTAGCCTTTTAACCTATTTTTGTTTACCATTTGCCTATTTAACTGTTATTGAATGTGGGACTTCCTAATTTTACTGTCACGTTATGTTCTGCTTTGTTTCATATCCTCAGCTACCTGTATTTTTAGGCCTCATATTGCAGAAATGAAAAACATGTAGTCAGTACTTTCTAAACAAAAATGTGGAAGCAATAAGTAATGTAGCTATGCAAAAATTTAGATGCTGACCTGCTGACCTGCACTCAGCACCACAGTCAGCAAGACAGCTAAACAAGACCTTAGAAAAGCTAATTTCATGATGTAATAAATTAAGCAACGGCGCACAGTTATTATATACACTATATTATAGTTACAGGCAGGAGGATAAAAAAAGTCCATAATGGCATATATATATATATATATATATATATATATATATATACACACACAGTGCTCAGCACAAATGAGTACTAGGGTTGCCACCTCATCCCTTTAACACCAAACACTGTGGCTGATTAAGGTGGTTAAATTAAATTAAAATGGTGGTTAAACTAATTAAACTAAACTCACTTGGAGCCTTATCTGCAATAAATTAGGCTCAGAACTCTCCTTTCAGAATTAACATTTTCTATGGGACACTATACTACAAAATACTCCCAACAAATGTGGAACATTGATTGCAACCAAAATTAGTTAATTTGCACACACAAAAAAGGTATTTTTTCCTAACAAATTCATTTAAGACCATGCTGCAGAAATGAATACACCCCAATGAAAGTCTTAGGAGCAAAGCTAAGTTTTAGACAACATCCTAATTAACAATAATTCAACTGATGATTGCGGGTGTGTGGCATGAACAGACACGCTGACTGGGCGTGCTGCTCAGTGATTCCCGGGCTCCAGGAAGATAGGCTGTGGTGTTCAGCTGGCTCCAGACTGGCTAAAGCATGTCCACACGCCGTCGTACAGCGGCACTTCTGCCCGGTGGTGGTGGAAAGAGCCAGGCTAATGGGCTTAGAGCTTACCTCTTGGCGCAGATTGCGGATCCTGGGAGCACAATTAAAAGAACCCAGGACCAGGAGGGAAGGAAGATCGCTCCCCTGATCTGAGGGGGGGGACCGGGGAGGGTCGGATGCGATCCCCCCATACAGGGCCGAGGAGTGACAGCCTTTGGAAGGGGGGTTGCAGCACATGGCAATGGCCAAATACCTCTGAGCCCAAAGCAGAGCTGTACAACCCTGGAACAAGATCTCCCAGGAGAAGGGAGAGACACCTCAGTTTATGCCGGTGGAACGGAGGGGGAGTATATTGGAGGGGACCCGAGTCTTCAGGAGGTGAAAGGAATCCCAGGAGAGATGGTTGAATCCCTGGAAATTGAAAGTTGTGGTACTACAAAACCCAGCTGTGAATCAGAAAAAATCAGCAAAGGACTTGTGATGAATCCAGAAACAGCCTTTACAGGGCGGGTGCAGTATGTTAATTGTTAAAAAGTGTAATTGGTGAATTACAGCTCTCGTCCTGGTGTTTAAAGAAAATATTGCTGCAACTTAATATGTGAGACACACACTATATAATAAGATTCAGAAAAAATAGGCTGCGCAAATAACAACATATAACGCTACTAATATATGTGCATTACAAATGAAAATACACCTTCTCACAAGTGTAATAATAAATGAAAAAACAAGACAACAACAAACTTGAAAGTTGCAATCTAAAAAAAACAATAAAAAGATCTGATAAGTGCTTTTTTTTTCAAAGTCTCTTTCAGATGCAGTGAATAATTGTTATATATAAAAAATTAATTAAATTTTTCTCCCATCTGTTGTTGTCACCATGCGATTGATTGTGGAAGTGCAGAATAAATGGAAAAGAGTCCTTTCCACCAAAATGTCATACGTGATGATTTAACAAACACCCAAGAAGAAGTGATGACAGAAGGATCCTCCACCTATGAAATGCTGCCGCTTACCAGAAGCTGAGATCTCTTGTTACCTGGAGTCTGAAATGCCGTCAGTGGTTCTCAATCAAAGGCTCCGCAATAGCATTAATTTCCATGTGAACAAAAAGGGGAATGCCACCATAGCATAATTCCTTTAAAACATTTATTCCACAAATAAAAGAATCACACTTACAGTTAAGCTGATATTATAAGGCAGTTGTATAAAATTTGAGTCGGCCGGCTCTCGATCACAGCCCGTGACTTCCGGGACTGGCAGTACGCGGTGACGTCAGCATGCCGCTTTACCCTACGCCGTTTCGTCTAAATTGACGTCTTCCAGGGACACGAGCGGCGTGCTGACACACCGTCTTAAATACATATCGTAGCAAGTAACGCCCAGTTCTGATCTCCTGGCGTCCACACTTTCTAATTGCCATTTTGGAGACTGGCAATTGACCTCAATGCGCGGGATATGAACTAAAATGACAGCAGGAGTATCCCATTGAGTATATCTACAGAAATAAAAAATCCAAAAAGGGATACATATACCTAAGAGTAAAAATTTACAAATAAAATTTAAAATGAAGATAAAAGATGAATGTAAAGGGTAGTTTGAACTGACACCTCTATTACATCCATCTGTAGCAGTCGGTACGAAGCCTCTACGCCATATTTGGTGCTACAGGGGAATTATATCACCCACTGTTCAGATGGTGTGAACCAAAAATATAAATACTAGAATGTGAATTCATTTAGCAGAAAATAGAAAAAGAATAAGGAATAAATCCTTTCTTCATACATGCTTGTATTTATATTAATGCTATACATTGTTGTTAATAGTAGCAACATCTTCATCTATTCAAGAAACTGGTCTATTTAAAAAAAAAGAAAAAACTACAATGAGTTACAAAAAAGAGAAAAAAATATTTTTTATGTGTATTATTTAATGTTGACAATACTATCTAGGTAAAGTGAAAATGCTTCTTAATTAGAAGACAACTTCACTCCAGCTTCATTCCACCTATCCAACACCACATGATATGTCATACATGCTAGATGTTCATTGATGAAGCTCCATACATGATTCATCATCCCATAGGTCCCTATGAACAATCTTCACAGTATTTGGACGTTGTGGGCATACAGTATATGTTCAATTAAGAACCAAAAAGGGAGATATTAGAACTAAATTGACAAAAAGAGGGAATATTTAATCTGCGGCAACCCTCAATTACTCTATATTCAGATTAAAGTGTCTTCCTTATTCCGACAACCAGGAAATCAGAAATAGTTCACATTTCAGACAGTATCAACTGTTATCAATAAATGCGTTAACATCTGTATCTATGTTAAGGCCATACGGAGTATAGCAACAAACCCTATGTATCCATGCCATTTCTAATCTTGAGATTTCTCTTACTAGAGAGCTACCTCTCCAGTGTGCACTAAATTTATCTATTCCTAGAAAAAGTGTGTTGGCTGGATTACGGTTATGGTGAATAGCATAATGTTTAGAAACGGAATGGAAACGGAAACCACTTTTGATGTTGGTAATGTGTTCCCCCAAGCGAACCTGCATGGATCACTTGGTCCTGCCAATGTACTGGAGCCCACAAGGACATTGTAAAAGATATAAAATGCCCGTTAAGCTACAAGTAATAAAGGGCTCAATTTGATGTACATTAGATGTACTGGTTGACACAAAATATTCTGTTTTTCTATTTCTGGTTTTATTTCATTTACAAATCTGACATCTCCGACATTGGTGGTATCCAGAAATATCCTTGAAGAATGACACTTTCTTGCTGGGGGGGTCTACAACATTTGGGGAAATCCTATCCCTTAGGGAAGGAACCCCTCTAAAGATGATCTGAGGGTTGGCAAGAAGAAAGGTTTTAATGATCCTGTCATTCCCCAATAGGTGCCAGTGTCTCCGGATAATTTTTTTAATCTGGTAGTGTTGAGTAGAAAAAGTGGTAATAAATGGAACAATAGGTCTCTCCCTTTGTTTTCTTAGGGCCATCCTCTAGCAATGTTGATCTATCAATTGCGGCTACCTCTTCCAAAGTTTTTTACCAAAATGTCAGAGTCATAGCCCTTTTCCTCCAATCTTACTAGTAGAACGCCTGCTTGAGCTCTGTAGTCGCCTAGGGTTGTGCAGTTGCGTCTCATTCTAATGAACTGGCTCTTTGGCACCGATCTGAGCCAAGGGTCATGATGGCAACTCCATATTGGTATAAAGGAGTTGCGATCTGTTTTTTTAAAGAAAGAGGTGGTTGAAAACTTGCCGTCTGTTTTTGATATTACTAGGTCCAAAAAAACTAATTTTATCTCGACTTGATTCATGGACAAATCTAATCCCCCAACTGTTGTTATTGATGGTAGAGAAAAATTCATCCAGTTGTAAACTGGTGCCATCCCATAGGAGGAGGACGTCATCAATATACCTGGCCCATAAGGTCAGGTATGGGCTCCGGTCTTTAAAGATGGCGTCCTCCTCCCATTTGGCCATAAAAAGGTTTGCCAGACTGGGGGCATACTTTGCCTCCATGGCGACACCACGTTGTTCACGGTAATATTGGTGATTAAACCAAAAATAGTTATGATTTGCCGCATATTCCAACATATCCATGATGAATGATTGTTGTTTTTTTGGGATGGTAGAAAAAATGTCTAGATAATATTTAACCGCTGCAATTCCTAAATCGTGAGGGATTATCGTATACAGTGATGTAACGTCTGCCGTTACCATCACTGTATGTTCCCTCGGTTCCAGTTCAGATAAAAGGTTTATCACGTGCCTGGTATCCTTCAAATACGAAGGTGTCTGCTTCACTAGCGGTTGGAGGAAATAGTCTATATACTTGCCCACCCGGGACGTGATGGAATCAATCCCACTTATAATGGGACGTCCCGGGGGCAAGTGAGACTTTTATGTATTTTAGGCAGACAATATAGTACAGGGACCCGAGGGGCTTTAGGGATCAAAAACAAGCTTTCCTTCTCATTAAGGATATTGGATTTTACTCCCCTTTTCCTCAAGTGACTTCAAGGTAAGCTTGTATTTAGTTACAGGATTACCTGACAATGGGACATAAGTATCCTCATCGCCTACTATGTTGTGTAATTCCTGTAGCTAATCCTTCCTGTCCAGGACAACGATCCCCCCCCCCTTTGTCTGCTGGGCGAATCACCAAGTTCTTGTTATTACAAAGTGAGTCAAGTCCCTCCTCTGCTTGTTTATCCAAGTCACGTGACCGTGACGCCACGCGTAGGGATGGAGAGGCAATCAGATAGACGGAGGCAAACAAGCTCGCCACTCGTATAGGAGATAAGTTTGTTTACATGCATTTTTATGTGAGTTTTATGTGAGTACCCCTACTGTTGTTTAAATAAATATACCGTTTGGTTTTAAAACGTACTTCACAATTGAGATCCTCCTTTCTCTCCTTTAAAACCCCGCTTCCACTGAGAGACAAAGGCAATACTTGTGTCTAAAAATACATCCGAGGAACTACTGCGCCCAGCATCTGTGTATGAGGTTACCTATTACCGTTAGGACCACACCATATGAACTACTGCTCCCAGTTATTTATATGCGGTTACCTCATTACCGCAAGGTAAGAGGCCATCTTTACCTTTGTGTGTGACACAGGAAACAGAGATTCAATTATCTCTCCAGCACTGCACTACCCGTACACGGAAAATAAAAGAACCTTCACTCTGAAGAAAGCATTTCTTGCTACTGGCACTGTTCACTATTTGCACATTTGAACTTTTGGATAGCAACAATTATATTTTCTTTTTGTTCCATTGCTTATTGGACATTCCTTTTGCACCTCTAGCACTTAATTGCACTTTTGCAATCAGCATTTTCACCCTTGCACAGTCCATCGCCTTGCAATTTGCAGGCTATTTATTTGCTTATACTTTGTTTGCACAATTAGCAAATTTGCACATCAGTGTTTTCATTGTTTATTTATGTATACAATTTCATGCACTTTGCACTTTTTTACTATTGATTTATTGTATGATTGTTTTATGGTTTTAGCATTCATCCACTACTGTAATTCATGGTTTTCAATTGTTCAAGATTATTTATTTATGTATACTGTTTTTTAGCCATTGTGCACTACAGTCATTTATAGCCAGCACATTTTTTAATCGAAACAGCGCAGCACCACCTTCCCTTTTACCTGGGACCTGATTGTTTCACAAATATGTATTATAAAACATTTTCCTCAATCCTGTTAGCTCCTCTTTGCAGATACCTTAATTTCAGCTCGGTCTCTAACCCATTGCCTCCGGAGGCACTGTTGGCTTATGTGACGGTTCTCCTGAAGGTAGGGAAAGACCCCCAGTGCTGTGCCAGCTACAGACCAATCTCTCTCCTTAACCACTTCACAACCGCCCACTGTATATATACGTCGGCACTTTAAAGATGTGTATCTCGGTAACGGCAGCAGCTGCTGCCACAACCGAGGTATCCATCTTTTCAGTGGGCGGTCGTGTTTCCGATAATGGTGGTCTCTGCAGCGGATTCGCCGCGAGATCACCATTATCGACGACGGGAGAGGGGCCTCCTGCCACTCTCCCGCGCCCTCCGCCGCTTACCGGAGCCGTCGGTAGCGGCGGAGGCGATCGGGTCCTTCACATTGCTGGGTATGGATACGAGTGAGGGCAAGATGGCGTCAAAACATCACTTCCGCCCATACCTCTTCAAGGGCCATTTTTTTTTATTGCATTTAAGTCCAAATATGAGATCTGAGGTCTTTTTGACCCCAGATCTCATATTTAAGAGGACCTGTCATGTTTTTTTCTATTACAAGGGATGTTTACATTCCTTGTAATAGGAATAAAAGTGACCCAATTTTTCTTTCTTAAAACTGTTTTAAAATCAATAAAATAATGTTAAATAAATAAGAAAAAACACTTTTTGAAAGAAACCCCGTCCCGACGAGCTCACGCGCAGAAGCGAACGCATACGTGAGCAGCACCCGCATATGAAAACGGTGTTCAAACCACACATGTGAGGTATCGCCGCGATCGTTAGAGCGAGGGCAATAATTCTTGCTCTAGACCTCCTCTGTAACTCAAAACATGCAGCCTGTAGAATTTTTTAAACATCGCCTATGGACATTTTTAAGGGTAAAAGTTTGACGCCATTCCACGAGCGGACGCAATTTTGAAGTATGACATGTTGGGTGTCAATTTACTCGATGTAACATTATCTTTCACAATATAAAAAAAAATTGGGCTAACTTTACTGTTGTCTTATTTTTTAATTCAAAACAGTGAATTTTTTCAAAAAAAAGTGCGCTTGTAAGACCGCTGCGCAAATACGGTGTGACAAAAATTATTGCAATGACTGCCGTTTTATTCTCTAGGGTGTTAGAAAAAAATGTATAATGTTTGGGGGTTCTAAGTAATTTTCTAGCAAAAAAAATTGTTTTTAACTTGGAAAACACAGAGTCTGAAAAACAGGCTCGGCCCTTAAGTGGTTAACTCTGACACTAAGCTCCTGGCTAAAATTCTGGCCCTAAGGTTACAAGAACATATAGTTAAATTGATTCAACCAGACCAAACAGGGTTTATGAAGGGCTGAGAGGCTAGAGATAATACTATTCGGGCCCTGCATGTATTGCATTGGATGCATAATAGTCCGAACCAGACCCTGAGTGTAGTAATTTCAATGGATGCTGAAAAAGCTTTCGATAGGGTGGGGTGGGAGTTTATGGTCAGAGTTTTGAGGGAGATGGGTCTCAGAGAGCGGATGATGGGATGAGTGACGGCACTGTATGCAGATCCTAGAGCAAGGGTTAAAGTTAATGGTAGACTATCAGATTATTTTAAGATACGGAATGGGACTAGGCAGGGATGTCCACTGTCCCCATTGTTGTTTGCTATGGTGCTGGAGCCCTTTGTGCGCTTGATTAGGGGAAATAGGAAGATTAAAGGGGTTGTAAAGCTTCCCGTTTTTTCACCTTAATGCATCCTATGCATTAAGGTGAAAAAACATCCGATGCTTACAAGCCCCTCAGCCCCCCGTTTACTTACCTGAGCCCTTGAACGTCCCAAACGCGCTGGCTTCTCGGCTCGGTCGTCTCGGCTGTTCTCGGCTCTTCATTGGAGATTGATAGCAGCGCAGCCATTGGCTCCCGCTGCTGTCAATCAAATCAATGATGCGGCGCACTGGGGGGCGGGGCTGCGTGATACACTTGGTGGCCATGGCCGCCACTGTATCACACAAGAGCGCGCCCGCAAGCTAACCCCCTTGGGAGAGAGCTTCCCAGAACGGGGGTTAGCTCTTGCGGGGAGGAGCCGAGACAGCCACAGAGGGATCCCAGAAGACGAGGATCGGGGCCACTCTGTGCAAAACGAACTGCACAGTGGAGGTAAGTATGACATGTTTGTTATTTAATAATAAAAAAAAGGATCCTTTACAACCCCTTTAAGGGGATTTGTATTGGATCAACGGAACATAAGATCTCAGCTTACGCAGATGATCTATTGTTGTACCTCTCTTCTTCTCAAGGGTCTTTAACGGAACTGATGTTGGAAATAGACAGGTTTGGCCTTATATCTAATTTTAAAATAAATATTGAGAAATCAGTGTTGATGCCGAGCCATGTGCCTCTGAGGATGAGGACCACTTTGCAACAATCTTTTCCTTTTGTTTGGCGCCTTGATTCTATACTCTATTTAGGGATCTATATCTCTTCAGATATTGTTGTGGAGATTTTTATGGAGATGTATTTAATATGTATTGTCATAGTGTCACCCAGTGTTAGTACTTCCGCAACCCGCTCTAAAAGAGCTGATTGGGGTAGTCTGAGGCTGGTTGAATCCCGTCTGATAGGGGAAAACGTTTTGAGGTTGGAGTGTGATGCTTGCAGGGTGCGGATATGTCCACCAACGGGGGCCCTCTGTGCATTAGCATGGACGATTGTTAAGGGGGGATATGCTCGCTCTGCAATGACATCATTGGTTATAGGTGGATGGGCGCTCTTGTCTCTGCTATGTCTGATCAACATTGGTTGGAATTCGTAGCGTGCGTCTGCAGATAGCCTCCCTCCCCCATTCAATAATAGTATAATCTTAATATGCGTTATTCTATGGAATAGCGCAGAATAAGAATTCCTATCAACAGTAACTTTAGCCATCCTACGTTATTGTATTCATGTATGACATCTCCTGTTGGAAGGAATGTCCAGGTATTGTCATTTTCCTGTGAGGAGGGAACATCCTGTGAGGTTCCCGCCCATGGGGGAGGGGATTGGTTGCTGCAGCCAATCACCTCCTGTGTGAGATCTTTTGAGTTTAATAAAAGCCTATGATTAGGCGTCGGCTAGTCAGGCTTTGCTGGAATGGCCTGATAAGAAGATAAGCTTTTGTGGTGCTGCCTTTCTTGAATGAATGGGAATGAACGGTGAGTGGATTTTAGCAAACTTAACTTAAAGATAGCATTATTCCAAAAAGATGAATCTAAAGTGTGTGCTTATAGAGCACAGGAATTATAGGCTGTGTGCTCTGTAAACAGCAGCCTGGAATTCCACAACAGTAAAAAGTGCCTATATGATCTAAACTATGGACCCTTGATGGTATCCATAATAAAAGACCTGCAAAAGTGGAGAAGTCATACCCTGACATGGTTTGGCAGGGTAAACGCGCTTAAAATTTGTGTAATTCCCAGGCTTATTTATGTTTTACATACCGTACTCATAACACTCCCACAGATATTCTTTAAACAAATATGAAGGGCTTTTACGACCTTTTGTGTGGGGAGATAAACATCCCAGGTTGGCACACAAGATGTTGAGGAGACCAAAACGGGAGGGTGGGGTGGGACTCCCGGATAGCGTTTTATTGCAGAGCTGAGGGCCCTGGTTTGCATAATGAACTGGTGCCATGACTCTGCTAGTAAAATTTGGGTGCCCTTGGAGAAAACATTAGCAGGTAGGAACTTGGCCGGAGCCCCCTGGATTCCGGTTTCTTATAGGGGTTTTTCGGAATATGCATCACCATTGACGAAGACAACACTATCCATTTGGGATAGAATGAACAGTACAGGAAAGTTTCCCCCCCCCCCCAATATCCCCTATAACACCATTGGAAGGATTTCCCTGGTTTTCCCCGGGGGGAGAGAAAGGGAGTTTAGATCGCTGGGGAATGGACGGGAAGGGTAATTGCGCTGCCATGGCCCCACAGAGTAATTTGCTTCCATTGGTGGATTTGGTTTGAATACTCGGAAGTACCAATGGCTGTATGGAAATACCGTCAACTGACAGATTTGTTCAATAAGTGGAAGCTCCAGATCAGGCCAGCGAACCCGTTTACTACTTTTAAGGAATTTTACTTTTGTTACCTTATCAGAGCCGGGTCATATGTTGTCTCGAATGTATGGGCTGAATCTGAGCGCCCAAAATATGACAACTCCCTATTTCATTCAAGAATGGGAAAGAGAACTGGGCTATAATTTTACATCAGAGCAAATTAAAAGGCTGATGGTAGCGACACACCATACTTCGATAAGTTCCCATATACAGGAGATGTCTTACAAGTTCCTGACAAGATGGTATTGTACACCGGCTCGATTGGCTCAGATATATCCATCGGTGGATGTTAATTGCTGGAGGGGATTTAACCAAAGGGGTTAATTTCTGCATTTTATTGCCCAAATATTAAAGTTTTCTGCGAGGAGATAGCCCCTTGGATTAAGAAAATGACACTTAGACCTATAGAATTCTCTCCATTACATTTTCTATTTCATGGGATGCCAACATCTGCTAGGTTTTATAAGAGAAGCGTTACTCCCCATTTGCTAAATGCAGCCAAAATATTGATACCTAGATTTTGGAAACAGTCTGGATGTCCCACTATTATGGATTGTAAAAGGAAGGTAGAAAAAAATAGGATTTTTTTATACAGCTTACCTGTAAAATCCTTTTCTTGGG
The DNA here is from genome assembly GCA_029206835.1 of Rana muscosa. Taxonomy (NCBI): domain Eukaryota; kingdom Metazoa; phylum Chordata; class Amphibia; order Anura; family Ranidae; genus Rana; species Rana muscosa. Next base: position 280,868,224 of record CM055127.1, on the reverse strand, counting down.
AATACATCACGGGACACAGAGCCTTAATTACTTAATGGGTTATGTAGTCACCACAGGTGATCGGACACTGGCAAACCCAATCAGAATTGAGTTCCTCCCCTACATAACCCCTCCCAAATGGAGAGTACCTCAGTTTTGTAACAAAGCAATAAGTGTCCCACATTTAACTACAAAGAGGGGCGGGAGCTCTGTGTCCCGTGATGTATTCCCAAGAAAAGGATTCTACAGGTAAGCTGTATAAAAAAATCCTATTTTCTTGCTCATACATCACGGGACACAGAGCCTTAATTACTTAATGGGATGTCCCATATCAATGCTTAAATTGAGGGGAGGGAGACACAGATCAGAACAAAGACCGCCATTGGGCCAGAGGATCTATACTGCTGCCTGCAGTACACTACGCCCGAAGGTGGCATCCTCGTACCCACTCACATCTACCTGGTAGAACTTGGTAAATGTATGGACCGTAGACCAAGTAGCAGCCTTGCAGATCTGAGCCATGGAGGCCTAGTGATGCACTGCCCATGAAGCATCAATTGCTCTAGTCAAGTTCACTTTCACCTGAAAAGGAGGAATCTTCTTTTCCAAACCATAGGCCTGAATAATGACTTGTCGAATCCAACATGCAATAGTAGACTTTGACGCTGCCTGGCCCTTCCTTGGGCCATGTGGCAGAATAAACAGACAATCAGTCTTTCGTATCTCAGCCGTAGCTTGCAGATAAACTTTTACCGCTCTGACAACATCTAGATAGTGTAAACTTTCTTCCTCCGCCGACTGCGGATCTGGAAAAAAAGACGGTAGGACTATATCTTGATTCAGATGAAATCCTGAAACCACCTTAGGTAAAAAAGTCGGGTGAGGACGCAGCACCACCCTGCCATCATGAATAATCATGTACGGCTCTTTACATGAAAGAGCCGCCAATTCCGATACTCTCCTTGCCGAGGATATAGCTACGAGAAAAAACAGCTTCCTTGTCAAAAGAATTAAAGAAGCATGGTGCAATGGTTCAAAGGGTTGTTTCTGTCACACAGATAATACCAAATTCAAGTCCCATGGGTACACGGGAGACTTAACCGGCGGATTCAAACACAGTGCTCCCTGAACAAAGGCCTGAATCAGGGAATGAGAGGCAAGTGGTTTCTGAAAGAATACCGATAAGGCCGAGATCTGGCCCTTGATAGTACTCAAGGCCAACTTCTTTTCTAAGCCCAACTGAAGAAAGGCAAGAATCCTATTAATGGCATACTTCCTAGGATGCCATTTTCTAAGTTCACACCAGGAAACATATGCCTTCCAGATTCTATAGTAAATGAGCCTGGAGGCCGGCTTCCTAGCATTAACCAGAGAGGATAGGCCTGGGCCTGAGAGCCCACGTTTTCTCAGAATGTGGGTCCCAACAGCCAAACCGTCAAATTCAGACTTTGTAAGGCAGGATGGAATATTGGACCCTGCGACAATAGGTCCGAGCGTAGAGGGAGAACCAAAGGTCTTCCTTCTGCCATCTTTACGATTTCCGCGTACCAGGATCTCCTGGGCCAAGTCGGGCAACCAAAATCACTGGCTTTTTCTCCCTTTTGACTCTCTGAAGGAATCGTGGGAGAAGCGGAACTGGAGGGAATGCATAGATCAGAGAATATCGATCCCACAGAATTGTCAGGGCATCTGACCCCTGAGCAAAAGGATCTCTTGTCCTTGACACAAAGTTGTCCAGTTTTGTGTTGAACCTGGAGGCCAACAGGTCTACATCTGGGGTACCCCATTTCAGACATATGATTTGAAATATGTTGGGGTGTAGAGACCATTCTCTTGGACTCAGTTGCTGGCGGCTTAGAAAATCCGCCTGCCAATTTTCTACCCTTGGAATGAAGACTGCAGACAGGCAAGGAATATGCCTTTCTGCCCAAGACAAAATGTGATTCACCTCTCTTTGAGCATCCAGACTTCTGTTGCCCCCTTGGTGATTGATATAGGCCACTGCTGTGGCATTGTCAGACTGTTTTCGAACAGGACAGCCCTGCAGTCTGTAAACCCAGACTCTGAGGGCCAGATAGATTGCCCGAATTTCCAGAATGTTGATGGGCAGGAGCCTTTAGGTTCCGGACCACCTCCCTTGGGCAGATGCTTCTTCTAGCACTGCCCCCCAGCCTAGAAGGCTGGCATCTGTGGTTACTATTTTCCAAGCAACCGGGGGAAAGGATTTTTCTTTTGACAGATTTTGGGGGAGCAACCACCAATTGAGGCTCTGGCGAACCTTTGGAGATAAGGTCATTGGAAGGTCCAGGGCCTGAACCTTTTTGTTCCAAGCGGACAGAATGCTGCCCTGCAGTGGCCTTGAGTGAAACTGGGAGTAAGGGACAGACTCGAATGAGGCTACCATCTTTCCTAACAACCTCATGCATAGACGGATGGAAGGTTTGTTTTTTGCCCTTATCACTCGGACCAAATCCCCTATGGCTTCCGCCTTTGGCTTGGGTAGGAATACCCTGCTTTGGGATGTGTCTATAATCATGCCCAAGTATTCCAGCCTTTTTTAAGGCTGTAAGGAGGACTTTTCCAGATTGAGGACCCAGCCTAGGTACTCTAAATACTCCACTGTGCTGTGCACATTTCGGTCTAAGCGCGTAGCGGACTGATCTATGAGCAACAGATCGTCCAGATAGGCTGTTACTGCTATGCCCCGTGCACTCAACCTTGCCAGGGGTGGGGCCAGTATTTTCGTGAACACTCAAGGTGCAGTAGCCAGACCGAAAGGGAGGGCCACAAACTGAAAGTGGGGCTGATCCACCGCAAATCTTAGAAACTTTTCATGAGCGGGGAATATTGGCACATGTAGATATGCATCTCTGATGTCTATTGATGCCAGGAATTCTCCTCCCTGCAGGGTGGAGACCACTGAACGGACAGACTCCATGCGAAAGGAGCGAATGTTCCAAAATTGATTCAGGTTTTTCAGATCTAGAATAGGTCTGACATCCCCGTTTGGTTTTGGAACCCTAAACCCTGATTTTCTGAGGCTAACTCTATGATTACCCCTTGGGACAACAGGCGTTCCAAGGCCAAAAACAAAGGCCTCCTTTTTTCTGGATCTTTGGCAATTCTTGATCTCAGAAAACGGGGTGGCGGAAGTTCTCTGAATTCTAGCTTGTAGCCTGAGGTTACCGTGGAGATGACCCACTTGTCCTGAACTTCTTCCCGCCAGGCGTTTGCAAATTGCAGCAGCCTTCCCCCCACTCGGCCAAGCGGGATGCCCCTTCATAGGGAAGTTTTGGGGTTTTGTTTGGAAGATTTTGAGCCCCAAGTCCTTTTCTGCCCTTGGGCTTGGCTCTGGGCCTTTCCCCTAGTATTAGACTGGGGAGGCTGTCGCCACTGAATGGAAAATTAGGTTCCAGGGGCTGGGGAAAGAGAACGCTTAAAAGAAGGGCGTTTACTCTTCTTTTTAACCGGTAACAGAGTAGACTTGCCTCCGGTAATCTTTTGGATATACTTATCCAAATCATCCCCAAACAGGCGTCCTCCACAAAAGGGGAACGCCGGCAAGTATCTCTTGCAAGAAAAGGGACCAAAGGGACCTGCACATGTGTACCAGCAGGAGATTCAAGCGCGATGCTTGCTGAACAGAGTCCATAATCGCATCAACCGTAAAACACAGGAGCTTAGGAAGGTCCTCATAAACCTCAATCTCCTCTGCAGGGAGGAGGCTAAGCATCTGTTTCATTTGTTCCTTGAGGAACTGACACATACCAATTGCTGCAACCGCACATTGCACTACAGCACCGGCCATAGAGGAGGAGGCTTTCAATAAAGATTCCAGTTTTTTATCAGTTGGATCTAGGGCTTTTTTTCAGCGGGAACGCGGGGGAACACAGTTTCGGCACCTCCAGCACTAAATGTATGTAATGGCAAGGTGTGCTAGGGTGTGCTGGATGGTCTATTTATGCTGGCTGCTGGGAGATCTATTGTTGCTGGTAAGATCTTTTGTTACTGTGGTGGATCTACAGTTGCTTGAAGGTATATTGTTGTGGGGGTTATATTGTTTTTGGGAGATCTATTGTTGTTGGCTGCAGGGGATCCATTTTACTGCCTTTCACCACAAAATTATACTTGGTGCTGTATTCTCTAAAAGGGGCAGTATTGGGCAGTAGGTAGGGGGTGCAACCAAGGGAAAGTGGGTAGGGGGCGGAGAAAAAGGGGTGATTTAAAAGGGGGGAGTACCTGCACCTTTTCACTGAGAAAAAAAGCCCTGGTTGGATCTTTAAAGCCTTGAGCATTGTCTATAGGACAGGTCAGGCTTTTGTTTGCACAAGAAATAGCTGCATGTATAGCAGGTACCCCCCATTTCTTAGTGAAACCTTCCTCCATAGGATAAAGGAGGGAAAACTGCTTAGGAGGAGAAAACTGTTTATCTGGGTGAACCCAGTCATCATACATCGGTTTATCCAGCAAGGGATGAACTGGGAAGGAGCATGCAACTTGTGGGGATTTCCGAGATCCCAAGGAGGAAACAGAGGACATAGAAGCTTCAACAGGAGGCAATTTGTAAGTGGCACGCACCATCTCTTCATAATATTGCACCTGCATCTTTAGCGACTGAGAGGAAGAAGGGATCTTCTCCTCATCCTCTGAGTCCTCAGACTGCAACTCATCCTCATCTCCAGAAAGGGATTTTTCACCCTCAGAAAGCTCATCTGATGAGAGAGCCAAAGCAGATGCAGGGGATCTACCCCGTTTTCTGCCACCTTTTAAGGAGTTTGCGATTATAGTAGCAATCCTTCCTTCCAAGCCATCCAAAGCAACTTTTAAAGCGTCCTCAGTGACGTATACAGGAGCTGCCATAGGAGAAGCTGCAAAACCTGACAGGGGCACATGATCATCCTGTGAGGCTGCTACCAGACTGACAGCGGGGGATGGTAAACTGCAGGCAAAGTCAGAATCCTAAGCCATAAGCGGGGATCTCTTAGTGCCTTTTTTACTTGCCCTTGTACCTCTTCTGGGTGACATAGTCCTACACTGAAAAGCAGAGGTACTATAACAAAATGCAATCACTGTTGTGCTATAGCAGGGGTAATGAATTAAAATTCACTGAGGTCCGGTCAGCAAAATTTTCTTCCAGCAGAGGTCCGGACATGATGTCGTTACCCGTGGCACCTTTTCGCATTTGCCAAACCGCATGTTGCTGCCGCACTATTAATATCCACTTCTCCCCCACTGTAATATCCACATCTCCCCCCACTATAATATCCACATCTCCCCCCACTGTAATATCCACATCTCCCCCACTGTAATATCCACATCTCCCCCCACTGTAATATCCACATCTCCCCCCACTGTAATGTCCACATCTCCCCCCACTGTAATGTCCACATCTCCCCCCACTGTAATGTCCACATCTCCCCCCACTGTAATGTCCACATCTCCCCCCACTGTAATATCCACATCTCCCCCCACTGTAATATCCACATCTCCGAACATCTCCCCTACTGTAATATCCACATCTCCCACACTGTAATATCCACATCTCCCCCCACTGTAATGTCCACATCTCCCCCCACTGTAATGTCCACATCTCCCCCCACTGTAATATCCACAACTCCCCCACTGTAATATCCACATCTCCCCCACTGTAATATCCACATCTCCCCCATTGTAATATCCACATCTCCCCCCACTGTAATATCCACATCTCCCCCCACTGTAATATCCACATCTCCCCCCACTGTAATATCCACATCTCCCCCACTCCACTGTAATATCCACATCTCCAACCACTGTAATATCCACATCTCCCCCACTGTAATATCCACATCTCCCCCACTGTAATATCCACATCTCCCCCACCCCACTGTAATATCCACATCTCCCCACATCTCCCCCACTGTAATATCTATATCTCCACCACTGTAATGTCCACACTGCCCCACTGTAATACCCACATCTCCCCCCACTGTAATATCCACATCTCCCCCACCCCACTGTAATATCCACATCTACCCCACTGTAATATCCACATCTCCCCCCACTGTAATATCCACATCTCCCCACATCTCCCCCACTGTAATATCTATATCTCCACCACTGTAATGTCCACATCTGCCCCACTGTAATACCCACATCTCCCCCCCACTGTAATATCCACATCTCCCCCACCCCACTGTAATATCCACATCTCCCCCCACTGTAATATCCACATCTCCCCACATCTCCCCCCACTGTAATATCCACATCTCCCCCACTGTAATATCCACATCTCCCCCACTGTAATATCCACATTTACCCACATCTCCCCCACTGTAATATCCACATCTCCCCCATACTGTAATGTCCACATCTAACCCTATACTGTAATATCCACATCTCTCCACTGTAATGTCCACATCTCCCCCAGTGTAATGTCCACATCTCCACCACTGTAATGTCCACATCAACCCCACTGTAATATCCACATCTCCCCACTGTAATGTCCACATCTCTTCCAGTGTAATGTCCACATCTTCCCCAGTGTAATGTTCACATCTCCCCCCCTGTAATATCCACATCTCCCCCACTGTAATATCCACATCTCCCCCACTGTAATGTCCACATCTCCCCCACTGTAATATCCACATCTACCCACATCTCCCCCACTGTAATATCCACATCTCCCCCATACTGTAATGTCCACATCTAACCCTATACTGTAATATCCACATCTCTCCACTGTAATGTCCACATCTCCCCCAGTGTAATGTCCACATCTCCCCCACTGTAATGTTCACATCTCCCCCACTGTAATATCCACATCTCCCCCACCCCTCTGTAATATCCACATCTCTCCACATCTCCCCCACTGTAATATCCACATCTCCCCCACTGTAATATCCACATCTCCCCCACTGTAATATCCACATTTCCCCCACCCCACTGTAATATCCACATCTCCCCCCACTGTAATATCCACATCTCCCCCCACCCCACTGTAATATCCACATCTCCAACCACTGTAATATCCACATCTCCCCACATCTCCCCCACTGTAATATCCACATCTCCCCCACTGTAATATCCACATCTCCCCCCCCCACTGTAATATCCACATCTCCCCCACTGTAATATCCACATCTACCCCACTGTAATATCCACATCTCCCCCCACTGTAATATCCATATCTCCCCACATCTCCCCCACTGTAATATCTATATCTCCACCACTGTAATGTCCACATCTCCCCCACTGTAATACCCACATCTCCCCCCACTGTAATATCCACATCCCCCCCTCCCCACTGTAATATCCACATCTCCCCCACTGTAATATCCACATCTCCCCACATCTCCCCCCACTGTAATATCCACATCTCCCCCACTGTAATATCCACATCTCCCCCACTGTAATGTCCACATCTCCCCCACTGTAATATCCACATCTACCCACATCTCCCCCACTGTAATATCCACATCTCCCCCATACTGTAATGTCCACATCTCCCCCTATACTGTAATATCCTCATCTCTCCACTGTAATGTCCACATCTCCCCCAGTGTAATATCCACATCTACCCCACTGTAATATCCACATCTCCCCCACTGTAATATCCACATCTCCCCCCACTGTAATATCCACATCTCCCCCACCCCACTGTAATATCCACATCTCCCCCACTGTAATATCCACATCTCCCCCACTGTAATATCCACATCTCCCCCACTGTAATATCCACATCTCCCCCAGTGTAGTATCCACATCTCCCCCACTGTAATATCCACATCTCCCCCACTGTAATATCCACATCTCTCCACTGTAATGTCCACATCTCCCCCAGTGTAATGTCCACATCTCCCCCAGTGAAATATCCACATCTCTCCACTGTAATGTCCACATCTCCTCCACTGTAATATCCACATCTCCCCCACCCCACTGTAATATCCACATCTACCCCACTGTAATATCCACATCTACCCCACTGTAATATCCACATCTCCCCCCACTGTAATATCCACATCTCCCCACATCTCCCCCACTGTAATATCTATATCTCCACCACTGTAATGTCCACATCTGCCCCACTGTAATACCCACATCTCCCCCCACTGTAATATCCACATCTCCCCCACCCCACTGTAATATCCACATCTCCCCCACTGTAATATCCACATCTCCCCCACTGTAATATCCACATCTCCCCCCACTGTAATATCCACATCTCCCCACATCTCCCCCACTGTAATATCCACATCTCCCCCACTGTAATATCCACATCTCCCCCACTGTAATATCCACATCTACCCACATCTCCCCCACTGTAATATCCACATCTCCCCCATACTGTAATGTCCACATCTAACCCTATACTGTAATATCCACATCTCTCCACTGTAATGTCCACATCTCCCCCAGTGTAATGTCCACATCTCCACCACTGTAATGTCCACATCAACCCCACTGTAATATCCACATCTCCCTACTGTAATGTCCACATCTCTTCCAGTGTAATGTCCACATCTTCCCCAGTGTAATGTTCACATCTCCCCCCCCTGTAATATCCACATCTCCCCCACTGTAATATCCACATCTCCCCCACTGTAATGTCCACATCTCCCCCACTGTAATATCCACATCTACCCACATCTCCCCCACTGTAATATCCACATCTCCCCCATACTGTAATGTCCACATCTAACCCTATACTGTAATATCCACATCTCTCCACTGTAATGTCCACATCTCCCCCAGTGTAATGTCCACATCTCCCCCACTGTAATGTTCACATCTCCCCCACTGTAATATCCACATCTCCCCCACTGTAATATCCACATCTCCCCCACTGTAATATCCACATCTCCCCCACTGTAATATCCACATTTCCCCCACCCCACTGTAATATCCACATCTCCCCCACTGTAATATCCACATCTCCCCCCACTGTAATATCCACATCTCCCCCCACCCCACTGTAATATCCACATCTCCAACCACTGTAATATCCACATCTCCCCACATCTCCCCCACTGTAATATCCACATCTCCCCCACTGTAATATCCACATCTCCCCCACCCCACTGTAATATCCACATCTCCCCCACTGTAATATCCACATCTCCCCCACTGTAATATCCACATTTCCCCCCACTGTAATATCCATATCTCCCCACATCTCCCCCACTGTAATATCTATATCTCCACCACTGTAATGTCCACATCTCCCCCACTGTAATACCCACATCTCCCCCCACTGTAATATCCACATCCCCCCCACCCCACTGTAATATCCACATCTCCCCCACTGTAATATCCACATCTCCCCCACTGTAATATCCACATCTCCCCACATCTCCCCCCACTGTAATATCCACATCTCCCCCACTGTAATATCCACATCTCCCCCACTGTAATGTCCACATCTCCCCCACTGTAATATCCACATCTACCCACATCTCCCCCACTGTAATATCCACATCTCCCCCATACTGTAATGTCCACATCTCCCCCTATACTGTAATATCCTCATCTCTCCACTGTAATGTCCACATCTCCCCCAGTGTAATGTCCACATCTCCCCCACTGTAATATCCACATCTCCCCCACTGTAATATCCACATCTCCCCCACCCCACTGTAATATCCACATCTCCCCTACTGTAATATCCACATCTACCCCACTGTAATATCCACATCTCCCCCACTGTAATATCCACATCTCCCCCCACTGTAATATCCACATCTCCCCCACCCCACTGTAATATCCACATCTCCCCCACTGTAATATCCACATCTCCCCCACTGTAATATCCACATATCCCCCACTGTAATATCCACATCTCCCCCAGTGTAGTATCCACATCTCCCCCACTGTAATATCCACATCTCCCCCACTGTAATATCCACATCTCCCCCACTGTAATATCCACATCTCTCCACTGTAATGTCCACATCTCCCCCAGTGTAATGTCCACATCTCCCCCAGTGAAATATCCACATCTCTCCACTGTAATGTCCACATCTCCCCCAGTGTAATATCCAGATCTCCCCCAGTGCAATATCCACATCTCCCCCAGTGCAATATCCACATCTCCCCCAGTGCAATATCCACATCTCCCCCAGTGCAATATCCACATCTCCCCCCACTGTAATATCCACATCTCCCCCCACTGTAATATCCACATCTCCCCCACTGTAATATCCACATCTCCTCCCACTGTAATATCCACATCTCCTCCCACTGTAATGTCCACATCTCCCCCCACTGTAATGTCCACATCTCCCCCCACTGTAATATCCACATCTCCTCCACTGTAATATCCATATCTTCCCCACTGTAATATCCATATCTCCCCCACTGTAATATCCACATCTCCCCCAGTGTAATATCCACATCTCCCCCCACTGTAATATCCACATCTCCTCCCACTGTAATATCCACATCTCCTCCCACTGTAATATCCACATCTCCTCCCACAGTAATATCCACATCTCCCCCACTGTAATATCCACATCTCAGCCTCCCCCATACATCAGTCTGCTCAGCCCCCCACCCCCCTTCCCCCTGATGTCCTCAGACCACCACATCACAGCCTTTAATAACTCCATTTTAATGTCCTCAGCGAGTCATTACACACTTTCCTACTTTCCAGACTAGTGTCCTCACTCCCTGCAACTTCGCCCCCTCCCTCACTTACCTTGCACAGACCGAAGATCAGAGGGAGGCACGGAATGTCTCGGATGGAGGGCGGGTGTTGCAAGATGTAATATCCACATCTCCTCCACTGTAATATCCACATCTCCCCCACTGTAATGTCCACATCTCCCCCAGTGTAGTATCCACATCTCCCCCACTGTAATATCCACATCTCTCCACTGTATTGTCCACATCTCCCCCACTGTAATATCCACATCTCCCCCACTGTAATGTCCACATCTCCCCCAGTGTAATATCCATATCTCCCCCGCTGTAATGTCCACATCTCCCCCACTGTAATATACACATCTCCCCCACTGTAATATCCACATCTCACCACTGTAATGTCCACATCTCCCCCACTGTAATATCCACATCTCCCCAAGTGTAATATCCACATCTTCCCCAGTGTAATATCCACATCTCCCCCACTGTAATATCCACATCTCCCCCACTGTAATGTCCACATCTCCCCCACTGTAATATCCACATCTCCCCCAGTGTAATATCCACATCTCCCCCACTGTATTGTCCACATCTCCCCCACTGTAATGTCCATATCTCCCCCACTGTAATGTCCACATCTCCCCCAGTGTAATATCCATATCTTCCCAGTGTAATGTCCACATCTCCCCCACTGTAATGTCCACATCTCCCCCAGTGTAATATCCATATCTCCCCCACTGTAATGTCCACATCTCCCCCACTGTAATGTCCACATCTCCCCCACTGTAATGTCCACATCTCCCCCACTGTAATGTCCACATCTCCCCCAGTGTAATGTCCACATCTCCCCCACTGTAATGTCCACATCTCCCCCCATGTAATATCCACATCTCCCCCACTGTAATATCCACATCTCTCCACTGTAATATCCACATCTCTCCCACTGTAATGTCCACATCTACCCCAGTGTAATATCCACATCTCCCCCACTGTAATATCCACACCTCCCCATTGTAATATCCACATCTCTCCCACTGTAATATCCACATCTCCCCCTCACTGTAATATCCACATCTCCTCCCACTGTAATGTCCACATCTCCCCCACTGTAATATCCACATCTCCCCCACTGTAATGTCCACATCTCCCCCACTGTAATGTCCACATCTCCCCCACTGTAATGTCCACATCTCCCCCACTGTAATGTCCACATCTCCCCCATACTGTAATGTCCACATCTCCCCCACTGTAATGTCCACATCTCCCCCACTGTAATATCCACATCTCCCCCACTGTAATATCCACATCTCCCCCCCACTGTAATATCCACATCTCCCCCCACTGTAATGTCCACATCTCCCCCACTGTAATATCCACATCTCTCCCCCACTGTAATGTCCACATCTCCCCCAGTGTAATATCTACATCTCCCCAATGTAATATCCACATTAGACTTGTGCACAACGGAAAAATTCGTTCCGTTTCGGTTCGTTTCTTTCCGGTCCTGTTGATTCGTAATCATTCGTAATTTTGCTAGACGGGATTTTTCGTGTTCGGACTCATTCGTATTTTTGCAAGCGACATTTTTCGTTGAATTTTTTGTTGCTTTATAATTCGTACTTTCGGTAGAGTACGTTGTTTTTCGTTGATTCTGGACACAACTCCTACTTTCGTAACTTTTTTTGGGTTCGTACTTTCGGTAGAGTACGTTGTTTTTCGTTGATTCTGGACACAACTCCTACTTTCGTAACTTTTTTTGGGTTCGTACTTTCGGTAGAGTACGTTGTTTTTCGTTGATTCTGGACACAACTCCTACTTTCGTAACTTTTTTTGGGTTCGTTGATTCGTAATTTTCCGTGTCTCTCTCACAACGACGCTGCCTATTATGCCTAATGTGCTTCGAATGGATTTGTACTTTTCTAAATACATAGCGGTTATTTGTAACGATTCGAAATCTCGTATTTTACTTTCGTTTTTTACATGCGGCTATAGGCTCCGCCCCTGTACACCATTTTGAGAGGGTTCAGCAAGGTGAGGGAGAAGCAGAGAACAGAGCAGAGTGAGTGTTATTGTGCTTCGAATGGATTTGAAATCTCGTATTTTACTTTCGTTTTTTCATGCGGCTATAGCCTCCGCCCCTGTACACCATTTTGAGAGGGAGTTCAGCATGGTGAGGGAGAAGCAGAGAGCAGAGTGAGTGTTATTGTGCTTCGAATGGATTCGTACATTCGTAACTTTTTTCATAACGAATTATGCCGAAGACCTTCGGGCATTCGCTATTTTGCGGTATAATTTATTTCGGATTCGGTTTTATTCGTAATTGCTCTGTTCGGAAATTCGAATGCTTCCGAATGTCCGAAAGTTGCTAAATTCGGACGAATTTTGATTCGTTACGAAACGAATTGCACAAGCCTAATCCACATCCCCTTCACTGTAATGTCCACATCTCCCCCACTGTAATGTCCACATCTCCCCCACTGTAATGTCCACATCTCCCCCACTGTAATATCCACATCTCCCCCAGTGTAATATCTACATCTCCCCAATGTAATATCCACACCTCCCCCACTGTAATATCCACATCTCTCCACTGTAATGTCCACATCTCCCCCACTGTAATGTCCACATCTCCCCCACTGTAATGTCCACATCTCCCCCACTGTAATATCCACATCTCCCCCACTGTAATATCCACATCTCCCCCACTGTAATATCCACATCTCCCCCACTGTAATATCCACATCTCCCCCACTGTAATGTCCACATCTCTCCCACTGTAATGTCCACATCTCCCCCACTGTAATATCCACATCTCTCCCACTGTAATATGCACATCTCCCCCCCACTGTAATATGCACATCTCCCCCCCACTGTAATATCCACATCTCCTCCCACTGTAATGTCCACATATCTCCCCCCACTGTAATATCCACATATCTCCCCCACTGTAATATCCACATCTCCCCCACTGTAATATCCACATCTCCCCCACTGTAATATCCACATCTCAGACTCCCCTATACATCACAGTCTGCTCAGCCCCCCGCCCCCCCTTCCCCCTGATGTCCTCAGACCACCACATCACAGCCTTTAATAACTCCATTTTAATGTCCTCAGCGAGTCATTACACACTTTCCTACTTTCCAGACTAGTGTCCTCACTCCCTGCAACTTCGCCCCCTCCCTCACTTACCTTGCACAGACCGAAGATCAGAGGGAGGCACGGAATGTCTCGGATGGAGGGCGGGTGTTGCAAGATGGTGATTGGTTTCTAAGACCGCCCTTCATCCTAGCAGCCAATGACCTGCTTGTTTACCTCTGGCAGCTCCGCCCTCCATCCAGAACTGTCCCGCCTCCCTCTGTCGGCTCTGTGTGAGGATTACAGAGACTGCAGGGGAAAAAAAGGCTGCTAAATGGCGGTACCCGCGGCAGGCCGCACAGGAGAGTGAGGCGGTCCGCATTTCGCCCGCGGTCCGCCATTTAGTGATGCCCGTGCTATAGTCTTACAGTACACAATATTAGCTCACTGCGCAACCTGATGCCGAGTAGGAGTCTTAGGTTTGCCTGGGTCAATCCACAGGAATGCTTACAGCCCACAGCTCTGTGTCCAAGGACAGAAGGCTCTGGCGTGCTGAGCTTTTTAAAACGAGCCTATTGGCGCCTGCGCACAGGTGTGCTGTGCACGCGCACAGGCATGAGCAACCACCGCCCTCCCTCTTCTCATCCTGCCTATTGGACAGTCAAAGTGCGCTCCCGGAGCACGCGCGCACCGACTTTCATGGCGGTGGCCAGGGCGAGAGAGGAAAGAGAGCAGACCACTGGGGGCTTTGTGGAACCCCTGTTACGTGTTTTGTGGCAGAGCCTGCAGCGGAGGTGAGTGGCTTTTTATTCTGACCGACTTCACTGAGCGTGTTCCTGGATGGCTTTATAAGAATACACCAGGTATGTAACTTACTCCCTCTGGTGGTGAAAACCAGGTAAGACATCCTACTCACAGAAGATAACATTTAAAAAAAAAACATTTATCTTCCTTTACCTTATCCGCGCCTCAGGAAAGCTGCTGAAAAGCAGATCCAGCCCTCACCATCATGGCGGGTAATGTTTTGCCAACCTTCAGGTTTCCATGGGTTCCCACTCAGAGGAACCTCATGCCTGGACCTGTAGAAGTCTCCACCAGTAACTTTTCGTGCCACAGTTGCATTAGTACACCAAAGCCTGGATCCCAGAGCCCAGACCTCCGCAGAGAGACATTACAGGCAAACCTTGTTTCTTCTTTACACGAGGCCCGGGTACCACCCATCTTAGGCCTTTGATATCAGCCAGAGGCATGGATCCGGTAATAGCTCTTAGGTCTCCGCAGAAACCATCAAAGAGTTTTTCTTCTTAGCACATGTTCAACATGACCAACCACCTTAGACACTGGCGAAAAAACTGAGGTACTCTCCATTTGGGAGGTGTTATGTAGGGGAGGAACTCAATTCTGATTGGATTTGCCAGTGTCCGATCACCTGTGGTGACTACATAACCCATTAAGTAATTAAGGCTCTGTGTCCCGTGATGTATGAGCAAGAAATAATGGAAGCAGAGAGATGGATACATACGGTTAAAGACCAACAGAATAAATTTAAAGATACGTGGGCAGGTTGGCTGGATTAAACCCTTTTGGGGACAATGCTGCATTATGGATCAGATAGTCTGTGAGATGCATCTGGTGGGGGGAAATTGGGAGGAGGTGTGGGATTTTCTTCTTTTTTTTGTCTCTTTTTTTTCCTCCTTTGGGAGGCACATTGGAGAGATGATTGATGTCATTAAAAGAAGAGGATAAGTTATGATCGTAAATTAGGCACAGGATGGGCAACACATAATGTAATCACATAAAGAAGGGAAGATTGAAGTAAAAGTTGGATAGGTATAAAAATGAAATAGTAGCATGAGATTATATTGAATTAAAACACTAAAGATAATAAGACATGAAAATAGTAATTCGAAATTATACACTTTTTTTTTTCTTTATTTCTTTATTTACTTTTTTTGTATTGTTGGTTGTTTGACACACGTACAAGGGCGCTGCAAAACCCCCTTCTTAATTATACTTTGAATAATGTTTTGCACAAATTGAGTTTTGGTTATGGGTAGGTAAGAGGGTGGGCTTTTTCCTTTTTTTCTTCTTTCTCTCTTCTACAGAGGGCATAATCAAGGACCCAGTGTGTTTTCTTGGGGTGGTGGGGGGGGGGGGGGGTATAGATATTTTGTGCAATATGTATTTCTATGTTGTATGTTGGAATTTGTCTTAATAAAGAAAAAGTCACTGGTGGCCACACACACTTGACACCATCTGAACCAAATGTATCTTGGTCTCATCAGGCCACAGGACATGGTTCCAGTAATCCATGTCTTTACTCTGCTTGTCTTCAGCAAACTGTTTGTGGGCTTTCTTATGCATCATCTTTAGAAGAGGCTTCCTTCTGGGACAACAGCCATGCAGACCAATTTGATGCAGTGTGCGGCGTATGGTCTGAGCACTGACAGGCTGACCCCCCCACCTCTTCAACCTCTGCAGCAATGCTGGCAGCACTCATTTGTCTATTTCCCAAAGACAACCTCTGAATATGACGCTGAGCACGTGCAACTTTTTTGGTCGACCATGGCGAGGCCTGTTCTGAGTGGAACCTGTACTCTTAAGCCGCTATATGGTTTTGGCCACTGTGCTGCAGCTCAGTTTCAGGGTCTTGGCAAACTTATTTTAGCCTAGGCCATCTTAATGTAGAGCAACAATTCTTTTTTTTTTCGGATCCTCAGAGTTCCATGAGGTGCCATGTTGAACTTCCTGTGAACAGTATGAGAGAGTATGAGCGATAACATCAAATTTAACACATCTGAGACCTTGTAACGAGTCACATGACACAGGGAAGTAAAATTGGCTAATTGGGCCCAATTTGGACATTTTCACTTAGGGGTGTACTCACTTTTGTTGCCAGCAGTTTAGACATTATAGGCGGCATGTTGAGTTTTTTGAGGGGACAGCAAATTTACACTGTTATACAAACTGTACACTCACTACTTTATATTGTAGCAAAGTGTAATTTCTTTAGTGCGGTCACATAAAAAGATATAATAAACTATTTTCAAAAATGTAAGGGGTGTAAGATACTGTGTGTGTATAATATATATATATATATACAGTACCTTGAAAAAGTATTCATATCTCTTGAAATTTTCCATATTTTGTCATGTTACAACCAAAAACATAAATGTATTTCATTGGGATTTTATGTAATAGACCAACACAAAGTGGCACATAATTGTGAAGTGGAAGGAAAATGATTTTTCCAAATTTTTTCCAAATAAATATCTGAAAAGTGTGGCATGCTTTTTTGATTAATGATCTCCTTGCCCAGCCTGTCTGTTTGGGTGGATGGCCATGTCTTGGTAGGTTTGCAGTTGTGCCATACCTTTTTCCATTTTTGGATGATAGATTGAACAGTGCTCTGGGAGATATTCAAAGCTAGGGATATTTTTTTATAACCTAACCCTGCTTTAAACTTCTCCACAACTGTATCCCAGAGCTGTCTGGTGTGTTCCTTGGCCTTCATGGTGCTGTTTATTCACTAAGGTTCTTTAACAAACCTCTGAGGGCTTCACAGAACAGCTGTATTTATACTGAGATTAAATTGCACACAGGTGGACTCTATTTACTAATTAGGTGACTTCTAAATGGGCAATTGGTTCCACTAAATTTTAGTTAGGGGTATCGGAGTAAAGGGTGCTGAATACAAATGCATGCCACACTTTACAGATATTTATTTGTAAAAAAATTGAACACCATTTATCATATTCCTTACACTTCACAATTATGTGACACTTTGTGTTGGTCTATCAAATAAAATCCCAATAAAATACATTCATGTTTTTGGTTGTAACATGACAAAATGTGGTAAATTTCAAGGGCTATGAATACTGTATATATAAATATATTTTTTTATCTGAGTATAGATTTTTGTTTTCCCTAATCATATGTAAAGCCATTGTGTCTAAAACACTTCTATGCAATTTTTTTTTTTTTTTGTGGGTATTCTTTAATGTGTTGGCTAAAAAAATTAATGCAAAAAAAATAATAATACAAATAAAAAAAGTTTTCACATAAAAAACAAAACAAAAAATAAAACCACAATAAAGAGTTAATACAGTTAATAACTCATTCGGACATCAAAGGGTTAATAATTGGCTAAATAGGCTTTATAATAAATAGAAAAGGGGGGCGTGTCCGGACTTAAAGCAGGGAAGACGTGTTGGTGCTGAGCTCTGCACCCAAGGAGACAATCCTTTGCCATCCCGTGCTTATTTCACTTCGGTGATTCTAAAAAACACACACATCCGTACCTGGACATCTCCTACAGCAGCCCCGGCCGGTTCTGCGGAGTTTGTAAGACCGAATCCGCGTCGGGAGTGCGGCTGGTTCAACACTGCCGAGGCCCGCCGCCATCTTGAGGCCTGCGGGGCCTCCAGCGATCCCCGAGCCTGCCTGCCGAGACCCGTGAGGAAATCGGGCGCTCCATCCTGACCCATCACACCTCCGGAGGCATACAGCAGTCATAGCCTGGGAAGGAAGGCTCCGTGATCCGGCGGCCCGACGCCATCTTGAGGCCTACAGACCCGGCTACATCCACCCCTCTCAGGTACTGTGACATCCACCCATCCCTTACTATTGAGCTAGAGACGACACTCCCAGTGCTGACTGCCTGCTTAGACACATATACTGGGATATATCGCTTGTCCTTAGTAGGGAGGATGTGACCCAAACGGAGCTGAGCTCTCCCGGACGGCGGCCGTTTTTAGGACAGTCCGCGGCTTCGGCCTATTCCTGGAAGATGGCGGCCATCTTGCTACACCCAAAATCTCACTACATTTGATCTCGACCTGTTTCAGCTCCTCTGTCGCCCAGTTCTTTTTACACAAGGCTCATACTACTTCCCCCTTCTCACAGCCACTACAGGGATCCCCTCTCTTTGACTAACAGGTACCTAACGAGCACTTAGTGGCCACCTTCCTACACCCTGTAGTCCAATCACTGCTTCTGTGTCTCTCTCCACTACCTGACCTGCACATCCCTTTGATACAAGAGCTCCCCGGTCTGCACAACTACCCCCCTTGCTGAATCGATACCGGTTACACAGCCCCCCCCTGGGCAGCTAGCCTGTGCATGGCGCTAAGAGGATGCACTTAAACTGAACTCCGTCTAGCTCTCGGCCTAAAGACAACCAGCAATGCCATCTAAAGGCTCTACCTCCCGTTCAACTTTAGGTAAACGTTCCGCAAAATCTTCGACTCTGCATCAAACCACAGTTGGTTCCATCAAACGTTTCCTAGCAGCGGAGCGTGAGAGTCCCAGCTCCCGTATTAACAAAACCAGAACCTCAAGATCACTTATCTCTCCAGCTTCACACGCCGCCTCTGTCCGCGAAAGCTCCCCAGCCTCATCCTGCGGTTCGGAGTTACTGGAGGACCCCGGTTCCCCCGCTGGCTCAGATATGTCCTCTTTAGTGAGTGAACTTAAGAAGGAGATGGCGGGCATGTTTCACAGTATAGAAAAATCTATCAAAAAGGAGATTTCTGCGGTTAGAGCGGACATGGCGCATTTACTCGTCAGAGTAGAGGAAACAGAGCAACGCCAAGACTCACACAAAGTGGCTATTAAAGAACTGCAGGAGTCTGTCACTCACTTAGCATACGCCCACAGGGCATCACTATACAAACTCGAGGACCTTGAGAATCGCAACCGCAGAAACAACTTGCGTGTCCGCGGACTGCCGGAAGCGACCAGAGATAATGATCTAGAACCCTCAATCTGAGGCATCTTTAATACTATTTTAGGTAATCCGGTTACGGATCCTCTGCGATTTGACAGGGTCCACCGTGCCTTGAGGCCTCGCAATATCTCCTCTGACCAACCCAGAGACGTGATCTGTCGTCTCCATTATTTTGAAGATATAAATACCATCATGACCAAGCTGCGGAACACCCCTAGCATTGACTTTGATGGAGCTACCATTAACATATTTCCGAATATAGCTAAGGAGACCCTTGACCGCCACAGGGCTCTAAAACCTCTCTTAGTTAATTCCATCACCCCTCATCTGTTCTATCAATGGGGTTTTCCTGCGTGTTTGATAGCTACTAAGAATGGCCGTTCCTTCACATTGCGTTTTTTTGAAGATCTTCCTACCTTCCTTCAGGATCTACACCTGCCGCACATGGAGCTGCCGGGTTGGCAGAACCCCGTACCTACTTTTTCTGCCCCCACATCCTCTCAATGGTGGAAAACCCCAGCCAAACAAAGGCGTGTTTCTACCCCGGGCTCATCTCAGCAAAATGGGTGAGATATATTTTGCTGTAGCCATTCATCCCCTTTGCTACCTTTTCGTCCGGTATGGTTGGTAGCCTGAGTTTCAAATTCATATGTGCTCTCTTCCATGTCAAGAGTCTGACTCATCTCACTGAACACTCTCTGGTATATCTCTGAAGTACTGTTATGATCATATCGAGTTCTATACGTATTACCTCTTTAGTCCCTGACCATCTTATATAGTGAGACGACTCGATGTCTGGAGAGTGTTGCATTCATGTTTTGTTCATTGCTTGTTCCTACAAATGTTAATTTCACTTTTTTACAGGCCGTTTGCTGACGGAGCTTCATACTCTATGCTGATGCCCTTCCAAAGGCGTTTGCTTCCTGCCCCTCTCCTCCTGGGGTTGGTGGGAGTTGGCAGTCTTCATATTCTCCTTCTTACCTTTTACTTGGAACTCCTTTTGACTGCCTGCTTCCCTCATCCCCACTGGGACCACCGCAGATTTCTGCGTGAACCTTACTTCAATCCCAATTGCTCTATAGTTTGCTACAATGTGTTTCATGTGTATTTTTTCTCCTCTTTCTTTCCTCTCTCTTTTCTGGTTCCTCTTCATCCCCTTCTTTTTGTCCCTTTTTCCCTCCCCTTCGTATACTGCTGGCACGCATGGTTATATAAATTGCTGGTCCACTTTTCACTGATGACATGGCTACTCTAAAAATCCTCTCTTATAATGTAAGAGGCCTTAGCGTGGCCACTAAGAGACACCAAGTATTGCGTGAACTGAAAAGTTCCGCCTTTTCTATTGCTTTCCTTCAAGAAACCTACTTGACTCATACTACATCTGTACAATTATACTCACAACACTATCCACAATGGTACTACAGTTTATCAGACACTAACTAAAGTTTTATTGACATGTTAGTGGATGATCATGGTCGCTTCCTGTTTGTCAAAGGAGATATTGGTAATACTAGATGTTTACTGTCCTAACCACAACCAACCCGCTTTCTTTACTCAAATACTTTCAAAACTTTCACAATTTGCTGAAGGGTTGATGGTCCTTGCGGGGGATATAAAGATGCCTCTAGATCCTACTATTGATACCTCCCAAGGCCGTTCTAGTATCCCATTCAAAAGATTAGCACAAGTTAAAAAAAAACTCCTAGATCTCCAACTTATGGACGCCTGGCGTCTTCTGCATCCCAAAGGAAAAGATTACTCACACTTTTCTAAAACACATAATTCTTACTCTAGAATAGATAATATTTTCCTGGATAATTTTCACCTCCCTCTCCTACATTCAGCCTGCATTGGAACTGCTACTCTTTCTGACCATGCCCCTGTTTCTATATGCTTGACCATGCCCGATTTGCCTCATCGCCCCAATAATTGGAAGCTCAATGACTCCCTTATCACTAACTCAACTGAGGTTTCCATTTTATCTACTACTCTAACTCAATATTTTAAGGAAAACTCTACTTCAGACACTTCCCCCTCTGTTCTATGGGAAGCACATAAGGCCTCAATGAGAGGTAGTCTTATTGAATTGGGCGCGAGGAGAAAGAAAGAACATGGTCAGCAGCTTAAACAGGTCCTACAACAAATTGCTGAATTAGACAAGAAACACAAACTTTCACTGCATGTTTCACACCTTGAAGCGCTCACCCTTAAAAGAGAAGAACTCAAATCTCTCCTCACCCTTGAAACTAAGAGGAAATTTCATTACATCTCCCAAAAAATATATGAATGGGGTAACAAACCAGGTAAACAACTGGCCAGATCTATCACAGCCAAAAAAACCCTATCCTTTATACCCAAAATAAAATTGCCATCAGGGGATTTAGTACATACTACCCCCCAAATTTCAAAGGCCTTCAGGGAATTCTACGCTGACTTATACAATGTGAAAGGTGGCCTGGCTTCTTTATCACTGTCAGAAAAGCGTGCGCGTATCCTTACCTATCTTAAGGAAGCCAACCTCCCAAAATTGTCAAAGTCGGCCCTCCATGAACTGGAAGCCAATTTTTCCGTCGAGGAATTTCGCCGCGCGCTAAAATCCTCTCCTTCTGGTAAAGCCCCTGGGCCGGATGGTTTCACTATCCTATATTATAAAACCTTTAGTGACATTTTACTTCCCCATCTCACAGCTTATGCAAATTCAATTTCCCACATATCTGGCCTTCGCCCGGAATCCCTTTCTGCCCACATCACCGTTATTCCTAAACCTGACAAAGACCCTACTCTATGTAGTAGCTATAGCCCCATCTCCCTTCTTAATGTGGACACCAAACTCTTTGCAAAGGTTATGGCAAATAGATTGCTCCCCCTTCTACCCAAGTGGGTTTCAGCTGATCAAACTGGTTTTATTCCCAAAAGAGAGGCTAGAGATAATTCGCTTCGCACTCTATCCTTAATCCACTACGTTCGCAGGTGCTCCCAGTCCACCCTTCTTCTTTCCACTGATGCTGAAAAAGCATTTGATAGGGTGGACTGGGACTACCTTAAAACTACTCTTCGTTTTTTTGGCCTTGGCCCCAAAATGTTCTACAGTATTTCCTCCCTCTACTCCAACCCCACCGCGCATATACGTATAAATGGCTCCTTAAGCGATCCCTTCACATTACATAATGGAACCAGACAGGGATGCCCCCTATCCCCCTTTTTGTTTGCTATTTCTCTTGAACCCTTTCTGGCCACAATTAGACAAAATAGGAATATCCACGGCATCAAAGTTGGTAATAGACTTCATAAATATGCTGCCTATGCTGACGATATTTTGTTTTTTATCCAACAACCACGCATCTCATTGCCAAATTTGATGTCTGAATTCTCTACCTTCCAAACACTATCTAACTTTAAAATCAATCTGTCAAAGTCTGAAATTCTAAATATTACAGTTCCCCAATCGGTAGCTGAGCAATTAAAACCACTATTCCCCTTTTGCTGGGAAACCACACGCATGAAATACCTTGGCATATACCTTACCCCTCATCTGAATTCCCTTTTTAGGCATAATTATATTCCTCTGCTAAACACCATCAGAGCAGATCTTCGGAAATGGTCTTCCCTCTCACATTCATGGCTAGGTAAGGTTAACATAATCAAGATGAACATACTCCCTCCGCATTCTCTTCATTTTACAAATGATCCCCTTACGGGTTCCCATAGGCTTCTTTACACTGTTGCAGACCATGGTCAGCCGCTTTGTATGGAGAGATGGTCATCCAAGGGTCTCCGGGGGGGGTCCTTTTTCGGGCTAAATGCTCCGGGGGATTATCCTTACCCAATTTTAAAGCCTATTATAACGCCGTTATACTATCACGTATAGCTGATTGGAAATATGCCATTGATTCTAAATTATGGGTACAACTGGAATACTCTCTGTGTGATTCGGATCTTTTTGCGGTCCCTTGGGTGCCACGCTCTTTTAGAAACCTTTCCCACAATGTCTCGCCTCTTACTATATCCTCTTTGGACGTATGGGATGGACTCCATAAAAAATTTACATGGGCTTATGACTCTCCACTGACCCCCCTCCTACATCATAAATATTTCATGCCAGGCTCCATTGACCCGGGTTTCCAATCCTGGTCACCCGGAGGCCCTCTCCTCTTGCACCATGTCCTTTCCCTTAATACTCTTAAACCCTTAACTGAAATTCTGGGCCATGGATCAATCACATTTATGGACAAATGGAGATATAACCAACTGAATTGTTTTCTTAAATCTCTCCCCCAACCACTGAGGGGAATCCAGGATCTCAATAGTATTGAACATGTATTCCTTCATAAAGAAGCCCCTTTACATTGTACCTCCCAGTTTTACAAAGCACTTATCGAATTACAAAGTCCTAAGTACCCAAACTACCTGACCAGATGGGAGACCGACCTAGGTGCTGCCATCACGGACAAGAAAAAGGACAAAGTTCTCCAACTCACTCATGTCTCCTCATTGGCTTCTTCCATGGCAGAATCTAACTTTAAAGTCCTTACTAGGTGGCACCATACACCTGTCAAACTCCACCGCATGTTCCCTGTCAATTCCCCGCTATGTTGGAGAAACTGTGGGCAGGACGCCACCCACGCTCACATTTGGTGGTTTTGTCCCCTCATCCGTCCTTACTGGTCTGCAGTGATTGACCTGATTTACCAGGTCACCGAAGTTAAATTACCGTTGGACCCCTGGATAGTGCTATTTCACGCTACCTCAAGACCCGTGGGTAAATACAAACGCTCGCTCATTCCACACCTCCTTAATACAGCTAAAGCCATCATACCTTCCCTTTGGGGTAAGCCTACAACTCCAACCATAAAGTCCTGGATACAAAAGGTCTCTGAAGTAAGCCACATGGAAGAACTCACTCACGTCGCAAGGGACACTACTAAACAATATACCTCAACCTGGGCCCCATGGTCCTCATTTCTTTCTACCCAATGCTACAAAGACATCATTCTTTCAACCCCAGAGGTTACCTTTGCTTCCTAGACAATCTTGCTGCTACTCCCATTGTCTTACTTGTACTATAGCAGGAGGATTTAACCTCCATTTAAGGTTTAGTTATCTTATATGCCATAGCAATGTGTTCATTAATGTTGCCGAGTGTGCCAGCTCCCTTACCTGACCCCTCCTCCCCAACTCTACACCTCCTTCCTCTCATCTCCTTGCCTTTCTCTTATTCTCCCCCTTCTCCCACTCTTCTCTATCTTGTTTTTTTAAGTTGTTCATTTTCTTAAGATTGGGTTGCTCAAGATGTCATTATTGTGATCCTGACTGACTCTCGTTGTAAGCTAACCCCAACGAATTATCATTCTTGTATCCTATTTTATTACTGTATCTATGTTTTCTTTTCAATAAAAAATATATTAAACAAAAAAAAAAATAGAAAACTTTTTTCTATACAGTTGCAGGTTTTCTAGATCTGAAATTATGTGCAGATCAGTGGCGGCTGGTGCTCAAAATTTTTGGGGGGGCGCAAACAAACTGAAAAAAATAAAAAATAAACATCAATTGCAGCCACTGTTCCATCAAACGGAGCCACTGTGCCATCAAACGCAGCCACTGTGCCATCAAACACTGCCACTGTGCCATCAAACGCAGCCACTGTGCCATCAAACGCTGCCACTGTGCCCATCAAATGCAGCCACTGTTACATCAAATGCTGCCCCTGTGCCCATCAAATGCTGCCACTGTGCCCATACATTGCAGCCACTGTGCCCTCAATTGCAGCCACTGTGCCCTCAAACGCTGCCACTCTGCCCATCAAATGCTGCCAGTGTTCCCATCATACGCTGCCACTGTGCCATCAAATGCTGCCAGTGTGTACCATCAAATGCTGCCAATCAGGTGACAGGTAACAGACCCGAGCACCTGATTGACGGAGAGGCGGTTCAGTGTTAGGAAAGTGAATATTCATTTGCTTTCCTAACATAGCTGGGTGAACTGCGAGCGCCAAGCATAGTGCTCGCTGTTTACCTTTTTTGATGCCTATTAGAGCCTATGGCTCTAATCAGGTGCTTGAAAAATACCCCCCAAAAAGGGGCCGAAAATAGACCCCGAAAAGGGGCCAGGCACCTGAATAAGGGGTGGCAACGGCGGCAGGAGAGAGGCGGCGGCGCCCGTACGCCCTTATGGACGCACCGCCACTGGTGCAGATCATAAGACAAATCTTTGATTTGCACATAAAAACTAACCAAAACATGGTAACAGTATTGTTACAATGTATTTATGAGCAAAGCTTGTCAACATTGTATGCAGGTTTCATCCATACAGCAGTAATGGATCACGAGGTGAAAATAAAGGAAAATAAGCCTAAAAAATTATATTAAAGCAGCCACCACATTTAAAGGAGAAGTATGGGTTTCCAGCTTATTTTATATTCATACTTGTAAAAAATTGTGCATGCACCCAGTGCATGTGTAGAGGGGGCGCTAACCACTGTGTTGGAATTAAATAACACCTGTGAATATGTAATACAAATACCTAATGTGGCAAAAAAACAATAATATAATATCAACCCAAAATAAATTGCAATCAGATTCTGCTCACTGCAGCTCTACTGCTAGAGCTCAGTTAAACTGGAAACCACCTAAATAATTGACACACCTACTGATGTGTGTCAAAATATTGGTTGTGACAATGTTCATAAAATGTCCTCATTCAATGTCCATATAAATAAACAATATTAATTCCAAATGTTCATATTATTCAATGATGCAAAATCTGTGATAAACTTGATCCAATCCAAACATTATCTTGTAGTGAAAGCCTTCACCAAATCTTAATGTGTAACACCCAATAGTGCTATAAGGAGATTGGCCGCTTACCAGATCATGTTGACTCATTTAATTAAAAAGGAGTCAATAACGCTTGTTGCAAGTGCCACTTGCTAAATGGATAGAGATGTCAATGGTATAACTGAGAATTCCTGCCTCTTAGAGATTCAGGCGTGGATGTGCGAAACATGTAGGAGAGAAAGTCGGCAATAGTGTAATACCGTTTTAATGGATAAAAAATAAAAAGTGGACAGACAAATGCCCTGTAACGGGAGGGCCCGGGGAACCCAGAATCTCTTAGAAAGTATGAGATACCCTTGCTTCAGCTTCCCCAATGCCTCTTATGTGTAAACCACCCTGTGTCTCTATTAGGGGCACAGGGTGAATGAAAACCCCACTATGATCTGTACTAATCAGATTCAATGCTGTATATACGTTGTTGTGACAGGGGTCATTTTGGGCACAGGGTGAGCCAGGAAATAATGGACATTGAGAATATGTATTGGATTGTTTTAAAATGGGTCTGTGATATTATTCCCCAATATTTCCCAGGATCTGTAAATAACTATTTTGTTGATCCTGAACTCAACAGGTTAAATTAGGAGATGCTGATGTGTCACCTGTCTGCTTGTGTAAAGTTAATGAACCTCAATTATGCTACAGATCCTTTCATTGTGAGATGTGTATTGGGAGCTCGTTATGTATCCATTGTGTGAAGTCTTTTGAGAAATGGGAGACAGTACAGCTAGCCTAAAAGGTCATGCATAATCATTTAAACTGAAATGTGGATTGGGAGACAAAAGCTAGCCTAAAAGATCATATGTCTGAGTCATCAAGCTGTAGTTAAGTAGATCATGCAAATTTGCTCTGGTCAAAGATGTATGGTGAGAAGAAAATAAGAAACTCCCCTCTATGTGTATAAAAGTTGCAATGTTTTTTTTGAATAAAGAGAGTCTATCTTGGGAAGATACAGAGCGTGTTGTCTCGTTCTTCCGGAAGGATTAATCCTATGGGAAGTGGTCGCCAGACTGTGGAGTATCAGTAGCGAATGTGTGTCCAGGAGAGGGAATATCGGAAACGGCGTTAGCCCTCTTTCAGATTTGGGGTGCCGTTACATGCCCCCTTACTTGTTACAGTGCCACAGATCCGGCACTGAGGCTGAATAGCTTGGTACAAGCGGGGTGTAGGGATCCGATTGGGAGAAGCGATCCTGAGGAACAATCGAAAGATCCGATCCGGCGTGCGTTCCACCTTCCTCGAGGACAGAACCAACGGGACCGGAAGTGTCGTCAGGAGTGTAGCCTAACGTCGCCTCGCCCCGACAGCTGTTTTGTGTTGCACGTCATCAGGAAGCGCTTCCTGATGACGTGCAACACGAAACAGCTGTCAAGGCGACGCTAGGGTACGCTCCTGACGACACTTCCGGTCCCGTTGGTTCTGTCCTCGAGGAAGGTGGAACGCACGCCGGATCGGATCTTTCGATCGTTCCTCAGGATCGCTTCTCCCGATCGGATCCCTACGCCCCGCTTGTACCAAGCTATCCAGCCTCAGTGCCGGGTCTGTGACACTGTAACAAGTAAGGGGGCATTTGTCTGTCCACTTTTTATTTTTTATCCATTAAAACGGTATTACACTATTGCCGGCTTTCTCTCCTACATGTTCCGCACATCCACGCCTGAGTCTCTAAGAGGCAGGAATTCTCAGTTATACCATTGACATCTCTGACCATTTAGCAAGTGGCACTTGCAACAAGCGTTATTGACTCCTTTTTAATTAAATGAGTCAACATGATCTGGTAAGCGGCCAATCTCCTTATAGCACTATTGGGTGTTACACATTAAGATTTGGTGAAGGCTTTCACTACAAGATAATGTTTGGATTGGATCAAGTTTATCACAGATTTTGCATCATTGAATAATATGAACATTTGGAATTAATATTGTTTATTTATATGGACATTAAATGAGGACATTTTATGAACATTGTCACAACCAATATTTTGACACACATCAGTAGGTGTGTCAATTATTTAGGTGGTTTCCAGTTTAACTGAGCTCTAGCAGTAGAGCTGCAGTGAGCAGAATCTGATTGCAATTTATTTTTGGGTTGATATTATATTATTGTTTTTTTGTCATATTAGGTATTTGTATTACATATTCACAGGTGTTATTTAATTCCAACACAGTGGTTAGCGCCCCCTCTACACATGCACTGGGTGCATGCACAATTTTTTACATGTTTGTTTCATATTTCTGGAATTTGGGGTAGCAGCTTATTATTATTTATCATTTATTTTTCAATTTGAGCGCGAGATTGTCTATTTACACCATTATATTCATACTTACCTCGGTGGATGGAGCATCAGACCGATGCTCCTTCTGTCCCCCGCCATCTGTGCACTGAGAACCGAGCCAGCGAACATCGCCGCTGGCTTGGTTCTCACAGATCCCCGAGAGGAAAGCCGCTGACTGTCAGTCAGCGTCTTTCCTCTCTGCTTCTCCATGCTCATTGGAGCGCTGAGCAGTGGAGAGGCGGGGAGAGGCTGTCTGAGCGTCTCAGCGGCTCGCTGAGACTGCCATCAATCAGGGCAGCTGGCGGATCCCGACATGGGAAGTCGTGATGACGCGCTGCCCTGACTGATGGCAGTGACGTCAGCGGAGAGCGAACTTCAGACCGCTCTCCGTTGAAAACGGGTCACAGGAGTGCAAAATGAATTGCACTCCTGTGACCCAGAGGAGAAGCCCAGCTTAAAAAGCTCAGGCTGGACTTCTCCTTTAAGAATTGGTAAGCTGGAATTTTTTTTTTTTTTTGTTTTGAGGTTAAATAGCTCTTTAAAGCCTTAGTTTAGTTTAATAAAGTCAGCACAGGGATGTTACTTACTGTCAGAGTCATATGTCCCCTGTGCTGCTGGCTCCTGATTAGTTGAAATCTTCCTCCTTCAATCATCTCACTACCCCTTCCGCAGTAATCTTTCAGTGCAGTGGTGTTACTAGAACTGAAGGAGCTATACCAGGCACTCAACAGGAGTGCTCGACTTTGCCTACCCTTTCCACTACCCTCCTCCATTCATAGAATCTATACTTTCTATGAATGACACACAATCTATAAATGGAGGACAGGTGCATGATTTCTAGGTCCCCCCCTCCATTCATAGATTGTGTTTCATCCATAGAAGCTATAGTACAGCTTTCATGTATGGATGTATGGAAGAGCTGGGCAGAAATGGTAGAAAAGTAGGGCAATCTTGATGAGTGACTGTCACAGCTCCCTCAGCTCTATTCACCACACCAGAAGATTATAGCATTAGGGGGTAGTGGGGGGATCAGTGGAGGAAGATTTTGTCAGGGCTGGGCTCAGCTCTCCCTTCTCAGTGCTCAGGTTGCTCAGCTGTCGGTTAATTGACAGCACTCATCATTCCACAGTGGCTCACCTTGTGTTCATTTCCTGCTCTTCAGTCCAGCCCACAGCCAGCCCCTTCTGGCTATTTAAACTGCCTGGCTCATTCATTCAGCACCTTCGCCTTGGTCAACATATCTACAGACTCTCTGCTGTATTCCTGTTAAAGACTTGCCTGCCTGACATCCCTTCTGGTTCCTGATTCTGTCTCCTGCCTCTGACTATGCTGATCTCTGGCTTCCTGATTTCCTGGCTTGTTCTGACTACCTAATTTGGCTACTGAATGCTGGCTATTTTTTGACTACATTTACTATTTGTACTATTTTTACCACTTTATTAAAAGGTGTGATTATTTACTGCATTTTCTGTTTCCGTCTGTTTCATGGTTCCTGACAGATTTCAACTAAACCAGTCGACATAAGCACAAGGGACACATCACACTGATAATTAGGTAAGTAAGGCTGGCCATACACAAGTCATTTTTATTCAACTCCCTGGTTAAACGAAAGAAAATGACTTTGTCCCCCCTCCACACACTTGATGTGGATGAGGGAATCCTGACTGCTGAGCCTTTGTATTTTGACAGCAGTGAGATTTGCCCACTGTCAAAATATATTCAGTGATGCTGATCGAGAGAAAATTTTCAAACTGGCTGGTATAGATCGACTTATGTACAACCATGGGAGAAAAATAAACCCTGGACTGCCGCACTCTATATAGACAGTTATTTATTCCAAAATTTCAAGTAAAAAATCCAAATTCAAAATAAATCCATAGATCCAAAACAACAAATGCAGATAGTGTGCATGCAGGGAAGGGTGGCTAACGCGTTTCACGTCACGAATTGACGCTTACTCATAGCTAGCCAGCACCTGTGTGAGTGACCGGGCGGAAGCAGCCATTTGGTGAATTCTCAAGCTTTTGAGCGATACGTTTTTCCTTTCTTATGTACAAACAGCCTGCCCATACATGGAACAAAATTCACCTGGTCCCTGCATAACTTGGCCAAATTTTGATCCATGTATGGCCAGCTTATTTAATGTCCCTTATGCTAAAAAAAATGTTAAAACTAAACTTAGGGTTTAACATTATTATTTGTACACTGTGTAAGGTCACT
Organism: Rana muscosa; assembly: GCA_029206835.1. Classification (NCBI taxonomy): domain Eukaryota; kingdom Metazoa; phylum Chordata; class Amphibia; order Anura; family Ranidae; genus Rana; species Rana muscosa. The sequence goes on along the minus strand of CM055127.1, from coordinate 280,837,494 downwards.
GCTATTTTTAGCTGCGCTTTACTGTCATTTTTGCAGCGGTGCTTTGCCGGCACTGCTCATTGATTTCAATGTGCAGGGGCTTTTTGAGCATCCTTCCAGCACACCGCTCCAGTTAGAAAGCCCTCGGGCTGGGGCGAGGGGCTTATTGGAATCTGGAAGCCCACTTTGAAAAGGGGGCCCCAGATCCCAGCCCCCCCCCATGTGAATGAGTATGGGGTAAAAAGTGAATAAAGACACAACACAAGTTTTTGATAATTCTTTTATTCAAAAATCCAAAATCCAAAAACAATGTCCCTCGTTGTAGATCCATCATCAATCATGATGCCTGTCTCAGCAGCTATCTGCCGTAACCCTGGTATTTTTTAGTACTGTGGTTGATTCTATGTCTGATAAAGCTGGTCCCGACAGCGGATTCGCCACAGGATCACTTTTAGAGGCTGCAGGAGAGGTGACCCCCCCTCCTGCCGCTTCTTGGTCATCTCCAAGCTTACCGGACCTGTCGGTTAGCCCAGAGCAGATCCGATCTGTTGGTTGCCTGGGCAGGAAGCCGAATGAGGACAAGATAGCCCCCACTCAGCTCTATGCCCTTGGAGGACGGGAGCGACGTCCGAGCTTACTGGACCTGTCGGTTAGCCCAGAGCAGATCCGATCTGTTGGGTGCCTGGGCAGGAAGCCGAATGAGGGCAAGATAGCCCCCACTCAGCTCTATGCCCTTGGAGGATGTCCGCCAATGATATGCGCCCTGCCTCTCCTGGAGAAACACAGAAAGAGGCAGAGCCTGGTGGATAAATACGCCTCTCCTTACCCTTCCCGACCCGCCGCAGTATGCAGTCAGATTGATACTGGAGCAGAAAGTCAGCTGATGAGCTGACAGCCAGTAGAGTGAAGAGGGAGGAGCTCTGCGAGGAGACCCCACGTCAGGAGAGGCATCACAGGAGGCACCTAAAGGGAGCAGAGAGACAGAGACACACTGAACATGGAGGAGGGGGAATCGACTGATACTGACAGCAAGTGAGTGCCAGTGTCACTGATCCCATCAGCCCTCTGCCTCTGACTGATCCCATACCATCTCTCCACCACCACCACCATCCCTCTGCCTCTGATTGATCTCATCCCCCCTAACACCACCACAGCTGCCTCTGACTGATCCCATCCCCCACCACCACCACCATCATCCCTCTGCCTCTGACTTATCTCATCCCTCCACAACCACCACCATCCTTCTGACTGATCCCATCCCCCCACCACCACAGCTGCCTCAGATTGATCCAACCCCCCCACCACCAAAGCTGCTTCTGACTGATCCTATCCCTCCACCAGCATAATCCCCTTGCCTTTAACTTATCCCATCCCTCCACCACCACCATCATCCCTCAGCCTCTGACTGATCCCATCCCTCCACCACCACAGCTATCTCTGACTGAATCCACCCCACCCCCCCACCACAGCTGGCTCTGACTGATCCCACCTCCCTACCACTACCACCACAGCTGCCTCTGACTGATCCTATTCCCCCCACCACCATCACAGCTGCCTCTAACTGACCCCCTCAACATCACAGCTGCCTCTGACTGATCCCATCCCCCCACCACCATCAGCACAGCTGCCATCAAACAAAACTGAATTGCACATGTCTAATAGGCTGCTGCAGATGTAATTATTGTTGAAAACACTTTCTAATGTGTTATGGTTCTAGATGGTCCTACCTCATGAATCATTTCTTTTGTTAATAGCGATTTTGTTACTCTATGTCTGGGTCCTTGCAAATGATTTATATTGACCATAGCTTTTAGTTCAAAGAATTCCAAATAGGTTATTGCAATAGACTCAAGAGTCGCTGATATGTTGGTCTTGACTCCCTTTGATCATATTTGTTTATGCAATATTGTACAGTATATCCTGTATACTATATGATATGTGATATTTCTCCTTTCTTGTCCTGACCTTCAATATTAATAAATTAGTTTGGATTAACAAAAAAAAAAACAGCTGTCTTTGGTCCAGTCATGTCCTGTGGTCCTCTTCCTCATCTCTCTGTTGCAGCTGTAGGTGGTCCTCAATAATGCAGAAAATAGCATCAGGGTAGGGATGTGGGTGCTGTTCTCTGTTTCATTCTCCTGTGAGTCCAGAGCAGTCCAGGGGTCATGTCCTTGACACCTTGGTCTTATAGGAAGTGGTTTGAATGATGCTGGGTGAAATGGGAGTATGAATTGCTTCACAGTGCCTGCAGCTACAGAGGTCAGCAAGTATTAAAGCTAACTGACTATTTGACTAAGAATATGTAAAATACTGGAATGTCCATAACCAGGCTACGGTTTTATTATAATAGCTCTATAAAAAGTAAGAACTAAAAAATGTAAGGCCGATACATTATTATAGATTACCGTAATTACAATTCCTTTTAGTAATTACTTTTATCACTTTAATTAAACTAACTTCCAACAAATTCTTAACCATTATTAATATTTATCATTTATTATCACAAGAAAGGTTTGGATTTTTATATGTGGAGGGATAGATAAAATAACTGACCACACTTTTTCATTGTTAACCACTCCACCTAAATTTTTGATTATTTGCGAGCCTCTCTTTTATGGGAGTGAATGAAATTAACTGGATACATTTTTTAGTAAACAGTACCACTATATAGGTATTTGATTAAAATTATATATATATATATTTATATATATATATATATATATATATGTGTAGCGGGGTCTCCTTTAAGGCCCCGGGACTACGTTACCCATAACCCCGTTTGGCACCCAGGGTGCAATTTTGCCACACAGAGACTCATGGGTGGGACTATATAAAAGGAGGGCGAGGCGGAGCTCGGCCTCTTTGGACACCGCGCTGCTATCAACGGGTCTTCCCGTGCGGATCTGCTGCAGTGCAGGGCCTGAAGCCAGGGCCTTGCACAACTTCCAGAGAGCCTTCCACCCCACTGCGAGCCTGGGTGGCATCCGACTTCTCCAAGTTGCTTACATCAGTTGGACCGGGGACCCGGCCGTTGCAGACGCTGTGTGCGGAGACACAGTCGGTGGAAGTCCCGGACTGGGATCGCGTCCGGAGTGGTGAGCGAGCACCTGCTCAATCCAACAAAATACTTTACTCTGATTAGGCCTAGAGACTGCCTTGGCCCTCCAGGTTTTGTCTGTTATTCCACCGGAGACTAGTAGCAGAACTGGGTCGTGTAGTCTCCGGTGAAGTGTTCTTCTATTACCTATCGTGTGGATTACAAATACTGTTTCTTTCTATATGTGCACCACCGTTCAAGCTGCATGCAAAGAAATTGTTCCCTAAGAGACTAAGTTATATCTGAGTCAGGCCTGACCAGGATTTAGAACTTTTTGTTGCTGCGCCACAAGGGCGCATAGATAGGAATAGCTGCATTTGGCGTGTAATCGCCAGAATCCTCAGTGTGTACTATATTTACCGTTGAAGGGCTCTGCAGACAGGATATGTGTTATGTGTTAACCTATGCCTTTTACACAGAAGTAAACTAGTTATACTTTAACACTTCGCTCTAAGTGTGTTATCATTGTGCATATATTGCTAGATTGTGATAAGATAACAACCCTTAGACTAACTGTGCCAGAGTGGGTCGAGTAGATTGCCGGGGGTTGGCGGTGCTGTATTCAGGGCCCAAAACAAATCCAGCAGCTCTCTTAACTGGGGGTAGCGCTACACGTGGGGACTCTCGAGTCCGGGATCCTGATACAGCAAGCAACGCGCCAAAAGTACCGGCATGGACCCGCTGGAAGTGGAACAGTGGTGCACGGTGGTGGGCACCGATTCAGCCGCGGCAGTAGTTATTGAACTACCGGGGATCTGGCAAGAAGTAGCAGTAAAGCAGCTAGTAATGTCGCTGTCCCCACACCAGAAAGCATGGGTGATGGATGTCAGGTCGAATTCTTCGCTGACCCACGCACTAGTAGAATGGAAGAATGAAATCCCAGAGCATTTCAAAAGTCCAAGCATAAAAGCAGTGGATGATCAGACCTATAGCTTAATACATGCGCTGCCAGTCAAAGGAGGATGGTTTCAGACACCAAAACCATCACCTCCACAGACATCTCCACCGCAGTCCCCAAAAACAGGAAAACAGAAGGCGAAAGAGAGTCCCGGGTCACCACCGGCCACCCTCAGCGCAGAACTATGTGCGGTCCTGGGGGAGATTGTAGCCCAGTGTAAGAAGGATCCTACAGACTACCCGATGTTGGGATACAGAAAACTCAGGATGTTTTCTGGAAGGAAACCTGTACCTTCGGGAGAAGAGGGATTTGAGGAGTGGCTAGACGGCGCCACTCAGGCTTTAGAAGAATGGGAAGTCCCAGAACACCGAAAGAAACAGAGAATCACAGAGAGTCTGAAGGGGCCTGCCTTGGAGGCCATACGCAACCTCAAGTTGAGCAAGAAAGACTGTGATGCACAGGATTATCTGGACATTCTGCAGAATGTGTTCGGTGGAACAGAAAAAGTCACTGAGCTCACTTACCAGCTGGAGCACTGCTATCAGAAGACAAGAGAGAAACTGTCAGAGTTCATGAGGCGTCTGGATAAGATCCTACATAAAATTATACTGAAGAAGGGGATCGACCCAAGGAAGGTGGATGAGGCCCGTGTTCAGCAGGTGTTGAGGGGAGCACAGCCCCTGGACCCCATCGCATTGGCGTTACGCACTCGACAGGATGGGAAGAGCCTGGAGTACCCCGACTTAATCCGAGTGGTCAGAGAAGAAGAGGCTATGTTGGAAGAAAAAAGAAGGAACCAATCAGTCGAGCCAACCAACCCAGTGATGGTCAGGACGGCCATGACCCTCGAGAGAGACTCGGAGGTGGATACCTTGAAGTCACAGATGTCCCAAGTATTGGGAATGCTGACCTATATGATGGCCAAGGATCAAGGGGTACCAGAGAGGGAAAGCCCAAAGAAGGAACTGTTTCCAAACATCTCAGCGCCCGCATCCCTGCAAGATTGGGGGGATGTGATTTGTTTCAACTGTGGAGGAGCTGGCCATTTCGCCAAAGTGTGTTCCAGCCCAAAGAAAAAAAAGATGAATAACCGCAAGTCGGCGGAAAACTTCAGAGGGCCCCGGTGAAGGAGTCAACCGGGTGCCCATCATCTCCAGTGAGCTCCAAACTGAATGAGAAGTACAGGAAAAGAGCGGACAAAACCCCTCAGAAGAAGCACAGGGTTCCTCAGTGGGAACATACACCAAAGAAAGAGAATAATGTCCCTCAGCGGGTAGTTACACCCATTAAAGGAGGGAGATCAATGCATACCAGGCCAAAGAGAGACTTAAGTCCAAAGAGAAATGGAAGAAAGAGAGTCCAAAAGGGAAACGCAAAGATCCAAAGAAAGAGACCCCTTCGAAGCGGTATCCAGAGAAGCTGGCAGGCCCCTCCCCGATAGTACCTGTCCAGGTGGAGGGAGTCTACACCAGAGCCATATTGGATACTGGGGCACAAGTGACCCTGTTGTACCGAGACTTTTATGACCAGCATCTAAGTCACCTACCCATCCAGAAGATTGAAGAGCTGGAAATATGGGGGATTGGGACTGAGAGTTTCCCTTATGATGGCTATCTGCCTATAAAACTGACTTTTGACCCATCCATAGCCGGGAAGGCCGAAGTGTTCGATACCTTGGCTGTGGTATGCCCCCGACCCCGACCGCCTGGAGCTAATAAGAGTTCCCTAATAATAGGGACCAACACGGATATGGTCCGAAGACTCTTGGCCCCTCTGACAAGAAGAAAAGACCCCACAGTCACCAAGATCCACCCAATGCTGAAGACAGCTTATCAGCGACTGATCTTGGAACAGAAGGCCCCAGAAGAGGGGGTAGGGAAGGTCTGGAGGCTGGAAAGAAGAGGAATAGTGCTGCAGCCCGGTGAAGTAGCCTGTTTAAAAGCCACTGTGAAACTCACTTGGGAGCATCCTGGGCCCCTTGTCATGTTGGAACCCGACCCAGGTGGAGAACACTCAGGCTTAGAAGTAGTCCCAGAAGTGGTCCCGTTGAGGGCCCTGAAGAAGGCACACTGTAAAGTACCTGTGAGTGTCAGGAATACTACGGATGGCCCCATGGAGATCCCAGCCAGGATGTTGCTGGGCCAGGTGAGCTCTGCTACCCCAGTTGCTTTGTCGGACATGAAGAAGGCAGAGGGAGAAAGGACTGTGTGGGAGAAACTTTCCATGGAGAACCCAAACCTACCCAGGGCTTGGAAAGAGAGAGCCAAGGCCCAGTTGACCAGGTGGAAAAAGATCTTCTCCCAAGATGAGTTCGATGTGGGGTGTGCAAAGAGTGCCACCCATTGAACCCGCCTCCAGGAAGACAAGCCCTTCAGGGAGAGGGTTAGGCTCAAGCGAACTGGTGTGATACGAGAGTCTAGAAGCCCCTATGCCTCCCCGATAGTGATGGTCAGGAAGAAGAATGGGTCATTGAGGCTGTGCATAGACTACAGGACCCTCAACAGGAGGACCATACCCGACCAGTACACCACTCCGAGGATAGAGGATGCCCTACAGAGCTTGTCTGGAGCCAAGTGGTTCAGCGTCATGGACCTCAAGAGCGGGTACTATCAGATCCCTATGCATCCAGAAGACAAGGAGAAGACAGCTTTCATAACCCCAGTGGGGTTCTTTGAATTCAACCGGATGCCCCAAGGTCTGTCTGGAGCCCCGGCCACCTTCCAACGTCTCATGGAAAAGACTGTAGGAGACATGAACCTCATCGAAGTCCTTGTATACTTGGATGACATCATTGTCTTCGGGAGAACCTTGGAAGAACATGAAGAGAGGCTGGAGAAAGTTTTGAGAAGACTCAGTGAGGAGGGACTCAAGCTCTCACCTGAAAAGTGCCAGTTCTATCAGTCATCAGTTAACTATCTGGGACACATAGTGTCCGAGGATGGGGTAGCCACAGACCCCGAAAAGTTGGAGGCAGTCACCTCCTGGTCAAGGCCCACCACTGTGACAGAACTCAGATCCTTTTTGGGATTCTGTTCTTATTATAGGAGGTTCGTGGAAGGGTTTGCTCGGATAGCAAGGCCTCTGAATGAACTGCTCAAGACGGAGGGGAAAGAGGATGACTCGGGCCCCAGGAAGCCAGGGGAGTCAGTCAAGGACCAGTGGAACGGGAAGTGTGAAGAGGCCTTCCAGATGTTGAAGAAAAGTCTAACCACTGCCCCTGTCCTGGCCTACGCAGATCCAAAGAAGCCTTATGAACTCCACATAGATGCCAGTCATGATGGTCTTGGAGGAGTGCTTTATCAGGAGCACAAAGGGCAACTGAGACCTGTTGCATATGTGAGCAGAAGTCTGACTCCCTCTGAAAAGAACTACCCTACTCATAAGTTGGAGTTCCTGGCCCTCAAGTGGGCGGTAGTTGACAAACTCTGAGACTATCTGTATGGGGCAGAGTTCACCGTGAAAACCGACAACAACCCTCTTACCTATCTTTTCACCACAGCAAAGCTGGATGCCACAGGACATAGGTGGCTGGCGGCACTATCTGCCTTCAATTTCAGCCTAAAATGCAGGCCTGGGGCTGGAAATCGAGATGCAGACGCTTTGTCTAGAAGATCTCATGTCCCCATCAGCAGTACAGAAGACTGGACCCAAGTGGCACCCGACCGGGTGCGGGCCCTCTGTCAGGGGGCTGAACTCCAGGCGGGTGGCGGCTCAAGAGCAGAAGAAATAGGGGTCACTGTAGTAGGGGTCCCCAAACAGTACTGTGGGGTAACCCAGTTGGAGGAAGATAACTTGCCAAAACTGTCAAAGAGGGAGTTGAGATGTGACCAATTAGAAGACCCGATGGGGAGATTGGTCTTGGAAGCCTTGGAGAGGCAGGACCCAGATAGACTCTTGCATCACTCTTCAAAGGAAGCTCGCCTGTTGAGGAAGGAGTGAGACAGGTTGCAGGTGCATCAGGGGGTGGTCTACCGAAGGGGCCCCTCTGATGACCTGGAAGACAAATGGCAATTGTTTCTGCCCGAGAAACACCGAGAGACTGTCTTGGTTGCTCTGCACGACAACCATGGCCACCAGGGGCCGGAAAGGACCTTCCAACTCGTTAGGGACCGTTTCTATTGGCCCTGCATGAGGGCCGAAGTTGAAGAATACTGCCACTCATGTGCACGCTGCATCCAGAGAAAGACTTTACCCCATCAAGCTGCCCCAATGGGCCATCTGCAAAGTCAAGGCCCACTAGATTTGGTATGCATTGATTTTCTCTGCCTCGAACCCGACTTGAGTGGGCTAGGAAATGTTCTGGTAGTAACCGACCATTTCACCCGGTATGCCCAGGCCTTCCCAACCAAAGACCAGAAGGCTTCCACTGTAGCCAAAGTACTTATGGAGAAATACTTTGTACACTACGGGCTACCACAACGGCTTCACTCAGATCAGGGAAGGGACTTTGAAAGTCGGCTGATCCGGAAGCTCCTGGATTCCTTGGGGATCAAGAAGACACGAACTACCCCCTACCATCCACAAGGTGATGCTCAGCCGGAGAGGTTCAACCGAACCCTGCTAAACATGCTGGGGACCTTAAGCAGTGAAAAGAAGCAGCATTGGAGCAACCACATAGCAGCAGTTATGCATGCATACAACAGCACCACAAGTGATGCTACAGGGTACTCACCCTATCGACTTATGTTCGGAAGAGAAGCAAGACTACCGGTAGATCTGGCCTTTGGCACCTCCATAGACCATTGTTCTGCCACTTCTCACAAAGCATATGTAGATAGACTCAGACACAATTTAAAATTGGCCTATGAGCAGGCCCAAGCAGCCTCAGAACAAAGGGGGCTCGCAACAAGAAAAACTTTGATCTGAAAGTTCGGATTCAAGATTTACAACCTGGAGACAGAGTGTTGCTACGGAACTTGGGGGTTCCTGGAAAACACAAGCTTGCAGACAGATGGAGACCTGAACCCTATGTTATTTGCAAAAAAATACCGGGCCTACCTGTTTAGACTAAAGCCAGAAGGGAAGGTGGGGCCCTTGAAGACTTGGCATCGGAACCACCTACTCCCACTAGCTGAAGCAGTTCGGATTCCCCCTGCGATGGGTTCCCCTGATTTCACATTATTTGTGGACTGTTTGAATCATCTTATGTGTTTTATATATGATTGAATAGCGCAACCTATATTTTTTATATTTTAACCACTTCAGCCCCGGAAGATTTGGCTGCTCAATGACCAGGCCATTTTTTGCGATACGGCACTGCATCAATTTAACTAACAATTGTCCCTGTTCTGCCTCTAGTGCCCGCGATCGCGCGTGGCCGGCGGTCATCACGACTGGCGGCCACGAGCATCGGCACCCCGGCAGTGCAGTGGGCGAGCGCGCGCACCTGCTATCCCGCTTAAAGGAGGCGATGTACAGCTACGATGGCTCGCGGGATCGTGCCGACCTGCCACCATATAATGACGGCGGCTGGTCAGCAAGGGGTTAAGCAATAAAAACTGACTAACATTCTAATCCCTACCCAATGTATCCAAAAAGTTTTGCCTTTAGTAATACAAAGTAAACCATGACAAAACGACAAGGAAGCAGTATGACAAAGCATTTTCACACAGGAATGCAAATAAAGATTGTAAACTAGAATAGTAGCTGAGTCAGTGAATTTGAGATGGTAGTCAGCAGCATTTTCTCATGTAACAATGAACTTTTGCCTTGTATTTATAACCCAGGGCAAACATATTTTGCATTTGGTGAGATTATTGTTTCTTCACTGCTCACAAAACCTATCTTGAAAAGGTTTATGGTGTAATTATAATAACAGCATCATTTGCACATGATGGTCTCTACATTCCATAAAATGGCCTAGATCTAGTTGTATAGAAAGATTTACAGGTTTCATGCTGGAATCTGTGCAAAACCAGTTTAGTAGAAAGGTAAGCAATAACTAAGAAAAAGGGAATCTGGAAAGTGTACAATGTTCTTTACTCCTCAAAGAGGAGCTTCGGGCTCCTTCAGAAAAAATTAAAAGTTAGCAGCTACAAATACTGTTTTTAATATTAGGGCACTTACCTGTCCAGGAATCCAGCGGTGTCCTCACCCGAGCTGATTTGTCAATCGGCTATCGGGTGCTGGTGCCGCTATCTTGACTAAGGGAAACTGGCAGGGAATCCTTGCGGCTTCACAGCTGGTTTGCTACTGCGCATGCGCAAAGCGCGCTGTGCTTTGTGAATGGGTCAGCTGCAGGGGGAAGGAGGAGGGGGCCAAATTGAGCCGGAAGTGGCAGCGGATACCTGTCAAAACAAGGTACCCACTCCTCTCCGAAAGGTGCCAAATGTGGCAGCGGAGGGGGGTGGGGTGGTAGGAGGTAGACAAGCGGAGCTTCCCCTTTTGGGTGGAGCTCCGCTTTAACTTTGTAAAGCACTTCTATGCAAAACACTTATTTTTATTCACAACTCATCACTGCCATGCAAGAATGATTGTTATTTGCAGTAATGTTCAGTTGCCATTAATGAGCATTAGTTAGTTATTTTTTTCTGGTAATTGTTTTCAGGTTTGTAGAATGGGTAGGAATAATTGTTGACCTCTATCAGAATTACAAAACAACACAGAGACAATTTAGCAGGACCATTTCAGTACTGCTCTTGAAAAAGATTTTAATTAACAGATCTGAACTATGATCCAGATGACAGCTTTAAAATTCTAAGTTTCATGGGTAATTTGAGTTATTAAACTAAATAAAATATAACAGTCAATGAATAGATCAGCAGTACATCATGAGCTAATGCTCTTTATTTTCACAATTAGATTTTCATACAGACTTTCAATAACAATCTGAGTTTTTGATAGCTCTTGATCCTTTTTGTGGTAAAATCTGAATTTTATATAAGCCATGCTGTATATTCTCTATGCCACCCAGCTTCATTCCATATGCCATGCTGTATAAATCCTATTCCTTATTGCCCCATTCTGTGTGCCATGCTTTACATTCATTGTTCCTCATGCCATGCTGTAGGTTCCCTCTAGCACAATTCAATATAACATGCTGTACATTCATATTTCTGCAAGGCACTATTAAGTATGCAATGCTGATCATTCCTTATTCCCACCATCTACTCTGCCCCTCCAGCACTCACTGCAGCACCAGGCTGTGAGAGGTGCAACGCAGCGCTGAGAGGCTGAGACAACTGTTGGTCTGGCATCTGGGTGTATCCTGACATTAATGTTGGGATACATCCAGAGACTGGAGTGGCTCTGTGATTTTAGCTGACAGCGGGCTGTTGGATGATTCTGCAAGGGGGGGGGGGAGTTTGGGACTTTAAATGAGGCGCATATGTGGTGCACCTCCATCCCTGATTCGAGAAAATATAAATGGAAGTTTGGGACTTTGGTTGAGACTGTAGATATGGTGTAGGTAAAAAAGGTACATGTTTATTCAAAATAAAACGCATGAACATCTTCAAACAGAAATCACATAGAAGGAAAAACATTTTGGTTGATGCGATTCCCTAGAGTTACACACACATAAGTATGGGTATGCACAATATAAGCAACAAGGTACATCAGTGTGTGACCAGGTGCCACACAGTGATCCGTATGGATAATGGAATACATTTTGTGAATTACATATGTATAGATATCACATGGCAACAATCGCTAAAAACATGAAAAAGTTTGCATATATAACCAGTAAGAGCATAAGTAAATGATTGTGTTGTCAACTGAGTTGATGCGTTTTCTGATTGCCCGACGCGTTTCATGTATAAGTTACACTCTTCAGGGGCTAATGCTCAGGACATCTAAAAAATATAATACAGTGTAAATAACAAAATCTGGTTGCTGGTCAAAGGAAATAGGTGATGGAACACAAAAGCCCATCTTGGGTACTTACATGGAATCTGGTACAATGGGTGTGGTACATATGGAGCCCTGACCAAAGATAAGTCCGTCATGGGAGCTGAGGTGATATATAGCCGCACTTAGGCAGGGTGTACTATCGCAGCCCTCCCAAGAACACCGGGACATGCAGTGTTAATGTTGATAATAAAAATTGAACCAGAGGTGGCTGCCAAGGGCAATCTAAAAAAATAACACAAAAAATAAAAATGTCAAAACATGTTCATGCCCGGTGAGGGAAGGACCACAATGGGGAAATAAAGGGTGAAATGACCTGATGCTCAAATCCCAGGAGTCCCAAAAATGCAGGGACCGATCCATGACCCATGTAGTATGGCGTCTCAGGATAGTGGTGGAGGTGTATTTGGGGAAGGTTCATATAAGAGCACTCCACACAGGTGCAGGCTAATCATCACCAGCATTGTGTAGGCAATAGAGAACACCCCACACACATAGGTGCAGGCTAATGATCACCAGCATCATGCAGGCAAAGCGTAAGCCAGGAGGAACCCCCGACGTGGGTGGGGGAACGCCCACGGAGGAGCTTGTGTCTCCAAGCTGCGCCAGCTGAGATGGATGAACGCACGCTCAGTGTCAAGACGCCAACATGTGACGTCCCACGCTGGGCGGGATGCATGACGCCGATGCGCTGTGTGCCCGGGCCCCACCATCACACAACCCACCGCTTGTATGGGCGGGGGAAAGGGGACAGCGAAGCGGACGCGCAGAGCGCATCGCAGCTCCCAAATGACAGACATAAAAAAGCCAGGGACATGCATAAGACCAAACCCCAATCCCAGAACCATGGGAAAAACGCATGTATGCTGCCCATTCACATGGACATGGATGAACCATGTCCTGAGAGAGCACAGCCTCAATAAGGCACATTACCTAATAGGGCTTAGCAACCTAACACCTGGGTGGCAGGGGAAAACTGCCTACCCTGTCTAACAGTCTCCATCCCTATTGAAAGAACGCAGGGGGGGGGGGAGTTTGGGACTTTAAATGAGGCGCATATGTGGTGCACCTCCATCCCTGATTCGAAAAAATATAAATGGAAGTTTGGGACTTTGGGTGAGACTGTAGATATGGTGTAGGTAAAAAAGGTACATGTTTATTCAAAATAAAACGCATGAACATCTTCAAACAGAAATCACATAGAAGGAAAAACATTCTGGTTGATGCGATTCCCTAGAGTTACACACACATAAGTATGGGTATGCACAATATAAGCAACAAGGTACATCAGTGTGTGACCAGGTGCCACACAGTGATCCGTATGGATAATGGAATACATTTTGTGAATTACATATGTACAGATATCACATGGCAACAAGCGCTAAAAACATGAAAAAATTTGCATATAAAACCAGTAAGAGCATAAGTAAATGATTGTGTTGTTAACTGAGTTGATGCGTTTTCTGATTGCCCGACGCGTTTCGTGTATAAGTTACACTCTTCAGGGGCTAATGCTCAGGACATCTAAAAAATATAATACAGTGTAAATAACTAAATCTGGTTGCTGGTCAAAGGAAATAGGTGATGGAACACAAAAGCCCATCTTGGGTACTTACATGGAATCTGGTACAATGGGTGTGGTACATATGGAGCCCTGACCAAAGATAAGTCCGCACTTAGGCAGGGTGTACTATCGCAGCCCTCCCAAGAACACCGGAACATGCAGTGTTGATGTTGATAATAAAAATTGAACCAGAGGTGGCTGCCAAGGGCAATCTAAAAAAATAACATGATTCTAGATGATTCTGGGTCACAGGAGTGCAAAAGGAAGTGCACTCCTGCGACCCACAGGGTAGGTATGGCCAAACAAGCTTTGACCATACTTCTTTTTTAATTACCAAATTATCACCTCCATGTCCTCTTCAGTCCTTCTTCACCTGCCATGGCAAATAGGATCTTGTACAATAGTGTTTTTTTCTGAAAATGTTTAAAATATTTGTTAAGGGTCCTGTGATTTCTAGTTATGCACTTGTGTATTAGGGAACTAGATATTAGAATGTTAACATTAAATAGAGAAATCCTGTAGAAAGGGGAAAACATCCTCCAACAGTGTTGCATACAACTCTGATAGAAAATGCAATTTTTATTCAGAAAATCTCAGTTTCTCTGGTGAGTGATACTCTTTAATATTATTATTGTCTTGTACTAAGATGGAAAGAGCTGTCACTGCTAACATATAAAGAATTGGGGATTGGGGTACCCTTCAATCAGCCTTTGTTATGGCCATCTAGCAGTTTTTTTTTTTTCAAAAATGAACCTATCATGGGAACAATTCTGCATTGATGCTATCATAATACTGGCAGGTGTAAAATTTTAATAAAACTTCAGGCTTATTTCTGATAACTATTGACTAACACTACAAACATATCTATAAGCAACTTGTTATAACATTTCTGGTCTTTAACCGAAAGCAACTAGCTAGAAAGCAATTATTTCACTTTACTTTTCAAGTAAACAGAGAGTTACAATACTCATATGATTAGCTCATATTACTTGACCACAACAGTCCAGGTCACAAGGAAAATATTGAAGAAGAGGGAAGGAGTGTAATCTACATAAAGACCCGTGACCTGACATAATGCTACTCTACTGCAGGAGGACTGAAAAACAACGTCACTGCATTAACATTTGTGTATCATTTAACCACTTGCCGACCGCCTCCTGTACATTTACGTCGGCAGAATGGCATGGACAAGCACATCAACGTACCTGTACGTCCCCTTCAAGTGCCTGTCCGTGTGGTTGCGCGTGCGCCGGCACGCTCACGACCCTGCCGCCATCCCCGTGAGTCGGACCGCGGGTCCTGCGGACTCGATCGCCGGGGGGATCACCGCGATCGTCTCACGGAGGTATAGAGCGGGGAGATGCTTGTGTAAACAAGCATCTCCCGGCTCTGCCTAGTGACAATGACACGGGTCTCGGCTCCGTGTACTCGGAGCGGAGATCAGTGTCATGTGACACACAGCCCACCCCCCTACAGTTAGAAACACTATGCAGGGAACACTTAACGCCTACAGCGCCACCTAGTGGTTAACCCCTTCACTGCCAGTGTCATTTTCACAGTAATCAGTGCATTTTTATAGCACTGATCGCTGTGAAAAGGACAATGGTCCCCAAAATGTGTCAAAAGTGTCCGATGTGTCCGCCATAATGTCGCAGTCACAAAAAAAACACTGATCGCCGCCATTACTAGTAAAAAAAAAACAAATTAATAAAAATGCTATAAAACTATCCCCTATTTTGTAAATGCTATAACTTTTGCGCAAACCAATCAATAAACGCTGATTGCGTTTTTTTTACCAAAAATATGTAGAAGAATACGTATCGGCCTAAACTGAGGGAAAAAAAAACAATTTTTATATATTTTTTCGGGATATTTATTATAGCAAGAAGTAAATAATAGCGCATTTTTTTCAAAATTGTCACTCTATTTTTGTATATAGCGCAAAAAATAAAAGCCGCAGAGGTGATCAAATACCACCAAAAAAAAGCTCTATTTGTGGGAAGGACGTCAATTTTGTTTGGAAGCCACGTCGCATGACCACGCAATCGTCAGTTAAAGCGATGCAGTGCCGAATCGCAAAAAGTGGCCTGGTCTTTAACCAGCCAAAATGGTCCGGGGCTGAAGTGGTTAAAGCCCAACAAAAACATATTTATGGTCTAAAGTGGACAGTCACAAAGAAATAAAACCACTAGGCAAAAAGTTATAAAAATACATAACTGACACCCCCTGGACTCTGACATGCACTGTTAGAGCACTGCTCTGTGTGAGGAGAACAGCTACAAAATAACCGGAGCCCGCCGGTTCCAGTCACACAGAAACACACCGGACACCTTCTGGAATACAGAGGTACAGTTTTGGGCAAAACTATGGTGCTGGGAGGCACCCACACCAAAAACAAAAACCCCTCCATTAAGGAACCCAAAGCGCGGGCCACAGCTAAAATGGTGCCAGTGCTTTCCTCCTCAAAAGCCTCAGCGTTCTCACAGAAACGCCAACCTATACATACAGACTCCCCTGGTGAGTCAGACTCAGAAACAAATGACATACAGTTTACCTCACAAAATTCCCCAGCCTCTCCAGCTTTATTAAGACAGTTTGAAAAAATGCTTAACAAAGCTCTGAGGAAAACCTCAGAACATATCACAAAGAGCCTCACAAAAGAGATAAGAGAGCTGGGTAGCGGCACAGAAGCGCTGGAAACCAGAGTGGATGAGATTGAAAACTCAGCACAGGACTACATGGCTGAACTGGAAAATCTTAAGGAGGAAAATTTAGGGCCAGACGCTCCAACATTCGCATCAGAGGTATACCAGAGTCAGCGATAGACCTACAAGGTACCATTACTGCCTTATTTCAGGAACTTCTGCCTACACTGCCAGCAGAACGTTTAGAAATGGATAGAATACATCGCACTCTTGCACCCAAAAAGGCAGAGGGTCCACCACGCGACATAATCACAAAATTTCATTTTTACCGCACAAAGGAGAACCTGCTAGCAGCAGCAAGAGAAAGAAATTACTTATCATTCCAGGGACATAAATACCAACTTTTCGCTGACCTTTCTCAACTGACCATTACCAAACGCCGAGCAATGAAACCCCAACTTCAGATACTACAAAATCACCACATAAATTACCAATGGGGTTTCCCTTTTTCTATCCGTTTTGCACACCAAGGCTCTAAATTCATCTGTAGATCAGAGGAAGAATTACAGCATACCCTACAAAATCTACATTTGGTGGAACCTGGACCTGGTCCCAATTCACCACGCAGAAGATCTGCGTCATCTTCGTCACAAAAATCCTCAAAACTTTCTGGAAACAATGGAAATCATCCCCAATCTCACAAAAGAAGTCGCCTGGATTCCCCTCCAAAATACAGAGAAGACGCCATGGACTAAATAGTATATGAAGACACTTTAAAACGTTACTATATTGAACTAAGTACCGCCTATCTACTTTTGACCTTTTCACCTAACCTTTACTTTGAAACCCAGATGATGTCTCATTTGATTCTCTAAACTTATAGCACAATATTGAAACACCTAATCCAAATCCAAATACCGGTATGATAGAGAGCATACTTGTATATTTAGGTGTACATATACAATTATACATTGTGGTATGAATGGGAATATATATGTAAGCATACGTATGAACGTGAATGTTTTGTATATATGTTTGTATGTTTAAATTTATTGTATCCCGGGTTAAATGAGTCCATCAGTTTCAAACCCTTTTTGTAGGAAAAAAAGATCGTTATGCTGTATATGTAGACTCTGTTTAAAACAAATTAAATTTTGTTATGTTATTTTTATTTTTGTTTATTAAATTTGTCTTTATGTACAGGTGACTGAATGTACCATTTCTATATTCCATAGGGGCTCTCTTTAATCATTGATAAATCTACATTATATGTAATTGATTTCAATTGAGCTTACCACATTTTTTAGGGTGGCGTTTCCCTTTTCTTTTTTGGGGGGGATTTGGTGATCATATGGGCGCCCAGGGCGTTTCTCTTTGTTCTCCTTTGGGAGACAATCTGAGCGCCATCTGACTAAGCCCACCGGATATCCTGGCCCCTTTTTTAACATCCAATGTGCCCTTTCTGCCGTGATTTTAAAAGGAAGTCTGCCCTTTTCTATACTTTAGGCATGTTTTTTCCCCTTCCGGATCCGTCTTATGGTGCGTCCAGCTCGTCAGGATGTTTTCTCCAGATGAGCGGGGTGGTGCTTCCGGCGGACGTCTCCGGTTTTTCAGTGGTGGAATTGTCACTTCCGGGTCGGATCTGACGATGGGCGGATGTCGGAACTGACGTGCCCGCTCCGCCCATTGATTTGGCGCCATTGTGCGTCCAATGGGAAGGGGGAGGGGGGGTATATAGTCCGGATCGCAGCCTTGTGAATCAGTAGCATGACCAACACTCTGGGGAGAAGACGTTCTTAGATATCAGTCAAAGGTAAATTACTTAGGCACTAGATCTCTTTGTGGGCAACATTGGTTTTTATCCTGTTGTCTGGTTTACTTTGGTCTTTAATCCCAAATGGTTTTTATATTTTATATTTTTTCAGTAAACTGATTGATCGGTTTTGTAAAACAAGTTTTTCGGCAGAGATGCCCTAATGTGGACACACTTTATCCAATTGGATTAACCAGGTATATATCAGCTAGCAAGTATATGGCTAAAAATTAAAATTCTGATTACCAACTAGAGGGGATTATTATATATATTTATAGTAATTTCCACTATTTCTGTTTCCTTTAGAGTGGACACTGATTGGGGTACTTTGGAGATACTGCCCCCTTTTTTGCCTATTCTAATTTATATTTTTTACTATCAACAGCCATAAACAGGTAAATACTGATGGGGTATGTGCCGTATAACTAAATTAGACGCCTTTACTCTTATACATAGATTGTTATTTGACTTCATTCGAATTTTCTTTGTAATTTCCCCCAGATGGCCCTCTGTTCCTGTGCTAGTAATATCCGGGTGGTTATTTGTGCCAGTATTTCTCCCCCTCTATGATACACCATATGATCCCCTCCTTACGGGCGCCCCCGTGTGGGATAGCTCATTGGCTATCTGGTCATTCTTCATTTTAGATTGTACCATCAAAATTTACAGGTAATGTACTTACAACTGATACTAATAAGGTCATATACCTTGAATAAATAGATCTAATTTTGAGATGAACTTTTGAGCAACCATTGGGCTGGTTATGGTTTTCAGTTATCCTTTTTTTTCTTAATAATATTCTGTTTTGTAATTTTGAGTTTGAAATTTGAGTAATTAATATTATGTATTTATTATTTTTCTTTTTTTGTTTCCAGTATTTGCATGACAAACTCCTGAGGAAGCCTACAAAATGGCGAAACATGTAGAGAATTTTGTCTGTATGCACTTTGGAAACTCTATTATGTTTATTTTGATGGTTCATGTATATTTGTACATATGAATTTTCATATATATTTTTTTGTAATAAAATTATATTTTTTATATTGAATATTGTGTAGTTGTTGCACCTTAAAAGTCCCAATACCTTCATATTCCTATATAGCTTCGTAATGAAGGGATGTGGTGCCTATGAGATACAGGTGACAGGTATTATTTTCAATTTCTCCTTATGTTTAAATTTATGTTTTTATATACTTAGCTACCCCCCCTTTTTTTTCTTCCCCCTTTTTTTTTTTGGACCAAAATTAACAAGACAAAGTGAAAGATCTTATTTTATGTAATTCTAGTTTTATTAAATTTTTTTATCACCCAAGGTTGGTAGCCGGTCTACTCATAATACAAAGTTATTAATGAGATTCAATAAGAAATTTACGTTCTGTTCTGTTCTAATGTAACCTAATCTGATACCATAACTGATTTTTTTTTGATTTTTTCATGTACCCCAGGATTAATAATCTAATACCAAGAAGGTTTTACTTGTACTAGTTTTACTTCTAATTATTCTGCTTTTTTTTTCTTCAATAATATTATTTATTATTTATTTATGTTTATTTTTTACCAAAATTACCAAAATTACCAAGACAAAGTTGAAGGTCTTATTTAATTTAATTCTATTTTTATTTATAAAAGTTATCACCCAAGGTTGATAGCTGGTCTTCTCATAATACAATGTTATTACTTGTATTAGTTTTACTTCTAATTATTCTGCATTTTTTCTCTTCAATAATATTATTAGGGCTTTTTCTTCCTCACACAGATGTACAGTGTGTCCCAATTGGCCCTCCTCGTTTGCCCATCCATAATATGTGGGCAAACGACGCAGGCTGCACTCCCCCTGCTGGTGGTCCATTCGCCCTTTCACGGGAAAACTTTACTCTAAATATATATATTTTTTTAACTTCTTTATTTTTTATTGTTTTCTTCAATACAAAAAAATCTATTTGAAATACATACATCTTCATACATAAAACACATTGTATGATTTTTAAAATACACACTATACCCTTATCCCACCCTCCCCTTCACCCTCATCATCTTATTTGTACTTCACGCACAAACTCTGTCACTACTACAGTGTGGACTTTTCTTTTTGCTTGGCTCTCCTTATACCCCTCTCCTTCCTGCTTCCCTTATTTTCCCTAATGAGTTTATCCTCTTTATCTATAAAGTGTAACTCTCTTTCTCTGTTTGCTCTCTCTCTCTCATTGGGCTAATCTCTAGTTACTAATCTAGGTTCTTCTCCTCTCACTAGGGTGGACACCCCATTCTACACAGCCAGGGTCTCCCACAGCGTTTTGAATTTGTTAAAATTGCCACATCTAGTTAGAGCTACTTTTTCTTTCCACACTGTCGTGTTTATTACATTAACCCATTCCGTCAATGTAGGTGTATTCTGTGATTGCCAGTTTTGTGCTATCAATTTTCTGGCCTGGAACAGGCACCTTATTACCGCTACTGTGACGCCCTTTTGCTCATACCTCTCTTCGATACACCCTAATAAGCACACTCTGGCCTCCGGTTCCAGAGCAATCCTAAAGGTTGTATTTATGATGTCTAATATTTTAACCCAGTACCTTCGGGCATTTCCACATCATGTGTATAAGGTCTCCTGTACTTTGACACCTGGGACACTTGTCATCTGGTTTCCTTCCAAACATATATAATCTCTTTGGGGTGTAGTAAACTCGGTGCACTAAAAATAGATGGGATACTCTCTGTGACGGGGAGAGTGACACCAATGTCCCTAGTTCCAATATCCGTTCCCATTGTTAAGTTGTTATAGGGCCTATGTCCTCCTCCCATTTTTGTTTATTTTTTCCCACACTCTCTCCTATCATAGAGCCACTTCTAATCTGCGTATATAGTTCTGAAATAAGGCCTTTGGAAATTCCTGACTTAATTAACCGTTGGAGGTGGGGGATTTTTTTCCATCTCAGCGGGTGCGCTTTGAATTGGGTTTGAAGGGCATGTCTAATCTGCAAGTAGGTATAGAACAGGGAATTTGGAATGGCGTACTCTCCGCTTAGTTCTGAGAAAGATTTTAGTGTATTACCTACATATAATTGCGCCAGTCTAGTTATGCCTAACTTTTCCCATTCTTTTAACTTCCCCATAGCTAGAATTTCTCGCAGATGTTTATTTTCCCAGAGTGGGGAGTATTCCGTTGGTCCCTTATACCCCAAAACCAACTTTCCTGCCTGCCATATTCTTGTGACCATCCTCAATGTTGGATTCTTAACAGGGAAAGAGTCTGCCTCCAGTGTTTCTATTATGGAATTGTGTGGGGCCTCCATTAACATCATTTTCCCACTGGCACTCCCTCCTCCTTCTATGTTGCACCCCCCATGTGCTGTAATTGTGCCGCTAAAAAATAGCTGCGAGGGTGTGGGACGGCTAGACCTCCCTTATTTGTTGGCAGTTGTAATGTTTGAAGACTAATCCTCGCCTTTCCCTTCTTCCAGATTAATTCCCTGAAGAGGGTCTCTATTTTTTTAAACCATGCTTTTCCTATCCACACTGGAGAGTTATGGAACACATAAAGCAGTTGTGGCATCCAGATCATCTTAATAAGATTACTTCGTCCGGCCACAGATAGAGGAAGTTGTCCCCAAATGTCAGGTTTACGTTTAAACTTAGCTAAAAGTGGCTCTAAGTTGTTACTAATGTATTGTTCTGGGTCTCGTGTTACCAATATCCCCAGATAATCAATTTTCTCCGCTATTTTTAATTGGGGGGATTATTGCCAAAACGGCATTGCCTACTGGGTCCAACGGCAGAAGTACCGACTTCTCCCAGTTTATCACCACGCCCAAAAGTCGACCAAATGCCTGCACTGCCGTTTTCAAAGATGTTGTAGAGTCCCCTAAGAAAAGCAGGACATCATCCGCATAAAGTGCAGTTTTTTCCTCGCCTGCTCTTCTCTGGAATCCTTGTATGCCCTGTGTGGTTCTAATCACAATTGCTAATGGCTCAATTGCCAAAGCAAAAAGAAGGGGGGACAGAGGGCATCCCTGCCTTGTCCCCCTCTCTAACTTAAACGTCTGTGAATATTCGTTATTGATTTTTATTTTTGCACTCGGGGAGTTATAAAGTGTTTTTACCCACTTAATGAAAACGGAGCCAAACCCGAATTTCTCCAGAACATGCCAAAGATAATCCCACTCTAGGCTATCAAAAGCCTTAGTGGCGTCCAGGGATAAAATAGATCTGTCACCTGTATTCTCAGTTGGTGTCTCTAAGTTCAAATATAGACTTCTGATGTTGGCGCGAGTGGATCTATTCGGGATAAATCTGGACTGGTCCGGATGTATGAGTTTCTGAATATATTTGTTTATCCTAGCCGCTAAACACCCTGGCCAGTATTTTAACATCTGAACATAACAGTGATATCGGTCTATAGGATGATGTGTCTAATTGATCTTTCCTTCTTTCTGGAGCACTATTATGGTGGCTTCTGACATTGAGGCAGGCAGCCTCCCCTCTTCTATCGCCCAATTCAGCACCTTTAGTAGGTCCGGGAGCAGCACCTCGCCATACCGTTTATAAATCTCGACTGGTAAGCCATCTGGCCCAGGGGACTTCTGATTAGACATCCCCACCACTGCCTGTTGTAATTCCTTTAAAGTTATTGGGGCTTCTATAACACTTGTCCTCCTCCGTTAAGATTGGTGTTTCTATTCCCCTTAGGAACTCATCTATTTGTGGCATCTCATCCCCCTCTTTTTGATTTATATAGGTCCTGATAGTATGTCACAAATGTATCCAGTATTACGGGTGTTTGAAAGGATATCCCACCCCCTAACGTCCTAACTGCGGAAATAATAGAAGGGGCCAAATTATTTTTAGCTAGGAGAGCCAATGTATGGCCTACACTCTCCCCTTCCGCAAAGGCACTCTGTCTTTGGAAGAGGCACTTGTTCTCCACTTTCCTATTGACTGCCATTTTATACTCCTGCTGTTTCTTGAAGCATTTCCTTTGTTTCGTCAGGGTTGGGTCCTCCACATATTGTTTTTCTGCCTCCAACACCTCTTTCCTAATCTTCTCTTCCCATTCCCTGGAGTTTCTCCTAATCTTGGCCACCTGTTGAATCAATACTCCCCTGAGGAAGGCCTTCAGGGTATCCCAAATCACTCCCTCCGACGCTGTCCCTGAATTAAAGTCCAAAAACTCTCTAAATTTTTCAACTGTCTCCTCCGGTTTTCCCATAAGTTCCTACCAGAAGG
This sequence comes from Rana muscosa, assembly GCA_029206835.1. Lineage (NCBI taxonomy): Eukaryota > Metazoa > Chordata > Amphibia > Anura > Ranidae > Rana > Rana muscosa. The sequence continues at coordinate 280,814,427 of CM055127.1, read as the reverse complement.
GGCTTATTTTCCAGTTACTTAAAGGACACTTTTTCCCTATATTCAGTGTCAGCACCAGTGGAGCGTGATCCGACACCCCTCTTGGATAATAAAAAATGTAACTAATTAGCTGCAAACTTAAACAGTTTCCCAGTGCCATATCTATTCTAGATAGTGTGGAGTATGAGCTTGAGAAACAGGAGTACTGCCGCTCATCTGGGTATCTTGTACTCCAAATGTCGCACCATCCAACCTCCTCCAGAAACTGGGTTAAGTGTCCCTCTCCCCTTCCGTCGGTCGGTGTCCCTGGTGGAAATCTATCCATAGTTCTGTTCAATACTACATTAAAACCCCCACCACTATTACTGGGATATTTTCCTTATTTACCACAAATTCCATTCATTTATACAGAATCTCCATTTTAAAGGGTGGAGGAATTTAAATGTTGGCCAATACGTATGGTACGTTTTCTATTAAACAGTGCAAAAAGATATAACGACCCAATTCATCTATTTTCAACTCTTTACATACAAAAGACATCCCCTTTTTTACCATTATACTCACCCCCTTAGAGTAGGAGGAGTGAACTGAATGGTACTGACATTTTCTATTACTGACATATTTTCTATTAGATAATTTTAACTTTTTTGTCCTTTGTTAAATGAGTCTCTTGTATACAGATTAGTTCCACCCCGTACCACTCAAGCGTGGAAAAAATTGCAGCTCTTTTGACCGGGTCACCCATCCCCCGGACATTCCAGGAGCCTATGTTAAGTGTTTTAGACCGCATACCAAAAAAAAAAAAAAAACCCTAATAATAAAAAAATAAAAAAAAAGCGCAGAAGAAAGAGAGGGGGACTTGAACTCCAAAAACTATCAGATAAGGTAAAAGAGAGTACTGCAGCCAATCATAGCAAAGAAACAACAATTCTAAACAGACAGATGACAAATCCTTAATACCTGGAAAGGAGAAGAAAAAAAAAGAGACCAAGGGAAAAAAAACTTGATCCTTCGCCTTCTAGCTATTCTCCTCCGTCTTTGCCCTCGATCCATTAAGAAATTACTTTTTTTAAATATGTGTTTCAAAAAATATGAGTGTCCCCTGGTTTCCTTAAGCTCAAACTTCCCTCTCTCTTGTGTTTGAAATGTGATTTTCCTATTGTGCAACTCCCCCCCCCCCCTTCCCACCCCTTGAACCCCCCCCCCCCCACACTCCATCCCTCCCCCCTTCCCCTGCTTATCTAGGCCAACCTTAGGGGCTATACTTGTGACCGCTACCTGCCAACCCTCCCTTACATACTCCTCAACATCCATATCCACTTATGATCCTGCGTGTTCCTTCCTACTACTCCCCCCCCCCCCCCCCGCCCTCCCTTTCTATGAAAAATATGTGCATCAAAACAAACTACTTATTAGTGTATGGATTTTAGTGCTTGAAAGTGACTCATCATTCCATCCGCTTGTGTACTTAGTTGTATTAATAAGGCTGAAGACCAAAAAAAAAAAAAAAAGGGAAAAAGGAGAAAAAAAATGTAAAATACAAAAAGGAAAAAATAAAAGAAGGGCCAAAGACCAAAAAATATTTTATATAAAAAAAAAAAAAAAGGAAAATGTTTTTAAACATCCCACACCCAGTCCCCCTTCCCCTTCCCTCCCTCCAGGGGAAAAAAAAAGAAAAAAAGAAGGGGGAGGAAAATATGTCCCCAGGAAAAAGAGAAAGAAGGGGGGAGCCCAAGTATCCTTTTAGAATTTAACCCTTATCTATTCCTCTCCATAGATATTCAGTCAGTCAATAGTCTGTGATTGCACTTTGTTCTCTTCCAGCCACTGTGCTGCTTTTCCTGGCGAGTCAAAAAACTGGGGTCCCTCTGAAGTCATTAACCGAAGACGTGCTGGGTACAATAATGCATATGTAGTTTTGTTTTTTAACTGGATACGTTTGATTGGTGTAAACTCAGAGCTACGCTTACTTAATTCTGGGGAAAAATCTAGATACAAAGAAATTCTTGACCCGTTATAAAAAATATCCCCCTTCTCTCTTGCTTTTTGCAGTGCTGTTACCTTATCATTGTAATTAAGGAATTTCAGGAGTAGGGGCCGAGGATATCCATCCTTCAGGTGGGCTCTAAATGGAACTCTATGGGCCCTTTCTATCACAAAAAGCGGTGAAAAAACATCTTCCCCAAAAATGTCTCTAAACCAATTCTCAAGAAAACTTATGGGGTGGGTACCCTCACTTCGTTCTGGGAGGCCCACTACCCGTATGTTGTTTCTGCGTAGTCTATTCTCAATTTCATCGAGTTTGGATGCCTGCCACCCCATTTGTTCCTTCATTGCTTTCATCTCCTGTTTTAATGGGTACACCTCATCTTCCACTTGACTCAGTCTCTCCTCTACTGCTATTGTCCTTTGCACAGTTCTCTGCAATTCCTGGGCCATTGTCACTAGTTCTTCCTTTATTCCTTTTATCTGATCGGATAGACTGTTCAGTGACCCCCTGCATGCGTTTATGGCATATAGAATTTCTTTCAGTGTATGATATTTTGCATTTTATCTAACTTTATCCTTTTTATTTCAGTTCTCTCCGATTCTCTATACTTCTGACAGTACTGGTCCCTACTCTTTCTTTTTCATCTTACGGGTCCACATGGGTCGATTCATCCAGTCGGACATTACCAGACACTGGTGAGTGCTAGCTTTTAGATCATATATCATGGCACCCTTAAACATTCGCTCCCTGAATGTTCAGGGATCCAACATACCACAGAAAAGAACCAAAGCATTTTGTTCCTTTCAAGCTAAGAAGGCCCACATAATATGCCTACAGGAAACTCAGTTTGCAGTGAATTCTTCTCCAAAGTATCTGAGCCCTTTCTATCCACAAGTCTTTACAGCCTCGGCCAGCGCCAAAAAGAGAGGAACTCTTATAGCCTTTCACAGATCTACCCCGTTCCTAATCCAGTCAGAAGATAAAGACCCTGAGGGGCGATAGCTAATACTCACTGGTCATATCATGGATAATGCGGTAACGATAGTATCATACTACGCTCCTAACAAACAACCAACCTCATCTCTGTCACACTTATTACAAGTGGTAAATGCCCATAAAATTGGCACAGTCATCATATGTGGTGACTCCAACCAAGTCCTCCTCCCATTTCCCGTCAAGTCGCCCTATATTCCTTCTCGTAACTCAAGCAACCAATCATTTTCTAATCTACTCTCTCAATATAATTTAGTAGACTCTTGGAGAAAATGTAATTCATCCAAAAGATGTTTTACCTACTATTCACACCCACAAAAGATATCCACCCGTATAGACCACATTTTTCTAACTACAGCTATGATACCCGAAGTACTTGCATCTAGCATAATCCCCATCCCCTAGTCGGACCACAACGCAGTTTTCACCACTTTATCCTCTACCATCCCTAAAGCTCACGACTCAACATGGTATCTCCCTGACATCATACTCAAGAACCCCTCCTATAGCCAAATAATTGAACAAGGTATAAAGGACTATCTAGAATATAACACTAATCCTGACACATCTCCGCTTACCTTATGGGAAGCGCACAAGCCTGTGATGCCTGGAATGATCCAAAGACAAATGGCATTGATCAAAAGAGAACGTAATATTCTAGCACGTAAATTAAAAACCAATTTTAATAATGCCTTTACCTCTTTCCAAAGCAATCCTACCCCTACATCAAAAGCACAATTGGAAAAAAACTGATTGGAATATGATTTATTCCTAACAGAATCAGCAGATAAGACACTACGCAGATCAAAACACACGTTTTACATTAAATCAAATAAACCTAATACCCTGCTGGCACGAGCACAGAAATCCATTGACAGACAATCCAACCCAATACGACATAAACTATCAAACAACACTTACACGAGTAACCCTCTTAAAATCGTTCAAAAATTCTGTAAATATTTAACATCATTGTATTCAGAATCAAAAGAATGTAATCAGACCGATGCTGATAACTTCTTCTCTAAAATAAATCTTACTAAACTAACACACACAAAAAATCATGCTTGAAGAACACATAACAACAGCGGAAGTCTTGAAAACCATAAAATAACTGAAAATAAACGAGGCCTGGCCCAGATGGCTTCTCAGCCCTATACTACAGAACATTTTCTGAAACCCTTTCTCCTATTTTAGTGGACGCATTCAATACCCTAATAGATGGCTATTCCTTTAGACGCAAATCATTACTATCAATTATTTGCATGATTCCAAAACCCCAATCAGATAACACATCCTGCATGAACTTCCATACCATTTTCCTCTTAAAACAGGACATTAAAATCCTAGCAAAAATTATAGCTACCAGCTTCAACAAGTTAATTGGCAAAATTATACACAATGACCAAGTTGGATTTATGCCAAAGAGGCAAGCAAGCGATAATGTACGTCAAGCTACCCTTTTGGCATATATAGCCCAAAAAAGACGCATTCCTACATGCTTCCTGTCTCTAGACATTAGAAAAGCCTTTGATTCAGTAACCTGGCCATACTTACACTACACTCTCCTGAAATGGGGATTCGGTCCATACTTCACTAGTTGGATATCAGCTCTCTAAAACAAACCCCAAGCTTATGTAAAATACGCAAGCTATAAATCGGAATATTTTAATATAGAGAGAGGCACACGTCAGGGCTGCCCACTTTCCCCCTTACTATTTGCCCTTTTAATAGAACCCTTAGCCCAATACCTTAGATTAGATCCAACTATCACTGGAATAGAGCTAGGTGGAATCCAACATAAACGTAGCTTATTTGCAGACGATATCTTATTATTCCTATCACTCCCCCAAGTCTCAGGCCCAAATCTAATACCCATTCTTAACAAATTTGCTACCATATCAGGATTAGAGATAACCCCCAAGAAATGTATTGTATTAAACATATCGCTTTCAACAATAGAATTAACATCAGCTAAAATAGCACTACCCTTCACATGGGCCGTAGAGTCAATCCCATTTTAAGGATTCACCTTACAGCCTCTTTATCAGACCTATACTCAGCTAACTACCCTAACATTCTAAAACACATCATGAAGCTAATGGATAACTGGTCCCACCTCCCTATTTATTGGATGGGGAAAATAAATGTTGTTAAAATGACAATACTACCCAAACTGCTATACCTATTTAAAATATTACCGATAACAGTCCCCGCCCACTACGTACGTATTATCCAGAAAAGAACATCTAAATTTATATGGGGATCTTCAAAACCGCGTATACCTCTCAAAACACTATACTTACCTAAAAACTTAGGAGGTCTAGGAGTACCTAATTTTGCCACTTTTTTTTCTTTAATCTCTCTTTATTAATTTTTTTTCTTTACATATAACATTTTACTAACACTTACTGACAAGACATATCCATAATACATTCATATAATAGGTGGTGGTCTCTTCGGTTCCTCCTCAGGTAGAGAGAGGGGGGGTAAAAGGGATAATAAAAAAAAGAAAAGTAAATAAAATAAAAAAAGGGGGAGGATGACGGAGGGGCAGAGAGAGGGGAAAGCTGGAGGGCAAGTGGTTCTAGGGGGGTATATTAGTATATGTGTGTTTTCTTGTGCTGGGTAAGTGTAATATTCAATTCTTTGTGTGTTCTTTCCCTCTTTTTATATGTGTCTTTCTCTATTTTTTTTTAATTGTGTTTCAGATTTACCTCCCTTTATTTTTATATATAGTAGTAAAAAAAAAAAAAAAAAAGGGGTGTGTTATATTTATCTGTGTCTTCTTATTTCTACTTTTCGTTATTCCTTCTAACTGTATGTGTTTTAGGTGTATTCCCCTCCTTGTCTTCCCCTCTCCCCCCCCTCCTCCCCTTCGCCCCATCTCCATCAAAAAAAAGAGGAAGGGGGGAAAGGGAAATAGAAAGGATAAGTGAGAAGGATCGTTGGCCACCCTCCTATGTTCTTCTAACATCACATTATCTACTTGTATCTAACATACTAACAAGACATACATAAATACATATACATATTAAAAACAAAGCTGTAGTTTGTTCTCCATCTATCTATCTATCGTTCTGGTATCCCTTGCAGTATTTCTTAAAGTGGTTGTAAACCCTCGGATATAACTTTATTTTAAAAATTAGCACATAACACAGGCAGCTGGTCGCTGCCTGTGAAAGTGTACTCACCCCCGTCGTTAGCTCTAAAATCTTCGTTTTAGTTTTGATGACATCACCGCGCTTGCGCATTGTAGCCCTGCAAAACTGGCATTTGAAGTTTACAGGGTTTTCATTTACATTCTTTCCGGCACTAAATGTGAGCAAGCTTCGTGAGCGAGCTTCCCCTCTGTCCGCAGATGTTATAGTCCTCTTCTTGTCAGTGCTTTTACATTCATTACCGTGTATCATGGTTGCCGCGGCAATATACATTAAGGATGGTTACGGCTCTACGGCGCATGTGCGAGATTTAGAACAGGGAAGGGCGGAAGGGCGGAAGTGTCGTCAGATAATGATTCACTCAGCAGCACTAAAAATGAAGATTTCTATACCCGGAAGGAGAGGAAAATATAACGGTTGATAAAAGGTATTTGCGGGCCTCGTTTTTAACAATCTTATATGTCATATGCATTGCGATGCCCTTGCGAAACATACTATTTCAAAAATAGAAAAAATCGGCCGGGGTTTACTTCCTCTTTAAGGCTTTTGGTTTTTCAATTCCTTTTTATTATCCATCTATTTCTTGGTTATATTTTTCCCAGATTTCCCAAGTTCTTTTAAATTTCTCCTGTTTGTGTCTAATGTCATGTATCCACCTTTCTGCCTCCCTTATTGTAACTACTTCCCTTTTCCATTCTTTAAGGGTAGGGCATGTTGCTTGCTTCCAATACCTTGGTATTAACCTTTTAGCAGCATATAATAAGTGTGGTATGACACTATTTTTGTAAGCTTTTATGGATCTTGTGGTTCCATGGAACAGGAAATATAGTGGGGCAAACTCCATTATTTCCTTAGACATTTTCCCGATCCATGGAGCCACTTCCTCCCAGAAGACTCTTATCTTTGGGCATGCCCACCAAATATGAAGGTAGGTGCCCCTATTTCCGCACCCCCTCCAACATCGATCATCTGCTGTTGGGTATATCTGTGCTAACCGCACCGGAGTGCGGTACCATCTGACCAAGAACTTATATGCCATTTCCTGAATGGCTGAGCTTGTGGATGTGGCGTGTGTAATTGCAATTAGTTTCTTTATTTGTAATGGGAGGAATCTGCATCCTAATTCTTTTTCCCATTCTTTAATAAAATAAGGGGTTGTTTTATTTTGTTTGCTACGTATTAGTTTATACATTTGTGACAGTAAATGGTCCGGTTTTGATATATTTCTGCATATTTTCTCAAATGTAGTTAGGGAGTTAAGAGTTCTTACTTGGGGATCTAATCGGCTAAAGAAACTTTGTATCTGGCTATATCTCCATCCTGCCATTACCATGTCTCCTTGTGCTAATACCAAGTCTGCCTGAGGCATCAAAACCCCCAATGGTGCGTACCTCAGACACATTGTGTTCCCTTCTGATTCCCATGGGCCCAGTGCTCCTTTTTCCTCTCCTGGGGGGAACCATGGGTAACCCCCCAGTGGGGCTAATGGGGATGTTCTAGGGGCATATTTGCCAAGTTTATTTATTCTGTCCCATACTTCCAGTGTGTTCCGGGTTAGTGGGGATGTCCATTTTGATAATCCTCTGGCCTTCGCTGGTATCCATGGTGCTCCCGCTAGGTTTCTTCCTGCCATATTTGCCTCTATTGAGACCCAAGCTCTATTTACTGCATCATGACACCAATGCAATATGCGCACCAGAGCCATCGCTTTGTAATAAGATGCAATATCTGGGAGCCCTACTCCTCCCTTACTTTTACATAGGATATCATATGCTATTTTGGCATGTCCCTCCTTCCATATAAATGACACAAATGTTTTTCGTATCTTTTTGAAAAATACTTGGGGGGGTGGTATAGGAACTGTATACAAGATATATAGCAATCTAGGTACTACATTCATTTTCAGGGTATTAATTCTACCAAACCATGTTAGTGTGTTTCCTTTCCATCTATGCAGGTCTTTTGTTATTTCCATGATTAATGATCCATAATTACGTTCATATAATATCTTTTCATCGGCCATTATGTACACTCCCAAATAATACAATGATTCTTTATTCCATATAAACGAATATTTATCCTGTAATAATGTAGCTAATCATGGTGGCACATGACTTGGCAGTATTACAGATTTCTCTATGTTAACTTTAAAATTAGATATCTTTCCATAGCTTATGACCTCTTGCATTAACGCGTGTACTGATTCTTGTGGTTTTGAGGGAAAAAAAAAAAAATCATCGGCATATGCTGCCACTTTATGCTCTCTTGGTCCAATTTCCACTCCCACTATTCCCTTATTTCCTCTCACTCTGCATAAAAATGGTTCCAGAGTGAGAGCAAACCGAATTGGGGATAGGGGGCAGCCCTGCCTTGTCCCATTGCTTATATCAAAACACCCTAACAATGTTCCATTAACTTTAACTTTGGCTTTAGGCCCTGCATATAATGCTGCTATCCACCCCCTCATCCATTCCCCCATATCTATTCCTTTTAGTACTTCCATCATATAAGCCCAATTCACCCTATCAAATGCCTTTTCGGCATCCATCCATAGGGTTACTCTTGGTGTTTTGTCAGGTCCCTTTTGCGCATCCAATGGAGTATGTTAAGGGCTCGTATTGTGTTGTCTTTTGTTTCCCTCCCAATCATAAACCCTGTTTGGTCCATGTGTACTATCTTTGTTACCTTATCCTTTAATCTCGTTGCTATTATTTTTGAAAATAATTTTGTATCTGTATTTAAGAGGGAAATGGGTCTGTAATTTGAGCAGTATTGTGGGTCCTTCCCCGATTTAGGTATGACTGTTACGAATGCAAGTAGTGCTTTTGCGGGTAGTGGGTTTCCAGCTGTGATCTTATTAAAATAATTATAAAGTGGTGTGATTAGTATATCTATATATTTTCTGTAATATGCATTGGTTAGGCCATCTGGTCCAGGATTCTTCCCACTTGGGAGGTCTTCTATTGCTCTTTTAATTTCCTCTCTGTGATCTGTTCTTCCAATTTCTCCACCACGTCCACTGACAGGGATGGTAGTGTGGACTCCCTGATATATTTTCTTATTTCTTTCTCTTCTTCCTCTTTTGACCTTGTCATTTGTATATTATATAAACCAGTATAAAAGTGTTGGAATTCCGCGGCTATATTTTTAGTGTCTTTTATCTGATTATTATTTACTTGTATATTATGGACATGGGATAGTTCCTGTTGGTTTTTTAACTGTCTGGCTAATAGTTTGCCACATTTGTTCCCTTGTTCATTAGATCTATTTGCAAAAAATCTATATTTATCTTTTACTTTTCTATCTAGGAAGTTAGCAAGTTCCATTCTGAGTGTTTCCAGTTGCTAAGTCTCTCTAGGATCTAAATTGTTTTTATGTTTTATCTCTACTTCATAATTTTGCCACTTACTAGGCTTGTGCAATTCGTTTCGTAACGAATCGAAATTCGTCCGAATTTAGCAACTTTCGGACATTCGGAAGCATTCGAATTTCCGAACAAAGCAATTACGAATAAAACCGAATCCGAAATAAATTATACCGCAAAATAGCGAATGCCCGAATGTCTTCGGCATAATTCGTTATGAAAAAACTTACGAATGTACAAATCCATTGGAAACACAATAACACTCACTCTGCTCTGCTCTCTGCTTCTCCTTCACCGTGCTGAACTCCCTCTCAAAATGGTGTACAGGGGCGGAGGCTATAGCCGCATGTAAAAAACGAAAGTAAAATACGAGATTTCTAATCCATTCGAAGCACTAACACTCTGCTCTGCTCTCTGCTTCTCCCTCACCGTGCTGAACCCTCTCAAAATGGTGTACAGGGGCAGAGGCTATAGCCGCATGTAAAAAACGAAAGTAAAATACGAGATTTCGAATCGTTACAAATAACCGCTATGTATTTCGAAAAGTACAAATCCATTCGAAGCACATTAGGCATAATAGTCAGCGTCGTCGTGAGAGAGACACAGAAAATTACGAATCAACGAACCCAAAAAAAGTTACGAAAGTAGGAGTTGTGTCCAGAATCAACGAAAAACAACGTACTCTACCGAAAGTACGAATTATAAAGCAACAAAAAATTCAACGAAAAATGTCGCTTGCAAAAATACGAATGAGTCCGAACACGAAAAATCCCGTCTAGCAAAATTACGAATGATTACGAATCAACAGGACCGGAAAGAAACGAACCGAAACGGAACGAATTTTTCCGTTGTGCACAAGCCTACCACTTACTATAGAGCAGCTCACATAGCTAGTTTAGCCAAATATCATGCCACTCAGGAAATACCTTTATGGGTATCGATAGAGGCTTGCAAATTTGACCTTTATCGATTTCCAATTTATTATGGCTTCATTCTAAAAACCGTCTTGGCCTAAGTAATACTATAACTAAACATTACCTATCCATCTGGGATAGATATAAATTTAAACACAATTTGCAATCTCCACACAACCCTCTCCTCTCCTTCCTCAAAAACCCAACCTTTTACCCCGGCTTGGATATATCCCTTATCTTTTAAAGCATGGTCTTCCTTGGATTTACTGAAACTTCACAATTTTGTTAACTCTTCATCCTTTATTCCCTTCCCGTCTCTCTGCGAAACATATGGTATCCCACAATCGGAAATGTTCTGATACTTACAAAGTAAACATTTCTTTACACCTAATACCACTTCAGACATGCCTCTGAACCAATTCACTAGTTTTGAATCCGCTTGCAAAAACGACCCACACGCTAGAGGACTAATCTCTTCCCTTTATTCTCAATTACTAATAAATGCTGAAACGGATGAACCTACCTACGTGCGGAAATGGGAGGAGGACTTAGAATATGTCCTAAATGAGGCAGAATGGTTAAAAATTTGGTCCACAATTAAATCTTCCTCCCCTAATGTAATAGCTATGGAAACCAACTATAAAGTACTAACTAGATGGTACTTAGTACCAGCCAAAATTGGTAAATTTACCCCTAACTATCCTGGTCATTGTTTCCGCAGCTGCACAGAAGAAGGTACATGCAAACACATTTGGTGGTCCTGTCCGACAGTACAAACATTTTGGAAAGATATATATACATATGCCTCCAAAATGTTTAATTTAACCCTCCAACCCAATCCTACTGTGACATTACCTAATATCAAATCAAATAGTCTAACTCATGCCCAATTTAAACTTTTTTTATTTTTGCTCACAGCAGCAAAATAAACTGTGGCGAGAGCTTGGAGAACTCCCTCTTTGGCGTTGGCCGAGACAAAACAAAGAAAGAACAACGTTATGATGCATGCCAAAATGGCGGCTATTGAACAAAACCAATTCCTAAGTTTCGTAAATTATGGCAACCTTGGATAGAACATTTCTTACCGACAACATTTAATGACTCTGTTTTAATGCCATGGTATTTGACGTTATACAGATCATATATGTCTGACTGTGACTACTGGATCGACCCGGTGGACCCCTTCCCACTACTTCTTCTTTACTCTTTACTCACGTCTCTCCTTATACCTTTATGATTTTGAAGTTCCATAGGTTACGAATATAGTACCAGTTTTGAAAGACGATCTATTAACCCAAGTTTGCTCAGGAAATATTTATAATTTACTATTTGGATTTCTACATCTCCTTAGGTTAAACACTGTGACAGCAGGAAGGTAAAGTCACCTGGTTGCATCCAGGGGGGTAGATATATTTCGCCCAGATTCAGGCTTTACGCCGACTTATACAACTAGGGAGTTGATGAAGCCCAGCTGAGGCTAGTGGGCTCATGAATGACTCATACCTCTAGGGAGAGTGCTGGGCATCGTGAGGCAGGGAGTTGATGAGACCAGCTGAAGCTTGTCAGCTCATTTAGGCCTCTATAAGAACTCCCAGATTCATTAGGTGTTTGCTCATGCCTGGAACCAGACCTGTGTGGACTGTCTAGGGAGAGTGAACCCCTGTGCGGTGAGACAAAGCCTGTGTGGCTATTTGCTTGGACATTTAAAACCAGGGACTTAGGGACTAGGACAGCACTAGGCTGATCCCAGTTGTTAGTTAGGAAACCTGTATGTTTAGTCAGAGGTCAAGTTGACCAGGATTTATTTTGTTTATGTTTCTTTTGGCTTTGCTGTGTTTTGTCACTGTAAATAGAAAATAAACCGCACCTTTTTTTTGATTTTGAAAACCACAACCTCCGTTTGCTGGGCCTGTTTTTGTGTGGGGAGCCCATCCCGGGGGTCACACACACCCGCTGCCGAGCTAACCCCCTCACAGTTGGTGGAGAACCAGTGGCAGTTTTTTAAGCCAGCATGGAGGAGATACTGAAGCAGCTGGCTCTAGCAAATGCCAATCAACAGCAGACAAATGCAGGTTTGCAAAAGAGCCTTGCAGCTCATCAACAGAGCCTTGCAGCTCAACAACAGAACTTCGCAGCCCAGCAGCAAGCTCATCAACAGAGCCTTGCAGCCCAGCAGCAAGCTCACCAACAGAGTCTGGAAGCTCAGCAACAAGCCCAGCAGCAATCTGAGGCCCGCTTCATAGACCTGTTACAGAAGCAAGAGCAGAGACTACAACAAATGGAAGCAGTAATGCAGCAACGTCCGCAGACCAGTGAGGAAAGCCGTCCCACTAATACCGCGTCCTTTGGGGTGAGTCGTTTATTGACAAAAATGACTGGAGAGGATGATCCAGAGGTATTTTTGACCACATTTGAAAGGACTGCTGAAAGAGAAAAGTGGCCTGAGGAGCAGTGGGCTGGACTGGTGGCTCCTCTGTTAACTGGTGAATCGCAGAAGGCTTACTATGACCTAGAGCCTGACCAAGCAAAAGACTATGTGATGCTAAAAGCTGAGATATTGGCAAGGCTGGGTGTCACCCAGGCTGTCCGGGCTCAGCGTGTGCATAACTGGACTTTCCAGCTTGGAAAACCCCCCAGGTCTCAAATGTATGATCTCATTCACCTGAGCAGAAAGTGGCTACAGCCAGAGACTTTGTCCGCACCAAAGATTGTGGAACGTGTTGTAATGGATCGGTTTTTGAGAGCTCTTCCTACTGCCATCCAAAAGTGGGTAAGCCATGGAGACCCAGAGACGGCCGATGGTCTTGTGGATCGTGTGGAGAAATACTTGGCTACAGAGAACCTGACGGCCTCTTCCAGAGACACTCCGACTTTCCACCCTAAGACCAGACCATCCCCAGGGGCGGATAAGAGGATTCCAAGGGGTAAGGGTGGAGAGAGTGAGAGGGTGGGAGCTCTACCCCAAGTTTGGCTAGAACAGCCTGGGAAATCAGCGGCTCAAGAGGCGGCAAGAAGGATCGTTTGCTACCGCTGCCGGCAAGCGGGACATATTGCAGCCAATTGCCCGGTTGTGGAGGAACCCATGCAGTGTGACTTTCTGACGGGCAGACGTCAGTCGCTGTGTGCGACAGTCGCATGCACTGCCATTCGAGGAACTGAGAAACATTTATGCAAAATGTGTGTTAATGGTAGAAATGTTGTGGTATTGCTGGATTCAGGTAGCCTTGTGACCCTGATAAAGGCTGAGTTAGTTAAAACAGAGGTCTCTGGGAATAGCAAGGTAGCTGTTATTTGTGTGCATGGGGACACCCGAGAGTATCCAGTGACTACAGTGTGTTTCGAGACCCCCAAAGGTACCCTCTCTCATCCAGTGGGCTTAGTATCTCAGTTACCGTATGACGCCATTGTGGGAAGGGATTTTCCGAAGTTCTGGGAACTGTGGGATGATCCTGAGCCCCCCACTGGTGCCCCTATGTACCAGGAATGTGATAGCCAGAACTCCCCTGAGAGTGGTGAGGACTCTCCGGAATTTCCCTTATCAGTATTGGCAGGGGAGACTCAAGAAACTGGAGAGGAGCCCACCTCCTCAGACGAAAACCTACCGTCTGTGGAGTTTTCTGATCTTGAGGTTCACAGGGAAAACTTTGCCACAGAACAGTTGAAAGACCCCGCCCTAATAAAGGCACGGGAAAACGTAGTGAAAATAGATGGCGAGTTAGTGAACCCAGATAATACCTGCACTTACCCATACTTCAGCGTAGAGAAGGACCTACTGTATCGGGTGGCAAAAAGGGCAGAAGAAACCGTTGAGCAGCTTGTGGTGCCCAAACCTTACAGGAAGTTGGTGTTGGAGTTGGCCCATGGGCACATTCTTGGAGGTCATCTGGGGACAGAGAAAACCCGAGAAAGGGTATTACAGAGATTCTATTGGCCGGGGGTGATGAAGGACATAGAAAATTATTGTTCCTCCTGCCCTGTGTGTCAGAGGTCGGCCCCGATGCCACATTTCCGTAGCCCGCTGGTCCCTCTACCCATCATTGAGGTCCCGTTTGAGAGGATCGCCATGGATTTGGTAGGTCCTATAATCAAGTCCGCTAGGGGGCACCAGTACATATTAGTTATAATGGACTATGCCACCCGTTATCCAGAAGCGATCCCTCTCCGAAATACCTCGGCCAAAACCATAGCCAAAGAGCTATCTCTTGTGTTTAGCCGGGTGGGTATTTGTAAAGAACTGCTTACGGACCAAGGTACACCCTTTATGTCCCGGGTTATGAAGGAGCTGTGTAAATTGTTCAAAGTGACGCAATTACGTACATCTGTGTATCACCCCCAAACCGATGGGCTGGTTGAAAGATTCAACAAAACCCTAAAACAAATGTTGAAGAAAGTGGTGGATAGAGATGGAAAGGATTGGGACTGTCTACTTCCTTATCTGATGTTTGCTATTAGGGAGGTGCCCCAATCCTCTACGGGATTCTCCCCCTTTGAGTTACTGTATGGGAGACACCCAAGAGGGCTGTTGGATATTGCCAAGGAAACTTGGGAAAGTGAGAGTTCTCCCCACAGGAGTGTGATTGAGCATGTCGCCCTGATGCAAGACCGAATTGCACAGGTAATGCCCATCGTGAAGGAACATTTGGCCCAAGCGCAGTTAGCACAGCAGAGAGTGTACAACCGTGGAGCCAAGACCCGTACCTTTTCCCCGGGGGATAGGATACTGGTACTTGTCCCTACGGTTGAAAGTAAATTCCTTGCCAAATGGCAAGGCCCCTACGAGATAATGGAAAAAGTGAGCGAAGTGAATTACAAGGTCAGACAACCAGGAAGGCGAAAGCCCGAACAGATCTATCACGTTAATCTGTTGAAAGCCTGGAGGGATAGAGAGTCCCTAGTCGCAGACACTTGGTCACCAGCTCAAACTGGTTGCGTGATTCCTGAGGTTGGAATAGCAGCCACCTTGTCACAACCCCAACAACAGGAGGTTAAGGAGTTTGTGCTTCGCAACAAGGAGGTATTCTCTGAGCTGCCGGGACAAACATTTGGGGTAGAGCATGACATCATTACCCCGCCCGGTGAAAGGGTGAAGTTAAAACCCTATCGGATCCCAGAGGCCCGACGGGAGGCAATACGGGAGGAAGTACAGAAAATGCTGAACTTAGGGGTGATAGAGGAGTTCCAAAGTGATTGGTCTAGTCCCATTGTGTTGGTGCCTAAACCGGATGGGAGCTGGCGATTTTGTAACGATTTTCGTCAGTTGAACAAAGTTACAAAATTTGACACCTACCCCATGCCACGTATAGATGAGTTGATCGACCGGCTGGGAACAGCCCGATACATGACGACTCTTGACCTCACAAAAGGGTATTGGCAAATCCCCCTGGCCAAATTGGCCAAAGAGAAAACCGCATTTGTAACCCCAGACGGGGCGTTCCAATATAAAAGAATGCCGTTCGGGTTACAGAATGCGCCGGCCACATTCCAGCGGAAAATGGACCAGATGCTGAGGCCCCATCGGAAGTATGCTGCGGCTTACCTGGATGACGTAATTGTCCATAGCACGGATTGGGCCTCACATCTGCCAAAAGTGCAAGCAGTCCTGGACTCTGTTCAGGAAGCGGGGTTTACGGCTAACCCCAAGAAGTGTACCATTGGGCAGGAGGAGGCCAAATATCTTGGGTACACCATTGGGAGGGGAGTAATAAAACCCCAACTCAACAAAGTCGAGGCCATCCAGAGTTGGCCACGTCCCAACAGCAAGAAGCAGGTACGAGCCTTTCTGGGAATCGCTGGGTATTATCGGCGATTCATTCCCCACTTTGCTTCTAAGGCTGTGCCCCTAACCAACCTAACGAAGGGGAAAGGGTCGGTCATGATTAAATGGACCCCCGAGGCTGAGGCAGCATTCCAATTCTTGAAACAAGCCTTATGTAGCCAGCCAGTGTTGTACTCACCCGACTTCTCTAAAGACTTTGTCGTACAAAGTGATGCGTCAGATGTGGGGTTAGGAGCAGTATTGTCCCAGGTCTGGAACGGGGAAGAGCACCCAGTCATTTACCTCAGCAGGAAGTTGAAGTCCCATGAGGTAAATTACGCCACCGTTGAAAAGGAGTGTTTAGCGGTGAAGTGGGCTCTAGATTCCCTTCGGTACTACCTGCTAGGTAGGCACTTTGACATGGTTACGGATCACGCTCCGTTAAAGTGGATGGCTCAAAACAAGGAAACAAATAGAAGAGTGAATAGGTGGTTCCTGGCCCTCCAGGAATTCAACTTCACAGTAAAGCATCGCCCTGGCGTTCAAATGGGGAATGTGGATGCTTTGTCTCGAGTACATGAATGCCTGATTGCTGGTGTTCCAACCCCGAGGTTAAAACAAGAGGGGGGGTATGTGACAGCAGGAAGGTAAAGTCACCTGGTTGCATCCAGGGGGGTAGATATATTTCGCCCAGATTCAGGCTTTACGCCGACTTATACAACTAGGGAGTTGATGAAGCCCAGCTGAGGCTAGTGGGCTCATGAATGACTCATACCTCTAGGGAGAGTGCTGGGCGTCGTGAGGCAGGGAGTTGATGAGACCAGCTGAAGCTTGTCAGCTCATTTAGGCCTCTATAAGAACTCCCAGATTCATTAGGTGTTTGCTCATGCCTGGAACCAGACCTGTGTGGACTGTCTAGGGAGAGTGAACCCCTGTGCGGTGAGACAAAGCCTGTGTGGCTATTTGCTTGGACATTTAAAACCAGGGACTTAGGGACTAGGACAGCACTAGGCTGATCCCAGTTGTTAGTTAGGAAACCTGTATGTTTAGTCAGAGGTCAAGTTGACCAGGATTTATTTTGTTTGTTTCTTTTGGCTTTGCTGTGTTTTGTCACTGTAAATAGAAAATAAACCGCACCTTTTTTTTGATTTTGAAAACCACAACCTCCGTTTGCTGGGCCTGTTTTTGTGTGGGGAGCCCATCCCGGGGGTCACACACACCCGCTGCCGAGCTAACCCCCTCACAACACATAATTGTTAATTAATTGCTTTAACTTTTCACACTTCCTTATATCCTAATCAACACTATATTTGTAACCACATATGAATATTATATAATAATTCTGAATTGTAAAATGTACAGTACTTAATTTATTGTATTTAACTTACTGTACTTAATAAAATATTTTTGACAAGGAAAATACATAACTGAAAGTCATATTTACTATTTCATGCAGGCATTTCTTTCTAAAAAATAATTTTTCTTCTCTATAGCGCTCTCATCCTGGCAGCCATTTTAAGAAAAGTCAGAGCATTCAATCTACCTTTATTACTTGGAGTTCTAACCCCCTTTGACCATGTGAAACTAGACATCATCTGAGTAAGCAAAACAAAGTGTCTTTGCTATAAATTCCATGAGATCTTCTAGACCAGCCTTTTTCAACCGCAGTGCCTTCAGGTTTCTTCAGGGGTGCCTTGGCAAAATGCCTAAAAATGTATCGAAAATTGTATACAAGCCAGCAGGTGGATTAAGCCTGACTTTGAGTTACACAAAGCCATGGGTTTTCATTATGCACCATTATGACTTTCTAGACACTGGCATCTTAACAACCAATGCCATCATCAGTTAGGCCCCTTTCACACTGGGGCGGTTTGCAGGCGCTATTGTGCTAAAAATAGCGCTTGCAAACCGAGCCTAAACAGCGGCTGCTGTCTCTCCAATGTGAAAGCCCGAGGGCTTTCACACTGGAGCGGTGCGCTAACAGGACGTGAAAAAAAGTGCTGCTAGCCGCATCTTTGGAGCGGTGAGAGGAGCAGTGTGTTTACCGCTCCTACACCGCTCCTTCCCATTGAAAACAATGGGAAACCGTGGTAATACCGCCGGCAATGCGCCTCTACAGTGCGGTTTTAACCCCCGCTAGCGGCCGAATACCTCTGCATTTCCGACGGTATAGCTCCGTCCCAGTGTGAAACCAGCCTAAGTAAGGAGGATGTCTGTTGCCTCCACACCATCCTTGTTTGACCCTCCTGTGCCCCTCTCCCTCAGCACTGGGGTGACATTAGCTGACTGATGGGGAGAAATTGAGGGACAAGAGAAACATTGGAATACTAGTCAGTACCAGTGGGCAAAAGTGTATTTGCTGTGGAAGAATAAATCACCTCTAATATTGGGTGTCCTACGTGTGGATGTTGTTGCATTATGTAACGCTATTAGAATATTTTTTTACATTTTAGAATAGGGTGCCTTGAGACTGTCCATAATTTTAAAGGGTGCCATGGCAGAAAAAAGTTTGAGAAACACTGTTCTAGAGTATACATGAGATTTCCCAAGAAAGCTCTTGGTGAGGTAGCCTTCCCAGGATACATTTGTTAGGACCCTGCTACTTCGCTAGAAAACATGAAGTACAATGTATTTAAATATAATTAACAGTCAAATACCTTTTTTTTTTCACTATAGAAACTAAGGTGATTTGCATGCAATATTGATTTTTTTCTATTGGTGGGGAAAGGTCCGCTTTAAAGTTGTTAACAAATACAATAATTTTTGCAGGGCAATATTGCTAAAAGAAAGTTTTGTTTGTCATAAAAAAATTTTTTTATTATTATTATACTAGTGGCAATGTTATTGCCAAATCAGCAGGCCCGTAGCAGAAAAGGCTAAATTTGTTGTGGCCCAGAAGTGTATGAAGCTGAAGTGCAGACCTTGCTGTAAAGTGCAAGTTTCACCAATATACCTGTCGATTGTTCATCATACGTAGCAGTGGTAAAGTTTAAAAAAACTGTAGGTCAAAAAGCAAATAAATATACTTACCTTTCCCCTGGCTTCCCTACTGCAGGGGGTGACATCACATTTTTCCAACATCATCCCAGGATGGCTGAGTAGCTCAATTCTCATGAGATGATGCAACAGGGCAGTGAACACATGACATCTGAGCTACTCAGAATTCTCTTGTTGGAAGGAGTGTGATGTCACTCTCGCTGCAGACGGAAGTCAGGGGTAAGGTAAGTCTATAGGAACACTCCATAGAAATTGTTGAAATTTTTAACATATTTGAAAAGTCACACATTAGATCTTTATTCATACAATGCCTACAGATAAAGACAACATAAAGTACTTGATCAAATGACACAGTGACATTATGTAATAGTTGGTGTCTTAGCATATGGGGTTGATTTAACAACAGCAAAGGGAAGTTTCCCCAAAGCTTAGTGAATGAGGTGAAGCTTTGCTGACTTCCATCATCCAATTCTTTGCAAGCAAAAATGCATTTTTTCCTTGCAGATGATTGGATATTTTTTGCAGAGTGAAACGTTGCCACATTCACTAAGCTCTGTGGCAAATTCCCTTTGCAAAGTGAACAGCCTAGTTGCCTCTAGTAAATCCCTACATATCTGCATGCATGAAGGAGACTGTACTAAATATGCCAGAAAAAAAAAGCCTTTGCTGTTTAAAAAGAATATTAGAGCAAGACCACAGTTTGCCTTTGAACATACAGTATATGTTTACCTTGAACATGCTGTGGAATGTGCAATGTTCACCCAAAGAAAGGTTAAAAAAAAAAAGGAAGACCGACCTTGAGGGTTATGTCCTGAGTTCAACCCCATTGAAATGTTGTGAGGGGATTTAAAAGGAGCAGTTCATGCAAGGAAAGCCACAATCCACTGTATGCCATTACATCTATCGAAATGTTTGTTGAATGAATGATTTAAACGCAACCTTTCCTTATGTTTTTATTCAAGTTACCTTCTTTATCTGTCGGCAATGTTTGAATGGAGATCTAATGTTTGCATGTTCAAAATTTGGTAAATAAAATAGAACAGACCCCATCTTACATCTCTAGATGGGAAGCTGATCTGGGAGTCAGCCGATCAGACTGACAAAAGGAGCATATTATTTGATTTACTTATATGACATCCATCTCCAATGCCATAAAAGAAACTGGCTTTAAAATGTCCCGTTGGTACAAGGTTCCTTCATCTCTTCACTCACAGGAGCTTTCCTCAAATCTCCCCCAAATGTTGTAGATGCCTAACTCAAGACGGCCCTTACCTCCATATTTTTTGGACCTGCCCGGTTTTACAACCGTTTTGGACACAGGATCACAAACTGATCTGCAAATGAACTGATGTGCAACTAGGGGATGACCCTATGGCATACCTGCTTCACCTGGCTCCCATGTCATTCAAAAGATACAGACGTTCTTTCACTATTCATCTGCTTAATACAGTCAAGGCCTGTATTCCTTTAATATGGAAGCAGACGATACCACCCTCTATGGGGGTTTGGCTTTGAAAAATTCAGGAAATCATTACAGTGGAAGATATTCTGGCCTCTTCTAATCAGAGAGAACAATTCTGTGAAAATTGGTTTTATTGGTTTGGCTATACCTTCTCTACAAATTACCCTACTGATTTAGCTGACCACTGGTCTAGTGGACCTCAGCATCGACTGACCATTCTTCTCACTCTTTATTTACCAAGACGTTGGGGACCCACCCCGAGGAGGGCACCACATCAGGTTCCTGAATGGAACCATAACAATCCCCCCCCCCAGTTCCTTCTTTTTCTTTTTGGAACAGAGGAACTCTACCACCCCATGAAGGCATGGGGTGGTGGAGTTCCTCCATGGACCCCCCCCACACACACACATATTTGACCTGTTAATATGTTTTTTGTGTTGTGGGGATACCATCCAGCCACAGGAGGTATTCTGCCCTAATACTAGTTCTTCCATGTTTTCTCTTCATGACTATGCATACATACATTGTGTATATGGGCTGTTGTAGCTCACTGCCTGCTTTGTTTTTCTTCTCAATCCTGATTGCTTGATTCTTTTGTATCGTAATTTTTTTTAATAACGAATACAAAAAAAAGGGGGGGACAATATCCATGGGATGTACTTACTTTATCACATGGTTAAAGTAATATTGGGGTAGATGGCCCACGTGCAGTATATTGGGCAGACCTTGCATTTTTATGGGAGGGTGCACCAGTTGTAATAAGAGAATCGTTACCCCTTTTAGCAATTTAATTCAGCAGGACAGCAAACCCTTGCAAATCAAACTGAACGTATGATAAAAATAACTGCAAAGGCAGACATTACAGTTGGTGAAAACCTCATATCTGGAGATCTAGGTGTATAGGCAGCTGAAGGTATATGTTCATGTCAACCTTTCTTATAATAAATCAAGCTTTGTTTCTCCTCTTGCACATCCTGAGTGTCCCTATTGGTCACTGCGGTCATCCACTGTATTAAAAGGAACTAGAATAGGGAGGCTTAGAAGGAGAAATGAGCAAAGCCAAGAGAAAACTTATAAAGTATCTATTAGAATTTGTCACTTTTTGCATCTTGAGTGCATATTTTGGCACAATTGTATCTCCTATGCTTGTTGAACTATTCATTATATTTTAGATTTATAGATTCTCCCTCTAGTGGCTGTATATCAGATAAGGGAAGTGATCACCTTTTCTGCATGAAGCACATTGTTTTCAACCAGACATTGCGTCCTGCAGACCTATAATCCCACATCATCGATGCACTTCTCCCGGCAACCACTTGTTACAGTCAAGTATCAGCTCTTGGTGCATGTAATCCTGGGGTGCGCTTAACAAATTCACAAGAAAATACACCACACTCCAAATATTCTGCTAATTAAGTTTATTTATGGTGGCTGCTATCACCTTTCCAGGATCCTAAATATTTACCACTTGTAGCCTGCAGGTGTTGCTCTATACAAGTCCTGGAAATTTCTTCCTCGCAGCTGTTGTACTGACAATAGATCTGAATGACACAGAGGAAGGATACATTCCTCCTCCATTGCAAGCAGTGATCTTACCTTGTAGATTAAGACATTCTGCTACAAATCATGAAGGTTTTGCTGGGATTTCGTATTACAAAGCCCAGTATACTTTTCAAAAATAATGCCATAGATACTTCCTGTACCAACTATTTATACAAATAATTTTAAACATTATATAAAATATACATTTATAAATGTGTAAACCTAAACATGCAGTAAGTATCCAAAACCATGATAGTTTCCATTTAATATGCTGGCTGAGTTCACACAATTTAAACTTGCATAACATCATTTATTTTAGGGTTAGCATTACACTGTTATAAAACAAATATGCATTGCACTGGACAGTAAGGTCCATAACAGATGAACCATAGCCGAAAAAAAGGGGAATCAGAAATAAAGTAAATGTTCAGGCTGTACATAGTGGGATTATTCCCCTTTTGCTGGTGTCCTTGATGGTTGCACTGTTCATTTGAGAACAAATATTGCTAACTTAGGGAACCAGCTAACAGACCAAAACAAAATCAATGACATATAATAAAAACAAAAGTATGGACATGGCTTTTATTATTTGAAAGTATGGAACCTTTAGATTTGCATTTAAAGGGAATGCTTCATCAGGAATACAGTATTTAAAAAAGTAACAACTGATATTTGGGAACCAATAAAGGACGAGTGAAGGCGGTAATGAAGAAAACTGTATCGATTCTTATGCAATAAAATGCTGGTGCTCTTATATAATCCAAAGCATACTTTCATACTTTTACATTCCATTTGGTGTTAGGTGCATTTGGTGCTTTACTATTTTATTTTTTGTTTTAAAAAGCTTTGTTGTTAGTTTTAGCTGTTGCTGAATATTTTGACAAAACCAGTACTTAAATTCCAATAGAAAAGATTATCAAAAATTCTAAATGTCTTTTTAACACCATCACGGTGTCTCTAATGCTACTTTAGAAAAGTTTTATAATGAAATCCTCTCATTCAACATATATATATAACATATACCACATATATTCTATAGCTACTACAGAAAACACTATTGTTGGATACAAAGCATGGCTACTCACTAGCTTACTGGGGCTTTAACTACATGGGTGATTTTGATTGCATGATTTCACCATCATAAGTTGACCATAGATTTAACAATAAATGATCAATCCTAAATTCATTAATTTCAAACTATGGTTTTTAATTGAAAAACTGATATGGTTAAAATGGAGTAGATTTGTCCTCAAGAGGACCATTCCTTTCTCTTTTTAAAGACAACTTAACTCATCTACTTAGGACTTGTGTAAATGATACTTATTTCTTATATCTATGAGTGCTGTCAGACAAGTGCATTTCATGCAAGCACATTTTTTATAGGTAACCATCCTGTAAAAAACACAAAACAAAAACTGTAGGGTAATGGCAGTGAGATAAATCTCACTGGACAGGACATACAGTTAAAATAAATTTGATGACCTCAGAATTCAGTAATTAATTCCAGATGTGATAACTCAACTACAACACTTGGGCACCTAGTTGCGGCTCATCTTAGCAGTGTTTTGATGTCTGCAATCCTGCCGGAAGATTGAGAATATTGTCTCCCTTGCAGTACTGTGTGTTGAAGCCCTTTTACTGCTTTCCAACTGAGATGATGTACTGAACAAGAACAAAATGCAAATTTTTTTACAGGATGATTGTCCTCACCAACAAGAAAAGCTGTCATGTGACCTCGACACTGTGGGAAATCAATTGTGGATACTGGAGATAAAACATTCCTGTCTAAAGGCTAATTTATTTCCATAGTTTTGACATTCCACAGCTGACTGCCAGTGATTTCAGTGGCATAAATGCATGGTCAAAAACAACCATGGTAGCTTAGCCCTAAAGGGTACCACACATACATAAAGCTCACTCAAACAACAGAGGTATCCCTTTGTTGCTCACCTGAATCTATTTTTGGTGCAGTGTTAGAACAGGATAACACCCATCTTCCTAGATTTTTATAAGCAAATCGAAAATACATCATGTGGCCCATGGCAACAAAGGACACAGAAATAAGAACAAGTAAACCAAAAGCCTCTGGATTGGGTCCTAAGATCACCATAATAAAATGCATAAGGTCAAGTAGATAATTCATGGAATTCTGGACGCCATTGATGACTCCTCTTTCAGATTCAATTACATTCTCTTGAAGGAGCTGAGTTACTGTTAGATCGAATGACCAGAGCCCTGGGGAAAAAAAGAGATGTTGTTTATTTAATCTATAATACCTAAAAATACTGTTAAAACAGATTCTGAAATACATCAGGAGAAGGAATCTAATGCTAAGGTATTTCAATTCCATATTATTAAAATAGAATTCCAGTTATAGCTTAAAGTGGAAGTAAATTCTTATTTTTTTTACTTGTACCTACAGGTAAGCTCATAATAATGGGAGTGACGTCATCGTGGCTTCAGCCACTCACGAAACGGAGCCCGCGAACCCGGAAGAAACACCAGGGAAGATGTCAGTCGTCTCAGCGGTGTGCGGGCGCTGCTGTAGGGCTTCATTCGAAGGTAAGTATTTCATAATGAGCTAGAATGCGATGTATACTAGCTCATTATGCCTTTGTCTTACTGTTTTTTGGGAGTTTTTTTCCCAGGGCTTACAACCGCTTTAACTAGTCTTAAAAATGCTCCCTCCCCCATTCTAACACCTATACTAACTAACCTATGTAAAAAAAGATGTATATACTTACCTATTTTTGGCCTGCTCTGGTCCAGTCATGTGATCTGGCTACCCTGTGTCAGCCACTGATGGCTGCAGGGGAGAAGAGGGACTGCCGACAATAGCTACACCATAGAAGCCTATGGGAGACATCATCACTCCTTGTTTTCCCAGCCATTGTTGGGCACTCTCCCCATTCCCCTGCAGCTGCCGCTGACTGACACTGGAGATCATATGGTCAGACCAAAGCAGCCTGAAAATAGGTGTGCATATACATTTTTTACAAAGGTTAGTTAATATAGGTGTTTGGAAGGGGAAGGGAGCATTTTTAAGAGTAGTTAAAGTGTTTGTTAATGCACACTTTGTTGTCACTGGCAGCCCCTCCAATATATTAGGGCAGAGCACACTGTGTATATCTTTTCCAAAAATGAGTGTTCGAAATAGCTATTTAGAGCTGTCTTCAGGCCTGTCACATGGCCTGCAGCCGCTTTTCAGCTCCGATGTATGACTTCTGCAGGCGGGGCCGTGATCTCCCTCTGGCGTCAGCCGGGGAGATCATGTGGCCGCTTGTCTCCTCTCGCAGAGGTCCTGTCTCGAAGCTGCACAGTGGCTGCGAGTCACATGACTGGCCTGAAGACAGCTGCCAGTGACCATTCAATATTCTTGGATATGTACTAATAGCGGCGGGGGGGGGGGGGGCGGAGATGGAGACTCACAGCAAGGAGCTGACAGGGAGGGAGGAGGGAATGAGGGGGAGAGATGAGAGCAGAGCAGGCTGCATATGAGGGACACACTTTGACCACGGTGATCAGGGCTCAGGAGCCCTGATTTTCGTGGTCAGTATAGAGAGGGGGATAAAGGAAGTGGCAAGTTCAGGGAGTTTTTTTTACAGTTTAGAGAGGGGCAGATTACACAGCACAAGCACTGCTTTAAGGGATCAGGATATCTATTTTTTAGGGGGTTAACAAACACTTTAAGCTTTAGCTGGACGTTTACTATAAGCCCCTTTCATAATAATGTGTTGCGATAACACATGGTGCGTTCATTTAGAATGGCACCCCAGTGCATAATACAGTAGGTGCCAATAGACCCACCATGCAGCACGCCACAACCATTCATAATGGTGCACTGTATTAACTTGAAAGGTGCAGGTGTTTTTTTTTGTTCCATTGCTGTGCATGGGCCACCCATTCTAAATTAACAGATTGCCCTAATGCCATGCAACTCATTGGACCAGATACTGCGTGTTGATGTGATAAGCAAAGGAAGAGGTGGGTTTGAATGGGCCCTTGCAGCAACAGTCAACATTTTTCTTGATATTTACTAATGTATTCATTTTGACTCTATGTAGATGTAAGGCTATGCTAGAGAGATGAATCGACATGCATGTAAACTTATTTAATATAGAACTAAACTCGCAAATACTTCATTTTGAAAAACACTGTCAGTAAAATGGGATTGCATTTTTGTGTTATAGAAATACAGTTTTACCCTATATTTGTTAATGCTTTCTTTTCCTGCACTAAACACAACCTGCCAGCACACTGCGGGTGTACGTCTACCTGAATGTGTTTAGTGTTGGGTAGAGTTGGGAAGGGTTAAACCCCGGTCAGTTTATTTTTGGCTGTCCCAATGCAGGGATTTCCCTTCAATGCCTGCCCCGTAGATAAAACAGGAAGGTGAATTAATATCTTAGATACTCATTACTGGAAAACATGTACCCTCACCTCTTGTTCTGATGACAACTCTAGAATTTTGGATTTTTCATCACATTTTTTTCTTTATCTTATTGACAGGTCACCAGAACAAATAAAGAGGGTGAACCTACTTAGCAGGGACATAAACAGCTATATAAACCTGACAGGGGTTCTAATAACCTACAACGTTACCGAAAACTGCGAAAAAAATTTTAGTCTATAATACATGCACTTTAACACCTTGCCGACCATATAACTTACATATACAGCGGCAAGGCGGCTCCGTACCTAGCACGTGATCCTGCACGATCCAGCCATTGTCATTAGTACAGTGAGTGACAGTGCATATATTTTTAGCACTGATCACTGTATTGGTGTCACTGGTCCCCAAAAAGTGTCAAAAGTGACAGTTATGCCGCGTACACACGATCGGACATTCCGACAACAAAACCGTGGATTTTTTTCCAACGGATGTTTGCTCAAACTTGTCTTTCATACACACAGTCACACAAATGTTGTCTGAAATTGCGAACGTCAAGAACGCAGTGACGTACAACACTACGACGAGCCGAGAAAATTGAAGTTCAATGATTCCGAGCATGCGTCAAATTGATTCCGAGCATCCGTAGAATTTTTGTGCGTTGAATTGTGTACACATGGTCGGAATTTCCAACAACTTTTGTTGTCGGAAAATTTGAAAACCAGCTCTCAAATTTTTGTTGTCGAAAATTCCGACAGCAAATGTCCGATGGAGCATACACATGGTCGGATTTTCCGACAACAAGCTCACATCGAACATTTGTTGGCGGAAATTCCAACCGTGTGTACGCGGCATTAGTGTACAATTTGTCTGCTGCAATATCGCAGTCCCGCTATAAGTCGCTGATCGCCACCATTACTAGTAACAAAATAAATAAAAATTCCATAAATATATCCCATTGTTTGGAGACGCTATATTTTTTGTGCAAACCAATCAATATATACACGTCTTGGGATTTTTTTAACCAAAAATATGCAGCAGAATACATATTGACATAGAATTTTGATTCTTTACATTTTTTATTAGATATGTTTTATTGCAGAGAGTAAAAAAAATGAGTTTTCTTTTAGAAATTGACAAAAAATAAAACCGCAGAGGTGATCAAATACTACCTCTATTTGTGGGAAAAAAGGACATACATTTTATTTGGGTAAAGCATCGCACGACGGCGCAATTGTCAGTAAAAGTATCGCGGTGACATATCACAAAAAATGGCCTGGTTATGAAGGGGGTAAATCTAGGGCCCATTTACATTTGGGCTTAGTTATGCTTTGAGGGTTTGGTTTATAAATGTTTTTGTCATATTTAACACCTTTTTCCAATTACATTTAAGGAAAAATGTGTGAATCCAGGGCGAAAGTAGTGTGAATCTCGGTTGAAAACATTTATAAAGTGTCTGGATTTAAATACACTTTAATACACATGAAAACTTGAAAAATCACCTTTAAAATAAAATTCTGATAAATATTACATACAGCCAGGTCTATAAATATTGGGACATCGACACAATTCTAATCTTTTTGGCTCTATACACCACCACAATGGATTTGAAATTAAATGAACAAGAGATGTGTGGATGTTACTGCATTATGTAAAACTATTACAATAGTTTTTTACATTTTAGAATGGGGTGCCTTGAGACTGTCCATAATTTAAAGGGTGCCTTGACTTAAAAAAGGTTGAAAAACACTGAGTTATGAGAATGAATCCCGCTTTTTTCTCCTATTAGGGAATGTAAACGTATTGCCTATATACCCACTTTAGGGTAGGTTTTGTATAACTATACATAGCAAATATAGCATAGTACATGGCCGCCTTTCTCATCTCCTCTGCAGGGGTTAGCTAGAGTATTGGGGTGTCTCCTATGTACCCACCACCAGTATATGTAGTCCTAAAACCTTTGACAAGCATCACAGTTACAGTTATAGTTCTGTAAGTCTTGGATGTTTGTTCCTCCAGGCTGTTACCTCACCCCAGCAATTACGTGTCACATGTTGTCAAATTTGAATAAGCGTATTTTTCCTGTTATGATTTACATTTTCAGCACCCTATTCCTGATAAAGCAATATGCAAAACATGTTGAATGAGGCCATACCAAATACCTTCTGACTAATAGAAGCTTTCCATTAGTCCTGGATAATCAGACTTGAGATGTCATTTGTATGATTAATATGCAAATTTGTAGGGATGCACCAATACCGGTATCGGTGCCGATACTTGGCATTTTCGGGGCTATCGGTACTCGTGAAAATGCACCGATATCAGAAACCGATACCGGAAGTGACAACCGCTTGGGCGGAGCTCACCGGCGGTGAGTGCTGTTTTCCTCAGGACATGTGTTTTGCTGCTGCTGCGCCTGCTACATGGCTGCCCCACATGGTGAGCATCCTCCATACACCATGTCCCCTCATGGCGGCCGGTGAGTGCTATTCTCTATTTCATTCTAACTGTTGCTTCACTTGCTTGCTTTCTTCTTATGTGTCCCCACTGTACACTACAGTACTACTAGCTTACATGACATCACTTGCCTAACATGGCGGTCAGCCTGTGTTATACACTACAGTTTGTCCCACATTGTCTCTCTCTCACTTGCCTAACATGGCGGATTGGACTGTGTTATACTTACCGTATTTTTCGCACCATAAGACGCACTTTTTTCACTGCAAAAATGAGGGGAAAATGCCTGTGCGTCTTATGGAGCGAATATAGACCAGCGCCCCCCCCCCGCCTCCGCCAAATACCAAGCCAGCCGATCGGCTCCTCAACTGTGGGTTGCCTGAGTCTCCCTGTCAGGACGGGAGCGTCTGTGTGTCTGTGACAGGGAGCGTGTTCCCCCCTCCTTCTCCAGGCAGAGCAGGCTTTCTATTTCCCCTCCTTCTCCAGTGCGGGTTCCGTGTGTCCCCCCCCCCTTCCCTGGGCAGTGCGGGCTCCATGTGTTCTCCCCCTCACCTTCTCCAGGCAGAGCAGGCTTTCTATTTCTCCAGGCAGTGTGGTCTCTCGTGTGTCCCCCCCCCCCTTCTCCTTCTCCGGGCAGTGCGGGCTCCATAGGTTCTCCCCCCACCTTCTCCAGGCAGAGCAGGCTTTCTATTTCCCCTCCTTCTCCAGGCAGTGTGGTCTCTCGTGTGTGTCCCCCCCCTTCTCCTTCTCCGGGCAGTGCGGGCTCCATAGGTTCTCCCCCCACCTTCTCCAGGCAGAGCAGGCTTTCTATTTCCCCTCCTTCTCCAGGCAGTGTGGTCTCTCGTGTGTCCCCCCCTTCTCCTTCTCCGGGCAGTGCGGGCTCCATAGGTTCTCCCCCCACCTTCTCCAGGCAGAGCAGGCTTTCTATTTCCCCTCCTTCTCCAGGCAGTGTGGTCTCTCGTGTGTCCCCCCCCCTTCTCCTTCTCCGGGCAGTGCGGGCTCCATAGGTTCTCCCCCCACCTTCTCCAGGCAGAGCAGGCTTTCTATTTCCCCTCCTTCTCCAGGCAGTGCGGTCTCTCGTGTGTCCCCCCCCCCCTTCTCCGGGCAGTGCAGGCTCTGTAGCAGAAGCATGAGCCGAGTAGGAGATAAAAGACACAGAGCAGGCTGTGTATGCATTCCATTTCCTCTCCCTTCTTCTGTCAGCAGTGGGGGTGGGGATTATTAAAGCAGCAGCAGGACTGAGCAGCTTTCAGAGGGGGACACTAAATTGCAGGCAATTAGTGTGCAGTAACCACTAGCAACTGAATGGTGAGTGGCAATGTGTAGTAACCTCTAGAAACCAATCAGTGCTCAGTAATGTGTAGTAACCTCTAGCAACTGAATGGTAATGTGTAGTAACCTCCTCAGAATATTTTTTTTCTCATTTTCCTCCTCTAAACCCTAGGTGCGTCTTATGGTCAGGTGCGTCCTATGGAGCGAAAAATACGGTAAGTTAGTTTTGTCTCTCTCTCTCTTGCCTAACATGGCGGCCGGCCTGTGTTATACTTAGTTTGTCCCACATTGTCTCTCTCTTGCCTAACATGGCGTCCAGCCTGTGTTACACTTAGTTTGTCCCACATTGTCTCTCTCTTGCCTAACATGTCCACTGTCCAGCACGGCGGCCGGCCTGTGTTTGTGTGTGTGTTACATAACTTAGTGTCCCACATTGTCTCTGTTTCCTAACATGTCCATCATGGCGGCAGATGACTCCTGCTGTTACATAAATCATCATTGTCTCTTGTCTAACATTTTCCTGAATGTGCCTTTCTGAGACCATCCTCTGCTTTTTGTATTGTAGAGATACCGACCGTTGTACCCGACACATGGATTTCATTATCCCCGCCGCTGGTTTACTTGGCCATACCAAGATGCTGGATGCAGCAGGAACAAACAACAAGCACTGGTGAGAGCAGATTCATTATTTAAAAAAAATAGTAGGTGTCATCATGTGTGAAAAAATCAGAAAACAAAACATTTGGGCTCAAAAAAATTTCCCCATTTTCCTAATTTTTTCCCCCCTTAAGGTGGGGAGACTTACTTATTTCTGGCTTTAAGTGCAATGCAAATGGATGTTACTGCCAGCAAAATGTCAGCTGTCTGGATTTTCTTTTAAATTGATGAAACCAACAAACGCATTGCAGACTGCAAACTCTGTTCTGCCAAAATATCCAGAGGAGGTTCAAAAGTTAGTTCTTATAATACAGGTAATCTCATAAAACACCTCAAAATGAAACACAAGACTGAGCATGGCGAATTTACTGCTGTCACTAGCTCTTGCACCCAGCAGCTGACACTGCAGCAAACCCTTGCCAGACGTGAAAAATTTTCCATGGATAACCCAAGGGCTAAAAAAAATCTGAAGTAGTTACCCAATTCATCGTTCTTGATGATCAGCCACTATCAATAGTTGACAATGTGGGTTTTCGGCGTCTTATGAATCTTTTGGAGCCAAAGTACGAAATTCCCAGCCGCCGTCATGTCACAGACGCCATGTTGCCACAATTACACAACACAGTGAAAAAACACATTACCAACATGCTACAGGAGGACATAAAGGCTATCAGTTTCACCACAGACATTTGGAGCAGTAGTGTGAGTCCCGTGTCTGTAATTAGCTTAACAGCACAGTGGATTGATGCCAAGTTCACTCTGCACCAAGTCATGCTGCACGCAAAGAAATTTAAAAGCTCTCACACAGGCCAAGCTATAAGAAGCATACTAGAAGAAATGCTTGACACTTGGGCGATTCCCAAAAGTTCTGTCCATGTGGTAGTCCGTGATAATGGCAGAAATATGATAAAAGGTGTACAAGATGCTGGTCTTCAGAGTCTTTCATGTGTGGCACATACACTGCAGCTGGCTGTCTCAGAGGGGCTTTTATCACAGCGCAGCATTACGGAGGCTGTGGGAGTTGGACGCAAAATAGTTGGGCACTTTAAACATTCAAACCTGGCATATTCTCGGCTGCAAGATATTCAGATCTAGCTTGGTCAACCCCTTAAAAGTCTTCAACAAGATGTTCAGACTCGCTGGAATATCACTTTTTACATGCTGCAGTCTCTGATAGAGCAAAAACGTGCCATTGGAGTATATGTGTCAGAACATGAGCTGCCTGCAACGATCATTGCAAATCGGTGGAATCTCATGGAGAAGATGATCAACATCTTGGCTCCCTTTGAAGAGTTGACTCGGCATGTGAGTTGTTCAGATTCTTTTGCCTCGGATGTAATTCCTGCAGTGACTGTGCTACAGCGATTACTATCTAAAGAAGTAGATGAGGACCACGGTGTTAAAACAATGAAGAACACATTGCTTGGTGCTTTGCAGAAACGGTTCTCTGACATCGCTACCTTACTCGATCCAAGGTAATCAATTATTTATTGCTGGCTGCTATTTTGAATTGTTTTTATTTGAATATTGATTGATGATATGATTTTGTTTTTTGGATGAAAATTATATTTTACAGTGTTATCTCTTGCATTAAAAAAAAAAATTATAATGCAAGTGATAACACTGTAAATCTCACCTTCATAAAAAACACAAAACAAAATCGATAATGACAAACACACTTACCTGCTCTGCCTCTGTGTAATGGTTTTGCACAGAGCAGGCAAGACAACTGTTTTTGCCGTGTCCCCCGCCGTCACCTTTCCTTCTAGCAGTGCCCCCACAGCAAGCTTCCACAGTTGTTGCTTTGCTTGCATGACGTTGTCTAATGTCTTGTATTTTTCTTCTTCAAGGTATAAAGATTGGTTCTTCTCAAATGCAGATGCTGGCAGGCAGGCCAAAGAGATGTTCATGCTGGAAATGCAACAAATATCTTCTGTACAGGTACTACAGGCACAGGCAGCTACACCTGAGGTGCTTGAGAAACCAGCTACCAAAAGGCCTCGCACTGAGCAACAGCCAGGTACCAGTGTGACTGTGGACAGTGTTTTTCAAGAAATTGCTTATTCATCTACATTTGAGAATAGCGCTCCAACAGCTGCTACCGTACAACTAGAAGCATATCTTGGAGAGGTCACTGTGCCTCGTTCGGACAAACCTCTTGAGTATTGGGCAATCAAAAATCTGCGATTTCCCACTCTAGCCCAAATGGCACAAAAATATCTTTCAGCTCCTTGCAGTAGTGTGGAAAGTGAGAGATTGTTCAGTGCAGCGTCACACATTCTGACTGACACCAGAAACCAACTCCTAACTGAACATGCAGAGATTCTTCTTTTTCTTAAAAAAAACTTGCCACTTGCATTTGAATTGGAAAAGTAATCAGGAAACGCTAAAAAAACGCTCAAATGCCAGGTGGAGCAGTTGCTTTGAGCTGCAGCGTGCAACTGTGCATGATGCCTTACAGTAACAGTAACAGGCGTTACTGTTACTGTAAGGCATCATGCACAGTTGCACGCTGCAGCTCAAAGCAACTGCTCCACCTGGCATTTGAGCGTTTTTTTGCGTTTCCTCTGCCTGTTAACTCCCCTCCATGTTGGCCTTTAAAAAAAAATGTTTTTTGCCTTTTTAACTTCATTGGAACATTACTCAGATGAATAAGGATTTTGGATAACCAAATTCAAGAATTGGCATTGAAAAATGCTGCCCTGAATACTTTACCTGAATTTGAGGAACAACAAATAAAGCCACAGGAATCCATTGAGAAATATAATAGGAAGATTGTTTTATGTAAAAATAAAAAAATTGCAAGGGTTCTATTGTCCTATAGTACATGACAAGTATATAAACGGTGAAATACCCAAAGGTCAAAGACGTGTTTTAAATCTAATCAAATGCAGAAATGCATACTGGGCAAGGATACAGACTCTGATAATGATTTTTCCTCTCTTTCCTTCTTTTCTTCACAGCAAACCATGGTTATGGAATCCAAGGCTACAGAAAACATGGTTTGAGGCTATATCTAATTTACAGAAAAGTACACAGCACTTTAAAGTGGTTGTAAACCCACTTTTTCAACTTGCGCCTACAGGTAAGCCTAGATTAAGGCTTACCTGTAGGTGCAAGAAATATCTCCTAAACCTACACGGTTTAGGAGATATTTACTAAAAATTACAGGCGCCGCTGTCTACGGCGCATGCGCGCCGTAGATAACGGCGCATTTATGGGGTTAATCCCATTCACAAAATCGGCTACTTCCCAGCAATCACTGGGTGTAGCCGAATGAAAAGGCTCTCGCGCGCATGCGCAGAGTGACGTCTCTGCCGCTCCAGCCAATCACAGCGCCAGAGCGGCGCTGTGATTGGCTGCAGCGACGATACCCGGAAGTAACCTTCCGGCTATCGCCGCAGCGATGGATGCGGCTGAAGAGGGAGACGAGGACAGCTTCGGGGGCCCCAATCTAAGGTAAGTGATGCATAATGAGCTATTATGCTAGCAGGGGCGTACGTAGAGCATTTGGCACCCGGGGCGGATCCTATATCTGGCACCCCCCACGGTAAAATGTAAAAACACCCCACTGTGCCCCCTGCATCCTTCAAAATCTCTTTGTCACTACTGTGTACCCGCTCTCCACAACTGCACCTCTGGACCCCTTTACATTACACAGCACACTGCATCACTGGCCCCCTTTACATTACACAGCACCCTGCATCACTGGCCCCCTTTACATTATACAGCACCCTGCATCACTGGCCCCCTTTACATTATACAGCACCCTGCATCACTGGACCCCTTTACATTACACAGCACCCTGCATCACTGGCCCCCTTTACATTATACAGCACCCTGCATCACTGGCCCCCTTTACATTATACAGCACCCTGCATCACTGGACCCCTTTACATTACACAGCACCCTGCATCACTGGCCCCCTTTACATTACACAGCACCCTGCATCGCTGGACCCCTTTACATTACACAGCACCCTGCATCACTGGACCCCTTTACATTACACAGCACCCTGCACCCCTTTACATTACACAGCACCCTGCATCACTGAACCCCCTTACATTACACAGCACCCTGCATCACTGGACCCCCTTACATTACACAGCAGCCTGCATCACTGAACCCCCTTACATTACACAGCACCCTGCATCACTGGACCCCCTTACATTACACAGCACCCTGCATCACTGACCCCTTTACATTACACAGCACCATGCATCACTGGAATCTTTTACATTACACAGCACCCTACACCCCTGGACCCCTTTACATTACACAGCACCTTGCACCTAAGGACCTCTTTACATTACACAGCCCTTGTACCTCTGGACCCCTTTACATTACATAGCACCCTGCATCTCAGCACCACTTTACAATACACAGAACCCCGCACCTCTGGACCCCTTTACATTACACAGCACCCTGCATCACTGGACCCCTTCACATTACACAGCACCCTGCACCACTGGACCCCCTTACATTACACAGCACCCTGCATTACTGGACCCCTTTACATTACACAGCACCATGCATCAATGGAAACCCTTTACATTACACAGCACCCTACACCTCTGGACCCCTTTACATTACACAGCACCTTGCACCTAAGGACCTCTTTACATTACACAGCCCTTGTACCTCTGGACCCCTTTACATTACATAGCACCCTGCATCTCAGGACCACTTTACAATACACAGAACCCCGCACCTCTGGACCCCTTTACATTACACAGCATCACTGGACCCCTTCACATTACACAGCACCCTGCACCACTGGACCCCTTTACATTACACAGCATCACTGGACCCCTTTACATTATATAGCATCCTGCACCACTGGACCCCTTACATTACATAGCACCCTGCATCTCTGGACCCCTTTACATTACACAGCACCCTGCCCCTCTTTACATTACACAGCACCATGCACCACTGGACCCCTTTACATTACACAGCACCCTGCACCACTGGACCCCTTTACATTACACAGCACCCTGCACCACTGGACCCCTTTACATTACACTGTACCTCTGGACCCCTTTACATTACACTGCACCATGCACCTCTGGACCCCTTTACATTACACAGCCCTTGTACCTCTGGACCCCTTTACATTACACAGCCCTGCACCTTTCTAGATGTCTGTATGTTACACAGACACCCCTTTAACAGTTCTGGACTCCCTGCATGTTACACAGACCTCCCATACAGTGCAGACCCCTCCCCCTACAGTTCAGACCCCTTCTACAGTGCAGACCCCCCTACAATACAGACCCCCTACAATACAGACCCCCCCACCATACAGACCACCCCCTAGAATACAGAGCAGACCCCTCCTACAACAGTGCAGACACCCCCCTACCATACAGACCACCCCCTACAATACAGAGCAAACCCCCCCTACAATACAGAGCAGACCCCCCCTACAACAATGCAGACACCCCCCTACCATACAGACCCCCCTACAATACAGACCACCCCCTACAATACAGACCACCCCCTACAATACAGACCACCCCCTACAATACAGAGCAGACCCCCCTACAACAGTGCAGACACCCCCCTACCATACAGACCACCCCCTACAATACAGAGCAAACCCCCCCTACAATACAGAGCAGACCCCCCCTACAACAATGCAGACACCCCCCCTACCATACAGACCCCCCTACAATACAGACCACCCCCTACAATACAGACCACCCCCTACAATACAGAGCAGACCCCCCTACAACAGTGCAGACACCCCCCTACCATACAGACCCCCCCTATAATACAGACCACCCCTACAATACAGAGCAGACCCCCTCCCCCCTACAAAAGTGCAGACACCCCCCTACCATACAGACCCCCCCTACAATACAGACCACCCCCAACAACAGTGCAGACACCCCCCCTACCATACAGACCCCCCTACAATACAGAGCAGACCCCCCTACAACAGTGCAGACACCCCCCTACCATACAAACCCCCCCTACAACAGTGCAGACACCCCCCTACCATACAAACCCCCCCTACAATACAGAGCAGACCCCCCTACAACAGTGCAGACACCCCCCAACATACAGACCCCCCTACAACAGTGAAGACCACCCCCTATAATACAGAGCAGACACCCCCCCACCCGTAATGCACCTGGCTCGGCTCAGATGATCAGCGTGTGCTGCACACAGTCACACAGCACTTGTAGACTACACAGTGACAGAGGAGGGGGAGGCGGCTTCACACTCTCTCTCTGCTCGGCTGTGTGAGACAGTCACAGCCGAGACTTTTTAGAGCCGCGGTGCGGCCACAAGAGAAGGGGATCTTTGCGCCCGGGCCTCCCCGCAAAGCCAGGCTCCCTGCTGTGTGTGTTACCTGCCCCTGCCTCCCTGTCACGCGCGCGTCATGCCGCCCGCTGTCTCCGCTTCCGCTAAGTCCTCTTTAGTCGTGGGGGGGGTGCCGCCCTGGCAGACCCCCCCTACAACAGTGCAGACACCCCCCTACCATACAGACCCCCCTACAATACAGACCACCCCCAACAACAGTGCAGACACCCCCCTACCATACAGACCCCCCTACAATACAGACCACCCCCTACAACAGTGCAGACACCCCCCTACCATACGGACCTCCCTACAATACAGACCACCCCCTACAATACAGAGCAGACCCCCCCTCTACCATACAGACCCCCCTACAATACAGAGCAGACCCCCTCCCCCCTACAAAAGTGCAGACACCCCCCTACCATACAGACCCCCCTACAATACAGACCACCCCCTACAACAATGCAGACACCCCCCTACCATACAGACCCCCCTACAATACAGAGCAGACCCCCCTACAACAGTGCAGACACCCCCCTACCATACAAACCCCCCCTACAACAGTGCAGACACCCCCCTACCATACAAACCCCCCTACAATACAGAGCAGACCCCCCTACAACAGTGCAGACACCCCCCTACCATACAGACCCCCCTACAACAGTGAAGACCACCCCCTATAATACAGAGCAGACACCCCCCCACCCGTAATGCACCTGGCTCGGCTCAGATGATCAGCGTGTGCTGCACACAGTCACACAGCACTTGTAGACTACACAGTGACGGAGGAGGGGGAGGCGGCTTCACACTCTCTCTCTGCTCGGCTGTGTGAGACAGTCACAGCCGAGACTTTTTAGAGCCGCGGCGCGGCTACAAGAGAAGGGGATCTTTGCGCCCGGGCCCCCCCGCAAAGCCAGGCTCCCTGCTGTGTGTGTTACCTGCCCCTGCCTCCCTGTCACGCGCGTGTCATGCCGCCTGCTGTCTCTGCTTCCGCTAAGTCCTCTTTAGTCACGGGGGGGTGCCGCCCTGACACCCCCCCAGTGTATGGCACCTGGTGCGGCCCGCCCCCTGCCCCCTACTTAGTACGCCACTGTATGCTAGTCATATTAGCTCATTATGCCTTTCTCTTACAGGTAGTTTTAAAAAAAAAAAAATTCTAAGGGTTTACAACCACTTTAAGGGTGATAACAGTGTTAGTTTGCCACATTCATCGTCCACTACTGGGTCTATGGTTGTAACAAATGCACAGATTGATGTTTCCAGTTCGACAGTTTTACAGGTACCTGTATATAATTTAGAAGGTTTCAACTATGGTTCAGACACAACATCAACCCTTTCCAACTCATACTACTCATACTACTCATGCGACATAACAAGAAGAGAGGGAATTTGCTGCGCTAAAATATTTCAGAATTTGGCACAATCCCTAATCCCTACATTTACACCCCCTGTGAGGTTATTCCCAATGGGTGAGCCTAAAAGGAACAGGCAATTTTAATTATTTTTTATTGAAAAGAACCTTAATCAAGGCGAGCTTCAGGCTATTCATTTATTACCTTATATTTTAACAAAGGATGAAATAGCAGTGTTGCAATTTGGTTTGAGATTCTGCCCTTTTCAGAACCTTGAAAAGTTTGAGGCTATCAGGAATATTTCTTTATTTGTGAGGAAGCTCATGTTATGAGTACTTTATGATAAGGAACATGCACCATCTAGATCTTCCAAAGAAGAGTTGGAGATCTGGAAAGATTTTTCTATGCGCAATTTTCGAGCCCAGTGGCATTTGATCGAATTATGGGAAGAAAGTAATACTGAGTCTGACAGCCATAGTGAAGATGTTGGCACATGTGGAGGTCCATCGCCCATCGCCACCACAAAATCCAAAAGTGCACTCGTTTTGTTAGTGTCATTTTATTCTTTTAATAAATTGTGGATTTTTATATGATGGAGAGCGCAATGATGGTTTTTATTTTTTGAGTTGAGGAGCTTACCATCTGATAAAGGTGTAACTTATTCTGCTGTGATTTTTATGAAGATTAATAAAGGAGGCGTATGTCCAGTGAAAATCTTTACCACCCATTCATGAAGATGGCGTGGGGGGTGGAACTATGATGACTGATGTCATTTTTAACTGACCAGGGCAGTTGCAGTCAGTCTGCTCCTGGCCAGTGGGAAAGACTAACTTATTACAGCCTTTGTGAGGTAACATACCTACCATATATTATATGGGGGGATTAGGGGTTCCATTTAACATACATGGTTTGTTTTATTTATTTATTGCACTATTTTTGTAGAAGTTGATATCATCTTCTGTGGTGAGGTTATGGAATGAATCCCCTTTTCTTCTGCTCTTTGAGGGATTGTGAATATACCGTATCACCAATATCCCCCACTTTAGGGTAAATTTTGTTTAACTATACTTGTATATCATATTGATTTGTAAGGGATTTATCAAATTTTTGGATCTATGTTTTTTTGTTTATAGATTATTCCTTTATGTGGCAAGCATAGTACATGGCTGCATTTCTCATCTACTCTGTTTCTACAGTTTTGGGGTTCTTTTATGTACCTCCTAATGGTATATGTAGTCCTAAAACCTTTGATAAGCATCACAGTTAGTTATTGTTCTGTAACTTGTGGCTGTTTGTTCCTTCACACTGTTGCCTCACTTCAGCAATTATGTGTCACGTGTCAAATTGACACGTTGGTGTCAAGTCTGAATAAGTGTATTGTATACCATATATACTGTTATGATTTACACTTTTAGCACCCTCTTCCTGATGAAGCACTATGCAAAACATGTTGAATGAGGCCACACGGGAATACCTTCTGACTAATAGAAGCTTTCCATTAGGCCAGGATAATTAGCCTTCAGATGTAATTTGTCTGATTATTATCCAGATTGGTATGTGGAGTATTTGGCCTTGTTAAGGGTGTGATAATAGCTTTTAATTGATGCTATATATCACTGTTGTTTTTTAGATAAGAACCTTTTAATCATTAAACCATTTATATTAATAAAGAAACATTTTTTTAACTTATTCCATTGTGTGATTTGTTGAGGTAACACCTAAAAAGTCTCACATTATATATTGTTTCATTTCATCAGCCCATAATACCTGATAATCTCCTACCCTCAGTTCTACTATTTTATTCTCCTGTTACAT
Organism: Rana muscosa; assembly: GCA_029206835.1. Taxonomy (NCBI): domain Eukaryota; kingdom Metazoa; phylum Chordata; class Amphibia; order Anura; family Ranidae; genus Rana; species Rana muscosa. The sequence continues at coordinate 280,774,015 of CM055127.1, read as the reverse complement.
AGTCTTGCTGCAAGGCATCCTTTATAACAATGAATGGCAAATTGCAATGCCCAGCACACCTAGATGCAAAGGAAGCCAATCAGAAAATGCATATACCTGTGTGTTACCTGCATTTTAAACAGGCTGCGAGGCAGCATTTCTCAACCTTTTTAACATTGAGAAACCAATGAAATAGCTTTTCACTCTGCTCCTTACATTGGTGGCCAGTAAGAAGAATGCAGATTATATTGGTGGTCAGTGGGAAGAATGCTCCTTACATTGGTGGTTAGTGAAAAGAATGCTGATTATATTGGTGATCAGTGGGAATCGTGCTCCTTACATTGGTGGCCAGTGGGAAGAATGATGCCTTCATTCATGGTCAAAAGAAATAACAGTTTCCTCCACTCACAAAAATGGTGTCAATGGACATATCCCCCTACTGTGCTATTTAATTCTGGCAGCCAATAGCGCCGGCTGTCAGAACACCTGCATTGTGCCTGCAGCTGATTTTCTGCAGGTGCTGTTTGGATGCAATTTTCATCCCAGCTTCTTGGACAAAAGTCAATCCAATAATCGACTTTTGACCAGCCGGCGGGGCTGGTTAAACTTTTGGCTGATTCCTCTAAATCAGCTGACTTTCTAGATGTGTATAGCCAGCTTTATTCCTGCTTCTAATTGTGACAAGATGTCCCTTTAAAGCGGATCTTCACCAATTTGTGTGACTTGGCTCCTCTGTAAGTCCCCCACCCTTCGCTGCACATATAGGGTTTTTCTTCTTTTTTGTTTCTGCCCACCTAGGCAAATTATGTTTATGCTAGGAGGTCGACCTATATGGGTTTTTCTCTGCCCGATGCCGATATTTAGAAATCGCGATGGCCGATATATGATGCTGATTGTTTTGGACCGATATGTTAGGCTGATTTTGTTTTTTTTTCCTTCGTCTCAAAAAATCTAACAGTTAAGTAATAAGAAGTGATACTGAAAATTTCTTAAATTAAACATTTATTAAACACAACAAGTCTCCAATCAGTGCACTTGTATGTATAATTTAGATTAAAAAAAACTATGTATCTTAAATATTAAATACACAAAAACAGGTAATCAAAACTTTTGGACAAAAAAAATGGGCTATTGTTACTGTTTAGTTTTTTTTAAAATTAATTAAAGTGTATTTTTTCTCCAAAAAATTGCGCAAATACCGTGTGACATAAAATATTGCAAGAACCGCCATTTTATTCTCTAGAGTCTCTGCTAAAAAAAAATATATATATATATATATATATATATAATGTTTGGGGGTTCTATGTGATTTTCTAGCAGAAAATACTGGATTTTTACTTGTAAGCAACACATGTCAGAAAAGATTTAGTCTTTAAAGCGGAGTTCCACCCAAAAGTGGAACTTCCGCTTAAACCACTCCTCGCCCCCTTACATGCCACATTTGGCATGTAATTTTTTTGGGGGGGGAGTGGGGGCTTCAGTAGGAGTGGGACTTCCTGTAGCACTTCCTCCTTCTGCCCAGGGACCTGTAGGCGATCACCTGGGACACGTGACAGGTCCCAGGCGATCGCCTGTTCACTCAGGGATCGCAGCGCCACTCGCGCATGCGCAGTGAGTGCCCGGCCGTGAAGCCGAAAGGTGTCACGGCCGGGTGCCCACAGTTAGAATAGAGGCACCGGCGGAGAGGGGGGAGAGGAGTGAAGCTCCGGGCGGCCGCGTCGTTGGACAGTGGAGCAGGTAAGTGTCTTTTTATTAAAAGCCAGCAGCTACACTTTTTGTAGCTGCTGACTTTTAATAAACATAAAAAAGGCTGGAACTCCCCTTTAAATGGTTAAACTGAGATCTTCTACACACCAGAGTTCATTCCTTTGATAAATAGAAACATTGTATCTCTTTGCTTCTTTTATCAGTGATGTTCTCAGACTTGGCAGGGTGCCCAGATAGGAAAGAATCAGCTCCAACGGTGAGACTTCAGGCAACTTGCATTGACTTCTATTACAGAAGTAATTCGCAAGTATCGGCCTAATTTGAAGCACAATCGACCAATGCCGATTAATAAAAAAATGCCAAAAATCTGCCAATATACAGTTACAATAAAAAGTATGTGAACCCTTTTTGGAATGATATGGATTTCTGCATAAATTGGTCATAAAATGTGATCTGATCTTCATCTAAGTCACAACAATAGACAATCACAGTCTGCTTAAACTAATAACACACAAATAATTAAATGTTACCATGTTTTTATTGAACACACCATGTAAACATTCACAGTGCAGGTGGAAAAAGTATGTGAACCCCTAGACTAATGAGATCTCCAAGAGCTAATTGGAGTGAGGTGTCGGCCAACTGGAGTCCAATCGATGAGATGAGCTTGGAGGTGTTGGTTACAGCTGCCCTGCCCTCTAAAAAACACGCACCAGTTCAGGGTTTGCTTTTCACAAGAAGCATTGCCTGATGTGAATGATGCCTCGCACAAAAGAGCTCTCAGAAGACCTACGATTAAGAATTGTTGACTTGCATAAAGCCGGAAAGGGTTATAAAAGTATCTCCAAAAGCCTTGCTGTTCATCAGTCCACGGTAAGACAAATTGTCTATAAATGGAGAAAGTTCAGCACTGCTGCTACTCTCCCTAGGAGTGGGCGTCCTGTAAAGATGACTGCAAGAGCACAGCGCAGACTGCTCAATGAGGTGAAGAAGAATCCTAGAGTGTCAGCTAAAGACTTACAAAAGTCTTTGGCATATGCTAACACTCCTGTTAGTGAATCTACGATACGTAAAAAACTAAACAAGAATGGATTTCATGGGAGGATACCACAGAGGAAGCCACTGCTGTCCAAAAAAAACATTGCTGCACATTTACAGTTTGCACAAGAGCACCTGGATGTTCCACAGCAGTGCTGGCAAAATATTCTGTGGACAGATGAAACCAAAGTTGAGTTGTTTGGAAGAAACAAACAACACTATGTGTGGAGAAAAAGAGGCACAGCACACCAACATCAAAACCTCATCCCAACTGTGAAGCATGGTGGTGGGGGCATCGTGGTTTGGGGCTGCTTTGCTGCGTCAGGGCCTGGATGGATTGCTATCATCGAAGGAAAGATTAATTCCCAAGTTTATCAAGACATTTTGCAGGAGAACTTAAGGCCACCTGTCCACCAGCTGAAGCTCAACAGAAGATGGGTGTTGCAACAGGACAACGACCTAAAGCATAAAAGTAAATCAACAACAGAATGGCTTAAACAGAAGAAAACACGCCTTCTGGAGTGGCCCAGTCAGAGTCCTGACCTCAACCCCATTGAGATGCTCTGGCATGACCTCAAGAAAGCGATTCACACCAGACATTCCAAGAATATTGCTGAACTGAAACCGTTCTGTAAAGAGGAATGGTCAAGAATTACTCCTGACCGTTGTGCACGTCTGATCTGCAACTACAGGAAACATTTGGTTGAAGTTATTGCTGCCAAAGGAGGTTCAACCAGTTATTAAATACAAGGGTTCACATACTTTTTCAACCTGCACTGTGAATGTTTACATGGTGTGTTCAATAAAAACATGGTAACATTTAATTCTTTGTGTGTTATTAGTTTAGGCAGACTGTGATTGTTTATTGTTGTGATGTAGATGAAGATCAGATCACATTTTATGACCGATTTGTGCAGAAATCCATATCATTCCAAAAGGGTTCACATACTTTTTATTGCAACTGTATCGACCAGCCGATATATCGGTCGACCTCTAGTTTGTGCCCCCAGCGCCTCCTGGGATATGTGATGTTCATATCCCAGTAGGCACCGGGAGCCCTGAATGTCATCCTATTCACTAATAGAAGAGGGGGCGAACCTAACAGCACGACAACCTGAAGAAGCCGGAGTAGCCTTCTGATGACGTCGCAAAGGAACATGAACGACGCACGACCTGGCGACGGCTGTAGAGAAGAGGATCCCAGCAGGACAACACTGGATCCTCTTTGTGGGCGAGTATCACAACTGTGCCCATATCAGCATCAGGTAAGCGGTGGAGAAGAAAAAATATATAATGGGGGGAAGGGTGAAACGCCTCTATAACTACATAAACTACTTAAATTATGTGTATTTTAATGAATTAGCAATGTATTAAACGAACAATGAATGTTTAACAGCAAGTGCATAACTACAGTACATTTAAAATTATTGCCAATAGGGTTGAGCGGACCCGACTTTTGGGTTTTTGGGTCCCAGACCCGAACCCGAACAATCGACTGTATGTTCGGGTTCGGGTCAGGTGTTCGGCAATATGCATGTAAAGTCGCGCTTGTTTCCCATGCTTAGAACTGTCCCTGCACAAAGTGTCATTTCTGAAGGAAAAAAAGTAATTTAAAACTCACTCGCGGCTATAATGAATTGTCGGCAAGTCATTGATAAAAAAAAAAAAAAAGCGTGGGGGTTCCCCCAAATTTAATTACCAGGCCCTTCAGGTCTGGTATGGATATTAAGGGGAACCCTGCCGCAAATTTAAAAAAAAAATGCGTGTGGTTCCCCCAAATATCCATACCAGGCCCTTCAGGTCTGGTATGGATTTTAAGGGGAACTCCACCCCAAATTTTAAAAAAATGGCGTGGAGTACACCCAAAAATCCAGACCAGACCCTTTATCCGAGAACGCAACCTGGCAGGCCGCAGGAAAAGAGGGGGGATGAGAGAGCGCCCCCCCCCCTCCTGAACCGTCAGGTCCGCTCAGCCAATGACTTAGGTGTAAGGCTGAGGAACTTTAGAAGGGGCGGGTGTATTCATTTATTACTAATAAATGAATACACCCGCCCCTCCTAAAGTTCCCCAACTGGTCCGCTCAACCAATGATGTAGGTGTAAGGCTGAGGACCTGATGCGGAACGTGAGAAGGGGCGGGTCTATTCATGTATTACAGTGTGGAGGAAGTTCCCCATCAAGTCCGCCCCCTCGTATGTCAGACCCCGCCTACGTCATTGGATGAGCAGACCTGATGGGTAACTTCCTCCAGTATAATAAATGGGGAACTTTAGAAGGGGCGGGTCTATTCATTTATTACACTGCGGAGGAAGTTCCCCATCTGGTCCGCTCAGGCTCTGCCAATGACGTTTCGTGTGGACAGCGCTGGACATCGGGATCGCCGCGGCACACTGGATTTCATCGCTGGAATGTTTTGTTTTTTTTTGTTTTTTTTTTAATAGAGGACTTTCCCAACGGTGTCTGTGTATTTTTTTTACAATTTTTTACACTTTCTTTGTGAAATGGTAGGGGTACAATGTACTCCATTACCAATTCACATAGGGGGGGCGGGATCTGGGGGTCCCCTTTGTTAAAGGGGTCTTCCAGATTCCGATAAGCCCCCCGCCCGCAGACCCCCACAACCACCAGGCAAGGGTTGTGGGGATGAAGCCCTTGTCCCCATCAACATGGGGACATCCTCCCCATGTTGAGGGCATGTGGCCTGGTACGGTTCAGGAGGGGGGGGGCACTCTCTCGTCTCCCCCTTTTTTCCTGTGGCCTGCCAGGTTGCGTGCTCGGATAAAGAGTCTGGTCTGTATTTTTGGGGGGTACTCCACGACATTTTTTTTTTAAATTTGGGTTGGAGTTTCCCTTAAAATCCATACCAGACCTGAAGGGCCTGGTATGGATATTTGGGGGAACCGCACGCATTTTTTTTAAAATTTGCAGCAGGGTTCCCCTTAATATCCATAGCAGACCTGAAGGTCCTGGCAATTGAATTTGGGGGAACCCCCACGCTTTTTTTATTTTTTTTATCAATGACTTTTCATGTATTGCCGGGAGCCGACAATTCATTATAGCCGCGAGTGAGTTTTACTTTTTTTCCTTCAGAAATGACACTTTGTGCAGGGACAGTTCTAAGCACGGGAAACAAGCGCGAATAGTCCTCAGAAGTTCGGGTCCTCGTTGACTTCAATGGGGTTCGGGGTCAAGTTCGGTCCCGAACTCGAACTTTTTTCCGAAGTTCGGCCGAACCCGTCGAACTCGAACATCCAGGTGTCCGCTCAACTATAATTGCTAAACATTGTTATATAATATCTCTTCCTGACTTTCAACTTTGTCCCTTTTTAGCTCAGTTTCCTGACTGCTGATTTCTGCAAAACTGTGCATGCCACGCTGTTGCTCTCAGTGCCTTCTTAAAGGGCCCACCATATTATTTTTTCCTTTTGCTACTGTGATTCCCTGATAAAAATAATTTTCAAAATTCATAAATAGTTGTTACTTTATCCCCATTTCAATACCAATAAAAACTGTTCTGGATTAAAAAAATTAATACACATTTTATTGTGGATTATTTCTCATAGTTTATAAAGCTGGTCACAGACATTAGGTCTAAGCCCTCTCCGTCTGATGATAACATTCTTCCCAAAGTTATGTGTACATAAACATGCAAGCTCCCATCACCTAAATGTGCATATAGCCAAGCCAGCCATGGACGGTTCCTGCTGAACCGGCAGCGATTCGGACCATGTATAGGCAGGCTGAATGTACAACAATCGATTATCGATAGGTGGCCAAGATTACCGCTAGCGCCCGCCGGGGGAACACAATGCCTCCGCGGGAGGGATTCCCCTGTCACTGTGGTTGCAGGAAAGAAATTCGCTCCATCTATGGCCGGGCCTTTGAAATAACTGTAGTTGTTGCCTGACTGATCCTAGGGAAATTACTACTGTATATAGCCAATAGTTAGGAAAATGCAAACTGGCTAATTGACTTTTCTCACAGTCAACCTGGTTAGAGATGCATGGCCACAGCCAAAGGTGCTTACAGCAATTACTCTGGTTGCTATTCTGACTTTATTTAGGCAAACTGGGGGATGGCCTTCTGTATCTTTAACCCCTTCCTGCCTGAGGCCCCTTTCACACTGGGGCATTTTTCATGCGGTTTAGCGCTAATAATAGCGCTGTTATACCGCATGAAAAAATCCTGCCCTGTGCCTTCAATGTGAAAGCCCGAAGGCTTTCACACTGAAGCGGTGCGCTAGCAGGACCGCTCCAAAAGTCCTGCTAGCCGCTTCTTTACAGCGGTAAAGGAGCGGTGTGTTCACCGCTCCTTTACCGCGGTCTCCCATTGAAATCAATGGGACAGCGCGGTAATACCGCCCGCAAACCGCGGCAATAGCCGCGGTTTGCGGGCGGTATTAACCCTTTTTCGGCCGCTAGCGGGGGTTAAATTAACCCCCCTAGCGACCGCATACCGCGGTAATAACGACGGTATAGCAGCGCTGAAAATCGCGCTGCTATACCGCCACCGCTCCTGCCCGCCCCAGTGTGAAAGGGGCCTAAGGGTAAAACAAATTGAAATGCCCAAGCACAATTTTGAAACTTTGGCATGTGTTAGTAATACTGTACATATTATAGCTACTTTGTGCATCCAGGTGGATTGTACCTTGTTTTTTTCAGGACAAATTTGGCTTTTTTTTGGTGGTAAATGGTAATGGATGTCTCTGTTTGTTTTTGTTTGTTTTTTTATCAAAGGAAAACTGGCCATAAAATAGTAAAAAAAAAAAAAAAAACATTTTTAAATTTAGCTGTATATTTCTTGCTACTACCATAATCTTCCACCAAATAACAACCCAAATTAGATTCTCCTGCTCCTGATGATTGCAGCGATACCACATATGTGTAAGTTAGTTGTTGTTTGTACCCAGAGTACAGCCCAAAAACAATAGTTGCCATTTTGCTTTTCTTATTCCTACCTACAACACACTGACACTGATCCAAAAAAAAATCCTGTAAAAAAAAAAAAAAAAATGGGACACTGATCTTTGACCCTAACATTGACCTAAACACTATCCCTGGCACTGACCTAGATCAAGCCTTAATCTAGGTATTTTTTTATTATATTTTTATTATTATTTTTATTTTTATTTTTTTACACACACTTTTTTTCTCTCTGCAAGGAGAGAGAGAGATACAGTACTAAGGGGGTTATTTACGAAAAGGCAAATCCACTTTGCACTATAAGTGCACTCACTATAGATCTGAAGGGAAGATCTGAAATGAGGGGAAGCTCTGCTGATTTTATCATCCAATCATGTGCAAGCTAAAATGCAGTTTTTTTTATTTTCCTTGCATGTCCCCCTCAGATCTACAGCGACTGCACTGGAAAGTGCACTTTCCAGTGCACTTGCAGTGCAAAGTGTATTTGTCTTTCGTAAATAACCCCCTAAGTGTTTCTCTCCTTCATTCACAGAGAAAGATGACACAGGGGCGGTCTTCACCGTGACTGATCACTGTGATAGCCAATCAGAGGCTATCACATCGATCAGGTGACCTAGAATCGGGAGATCTAGGTCCTGATCATTAGTGCCCACCGTGCGCCAGCACAAAGGGAAATACACAAATATGCGCCCCCACAGCAAAAAGCCCAGTCCAGTGGGGCCGCATATTTGCGTACGGTCGGCGTGAAGGGGTTAAGCACCTACAGTAAAGAGATTATTTAGAAAAGCAATGAAACAACTCACAAATTAAAATTCCAAACAGAAGTAAGCTTTTCTGTACGGAGGCTCTGTTTATACCTATGGATGAACAGATCTGTCATTCTGACACAGTTAAATCATATGTAACAATAATCTTCTCTTTTTGCTACCTTTTGGTCTGTTAGGCATACCATTGAAAGCATTTTGTTACATTTGTTCAATAACTGCAAAAAACTTGTCAGAAATGTACAGCTGTCCTTTGCACATTTCATATGTTATCTTAAAGTGGTTGTAAACCCTGTGTTTCGATTTTTTATTTTTTTTACTAACCTGCAAGACAAAGCTATAATGAGCTAGTATGACTAGCATACTAGCTCATTATGTACCACTTACCTTCGATCGGGGCCCCCGAATTCGTCCGTGTCCCTCCTCTAGCCACATCCATCGCTGCGGCGATATGTTACTTCCGGGTATCGCCGCTGCAGCCAATCACAGCGCCGCTCCGGCGCTGTGATTGGCCGTAGCGGCGAAGATGTGACTTCGGCTACGTCGTCGAATGTTGCGACCTAGCCGAATTTGTGAATGGGGTTAACCCCATGCGCATGCGCGTGACGTCAGCATCGCCGCATTTAAATGCAAATATCTCCTTAACCGTGTAGGTTAAGGAGATATTTCATGCACCTACAGGTAAGCCTTAATCTAGGCTTACCTTGTAAGTATTTGTTTATAAAGTGGGTTTACAACCACTTTAAGCAGTTTAATCTGCCAAAATTTACCTCAGACTACAGAACAATTGACAATCATTCTCAACGAGAGCTCCTTCAAAGGTTGCTAGGATTTCCATGAGCTGTGGCTGATGAACCTCCGATCTGATGGTGCTTGCACAGTCCTGGGTCTAACGTTAGATAACAGGTTAACCAGCCATTCTCTTTTCAATTATTTTTATTGAGTTTTGTCATAAAAAGAAACACATACATTGACAGCAAAACAGAAGATACACTGAATTGTCACTAAGAATGCAAAGTTGTATATAGGTAATTTTACATACAAAACTAGTATAATGAGTTCATAGATGGATGGAGTCTTAACCACCTTGCGCCCGCCGTACGAGAATATACGGCCGCAAGGTGGTTGTCAAATGCCGGGAGGCCGTTATTATACGGCCTCCGCTATTTGGCCACTGGGGGGCGCGCGCGCACGTGCCCGGCGCTTCACTGCAATACCGATGCGCGTGCCTGGCGGCCGCGATGTCCGCCAGGCACCCCCGATCGGCGGTTACAGAGACAAGGACATGGATCTGTGTGTGTAAACACACAGATCCATGTCCTGTCAGGGAGAGGAGACCGATGCTGTGTCCCTTGTACATAGGGACACAGATCGGTCACCTCCCCCAGTCAGTCCCCTCCCCCCACAGTAACAATCACTCCCAGGGAACACATTTAACCCCTTCCTCGCCCCCTAGTGTTAACCCCTTCCCTGCCAGTCACATTTATACAGTAATCAGTGCATATTTATAGCACTGTTCGCTGTATAAATGTGAATGGTCCCAAATTAGTGTCAAAAGTGTCCGATGTGTCCGCCATAATGTCGCAGTCACAAAAAAAATCACTGATCGCCGCCATTACTAATAAAAAAAATATATATATAAAAATGCCATAAAACTATCCCCCTATTTTGTAAACGCTATAACTTTTGCGCAAACCAATCAATAAACGCTGATTGCGATTTTTTTTACCAAAAATATGTAGAAGAATACGTATCGGCCTAAACTGAGGAAAAAAATATAAAAAAAATTGGGATATTTATTATAGCAAAAATCAAAAAATATTGCTTTTTTTTCAAAATTGTCGCTCTATTTTTGTTTATAGCGCAAAAAATAAAAACCGCTGAGGTGATCAAATACCACCAAAAGAAATCTCTATTTGTGCGAAAAAAAGGACGTCAATTTTGTTTGGGAGCCACGTCGCACGACCGCGCAATTGTCATTCAAAGCGTGACAGTGCTGAAAGCTGAAATTTCGCCTGGGCAGGAAGGGGGTATATGTGCCCAGTAAGGAAGGGGTTAAACTAGTTGTTATCTACTGTACCGCCTCCGCACTCCAGACACCCCGAATGGGGACTAACTGTGCCCAGAGTGCAGAGCCGCACCCTATATTAGTTTACCATCTAAATTGTAAAGCACAATTGTATTTCAATAATTCTGTTGGACAACTCATGACCACATAACAGAAAAGTAAAATAACATAAAACAAAGCAAAACATTAACCAAAAACAACATGTACCAGACAGGACTGCAAATGGTCACTTATTCACTAGGATAGGATGCTATCCAGGCCTCCCAACAAGGTTTAAATTTAGTTAGAGTATGATTCCTAACAGCAAAATATCTTTCATAAACATACTGTTGTTTAACTCTAGATATGACTTCAGATACATTAGGTGCATTCAAGGATTTCCATTTGGCAGTAATCGTTAATTTTGCTGCTATCAGAATGTGCGTAATCACTGGTCTGAAGATTTTAGGCACCAGGTGAATACCTATGCTCAATATCGCCAACTGTGGAGACGGTAAAATAATCAGACCCGTAACTTTGGTAATTAATGAGAACACTGACTTCCAAAAGCTCCTTACAGCCTTATGCCGCGTACACACGACCGTTTTTCCCGTCGAGAAAAATGACATTTTTCCCTTTGGACGAGAAAAACGATCGTCTGTGGGCTTTTTGTCGTTTTTCTCGACAGGAAAAACGGCATTAATCACGACGAGAAGAATTAGAACATGCTCTAATTTTTCTCGTCGTGATTCCCGTCGTTTTTTTTCCGCGGCAGTTTTCCCATAGGGAAACACTGCCGCGGAGCCCAAACACGGTCGTTTTTTTCGACCAAAAAAAAAATGTCATTTAAATTGGCCGTGTGTGGGGGGAACAAGCTGTTCCTCATTTTTCACGTCGATGTTCTCGACGGTGTTTTCACCGTCGAAAAAAATCGATCGTGTGTACGCAGCATTACATGTCCACAATATGTGCATTATACCTCCTTTCTCTCTGCACTCTCTCCAGCAGATAGGTGAGGAGTTGGAATATATTTGTGCTAGCCTCACAGGTGTCAAATATGATCTATATATTACCTTCAGTATCAGTTCCCAGTGGTTCGCACAATGGGAGTAACAATAGTACGATTGTATAGCACTCTGCCACTCCCCCTGTGAGAAGGGAGTCCCCAGGTCTTTCTCCCAATTTATCATATTAGTGGTCTTCTTAAAAGCTCCCCCATATTGCAATGTGGAGTAAAACTTTGAGAGGCCTTTAGCCCCGTCGCCGCAAGACTCCAAATATGTCCACGTCTCTCTATGTACGCTGTAGGAAATGTCCGGGTTTTTATCATGGAAGTGGGCAAGTCTGCATAAAGAAAATGAAGCCAGCTCCTGTTGTCCAGCTAATACCTCCTTATAGGTTAGAATACCTTTACCCACCCATGGTTTAATATCTAAGTCAGGGATAAAATAGTCATAGAGTTGCAGAGGGAAGTCTCTGCAACATTCCAGTATCTCTGGGGGTATTTTAGTGTGTAATGTTCTCCATGCTAACAGGGTTGCCTCTATAGATGGACAAGTTCTGTGATGAAGAGTCATATGGGTCAAGCTCGACAACAGCAAAGCAGGCAACGATTTGTTGCCCACCACACTCCTCTCAACCTGAACCCACAATTTATCGGTGGTCAGGTCAAACCACGTTTTAGTCTGGTCAAGGCGTGCTGCATAACAGTAGTGTCTAAGGTTGTGAAAATTTATACCACCATTTTTTTTGTGCCTCCCCAATACGGGATATGAGATCCTTGCCAACTCCCCCCCCCCCCCCCACAAATTGCCTAAATAGCTTATCTACATCAGTGAAAAATCTCTCAGGTACTGCTATTGGGATTGTTCTAAAATAACCAGCCATTCTCAACAAGGACTCCTTCAAAGGTTGCTAGGATTTCCATGAGCTGTGGCTGATGAACCTTCGATCTGATGGTGCTTGCACAGTTCCGGGTCTACCTTCAGATAGGAGGTAAACCAGCCATTATCATACAGGGTTCCTTCAGAAGCTGCTAGGGTTTCCTTGAGCTGTGGCTGACTAACCTCCGATCTGATGGTGCTTCCACAGTTTTAGGTCTAATGTCAGATAGGAGGTTAACCAGACATTCTCAAACAGGGTTTTTTTAGAGGCTGCTAGGGGTTCTTTGAGCTGTGGCTTATGGACCTCCGATCTGATGGGTCTACATAGTTTGGGATCTAACATCATTTGTCAGAGCCAGCGTGAAACCAATGATCTTTTTAGCTGACTGTAAGTGGGAATTCTGACCATTAATGTAAGGGGGGGGGGGGGGGCTTTCTTCCCACTGATCATCAATGGTAGCATTTTTCCCAATGATCCCAGAAATTTTATTTTAGCAGGGGTTCCCTGAGACCCTGAAAATCATTTTAATGGTTCCTCTGGGGTAAGGAGGTTGATACAGGCTGCTCTATGCTGTAGAGAATAGGAAAGTGTAAGGGTTTAATTTGTTTAGTAAAAAGACAACTGGGCAGGGCTGACACCACTTAGACCACAAAAATGTTGTGTGTTGTCAGCCCACAATGGGGCAGGCAGCCCATAGAGGAGTCTGTTTTTTTGTTCAACCAGTGGGTTGAAGAAAAAAAACTGACTCGATTCCACCATCCCTACACTTAATGTGGATGTAGAAGTCCTCCCCACTGAGCTATTGTATTCTGATGGCAGGGAGACTTCCCTCAATACACTGATCAGTGTTGCAGGCTATAGCCAGGAGTGCTGATTGAGCAAGGAAAATCCAACAGGGCGGTTGTACAGAAGTCGATTGGTAGATCGACTTCTGTACAACTTTCCTGCCCATACATGGATAGAAATTCAGCCAGTCCCTGCTGAACTGGCCAAATTTCGATACATATATGACTGGCTTTAGGAGTAGAGTGCATTTCTGGCAAATCAACAGATATTTTTATGTACTTGCAGGAACTTCATAATGATACAACATCGGGATATGTACTTGTATTGCAGTGATGTACTGTGGTGGACTTTTATTTTTATTTTTTCCTGACATACACTTCAGAGCCCCATTCCAGGCATGAAGAAAAAAAATACCCCTGCATTGAACATTGAAGGAAAGGGTAAATGATGTACATTAAGTCTAGATGTAGAGGAATAAGGTGTACAAATTTCTTATTCCTCACCCTGGAAGGCTTCTTCTGCGACCAGTCCCCTAAAACCTCTTCTCTAAGGTGTTGCAGCTAGCAGTCATATCAATACAATGCAGAACCAATAGTTCTGCACTGTACGTGAACATGCTGAGGACCCACCTACAAACAGGAGCGGCAAGGAGAAGAGCTTCGGCAGTGAGCTGTAAGGTAAGCTCATGCAAAGACATTAACCGTATAAAACTGCATTGTTCAAACAAATTTACTGTGCTAGCAAGCCTAGACAGCAGCAGCATTCTGCATGTCTTTCTTGGTATATACCGGTACCTCATTTCAATTCTGGTGCACATTGGGAACTAGAGACAAAGCAAAACTGTTCCTAAATGCTGAAAGGGGAACCGAAATAGCAAATAATGTCCTTACTCTGCAGACAGAACTAGGGTAGAGGTAAGAATCCTTAAAATGTATGGCTGTTTGTCTTTATTCAGCAAATTTGCAAAGATAAAAATGATGCTGGGGGCATAACATTATTGTGATTGACAGCTATCTTATTAGAAAGAAATTTGTGACATGGTTTTGTCTTGACATCCAAAGTATGTAAATTTAAGCACTGAATAGCAAGTGGTTATACCAAGATCATGGCTGCAGCTGCAACCATGATCCTGGTATTATTATTTTTTTTAGCTGGCAATAGGCTGTCTTATAAAAATGATTGGGTGGCTCTACAGCCACCTCCAACTCCTTCGAAGCTGCTTCTCTACTGTGATGAATGAATAAAGAAGCAGTTTCGGTACTGTTTTTCCTTGGCTGTTACCTCTGATCAGCTGCCTTGGAGGGCAGAGGAGGGATCAGGGGTCCAACAGACCCTGTTCTCTCCAAAAATACCTGTCACTGCCCAAAGCTGTCACAACAGACTTGTTCAACCCTTGTAATAGCAAAAAGGTAAATAGAAAAAAATAGAGCGCAATTTTAAATCTTGACATGTTTGGTATCTATTTACTTGATGCAACATCATGTTTCATATTTTACCAAAAAGTAGGTATTATATTATGTTAGTGCACACTAATATAGATGTAGATGTATTTTTCCCTTTTGGCTGAAAATGGCTGAAGGTTCTAAGTAATTTTCTAGCAAAAATACAGTGCCTTAAAGTGGTTGTAAACCCTTAGAAATTGTAATTTTTTTTAAAACTACCTGTAAGAGAAAGGCATAATGAGCTAATATGACTAGCATAATAGCTCATTATGCATCACTTACCTTAGATCGGGGCCCCCGAAGCCGTCCTCGTCTCCCTCTTCAGCCGCATCCATCGCTGCGGCGATAGCCGGAAGGTTACTTCTGGGTATCGCCGCACCAGCCAATCACAGCGCCGCTCCGGCGCTGTGATTGGCCGGAGCTGCGGAGACGTCACTCTGCGCACGGCTACGCCCAGCGATTGCTGGGAAGTAGCCGATTTTGTGAATGGGATTAACCCCATGAATGCGCCGTTGTCTACGGCGCACATGCGCCGTAGACAGCGGCGCCTGTCATTTTAGTAAATATCTCCTAAACCGTGTAGGTTTAGGAGATATTTCTTGCACCTACAGGTAAACCTTAATCTAGGCTTACCTGTAGGTGCAAGTTGAAAAAGTGGGTTTACAACCACTTTAAAAAAGTATTCATACACCTTGAAATTTTGCACATTTTGTCATTTTACAAACAAAAACTTACATTTTATTGGGATTTTATGTGGCAGACCAACACAAAGGTGAGCATTATCTTGCAGATGACTTTCCAAGCCTCTTCCCAGATTTCCAATCCACTTATGCCATATGGGTTTAATAAACTGTCAAAATCACCAATTATGTGTCTTCTCCCTCATCACATGTGAAACGCAAAAGAAACTCATACAGTGCCTTGAAAAAGTATTCATACATGTTACAACCAAAAATATAAATGTATTTTATTGGGATTTTATGTGAAATACCAACACAAAGTGAGTGAGTGAGTGAGTGAATAACTTGTATAGCGCTACAAATGCGAACTAAATCGCCTCAAGGCGCTTTGCATCCAGTGACATCCTGACCCTTCAGAATAGGTGGGTCTTAAGTTTTTTCCTGAAGGCCCGGTGGTTTTCTTCCATGCGGATGTTGGTGGGTAGAGCGTTCCATAGCCGTGGTCCTTGGACTGCAAATCTTCGTTCTCCCTTTGATTTGTAGCGGGACTTGGGGATGTGAAGGAGGTTTTGGTTGGTTGATCGGAGATTGCGATTGGGGGTGTAGTGTTTTATCTTCTCGCATAGATATTGTGGAGCGTTTCCCTGTGTGCACTTGTGGGTGAGACAGAGGGTCTTGAATGTGATCCGATCCTTTACGGTTAGCCAATGAAGGGTCCTTAGTGATGGGGTGATGGATTCCCAAGGTTTTTTTCCCGTTACCAGCCTGGCAGCCGTGTTCTGGATGACTTGTAGGTGCGAAATCTGGTATTTGGGTAGTCCGAGGTAGAGGGCGTTTGCGTAATCGAGTCGGGAGTTGATAATTGTTCCAACTACTACTGCTGTATTCTCTTTTGGGATGAAGGGGATGAGTCTACGTAGTAGACGGAGGAGATGGTGAGCTCCGCTGACTACTGATCCAATTTGTGCGTCCATCGACATCTCCGAGTCAAAGATGACTCCGAGACTTTTGACTTTGGTGCTCGGGGTAACGGTCTGTCCAAGGATAGTGGGGAGTGTCCAAGAAGTCTTAGTTTTTGTCTTTCGGTTTGCGTGGAGGAGAAGGAGTTCTGTTTTGGATCCGTTGAGTTTGAGGGAATTCTCAGTCATCCATTCATCGATCAATGTGAGACAGGTTTCCAATCCGTGATATTGGTCTTTTTTCCCGGTGATACGAAAGTAGAGTTGGGTGTCGTCAGCATATGAGTGGTAGCACAGGCCCTGTTTGCTGATGATTTTGAGGAGTGGGCGGAGGTAGATGTTAAAGAGCACGGGTGACAGGGGTGATCCTTGGGGGACTCCGCAAGAAATTGTGCGAGTTTCAGAGGTGAAGGCTCCTAGTTTCACTGTCTGGGAACGATTGTCTAGGAAGGATGCGAACCAGTGTAGGTCAGGGTCTACGACTCCTGCTACTTCTTTAAGGCGAATGAGTAGAGTTTTGTGGTCTACTGTGTCGAACGCTGCACTGAGGTCCAGCAGCACCAGGAGACATGATTCTCCGTCATCTGCTGCTTCGAGGGTGTCATCCCATATTTTAAGAAGTGCTGTTTCTGTGCCATGGCCTGGGCGGAAGCCTGATTGTAGTGGATCCAAGAGTTTGTGGGTGTCCAAATAGAGTTGTAGCTGTTGTACTACTGCTTTCTCCATGATCTTGGAGATGGTGTTGAGGCTTGTTACCGGTCTGCGGTAGTTTGGGTCTTTGGGGTCCAGGTTGGGTTTCTTTAGGAGGGGTTTGATTATGCCTTGCTTGAGAGAGATTGGAACAATACCTTCTTTGAATGATTGATTTACGAGGTGTGTTATGGTGGGTGCTAAAATGTCGGTACATTCTTTCAGGAGTTTTGTAGAGATTATGTCATTTGGAGATGTGCTGTCTCTGAGGCTTCTGATTATATTTTTGGTGGTGTCGATGGTGATCGGGACCAGCGAAAATTTTGTCAATTGTATAGTGTTCATATTGATTTCCTCTATTTGCTTTGGCAGAGCAGGGTTGGTTGTTTTTTTCTGTTGAATTGATTCTCGAATGTTTTCGATTTTGTCGATAAAAAAGTCCGATAGCTCATTACAGAACTCTTGTGTTTCGTTTGCTGAAGGTTCTAGGCAGGTGGGGTTCATAGTTTGAGTTACTAGTTTGAAGAGTTCACGAGGTCGGTTTAGGCCTTTTTTGATGGTGTTTGAGAAATGTTCCTTTTTTGCTTTGAAAATTGCTTTGTGATATTTCTTAGTGAGTGCTTTGTAATTAATGTGGTTTTCCTTAGTTGGGTTTCTTCTCCAGGCTCCTTCGGCTCTTCTGCGTTCTTGCTTCAGTAGGGTAAGAGTGTCATTAAACCAGCCGGAGTTGTTTCTGCGAATGAGGGCCCTGCGTCTCGGAGCGACTGTGTCTGCTGTTTGTAGTAATGCTTTGTTTAAGGAGTTGAGTGTTTGTTCCGTTGAGTGGTTGAGATTTTGCGTTCCTATTTTATTTGATAGAGTAGTTTTGAAGAGTTCCGAGTGTAGTTTCTTCTGAGATCTTGTCCATTTTGTTGTTATTGAGTGTTCTGATTTTTGGGAGATGGTGTTGGTGGTAAGTTTAAATTTGATAGCGTGGTGATCCGTCCATGGTAACGGCATGTTGTCCACTGTGTTGATGTCCAGATTTTGTTTGAAGATGAGGTCCAGAATGTGCCCCGATCCAAGCGTGGGGGCATTTATCAGTTGCTGCAGACCTAATTCTTCCAATTGGTTGATGCAGGAGGTGGCGATGAGGTCCTGAGTGGAGTTAGCCCAGAGATTGAAGTCCCCGAGTAAAAGAAAGTTTTTGGTTTTTAAAGTGTATGTCGAGATGAATTCGGTAAAGGGTGTGAGGAGATTTGTCTTTGGTCCTGGCGGTCTGTAGCATAGCAGTATGTGAATGGTGTCCTGGGGTGTTGTTTGGAGTTGCAGAGTGAGTGTCTCCATGAACGGCAATGAGTTCTGTAGAGTTGGTTTGATGATAGAGAGGTGAGATTTGAAGATCACTGCTAGGCCTCCTCCTCTTTGTCCTGTTCTATGCTCAGTTAGGATGGAGTAGTTCTCAGGCACCAATTCTGTTAGGATGGTGTTACAGTCAGGTGTTAGCCAGCTTTCCGTGATAAAGAGGCAATCTATGTCGTTTTGCGTGATGAAGTCGTGAATTTCCTGTCTGTGCTTGACTGCCGATCTGGTGTTGATCAGGGCGCAAGCTATATGTTGTAGTTGAAGTGGTGTTTTCGTGTTTTTGATAGTCGATTGTCGATTGATCCTTAGCAGTTGTTCTTTTCGTAGTATTTTTTGGGTGGAGGTTGGTAATGTTGAGGCAGTATTCCTTAGCCTCTGGAGGGTGTCCGCTGAGTATTTAAAGTTGCACATGATGGGAAGAAAAAAAAAGGTGGTGGGATGGTGAATAGGGCCCAATGACCTAACCTCCCCCCTGTTGGTCCAGAGGAAGGCGAAAAACCCCAGCCGAGTCAGGCCAATTGCTACAGCAGGGGAAAATTCCTTCCTGACCCCTCGAGAGGCGATCGGGTAAACCCTGGATCAACTTCCTAGAGGTAGGAGGTGCCCCAGTGTGCTTACCAGGTCACCACACACGGGCCCGTGGCACATAAAGTGGCACATAATTGTGAAGTGGAAGGAAAATGATAAATGGCACATAATTGATAAAATGTGCCATATGACAAAATGATAAGTGGCACATAATTGTGAAGTGGAAGGAAAATGATAAATGGTTTTCAATTTTTTTTACAAAATAAATATCTGAAAAGTGTGGTGTGTATTTGTATTCAGCACCCTTTACTCTGACACCCGTAACTAAAATCCAGTGGAACCAATTGCCTTCAGAAGTCACCTAATTAGTAAATAGAGTCCATCTGTGTGTAATTTCATCTCAGTATAAATACAGCTGTTCTGTGAAGACCTCATAGGTTTGTTAGAGAACCTTAGTGAACAAACAGCTTCATGAAGTCCAAGAAACACACCAGACAGTTCAGGGATTAAGTTGTGGAGAAGTTTCAAGCAAGGTTAGGTTATAAAAAAATATCCCAAGCTTTGCACATCTCACGGAGCACTATTCAATCCATCATCCAAAAATAGAAAGAGTATGGCACAACTGCAAACCTACCAAGACATGGCCGCCCACCTAAACTGACAGGCTGGACAAGGAGAGCATTCATCAGAGAAGCAGCCAAGAGGCCAATGGTAAGTCTGGAGGAGCTGCAGAGATCCACAGCTCAGGTGGCAAAATCTATTCAAAGGACAACTATTAGTCATGCACTCCACAAATCTGGCCTTCATGGAAGAGTGGCAAGAAGAAAGCCTTTGTTAAAAGAAATTCATAAGAAGTCCCTTGTGGGGGACACAGCAAACATGTAGAAGAAGGTCCTCTGGTCAGATGAGTCCAAAATTGAACTTTTTGGCCAAAAAGCAAAACGCTATGTGTGGCAGAAAGCTAACACTGCACATCACCCTTAACACACCATCCCCACTGTGAAACATGGTGGTGGCAGCATCATATTGTGTGGATGATTTTCTTCAGCAGGGACAGGGAAGCTGGTCAGAGTTGATGGGAAGATGGATGGAGCCAAAACAGGGCAATCTTAGAAGAAAACCTGTTAGCTTCTGTAAAAGACTTGAGACTGGGGCTGAGGTTCACCTTCCAGCAGGACAACTACCCTAAACATACAGTCAGAGCTACAATGGAATGGTTTCGATCAAAGCGTGCTCATGTGTTAGAATGGCCAAGTCAAAGTCCAGACCTAAATCCAATTGAAAATCTGTAGCAAGACTTGAAAATTGCTGTTCACATGCGCTCTTCATCCAATCTGACAGAGCTTGAGCTATTTTGCAAAGAAGAATGTGCAAAAATTTCACTCTCTAGATGTGCAAAGCTGGTAGAGACATCCCCAAAAAGACTTGCAGCTGTAATTGCAGCGAAAGGTGGGCTGTATTCAGGGGGGGCTGAATACAAATGCCCGCTACACTTTTCAGATATTTATTTGTAAAAAAAAATTAAAACCATTTATCATTTTCTTTTCACTTCACAATTATGTGCCACTTTGTGTTGGTCTATCACATAAAATCCCAATAAAATACATGAATATTAATACTTTTTAAGGCACTGTACATGTATATGAAAAATATCCAAATTGCCCACAGTGGCAAGAGGTTAATTATAAAAATAATTAATTGTATACAAGGCTTTTTTGGAAGAGAAAGGAATGTACAGTACTGTATATTTGGTTTCAATGGGGTTGGGAAAGATGTGTGTGTGTGTGTATATATATATATATATATATATATATATATATATATACACACACACACACACACAGGCGGACCCCGGGTTACAAACAAGATAGGGACTGTAGGTTTGTTCTTAAGTTGAATTTGTAAGTTGGAACAGGTACATTTATTAAGTGTAGCTCCAGCCAAAAAAATACATTTTTAAGCTTTTTAGATAGCATAGGGAAGGGTTATCACCCCTGTAACATTTGTTTTGCTGTCTGTGCCCCTGTTCAGAAGATTTCACCTCACTTTCTGTCCCAATGACAATTGGATTTTGAAAATCTGGGGTTATTAGGGAAACAAGGATTGGTAATAAAACATCAGTGGGGACACCTTTTTCCCATATTAACCCTAAAGCCCTGTACACACGATCGGTTTTACCGATGAAAACCGTCCGATGGATTTTTTTCATCGGACAAACCGATCATGTATGGGACCCATCTGTCTTTTTTCCATCGGTTTTAAAAAATAGAAAATGTTTTAAATTTTTCCGATGGATCCAAAACCGATAGCAAATTCCGATCGTCTATGGGCAAGTCCATCGGATAAAAAACCTACGCATGCTCAGAATCAAGTCGACGCATGCTCAGAAGCATTAAACTTCATTTTTCTCGGCTCATCAGAGTGTTTTACGTCACCGCGTTTGAAACAGTCGGTTTTTTGACAGATGGTGTGTGGGCAAGACTGATGGAAAACAGTTTAATCGGATATCCGGTGGACAAATCCATCGGACTAGAATCCATAGGAAATCCGATCGTGTGTACAGGGCTTTACAGGCGAGAATTTCCCTTCCTAGGGGTAGATTTCCTCTCACTTCCTGTTGTCTCCCTCCGTTTGTAAGTAGGAGTCGTTTGTAAGTCGGATGTTTGTAAGTAGGGGACCGCCTGTAAATATACATATATATTAGGGTTGTCCCGATACCACTTTTTTAAGACCAAATACAAGTACCGATACTTTTTTTCAAGTACTCGCAGATACCGATTACCGATAATTTTTTTTTAACGTCATGTAATAATTTGACTAATGGGCACTGATAGTTGGCACTGACGGGCACTGATAGATGGGCACTGAAAGATGCATGGCACTGACAGATGGATGGCACATATGGGCACTGATAGCATTTATGGGCAGGGCCGCCATCAGGAATTTTGGAGCCCCTTATGAAAGGTGGCACTTATGGGCAGGGCCGCCATCAGGAATTTTGGAGCCCCTTACACAGCTTCAGGCATGGGCCCCCTGGAGCAGAGGAGAACCGGGGGGGGGGGGTGCTGCCGCCGCGAATTGGGGAGCGGGGGGCTGCTGCAAATTGAGAAGTGGGGAGGGGACTCACAAGGTGAGGAGACCGATCTGTGTTCCTCTGTACTGGGAACACACATCGGTCTCCTCACCTCTGACAGGAGGTGGATCTGTGTGTTTACACACATAGATCCACACTCCTGCCGTGATCGCGGGTGCCCGGCTGACATCGCGGCTGCCGGGCACGCGCACCAGGTCACGAGCTGTGCCGCGGGTACGCGCGCTTGCCGCCGGCGGCGCGCGCGCGCCCCATAGACGGCCGGGAAAAAAGGACGTCATATGACGCCCGCCCGGAGGAAGGGAGGGTTCCTGCCGGCGTCATATGACTATGACCCGGTAGGAAGGGGTTAAAGTCCGATTCATGAAATTTGAGCTGGGCACATATATCTGCAGTGTTTTCTTATCTCTCTTCAAAGCACTATGTCCAGTAGCTTTCTCCTGCCCTGTTCCTCTGTTATCAGCATGAGAACTTATGACAAGCTCTCTGACACAGGAGATAAAAGCAGCCAGAGTTTTGTGTTGGGGAGGATGCTATACATAGATTAGCAGAGTTCTGAACGATGCAATGAACAGTGCTGAAAGTCTCTACCTATGAGGAGAGGGGGTGTGTGCCTTTCCTCCAATCAGCTGTCTTGGCTGTATGCCCAGGCTTCACTGCAGTGCTAACCATTAAGAGGATCTGAACTTTCTAAAGAATATATAAAGCTGAAGACCACAGATATACATGTAAAACTTATGTTGGGGGATTTGTTTCATCCCTGTGTATCATCTAAGGTTGTTCACTTCACTGGGTATATGTAAGGGTTTACATCCACTTTAAGGTTTACATACAATCTAAAGCGCATATATAGCCAAAATGTCTTTCTTTCGTTTTCCATTGTATGGGACAGAGTTAGAAACCCTGTAAAGTTTTATTATTCTGACCATTTCTTGTATCATGTCTGCAATCTCTGACCATCTCCTGTATAATGTCCACAGTCACTGACTTCTTTTATTATGCCCTTAGTCTTTGACTATATCCTGTTGTTTATACTGAATATTAACTGAATTCTATGTGCAGCCCTTTGATGCTGGGGACCGCACTTGAGGCCCCCAATATTAAGAAAGTTGACCATCACTGCCTTAGAGGGACAAATGGCTGCTACTGAGCCACAGTATATTTAATGAGGGTAGTCATCATTACCAAAAGTCACCCATGCAGGTACCTCGAAAAGCTGGCAGTGGTCATTGTCAAATTTATAGTTTTGTTGCATCTCCCTTCTATTGGGTCACCACGGGACACCAATCGATGAATCTGGTGCACCGCAATCAATTGTATTTGGTACTAGGTTTTGAATGACCCAATATTTTTAAAGGAGGGCCCAATCTGTTTTTGTGGGAGCACTTTTCTCTAGACCCCCCCCCCCCCCCATTTCAAGACTGAAAGCATAAGGACTGTTTCCTACGCAACAAGCACACAATCCTAGTCTTCTATATATTGTATAAATAGTGATAAAACACACTGTCTAGCTGTGAATTAGTTGTCTCCAGGTCGGATCTGAGTGCGTCCGAATTGGTGTGATTATTCCTACTGCCAACCAACAAGAAACTAGGATATCTCTGAATTATCACAATTTTTAGCAATGACCACATGCTGAACCATGGACTGTATCACTATGCCAACACTGCTAAATTTAGAACACAAAAAAAGGAAAAGGAAACAGTTTAACTATTAGTCAGATACTTGCCTTTGTATTCTAGTCTGCTTTCTTGGTATTCGAAACTGTGATCACACGATTCACAGAAAGTTACATGGATTATACAAGTGTAATAGATGTCGTGAAAGAACCCAGACTGGTATGATTGACCGCAGAAAAATATTTAAAGAGGAAATCTGGGCATAAACATTTATGTATAAATTTGCTTTGTCTCATTAGGTGAGATTAAAACAGAATTAAATCTAAAACCAAACATATAATTTTGCAGCTTACCAACTCTTATGCCTTGTACCCACAGTCGGAATTTCCGATGAAAAAAAGTCAGACGGAATTTTTTCATCGGATATTCCGACCGTGTGTGGGCCCCATCGGACTTTTTTCCGTCGGAGTTTAGAAATAGAACATTATTTTTTTCCGATGGAAAATCCGATCGTCTGTGTGGAACTCCGACGGACAAAAAAATCACGCATGCTCAGAATCAAGTCGACGCATGCTCGGAAGCATTGAACTTCATTTTTCTCGGCTCGTCGTAGTGTTTTACGTCACTGCGTTTTGGACGGTCGGAATTTGGTCTGACAGTGTGTATGCAAGACAGCTTGAACGGAATTCCGACGGAAAATTCCATCGGATTTTATCCCATCAGAAATTCCGATCGTGTGTACAGGGAATAAGATGTGGTGGCCGTATCAGTTTTCTGTTTTAAGCATTTTTCTTTTACTTTTACCTGGTGATCTGGCCAGTAAGTCTTTTATTTTTCAACTTCTTTAGCAGACCAAGCTGTCCAGCAAAAGTGGCAGTTAGAAGGTTGAGACAAACCATTTAACCCTGATGGGGTATTTACAATGGTCAGCTTTTACTCATGTATGTTAAACCTTTGTCACATAAGGTAACTGCTTATAACCTGGAGTTTGGCTTTGTTTGTCATGTTCATCTAAACATGTCATCTAACACTATCCTCTCCCTACCTTGACTGACAATGTTGCTGTCCAAAGGTTCCTCTTTCCGTAGTGCAGCCACTGTACAGTCATCACCACAGTTAAAGTGGAAGTAAACTCTCCTATCATTTTCAGGCAAGGAAGCTGCCATCTTGGCCTCTGTTTAATCTTCAACTGCCATGATGCTGCACATGTGATCAGTTATGACACCAGCCATTGGATGGTTTGACAGTTTGGTTGAGAGCACAACCAATGTGACAGTTGGCATTCCCGGCATGCCGGGAATGTAACTGCTTTTTTAAACTGTTAAATCGATGGGTTTACTTCCACTTTAAGAACTAGTAAATACAATTTTGGCTTTAATACCACTTTAAAGTAACAGTAAGCAATATTCTTAAGCCCTGTACACACGATCGGTTTTACCGATGAAAACAGTCCGATGGACTTTTTTCATCGGACAAACCGATCGTGTATGGGACCCATCTGTCTTTTTTCCATCGGTTTTTAAAAATAGAATATGTTTTAAATTTTTCCGATGGATCAAAAAACAATAGCAAATTCCGATTATCTGTGAGCAAATCCATCGGATAAAAAAACCCACGCATGCTCAGAATCAAGTCGACGCATGCTCAGAAGCATTGAACTTAATTTTTCTCGGCTCATTGGAGTGTTTTACGTCACCGCGTTTGGAACGGTCGGTTTTTTGACTGATGGTGTGTAGGCAAGACTGATGGAAGTCAGCTTCATCGGATTTCCGATGGACAAAACCATTGGATTAGAATCCATAGGATATCCAATCGTGTGTACGAGGCTTTACTCTCCAAAATAATCCATACACATGCACTACTTAATGGGCCTGTAATCTATTTTTCACAAAATTGTTTCTTGCTGTGTTTTCCTCCCTCCTTGTAACGTCCTTCGTGAGCTCCCAAACCTCTCTTTTTCCTCTTTCTTCCTTATGTTTGGAATGAGCAGTGCATGTTAGTTGCGGTCACGTGCTCTATGCACACTACACTTAGAAAAACTGCTAAATGAGCAAGAGAGCATTCCAAGTGAGCGAGTACTTTCACTGACCCCCCCCTCTCTCTCTCCCCGACCCACATCTCTCTATCTCCCTGACCCCCTCTCTCTATCTCTCCCTGAGGCATGCAATGGGCACAGTGAGACGTGCAATGGGCACAGTGAGGCGTGCAATGGGCACAGTGAGGCCTTAGTCTGCTTGTTTTCCGCAAACTGTTTGCGGGCTTTCTTGTGCATCATCTTTAGAGGCTTCCTTCTGGGATGAGAGCCATGCAGACCAATTTGATGCAGTGTGCGGCGTATGGTCTGAGCACTGACAGGCTGACCCCCCACCTCTTCAACCAGCAATGCTGGCAGCACTCATAGGTCTATTTCCCAAAGACAACCCCTGAATATGACGCTGAGCACGTGCATTTAACTTCTTTAGTCGACCAGGGTGAGGCCTGTTCTGAGTGGAACCTGTCCTGTTAAACCACTGTATGGTCTTTGCCACTGTGCTGTAGCTCAGTTTCAGGGTCTTGGAAATCTTCTTAAAGCCTAGGTCATCTTTATGTAGAGCAACAATTCTTTTTTTCAGATCCTCAGAGAGTTTTTTGCCAGGAGGTGCCATGTTGAACTTCTAGTGACCAGTCTGAGTTAGTGAGAGGGATAACACCAAATTTAACACACCTGCTCCCCATTCACACCTGAGACCTTGTAACGCTAACAAGTCACATGACACCAGGGCGGAAAAATGGCTAATTGGGCCCAATTTGGACATTTTCACTTAGGGGTGTACTCACTTTTTTTGCCAGCAGGTTAGACATTAATGGCTGTGTGTTGAGTTATTTTGAGGGGACAGCAAATTTACACTATTATACAAGCTGTACACTCACTACTTTACATTGCAGCAAAGTGTAATTTCTTCAGTGTTGTCACATGAAAAGATATAATAAAAGCTACAAAAATGTGAGGGGTGTACTCACTTTTGTGAGATACTGTATATCTACACACACTATATTACCAAAAGCATTGTGTCGCCAGCCTTTACACGCACATGAGCTTTAATAGCATACCAGTCTTAGTCCGAAGGGTTCAATATTGAGTTGGCCCACTTTTTGCAGCTATACCAGCCTCAGTTCTTCAGGGAAGTCTGTCCACAAGGTTTAGAAGTGTGTCTATGGGAATGTCTGACCATTCTTCCAGAAGCGCGATGGTGAGGTCAGGCACTGGTGAGGACGAGAAGGGCTGGTTCGCAGTCTCCACTCTAATTCATCCCAAAGCTGTTCTAACGTGTTGAGGTCAGGACTCTGTGCAGGCCAGTAAAGTTCCTCCACCCCAAACTCGCTCATTCATGTCTTTATGGACCTTGCTTTGTTCACTAGTGCGCAATCATGTTGGAACAGGTTTTCTCCGTGTTTTGCACCTTGCTCGCACAGATTAACCATTGTATTCTGTATATTTACAATGTATATTTTATATTGCTCATTCTGTCTGTGTATTTTTCCGATGCCTTTCTCTTTTATATCAATAAAAAAAAGTGGATTAAAAAAAAATGTTTATGCGTATTTAAAGGCAGATGTCCCAATAATTTTGGTAATATAGTGTGTATATATATATATATACACATATACACAGTATAAAAATACGCAGTTTATATATTATTTTTTTCAAGTATCTTTTTCTTTTTGTTAGTACTTTCTTCCACTTCCTTAACCACTTGCTGACCTGCCACTGTCATTATACTACGGCAGGTCGGCGCGATCCTGCGAACCGTCGTAGCTGTATGTTGGTTCGTTTAAGCGGGATACCGGGTGCGCATGCGCCCGTTGCACTGCGGGGTTGCCGAGCGATCGCGGGCACGAGAGAGGCAGAACAGGGGCATGTGTGTGTGTAAACACACATCCCTGTTCTGAGAGGAGATGCAGATTGTGAGTTCCTATAAGCTGGGAACTACGATCTGTCATCTCCTATAGTGAGTGCCATCCCTTTACAGTTAGAACACACAATAGGGAACACAATTAACCCCTTGATTGTCCCCTAGTGTTAACCCCTTCCCTGTCAGTGACATTTAGACAGTAATCAGTGCATTTTTATAGCAGTGATCTCTGTATAAATGCCAATGGTCCCAAAAATGTGTCAAAAGTGTCCGATGTGTCCGCCATAATATCACAGTACTGATAAAAATCGGAGATCGCCACCATTACTAGTAAAAAAATAAAATAATTATAAAAAAGGCATAAATCTATCCCCTATTTTGTAGATGCTATAACATTTGCGCAAACCAATCAATATACGTTTATTGCGATTTTTATTGCCATAAATATGTATAAGAATACATATTGGCCTAAACTGAGAAAAAAATAGCTTTTTTGAAAAAAAATTGGGGATATTTATTATAGCAAAAAGTACAAAATACCGCAGGGCGGAGTGGCAGTGAATCTGACGGCGACCGCAAATCGCTCCTTTATCAATACAGAAGGATTTGGGATATTGCCGCTAAATGTGTTAAGATTCCGCCCTTTAATGATTTCACCCCCCTCTGGCACAACAAAAATCTTCCTGAGCTTCGTTTGATCCCTGACACAGAAGTGTGGAGTAGGAGAGGGTTTTTTACTTACAACACATACTATCTAACGGGGCCCTTAGAAATTTTGTGGATCTGCAGGAGCGATATATGCTCCCTCAATCCATGCACTATAAGTTCCTCCAGCTACGCCATGCCATGCAGTCCCAATTTTCCTCGTCCATCCCGCAGCCAGCCTCTAATGCCTTGATGGCGGTGATCAAGAGTTCAGACCCTCGTCGGTTGATTTCTGACTTTTATAATATGCTTCTCACCCCGTCGGCTACTACTCTAGCATATAATCTCAAACCGAGGTGGGAGAGGGATGTGGGATCACTGGAGGATGAAGAGTGGAGTGAGGCACTTGATGCCTGCAAGACCGTCTCCCCTAGACTCTCGGACAGATTGTCACAACTGTACATCTTACATCGTGCATACCTTACTCCTCTCCGAGTGGCCCGTTTTAGGCCCGAGACTGGTACGGAGTGCACGATGTGTACACAAGAGACTGGTACATTTTTCCACCTGATCTGGGCATGTCCTAGACTCCAGGGCCTGTGGAAACATATTGTGGACTTCCTCCATGACGACATGGGGTCCCCTCTGACCCTAGACCCAAAGGAATGTCTGCTAGGTATTTTCCCTGGCGCGGACCTCGACAGATTTACTAAAACATTCCTTCATGAAACACTTTTTTCAGC
The DNA here is from genome assembly GCA_029206835.1 of Rana muscosa. Lineage (NCBI taxonomy): Eukaryota > Metazoa > Chordata > Amphibia > Anura > Ranidae > Rana > Rana muscosa. The sequence goes on along the minus strand of CM055127.1, from coordinate 280,745,254 downwards.
TAAAAAGATTATAGCCAGACACTGGATGAGGCCTACACCCCCTAGCTTCTTTGAATGGAAAGCGGATGTGAATGCCACACTGCCTTACAAGAAAATCATATATCTTAAAGCGGTTGTATAGTCTTTTTTTTTACTTTTACCTACAGGTAAGCCTATACTAAGGCTTACCTGTAGGTAAAAGAAATATCTCCTAAACCTACACGGTTTAGGAGATATTTGCAAAAAAAGACATGCACCGATGTCTACGGCGCATGCGCGCCGTAGACAACGGTGCATTCACAGGGTTAATCCCATTCAGAATTCCGGCGCTGCCGGAATAGAAAGCTCCAGCGCGCATGCGCGGAGTGACGTCTTCGCTGCTCCGGCCAATCACAGCGCCGGAGCGGCGCTGTGATTGGCTGGAGCGGCGATACCCGGAAGTAACGTTCCGGGTATCTGAGGAGCGATGGCTGCGGTCGGAGCGGGGGACGAGGATGGCTTCGGGGGTCCCGATCTAAGGTAAGTGATTCATAATGAGCTAGTATGCTAGTCATACTAGCTCATTATGGCTTTTTCTTGCAGGTGATTTGAAAAAAAAAAAAATTTTGTCTGGGTTTACAACCGCTTTAAAAGGGGTTGCCCGGACAAATACAATAAGATCTGGGACAGGTGGCTTTCGTCATCCAAGACATGTACGGGCTGACCCTAACGTGTGAAATCCCTGTTATGTTACTCTGGGATGTGTTCCAATTATGCCTTTATCTGATCTGTGACTGTTAAATGTATTTGTTTTTTTGGGGGGTTTTTCTTCTCCTTTTTTCTTTGTATCTGATCTCTGATACTATTATTGCCATATACCCTGTAATGCCGTGTTTCATGTGTACAGTGTTCAATAAAAAAAGTTTAATGGAAAAAAAGTACAAAATATTTTTCAAAATAGTCGCACTTTTTTTGCTTATAGTGCAAAAAATAAAAAACGCAGAGATTATCAAGTACCACCAAAAGAAAGCTCTATTTGTGAGAAAAAAAGGACGTCAGTTTTGTTTGGGTACAATGTTGCACGACCGCGCAATTGTCAGTTAAAGCGACGCAGTGCCGTATAGCAAAAAATGGCCTGGTCATTGAGCAGCCAAATCAGCTGGGGCTGAAGTGGTTAATCCTCATCTAGCAAGGATTGCTACCAGACAGTCTGGTCAAGAAAGTTTTGCTTCCAACACAAATCTACTTGAATTCTTAAGAATTGTAAACTGAGTGCATTGATCCATTCAATATAATGGTAACTAGGTCCTGAAGAGAATTTTTAGTAAACCTGCAAATCACAACTAGTCAAATGTTTGTTAATATCCAAAATCATAAGTATGTTTAATTTCTACTTACCAACTCTGGCAGCAATAACACCAGCAAAAAGTAGAATAACCGAAACCAAAGGTATGGGGTTCTCTTCAGGTCCACTAGTAGTCGAGTTGGAGCTAATCAGCAGATTTGGCATAGCAGTTGTAAAGTAATCATTAGAAACACCACCTGGAGAAATCGTAGGCAGAGATTCTCCCTCGAGGAAGCGAGTGCCGATGTCTTCAAATGGAGAAATAGAGAGATCTAAAGGACTTCCAGGCATGAAGACAGATACAACACAAAGAACAAGGCTGCTTAGCTGAGCTATCCCTGAAATTAATCCGGTACGAACTAGGCCACATTTTTTTCTCAGCCAGGTGAAAGCAACAGTTCCCATGATTCCAGAAATGGCAGATGCTCCCATGAGGAGGCTAAGAACAAAGCCACTCAATCCCTGTGTGTAAGCATAACCCGTAGTGATGCAGTCAAATCCAAGGACTGTCATGTAGAGGAAAGCAAGACCCATACCAGCCCAGAAGACAGACTGGTTGTAGTAAGCTATCCATCCATTTTTGAAGGTGAGGAATGGTTCGCGAATTCTGTCACCACAGCTAGGCTCTTTAGGAATTTCAGCAGTGACAATCGCTTTCTCTGTCACAAGGCAAATATGTTCAGTTGGTTTTTCATTATTGTTTGAATTAGCATCTATAACTGAAAAAACATTGTCACAATATTACATTTATATAAAATACTATTGATATACAGAAAAATAAGCCAATAACAAGTATAGAACTAAATATGTAAATAAAAAAATTACAGTTTAAAAACTATCAGTTTTTTTTTCAGGGAGAGGTCATACAATATCATGTTAACATATCACTAAGGCCCCTTTCACACTGGGGCGGGCAGGAGCGGTGGCGGTATAGCAGCGCGATTTTCAGCGCTGCTATACCGTCGTTCTTACCGCGGTATGCGGTCGCTAGGGGGGTGAATTTAACCCCCGCTAGCGGCCGAAAAAAGGTTAATACCGCCCGCAAACCGCGGCTATTGCCGCGGTGTCCCATTGATTTCAATGGGCACCCGCGGTAAAGGAGCGGTGAACACACCGCTCCTTTACCGCTGTAAAGATGCGGCTAGCAGGACTTTTGGAGCGGTCGTGCTAGCGCACCGCTTCAGTGTGAAAGCCTTCGGGCTTTCACATTGAAGGCTACAGGGCAGGAATTTTTCATGCGGTATAATAGCGCTATTATTAGCGCTAAACCGCATGAAAAACGCCCCAGTGTGAAAAGGGCCTAAGGCTACTTTTACATACCACTTGAGTACCAGCCTGAAATACCCCTTCATTACTAGGCCAGTTTTCAGTGCTGTGATAGTTTAACTGACACTATACTCAAATAAATGTTTTCATAATTTTTGAAGACAGAGCTTTCTTTTAGTGGTTTTAAATAACCATAGTTTTTTTCTCTATAAAAAGGAAAAATGTAACTTTGCTTTTGGTTAGAATAAAAATGTCAGGACAAAGTGTAAACCCCCAATATGGCCCAAATTTGTAAAATAGACCCCAAGGTGATCGCATTTTTTACCACAATTTTTGGAAATTAGGAATCATGTTGGTATTAGGGGGTTGAACACAGGGCTTGGGAATGGTGCACTAGATACATTAAATGTACAGATAGGAGAAGGGAAAAGGAACAGAAGGGGTTATTGTACTAGTCACATACAATGGCAGAATGGAGATGAAGGGGGTAATGTTCAGAAATACATGATAAGGGAGGTAAAAGTTTAAAGTCTTGTTTTTTATTTTTTTAAATAACAAACATATAATACTTTCCTCCACTGTGCAGCTCGTTTTGCACAGAGTGGCCCCGATCCTTGACTTCTGGGGTCCCTCGGCGGCTCCTCCCCGCATCAGATAACCCCCCTAGGAGAAGCACTCTCCTGGGGGGTTACCTTGCGAGCCCTCTCCTGAGTCCAGCATTTGCGTCCATAGAGACGCGAATGCCGGACTCGGTCCCGGCCCCCTGGGCCATTGGATTTGATTGACAGCAGCGGGAGCCAATGCCTGCGCTGCTATCAATCTATCCAATCAACAGCCGGGAACGCGTGCAGAGAGGGACAGCGTGTCTCCGACAAGGGAAATTCGGGGGTCAAGTAAGTAAAACGGGGGGGGGGGGCTGGGGAGCCAGTCACTGTCAATTTTTTTTTTACCTTAATGCATAGGATGCATTAAGGTGAAAAAACATGAGGGTTTACAACCCCTTTATTATACAGGACACAAGCTAACGGCACAAAGCTAAAAGGCTTATCCAAGGGCCCCAACATTATTTATCTAATTTATCCTATTTCTGTTCTAGAATGTATTAGATCAAAATAGTTATGATCACATGTGGGTTTATTCAGTAAAGGAAATATCAGTGTAAAAATAATGTAACCAATAGGCAACCGATCAGTATAAACAGCAGTTGGTTGGCTTTTGGAAGTGTCTATCAGAGCCAGCGCCTCAGATAGGCTTCCCATTTACAGAATGTGGGCTGTAATCGGCTTCCAAATAGTTAACCAAGGGACGCACGGGCTGTGCGTTCCTTGGTTAACACTGACACGCGTCTCAGCCAATCAGGTTCACCGGGTCTGGTTACCGGTAACCTGATTGGCTGAAGCGACATCGAGGGCGGGAGAAGACATCGAGGACAGAAGAAGACATGAGGGAGCGCGGAGGAGGACGGCGCTGACCCGAGGAAGGTAAGTGCAGGGCAGGGGACAAACTGGCTGCATTTGGGGACAAACTGGCTGCATTTGAGGGGGCAAACTGGTGGCGTTTGGGCACAGTGGCTGCGTTTAATGGGCACAGTGGTGGCAATTGATGATTTTTTTTTTTCAGTTTGTTTGCGCCCTCCCCAAAATGTTGAGCACCAGCCACCACTGTGTTCACTATTGACCATTAGGATCGCATCCCAGAAAATTTCACAGGTATGATTGGGTTCCCTCTTACCAAGAAGCATATTAGAGACATTAGCACAGAGCACAACAGACACCTAATGTAGCTTTGCAACAAATGTTGAGGTGACTTTAGTGGGAATAGGCTCATGTCAAGTATGTCGAGACTCCTGCTGATTTGTCTTCTGTTCCAAGAATTACTGAATGCACCTTCCTCGTAGGTAGTTCTGTAGATGATCTCAGATTATAGATATTCATAAAGCTGAAAACAATTGTTTCTGTTCAAAATGTATTTCATATAGCTATCTGTTAAGTAGACCCAAAGGCAGAAAAATAAAGGATAATAGTGTGGAGAGGGCCATGATGGGGTTTGACACATCATCTTGAAACCAATTTTGGACATTTTCACAGTTTTAATTTACAGTACCTTTTATGTTCAGCTGCTTCAATTCTTGGTCATCAGCTTTCTTGCCAGCTTTGATCGCCAAGGCTGGTGTCTTTTGGTAAACCTTCCACAATAGCATGTATTCTACACCCATTGACATCAGGTTCCATCCAGCAATGAAGCCACAGCCCATTACAGCAGAACCAAAGGTCATAATCTGTCCAACAGCCATAGGAGCCAATATATTTGTAAGCTGGTCTATTCGTCTCACTGTCGCATTCATATCTGTAATAAAACATGATATATGTGATTGTTTGGAAGGATGTAAAAAGTATGTATGAGCAATAGCTAGCTATAATCAGAAAGCAACATGGTCAAAGGCTACTTTATCTTGAAGTATAAAAATGTCACTCTAAATAAAGTGACAAATTAGTTCTAAGCTGTGTGTACACAAAGTGTGAAACAACTTATAACACACTCATACTTTAATTGAGTAAAGGAACTGTAGTGTCATCAGTTCTAGTCAAATGACTCAAACAAAGGATGAAAACTACTTTCAATTAGTAGATAAGCACTAACAAATGTTAAGATTAGCAGGTAGGCTATTGAAATATAATGATAGACGAGAGCTTGACTGCTGGATGACTATGTTAATACAGAACAAAAGGTAAGATCAATACATATGATTGGAAATTATACATTCATACAATTATATGTTCATACCAACGTGGAGGGAGAAATTTTACAACAGCACAAGGTCCGAATCTTCTATTTATTCTTACTAGTATGTAGGATTACCATAAATGCACAAATAGGCATTGAGTCTCGGACTCTCGGTTCACACTTATGTGAACCTGATGTGGTTTTTGATGCCCTCCAGAATGCAGAGATTTGCATGTTACATAGTTACATAGTAGGTGAGGTTGAAAAAAGACACAAGTCCATCAAGTCCAACCTATGTGTGTGATTATATGTCAGTATTACATTATATATCCCTGTATGTTGTGGTCGTTCAGGTGCTTATCTAATCGTTTTTTGAAACTATTGATGCCCCCCGCTGAGACCACCGCCTGTGGAAGGGAATTCCACATCCTTGCCGCTCTTACAGTAAAGAACCCTCTACGTAGTTTAAGGTTAAACCTCTTTTCTTCTAATTTTAATGAGTGGCCAGGTGTCTTGTTAAACTCCCTTCCACGAAAAAGTTTTATCCCTATTGTGGGGTCACCAGTATGGTATTTGTAAATTTAAATCATATCCCCTCTCAAGCGTCTCTTCTCCAGAGAGAATAAATTCAGCGCTCGGAACCTTTCTTCATAACTAATACAGTATCCTCCAGAACCTTTATTAGCTTTGTTGCCCTTCTTTGTACTCGCTCCATTTCCAGTACATCCTTCCTGAGGACTGGTGCCCAGAACTGGACAGCATACTCCAGGTGCGGTCGGACCAGAGTCTTGTAGAGCGGACGAATTATCATTTTATCTCTGGAGTCAATTCCCTTTTTAATGCATGCCAATATTCTGTTTGCTTTGTTAGCAGCAGCTTTACATTGCATGCCATTTCTGAGCCTATCATCTACTAGGACCCCCAGGTCCTTCTCCATCCTAGATTTCCCGAGAGGTTCTCCCCCCAGTGTATAGATTGCATTCATATTTTTGCCACCCAAATGCATTATTTTACATTTTTCTACGTTAAACCTCATTTACCATGTAGTTGCCCACACCGTTAATTTGTTCAGATCTTTTTGCAAGGTTTCCACATCCTGCGGAGAAGTTATTGCCCTGCTTAGCTTAGTGTCATCCACAAGTTAAGCGTCAAGTGAAAAATCATTGCTTCTTATGAAGGCTGTTCACATAGATGCAGTGCGATTCTGGTGCGGTTCAAAAAAGGGTCCTGTGCAAGTAAGTTTAGTGTGGAGCTGTGCGATTTTAAGCTCTATAGCCTGTGAGACTCGCATCTAAGAAGCACACTACACTGGCACATGCAAAATCTCAACACATCAATGTGAACTCGGGCTAAAACTGAAGTTTAGGCGTGGCATTTTTTACATAGTTACATTGGTCCAGCTTGGACCAATGAAAGCATTTGTGTGCAATATCAGTGGGATCCTCGTGGAAGCTGGAAATCACTTTAATAGATACCACTACTACAATGATCTGCACTAACTTCTAGGTCCTGTGTCGAGAGGTTTGTGAACACAGGAGGCCACTCATACTTGCTCAGAATGCTGTTTAGGGAACACTTAAGCCGCGTACACACGGCCATTTTTCTCGTGAAAACGACATTTTTCCCATTCGACGAGTAAAACGATAGTCTGTGGGCTTTCTGTCGTTTTTTTCGACGAGAAAAACGGCATTAAAAACGACGAGAAAAATTAGAACATGTTCTAATATTTCTCGTCGGTTTTTTCGACATGTTTTCCGCGGCAGTGTTTCCCATAGGGAAACACTGCCGCGGAGCCCACAGACGGTCGTTTTTCTCGACAAGAGAAAAAACGGCGTGAAAAACGACCGTGTGTGAGGAACAAGCTGTTCCCTCGTTTTTAATGACATTATTCACGGCGGTTTTTTAACCGGCGTGAATAATGATCGTGTGTACGCGGCATTAGCATTCTCTCAATGAACGCAAAGTGTTCTCTGATTGGATGAGGTGTAGCAGCGGGGCGGTGACTTCAGCACAGTCGCAGCCTACTTACTAGCATTAGTAGGTCAGGCACAAGAAAATAAAAATAAAAATTTCGAATGTGGAAAAAGGCAGATAAATAAATATGATGTCAGTACAGTATTGTTTCAAATAAATGACTTGTAAGGCCACATTTTATAATAGTAATTTGTAAGTGATTTTGGGAGGGTTAACTGGAAAAGACAAAATAGAAAAGTAGATGTTTTTAAAGGTAAATATGCAATTTTTGTAAATAATAACACATCCAATGTAAATTTCAAGTTTTGGCAACCATCACCAGGACTTTACAAATGACAAGAATACATCAGCTAATTATAGAATGAAGACAGTTTGTCCTCTATAAAAAACATTTTAAGTAGCGATGGCAAACTTTTTTTTTTTTTGGGGGGGGGGGGGGGGTAACAAGCATCTTTGTCAGCAGATACTTATACCCGCGTCCTCATTCTGTGCTTAGATGAGGATTACCTTGGTCCGCTCTCAGTATTTGTAGCCACCCACAGCACAGCTGCTGACTTTTTGAAAACAGGGTAAAGTTCTTCTTCAATTATATGATGTAGAAAAAAACCTGCACTGGGGGAAGTATAGAGGCTGCCATTGCGGACATCTGAAAATGTTTAGTTGGTGGATCTGACTTCAATAATTATTGGGTCACTGACCTCAAACAAGTATGCATGCAGTGAAGTTAGAAATCCTGGAAAGTATTAAAGCCAATGGACCATGCAGCAAGCATTTTCAGTAAAAAAAAAAAGACTGAATGTGTTTTTTACAACTAATGGTAACCACATTTAAATTTACTAAAGGATGGTTGGTATGTTAAAGTGGAAGTAAACCCATCGATTTGATAGTTTAAAAAAACAGTTAACATTTCCGGCATGCCGGAAATGCTAGCTGTCACATTGGTTGTGCTCTCAACCAAACTGTCAAACCATCCAATGGCTGGTGTCATAATGGATCACATGTGCAGCATCATGGCAGTTGAAGATTAAACAGAGGCTAAGATGGCAGCTTCCTTGGCTGAAAACGATAGGAGGGTTTACTTCCACTTTAACTATCAGGGTGCTGCCATTGAGAGGTCAGAAATAAAAAATGTCCCCATGATGAAAAATTTGGCACTGTTGCTGGGGTTTCAGTATTGACTTTATTTGCATCATATATGCTAGTTTATGGTAGGTCAAGTTTTAAAAGAGAAGTTATTATTTTATTTTTTTCAAGAATCATACTTGCCTAGGTGGATGCAGCATCTGTCCCCCGTTGGCTCTAAGACTGAGTACCGAGCAATCAAACGCCGCTGATCACTCGGTTCTCAGAGCTGGTGACTGTCAGTTAGAGGCTGAGCCAGGTGCCGGTCTAGTGTTCTGGGCAGATCTCGATCATATTGTTGCGATCTTGCCCCAGCCTGGACCGGCTCTATGACGTCAGCTGACAACGGGCTGAAGCCCACTGTCTGCTGAAAATGGATCACAGGAGTGCAGAGAAAACTGCACTCCTCTGATCCATAGGGGAAGTACAGCCAAACATGCTTTGGCTGTACTTCCCCTTTAATGGATGTGACTTTTTCCATACACAGCTACATTATGTATCTGATCAACTATTTCCTTTCCTCTATTGTCTATTGGGAGCTCCACCTAAACCAGTTCAGAATTCTTGGCTGATGTGTGGATCACGTGCAGTTGTTTTCAACTACAGGAAATATCAAAAAAGCAACTTGGAAATTGTCTATAGTAAATGTACAAACTTAATGCCCCGAACCATCTGCAGGGGTAAGCAAGGAGAAAGGAGATGCTGGTTATGCTGTCTCACAAAACAATAAACTGCAGGCCTTTTCATCTTAGCATTGTGTTTTGTATATACATAACTCCAGGCAAACAGATGACAATTAAAATACCAAAACGCAAACTGTCTTAGCAGCTAGGACCTGCAAACTACAAAGCAGCAATGGCACATATTGGTTCAGAGAACAGTGCCAGTCTGCTCATGTTATAATAGAGCAAACTAATAAGGTCATCCCTATTTTCTCTCTTCCTGTAAGCTGGTGTGACAGCACTGCAGTCCTGATTGGCTCAGAGTGCTGACCTCCCTGCTCCCAGTCTGCAGTGTAGAGAAATACAAGAGGCTGATATGATAACAGACCAGGGTACTTATACTTATGCTAGTTATTTGAAAAATATACTTGAGTATTTATGGCCTCAAGCACATGGACCGTTTGAGTCTTAAAGTGGAACATTAGTCAGAAAATTAAGTCCTGCTAGATAATTTCAGGCTGGCCCCTTTTGCAGGTATAGCTATGTAAAACATTAAAAATATGTGCCTATACTGTTTACAATCCAGTACTATATTGTCTCACCTTGCTCTGCATATGCTCTCTATTTTTGGCATTGAGACAAATTTGTAGAGGCCGATCTTCTGACAGCCTAATGATTTACTGCTGTTCAGGGGCTCTGGGCTTCAGCGGAATGGCAGCGTCCAGCCAGAAGAAACAGGAACAATACTGGAGGCAATTTGCAGCATACACTAATTTTAGTAGCATAATTGTTAATATGTAATGTTTGTTTCTTGATAAAGAACATTTTTTTATCAAGTTGTTATAGGTAAAGTTCCACTTTATGATCTGCTCTAGCGTAAAATCCTAGCCTTTTATTTCTACCTAGGAAGCTGCAGGTGCGCACACAACAAGCCATAGAAGTGAATGATTGTATTAGGGTATGACGCGTTTCCCCAATGCAGAATCTGCACAATCGGGGAGCACATCATATACGCTAATGCACGAAAGCATGTGTGCAAGTACAGCCAATCACTTGGCTACCTGTGGCTCCCCGCCATAGTTATACACTACTGCATATTAGGCCTCAAACCATCAGTGTGCATGAGGACATAAAGCAGTTCTAAAGGCTCTTTTTTTCCATAAAAACATAAACATGTTATACTTACGTGCTCTGTGATATGATATTGCACAGAGGGGCCCCCGAATCTCCTCTTTTGGAGTCCCCTGCCGGTGTTCTCGGCTCCTAATCTTCTGTGTCTGCCCCCATACTAAGCTGCTTGCTATCAAGACAGATGTGCTGGTTAGCTCCCAAGCACAGCTGTGTGTGTCCATAGACACCCACAACATGACTTGGTCTTGCCCCCTCCTCATATGGTTTGACTGACAGTAGCAGGAGCCAACCCTGCTGCTCTAAGCCAAGCTTGTGAATGCAATTAGAAGGTAGAGAAGACCTGCAGCTGGGCGCAGCGCTAGATTGATACAGGACTCAGCTAAGCATTTAGGGAAGTGGGGAACTGGAAGAATTTTGCCTTCAAAACCACTTTAAAAAACACTGAACTGGTTACTTGGTGTTTTTTATTAACCAGGATATAGCTCTAACCAACAATGCTGTCCCAAGTACTGTTGAAAACAACTGACAATAACTAATACACTAGTTTTACTTTTTTTCACATAGCTTCACATATTTATAGCAAAGCTTCACTCTCTCAATCAACGTCGACTATTTTTAATCCTTTTGCTGCTAGCATAGTAAATAGATAGTAAAGTACCGTATATTATATTCACTTGTTTTAAACGTTTCAATTAACAATGAACATTTCTTCAGTTACAGGCCTACTGTAGGCAAATGATGTCATACATCCCAGAAGTCTTGAGGAGGGAAGAAGGGATTTTATCAGTTATGCCTCGTACACACAACCGTTTTTTCCAACGGGAAAACTGCTATGAGAGCTTTTCGTCGGGAATCCCGGCCGTGTGTATGGTCGGGAAAACTGCCGGACAAAAAAAAGAGAGCAGGATCTCTATTTTTTCGTCAGGAAAAATCCTGGCGGGAAAACCGTTCGTCTGTATGCTTTTCCGAGGGGAAAAAAACGTGCATGCTCGGAAACAATTGGACGCATGCTCGGAAGCATAGAACTTCATTTTTTCGGTTCGTTGTAGTCTTTTACGTCACCGTGTTCTTGGCAGTCAAAAGTTCACCGGACTTTTATCTGAGTGTGTGTATGCAAGGCAGGCTTGAGAGGAATTCTGTCTGGAAAACCGTCATATTTTTATCCAACGGAAAAACAGGCCGTGTGTACTAGGCATGAAGCACACCCTTCTGCATGCCTGAGCTAAAAGCAGATGGTTAGCATTCAAGTAAATGCTACATGAATTATCTGCCCCTACTCAAGATGGCCATGGCCAGGAATTCCTGAGGGTGTTTTTCAAAGTGATTTCTCAACAAAATAAAGCATGGAGACATGGATGGATGAGTTTGCTTTGAATAATAAAAAATAATTAAATAGTGTTCTTTTTTTTTGCGGTGTTCAGATTCAGTGTAGTTCAGCTCTAAATTTGCATATGGATAAGTTGCTATGGCTAGCGGCTGTGAGACCTTCTGGAAAAGTTACACGACACACAGTTTTGCAAGCATGCATGCATATACTAGTTGTATATTGTCAGGCACTGCTGTCTCTGACTACTGAGGTCAGGAGATTTGAAGTGAGATTTGGTTATGTCACAACTGTGTTGCTCACTGTTCTCCTTGCTGGAGGCTCTGGCATGAGGAAGCAAAGCCCTGCCTCTACCAAGGTGGCCACACTACTTTTAGAGTTCATTTATGATTATTATTATTATTATTATATAGCATTTATACAGTGCCAACAGTTTGTGAAGTGATTTACAATATAATGGGAGACAGTACAGTTACAATACAAGATAAAAGGATTAACAGGACCCATGCTCGTTGTTCCACTTTAATGCACCTTTCACTGATATATAAAGCATATACATTGCCAATTTGGGTGGACGCAGAACAACTTGCTAGCATGTTTTCAAATTTTAGGAGGAAAAATAAAAAGTCTGTTAAGACTGATGTCTCTGGTGGGAATTGAGACCCAGACCTCAGCTTTAATTGCAATGATGCTAACCACTCAACCAGTATACTTCCCACCTCCCTAAAGGAATAATGATTTATGGAGAGGTTCCAAGAACATAATGGAATTTCAGCCTTCATCTCTTACTGGATCTCAAACTAAATACTTGATACAGGATTGTAAAAATGTTAATAAATGTGTAGACATGCTGATATTCATTCTGTGTGGCAGTGATAAAGGAAGGATGCACTCAGCAACAGTGCAGACGTTTTGTTTGTTTCTAGCTTGGTCAACCTCTGCAACACTTTGCCTGGGTACATAGAAATGCTGATCCTAGCAGGCATGTCATGTGTTAGCTGTGGTGGTCGGTATGTAGATATACCCATACATAGAGGAACTGCATTAAAATTCTGTTTTTTTACTCCATATGCACTTCTGCTGTTCAGTGTTTGTCAAGTGAGTTCCCGATACAGAGTGATGCTTGCTTCCTGTTATCCTCTGTCAGCCAACATCAACAGGGAATTTGTCAGTTTTGAAGTGGACTCCACCTCAAATACCATTTGTTACACAATTCCTCTGAAACTGTTTGTATCATGCATTGCATCATGTAACATTCTGTCCCCTTGTTTGTCCACCTTTAGAATCTACACAAGTATTATATCATTAGATTATAGGAAGTTGTATTTGGTGCAAGCTCCCTCTTGTACTCCCACATGTGTTGGAGAGGCTACAGTACTTAAGCCAGTGAACAATTCTGAGTGCAGCTTTAAACTGTGGCTTTCATAGAAGGCATCACCATCCAGGGACTACCAGCGCTCGGTGTGCCTCCTCTTGCCTGGAACCAGCAGGCACATCTGGGTCCACGATGATCAGTTTTTCCCTGTGGGTGTATAAAGTGTAAAGTACCTGGATGGTGATACCTTCTAGGAAAGCAGCAGTTTAAAGCCTTTGTGACTCACCTTGGTGCATACCAAAGGGGGTCGACTCCAGTGGGTGAGTGCAAACCCTTGGGGGGCAAGAACAGGGTGGATTGGTGTGGAGGAAGTTTACATGCATTTTCTTATCTCTATACTTGAAAATATATTATTTGTGTAGTATTGGCACACGGGCACTATTGGACACATGCACTTTTTTATGTTTTTTTGTTGTTTTTTGCACTTTAATACTTATACACACAATCAAGTGTTGCATGAAATGTGTATTGATTTATATGTATAATATGTTTTGTGGATTTATATGCTTTTTTGTATTTTTTTATATAGTCAACTGTTTCACTAGAGAGTAGAGAGGGGAAGCACAGCTCTCTTATAATTTATTCACTTATTGCAGAGGTACCTTTAAGGCCTCATGCCCACGGACGTTTTTACAGCCGCGTTTTTGAGCGTTTTTTACAGCTTAAAAACACCTGTCCATGTTAGTCTATAGCAGGGGTCTCAAACCTGCAGCCCTCCAGCTGTTGCGGAACTACAAGTCCCATCATGCCTCTGCCTATGGGAGTCATGCTTGTAACTGTTTAGCCTTGCAATGCCTCATGGGAATTGTAGTTCTGCAACAGCTGGAGGGCCACCGGTTTGAGACCCCTGGTCTATAGCTTCATGCCCACCTAGACGTTTTTGAGCTGCAAATAGCATAGACGTTTTTAAGCTGTAAAAAAAAACCAGGACCAGTGCGTTCCTCAGCGTCGGCGTTAGGCATAAAAAACGTGAAGCGTCAAAAAACGCGTCAAAACGCTGCAATTGAGTTTTTAAGCTCCGACGTTTTTTTTTTTTTTCAAAAAAATAAAAATATAAATAAATTATACAATAACATGGACAGGCGTTTTTAAGCTGTAAAAAACGCGGCTGTAAAAACGTCCGTGGGCATGAGGCCTTAAAGAGCAGCAGCTACCCTAAAATATTTTACTTATCCTTTGCACGAGTGATTTCAGTTCTTCCTTTGCTCACAAAACTATTCAGTCTCAGCTCCCTTAAGAGGACATGTGACCAGTCAATGTAGTTGGACAAGAAGTGGTCTAACGTTAAACTGAGTAAGAGGTTTTTTACTCTCAGAGCAGTAAGGATGTGGAACTTACTACCACAGTTAGTGGTGTCACCTGGGAGTGTTGATAATTTAAAAAATCTCTTGGATGGGTATCTTAGCAAATGCAATATACAGGGATATGGGAAATGGTATTGACAAAAAACAAACCTAGATCCACAACCACACAGGTTGATCTGGATGGACTGGTGTCTTTATTCAACCTTACCAATTATGCAACGACATATCAATGTAGTTTTACTGGTGTATACATGTAGATTATCCCACATTAATTATCAGTAAGGACATAAAAGTCATGTAACTGTAGGTCATTATTGTACCTTCAACAAAATATCATCATTTTTGCACCATCAAAACAAAACAAATTACCTGCCAATTTGCTTCTGTCTTCTCCAGCAACAACCACAATCCAGTCCCTCTGGATGGTAATGCCCATAGCTGTGCTAGCTAGATTTGCAATATTTGCAATGGTGATGACAAGGATATAGCATAGTGTCTACAAAGTCACAAAATAAAAAATAAAAATTAACTTAACATATAAATTCATCTATGAAGCCATAGTTAGCACTTACACCCTGCTTTAACCACTTTGCGCCCGCCATACGACAAATGACGGACGCAAAGTGGTTCTAAAATGCCGGGAGGCCGTCATTATACGGCCTCCGCTCCTCCGGCCGCTGGGGGGCACGCGGGCGCCGCCCGCGGGGCGCGCGCCCGGCGCATCACTGTGATGCCGACGCGCGTGCCTGGCGGCCGCGATGTCCGCCAGGTACTCGCGATCGGCCGGTACACAGACAAGGACATGGATCTGTGTGTGTAAACACACAGATCCATGTCCTGTCAGGGAGAGAGGAGACCGATGCTGTGTCACCTCCCCCAGTCAGTCCTCACCCCCCACAGTAGCAATCACTCATAGGGCACACATTTAACCCCTTCCTCGCCCCCTAGTGTTAACCCCTTCCCTGCCAGTCACATTTATACAGTAATCAGTGCAGTTTTATAGCACTAATCGCTGTATAAATGTGAATGGTCCCAAAAATGTGTCAAAAGTGTCCAATATGTCCGACGCAATATCACAGTCCTGACAAAAATCGCAGATCGCCGCCTTTACTAGTAAAAAAAATAAAAATAATGTCAGAATTCTATCCCCTATTTTGTAGGCGCTATAACATTTGCGCAAAGCAATCACTATACGCTTATTGCGATTTTTTTTAACCAAAAATATGTAGAAGAATACATATCGGCCTAAACCGAGAAAAAAATAGTTTTTAAAAAAAAAATTGGGATATTTATTATAGCAAAAATCAAAAAATATTGTGTTTTGTTTTTTTTCAAAATTGTCGCTCTTTTTTGGTTTATAGCGCAAAAAATAAAAACCGCAGAGGTGATCAAATACCACCAAAAGAAAGCTCTATTTGTGGGAAAAAAAGGACGTCAATTTTGTTTGGGAGCCACGTCGCATGACCGCGCAATTGTCATTCAAAGCGTGACAGTGCCGAAAGCTGAAATTTCGCCTGGGCAGGAAGGGGGATTATGTGCCCAGTAAGCAAGTGGTTAAATACAAAGTAGAAAAAAAATCATGAAAAAAGCTTATTTTACTACAGTCGGTCTGTAAAACATAGTACCGATTTACTATAGGAATTGAGACTCTTCACTTCAATTATTCAATCCAAAAAGCTTACCGCCTAGCTTCTCCATTCATAGAAGCTATACTAGAGCTGAATGAATGGAGAATGGGTGGATGATTGTTAGCTCTGCCAAATGCATAAACTGATTAAACACATTGCTGGTGAAGTATTACACATTTTTTAATGGTATTAGATTTATTAGACATTTATTTGATCTCCAGAGCCAGTATAAACTGCTCTCCCCTGGCAGAAGGTAGTACCGATGCCACCTGTGCGAGCAGCCATCTTTCTGCCATGGTCTGGCATGCCTCCTGCTGAGTCACACCTAAATAATTAAAATCAGCAGGGAAAATGAGAAAAGGTGTATTATAAAATAACATAAAGAATATTTAAAACCAACCAACAGCCAGCCTTGATACATTGACAACAGTTCGTTCTTGTACAAGAAGACCACCATCAAGATGATGCCACAGATAATAACAGAGACGTTCTGCACAATCAGCGAAGTCTGTGCCACTATAAAAGAAGAAGAGAAAGTAGACTGAATCTCTAAAAGTAAGTATTAACCATTTTTATTACTAATCTTAAAAAAACACATTAGTCAGACTTAAATAATTTTAGGATAAGAATTTTCTTGATATTCTTTTTTTTTAAGGTAACCAATGACAACTGGGTTAATGCAAAAATTGTTATACTTGTGTAGGCTAACTTTGATTTACTGTCTACTGCAGTTTTCACCAAAAATAATCCCCATCTGTCTGTGGTAATCATTGGTGTAATCTGCGGTAGAAAATCGGTTTGATAGATATCACAGAATGTAAACACCCTTAGACAGCTTGGTGATTTTATATATATATATATATATATATATATTTTTTTATATATACAGTATATATCAGGGATATGCAATTAGCGGACATCCAGCTGTTGCAGAACTACAAGTCCCATGAGGCATAGCAAGACTCTGACAGCCACAAGCATGACACCCAGAGGCAGAGGCATGATGGGACTTGTAGTTTTGCAACATCTGGAGGTCCCCTAATTGCATATCCCTGGTATATATATATATATATATATATATATATATATTTTTTATATATATATATATATATATATATATATATATATATTTTTTGCATGCCCTATGAAAAGTGAACAAGCTCTACTCCCTTAGTAAATTCTCCCTTTGTCTCCAACCTTCTGAGTATGCAATAGGGTCAACAAAAAAGTTAAAACCAATCTCTAGCCAATAATTATTTTTTTTGGATCAGGATCAATTTTCTTGAATGTTTTTACAGCTACATCCTCTGAAGCCCTGTACACACGATCGGATAACCTATGGATTTTCGTCCGATGGATTTGTCCATCGGAAATCCGATGAAACTGTTTTTCATCAGTCTTGCCCACACACCATCAGTCAAAAAAACGAATTTTCCAAACGCGGTGACGTAAAACACTCAGATGAGCCGAGAAAAATGAAGTTTAATGCTTCTGAGCATGCGTCTACTTGATTCTGAGCATGCGTGGGTTTTTGATCTGATGGACTTGCCCATAGACGATCGGAGTTTTCGATCGTTTTTTTATCCATCGGAAAAATTTAAAACATGTTCTATTTTTTAAAACCGATGGAAAAAAGATCGATGGGTCCCATACATGATCGGTTGGTCTGATGAAAACCATCCATCGGACGGTTTTCATCAGTCAAACCGATCGTGTGTACAGGGCTTGAGACTGTATTGGTGTATAGAGAATGTATGGGGGAGAGGAAACATAAAGTTAGCAATCACTAATGGCAACCATAGAAAGGGCAGATACAACTCTGAAAATGGTAGGTGGGGAAATCTCTAATGTGGAAAAGTTCTAAAACCTGCTGCAATGGTACTTTGGTCCTTTCCTCTGCTCCAAAACAAAGAAAGGGACTCACGCCGTAGCTTTTTTGCAGCCGAGCCGAGAAGGCTGCACTGTCTGACGTGTGGCGGCGGAATGAGCAGAGAGATGACATCATCTCTCACCACTCCCCGCCCGCATCACCGCTGTTCCGTGCTTTCCGTGCTGTTCCGTGCTGTTCCGGGCCACTATACTGAGGTGAGCGAGCAGAGAGATGAGATCGTCTCTCACCGCCTGCCTGCATCGCCGCTCTTTCACGCTCACAGCGGGGCTGCTATAATGCTGGAGGTGAGGCGGCGGAGCAGAGAGATGAGATCATCAAGGCAGCCGACGTGGCAAGTGACAATCCGCATCTGGTGGCAGGCGACGTGGCAAGGGATAAAATGCATCTGGTGACAAGCGATGTGGCAAGTGACAAGCTGCATCTGAAGGCAGGTGACGTGGCAAGTGACAATCCGCATCTGGTGGCAGGCGACGTGGAAAGAGACAAAATGCATCTGGTGACAAGCGATGTGGCAAGTGACAAGCTGCATCTGAAGGCAGGTGACGTGGCAAGTGACAATCCTCATCTGGTGGCAGACGACTTGGCAAGTGACAATCCGCATCTGGTGGCAGGCGACATGGCAAGTGACACTCTAGCACATTCTGCATTAGGATGAGTTGAACTATTTCATTGTATATTACAATGTAATAATAGAAATAATGTGCTTCAATCATCCTGACATCATATCAATCATGGTGCCGGGATGACTGAAGCGCTAACACCAGCCATTGCCCCGATAAATTGCCTGTGAAAAGCCGCATACACCCCCCGGGCCTTGGCACAATTTTCTTCAACGCCGGTCCCCGGTGCCAAAAAGGTTGGAGACCACTGCTTTCCCTGTCCACTAAATAAACACTTCCAGTTGCCAGAGACATTTGCCATTGCCTCTTACAAAATAAGAAACAACCAAATAATTGCAAGTTATACTCCAAAACATGTAGAATCAGATTGTCCACTTTGAGCCAAAAAAAATTGATTACATTTTTTGGTTGAAATTTTAAAATAATCAAATACATAAAATGGTGGTTTTGATAAACTAAAATGAGATTGGATTGTTTTTGCCAGAATCAAAGCTAGCAAAAAAAAAATTTGACGTACATTTTTTCATGTTCAATCTTTCAATACACTGTCAATGTATTGCCTGGTTTTGACTTTACAATTGACACAATTCTAGTGGTTGATTGAACTCGTATGTGATAGATTGCACAAGGAACAGTTCACTAATGGCTATCATATGCGATATTTGTGTTTTTTATAGAAATATTGCATGCAATAATAAAAGAGTCAATTTATTAAAGTAAAGAAATTTGCGGTAAATAAGGTACTGTAAGTACTGCAAAAAAAAATTTAGAAAAATCATTCAAGTCAAAGCACACATTTGTTATTTATCTCATGGTATAGGCGGTTTATTGTTTAGGAATGTACAAAATAACAATGAGAGGAACTCTGCACTGGCCATCAAATTAAAAGAACACAATGTATGAGTGTAGTAATTTTATGTCCGTATTAGGGATGGGCCCGGTGCTCGATTCGAACCCATGTTCGAATCGAGCATCGGGCGTTCGCTCGCTCGTCGAGCCCAGAACTATTTGGGCCGTTCGCATCACATTCGTGTGATGCGAGCGGCCCCGCAATGCATTGCGGCCGGCGCAGTGCATTGCTGGCTGATGATTGGCCAAGCATGCACTGTGACCCCGCATGCTTGGCCAATCACAGCGCCCGAAACTCGGAGAGCAATAATTGGCTACAGGCAGGACGCCTGTAGCCAATTACAGCTCAGGGGCTTTAGTACACGCCCCACCATTTAAAAGGCCGCCACGCCATCGGCCCCGGTCACATGAGTTCCGGCTTTAGGAGAGATTAGTCTGCTGATTCAGTCTTTGCTTGATACTGAAAGATTTGCTCTTCTTTGCTAAACCATTGGCTATTTCTTTGCTAAACCATTGCTACCTAAGTCATTGATCGTTCATTGCTGCTGATTGCACAGTTAGTGTGTTATTAGCTGCTGCTGGGGATTAGTCTGGTGCGTGCTTACTGTTAGTACAGTATTGCAGTAGTACCAACCGCAGTGCTGTTAGCACAGCATTGCACCCCAACAGCACCCATAGGACTTCTAGTGTGTTAGTGGCAGCAAACAGAGCTCCTATATTTTCTTCTCAGCAGCACCCATAGGACTTCTAGTGTGTTAGTGGCAGCAAACAGAGCTCCTATATTTTCTTCTCAGCAGCACCCATAGGACTTCTAGTGTGTTAGTGGCAGCAAACAGAGCTCCTATATTTTCTTCTCAGCAGCACCCATAGGACTTCTAGTGTGTTAGTGGCAGCAAACAGAGCTCCTATATTTTCTTCTCAGCAGCACCCATAGGAATTCTAGTGTGTTAGTGGCATCACACAGAGCTCCTATATTTTCTTCTCAGCAGCACCCATAGGACTTCTAGTGTGTTAGTGGCAGCAAACAGAGCTCCTATATTTTCTTCTCAGCAGCACCCATAGGACTTCTAGTGTGTTAGTGGCAGCAAACAGAGCTCCTATATTTTCTTCTCAGCAGCACCCATAGGACTTCTAGTGTGTTAGTGGCATCACACAGAGCTCCTATATTTTCTTCTCAGCAGCACCCATAGGACTTCTAGTGTGTTAGTGGCAGCAAACAGAGCTCCTATATTTTCTTCTCAGCAGCACCCATAGGACTTCTAGTGTGTTAGTGGCAGCAAACAGAGCTCCTATATTTTCTTCTCAGCAGCACCCATAGGACTTCTAGTGTGTTAGTGGCAGCAAACAGAGCTCCTATATTTTCTTCTCAGCAGCACCCATAGGACTTCTAGTGTGTTAGTGGCAGCAAACAGAGCTCCTATATTTTCTTCTCAGCAGCACCCATAGGACTTCTAGTGTGTTAGTGGCAGCAAACAGAGCTCCTATATTTTCTTCTCAGCAGCACCCATAGGACTTCTAGTGTGTTAGTGGCAGCAAACAGAGCTCCTATATTTTCTTCTCAGCAGCACCCATAGGACTTCTAGTGTGTTAGTGGCAGCAAACAGAGCTCCTATATTTTCTTCTCAGCAGCACCCATAGGACTTCTAGTGTGTTAGTGGCAGCAAACAGAGCTCCTATATTTTCTTCTCAGCAGCACCCATAGGACTTCTAGTGTGTTAGTGGCATCACACAGAGCTCCTATATTTTCTTCTCAGCAGCACCCATAGGACTTCTAGTGTGTTAGTGGCAGCAAACAGAGCTCCTATATTTTCTTCTCAGCAGCACCCATAGGACTTCTAGTGTGTTAGTGGCAGCAAACAGAGCTCCTATATTTTCTTCTCAGCAGCACCCATAGGACTTCTAGTGTGTTAGTGGCAGCAAACAGAGCTCCTATATTTTCTTCTCAGCAGCACCCATAGGACTTCTAGTGTGTTAGTGGCAGCAAACAGAGCTCCTATATTTTCTTCTCAGCAGCACCCATAGGACTTCTAGTGTGTTAGTGGCAGCAAACAGAGCTCCTATATTTTCTTCTCAGCAGCACCCATAGGACTTCTAGTGTGTTAGTGGCAGCAAACAGAGCTCCTATATTTTCTTCTCAGCAGCACCCATAGGACTTCTAGTGTGTTAGTGGCAGCAAACAGAGCTCCTATATTTTCTTCTCAGCAGCACCCATAGGACTTCTAGTGTGTTAGTGGCAGCAAACAGAGCTCCTATATTTTCTTCTCAGCAGCACCCATAGGAATTCTAGTGTGTTAGTGGCATCACACAGAGCTCCTATATTTTCTTCTCAGCAGCACCCATAGGACTTCTAGTGTGTTAGTGGCAGCAAACAGAGCTCCTATATTTTCTTCTCAGCAGCACCCATAGGACTTCTAGTGTGTTAGTGGCAGCAAACAGAGCTCCTATATTTTCTTGTCAGCAGCACACATAGTACCTATAGTGTGTTAGTGTCAGCACCCATAGGACCTACAGTGTGTTGTGAGCACACATAGGAGTTCTATTTTTTATACTATATACACTACCGACTACAATGGCTGGAAGACCGCCAAGGAGAGGCAGAGCGTGCCGAGGCAAGAACACAGGGCAGGCAGGCTCTGTTTCTAGAGACAACAGTGCTGGCCGTGGACGTGGTCGTGCATCGTCATCAGCACGTGGCCATGGGACACGCTTGTCTTTGTTTTCGGCAGCTGGACATGTGGAGCCGCATCATGCCGAAGGCTTGGTAGAATGGATGACCAAGCCCTCCTCATCCTCCTCATCCTCTCTCACCCAGGCTCAGGGTACTGGCAGAGCAGCTGCCAACGCGTACTCAATGGCATCATCAGCCACCCCTTCCCTAGACCCACCATGTCCTCCTGAGGAGTCCCCCGAACTGTTTGAGCACAGTGTTGGGTACATGCTCCAGGAGGATGCCCAACGATTCGAAGGCTCGGATGATGATACCCAGCTTGAGGAAGTCAGTAGTGTGCGCGCAGAGAAAGGGGATGCTGAAGGACAGCAATCTGGCAGTAGTGTTCCACCAGCTGCAGCTTACTGCCAGGTTTGCTCTAGTGGTGAAGAGGGAGGGGATGATGAGGTCACTGACTCCACGTGGGTGCCTGAAGGGAGAGAGGAGGAGGAGGAGGAGGAGGATGCAGCGTCACATGTCCAACGAGGCAGGATGCCCCCTGGAGGCCAGCTAGAGGCCAGCACAGCAACTGTACCACACCGCAGAGCTCCGCCTGTGCAGGGCGCTGCCTCTGCACGTTATCACAAAAGTTCTTTGGTGTGGGCCTTTTTTGAGACGAGTGCATCAGATCGCACCACTGCTATTTGCAATATTTGTCTCAAGCGTATCTCGCGTGGCCAAAACATCAGCCGCTTGGGCACCACAAGCATGAGCAGACATATGTCGACCTGCCATGCAGCTCGTTGGCAAGCACACATAAAAGACCCACACCAAAGAACAAAGCGGACCTCTCCTTGCTCCTCATCAGCTGGGATCTCCATCCCCACTATATCTTCAGTCCTCTCTGAAAGCTGCTCTGAGAGGACTGAAGGTGTAGAATTAGGTGTGTCACAACCAAGTACTTGCAGTACACCGACGTCCGATTGTAGCAGGCAAATTTCCCTGCCCCAGCTGCTGGACCGTCGAAAGAAGTATACTCCCAGCCATCCACATGCCCAGCGGTTGAATGCTAGCTTGGCTAAATTGCTAGCACTTCAACTGCTGCCTTTTCAGTTGATAGACTCGGCCCCCTTCCGTGAGTTTGTTCAATGTGCGGTTCCTCAGTGGCAGGTTCCCAAACGCCACTTTTTCTCACGGAAGGCAATTCCGTCTCTCTACTGGCATGTGGAAGGCAATGTCCATGCCTCGCTGGACAGGGCGGTCAGCGGTAAGGTGCATATTACCGCTGACTCATGGTCCAGCAGGCATGGACAGGGACGTTATCTTTCTTTCACGGCCCATTGGGTCACTCTATTGGCAGCTGGGAGGGATGCAGGACAAGGTGCAGTAGTGTTGGAGGTTGTTCCGCCACCACGCCTCCAAAATGCTACTACTGGTTGTGACACACCTCTCTCCTCCACCCCCTCCTCTTCTTCTTCCCCCATGTCCTCTTCGAGTGCTCTGTCCTCGGAACCAGCGGTGCTCCGTAGGCGTACAAGGGGCTACGCGAGTACGCAGGCAAAAAGATGCCATGCCGTGCTTGCGCTGGTGTGTTTGGGGGACAGGAGCCACACTGGGCCAGAGGTTCTGGCAGCTCTGCAGGGGCAGGCCGAGAGGTGGTTGACGCCACGCCAGCTTAAGCCAGGAATGGTCGTTTCTGATAATGGCACCAACCTCCTCTCCGCCCTGCGACAGGGGCAGCTCACCCATGTGCCCTGTATGGCTCACGTCCTCAACCTGGTGGTGCAGCGGTTCTTGGGCAGGTTCCCAGGCTTACAGGATGTCCTGAGGCAGGCCAGGAAAGTCTGTGTGCATTTCCGCCGATCTTATAATGCCAGTGCTCGGCTGACTGAGCTGCAAAAGGAGCTGAACCTGCCCAAGAACCGCCTAATATGTGACATGCCCACCAGGTGGAACTCAACGTTGGCCATGCTGCAGCGACTGCACACGCAGCAGAGGGCCATCAATGAGTACCTTTGCGACTACGGCACCAGGACAGGGTCAGGGGAGCTTGGCTTTTTTTCCCCACGCCAGTGGAGCATGATCAGGGATGCATGCACTGTCCTCTCACCATTTGAGGAGGCCACGAGGATGGTGAGCAGTGACAGTGCATGCATCAGTGACACTGTACCTCTTGTCCACCTGTTGGAGCATACGCTGCGTGGGATAATGGACAGGGCACTTGAGGCAGAACAGAGGCAGGAAGAGGAGGACTTCCTTGTCTCTCAAGGCCCCCTTTATCCAGACAATGTTCCTTCTGTCCCACCCATCACACAGGAAGAGGAGGAGGAGGAGGAGGATTGTGTGAGCATGGAGGTGGAGCCTGGCACTCAGCATCAGCAGCAGCAGTCTTTTAGGGATGATGTACAGTCCCAACAAACCAGTGGACTTGTACGTGGCTGGGAGGAGGTGGCTGGCGATCATGTCATCCTCAGTGACCCAGAAGACTCCGGACCGAATGCCTCAGCTAACCTACGCTGCATGGCCTCCCTGATCCTGCAAAGCCTGCGGAAGGATCCTCGTGTTCTTCGGATCAAGGAGAGTGACCATTACTGGCTGGCCACTCTCCTTGATCCACGGTACAAGGGTAAGGTTGCGGACCTTATCTTGCCGTCGCAGAGGGAGCAGAGGATGAGACATCTCAGGGAGGCCTTGCAGAAAGGTCTGTGCAACGCGTTCCCAGAAACTGGGAGGTTACAAACTCCTGGTCCTGGACGACGAGTTGCTGAGGCTTCGGTCAGTAGCAGAAGGAGCGGTGGGGAAGGTGGACGTCTGACCGATGCGTTCAGACAATTTTTTAGTCCGCAGCCCCAAGGTATGATCGGTTCCAGCAACCATCGCCAGCGTCTGATATACATGGTGCAGGAATACCTAGGGGCAAGGTCAGACTTGGACACCTTTCCCACCGAAAATCCTCTGGCTTACTGGGTCCTGAGGATGGATCACTGGCCAGAGCTTGCACAGTATGCAATTGAGCTACTGGCCTGTCCTGCATCCAGCGTTCTTTCCGAACGCACATTCAGTGCTGCTGGAGGATTTGTCACCGATCATAGGGTGCGCCTGTCCACCGACTCGGTTGATCGACTGACCTTCATAAAAATGAATCAGTCTTGGATCACCACCAGCTACCAGACACCTGAAGCGGATATAACGGAATAATTTATAATGTCACATCCCTTCAAGACTGCCTATGCTGATGCTGAGTGACTGTCCTGTTATGTTCACTGACTATCCTCTTCCTCCTCCTCAATGATCCATGCCACCACACCAGTGCCTAAGGCACAATTTTTCAGCCCCTGTATAACAGGGGCGTGTAATTACAATTTTTTAAAAAGATGCTTCGCAACAGGTGTGACTGCTGTGCTCAGAGTACAGTATCTGTGAGGGGTTGCAGTGTTGTGGCACCAGCACCAGTGCCTAAGGCACAATTTTTCAGCCCCTGTTGGGGCGTGTAATTACAATTTTTAGGCAATGCTTTGCAACAGGTCTCATTGCTGTGCTCAGAGTACAGTATCTGTGAGGGGTTGCAGTGTTGTGGCACCAGCACCAGTGCCTAAGGCACAATTTTTCAGCCCCTGTATAACAGGGGCGTGTAATTACAATTTTTTAAAAAGATGCTTCGCAACAGGTGTGACTGCTGTGCTCAGAGTACAGTATCTGTGAGGGGTTGCAGTGTTGTGGCACCAGCACCAGTGCCTAAGGCACAATTTTTCAGCCCCTGTTGGGGCGTGTAATTACAATTTTTAGGCAATGCTTTGCAACAGGTCTCATTGCTGTGCTCAGAGTACAGTATCTGTGAGGGGTTGCAGTGTTGTGGCACCAGCACCAGTGCCTAAGGCACAATTTTTCAGCCCCTGTATAACAGGGGCGTGTAATTACAATTTTTTAAAAAGATGCTTCGCAACAGGTGTGACTGCTGTGCTCCAAGTACAGTATCTGTGAGGGGTTGCAGTGTTGTGGCACCAGCACCAATGCCTAAGGCACAATTTTTCAGCCCCTGTTTAACAGGGGCGTGTAATTACAAATCTTGATCTAATAGTTCACAGCAGGGCCCATTCCTGCGCCCACCAAGAGTAACTATGAGGGCCTACAGTCTTGTGGCAACACCGTCCACCACCACCACCACCACCAAAGGCCCAATTTTTCTGCCCTGTTCAACAGGTGCATGCAATTACAAATCTTGATCTAATAACTCACAGCAGGGCCCATTCCTGCACCCACCAAGAGTAACTGTGAGGGCTTACAGTCTTGTGGCAACACCGTCCACCACCACCACCACCACCACCAAAGGCCCAATTTTTCTGCCCGGTTCAACAGGTGCATGCAAGTACAAATCTTGATCTATTAACTCACAGCAGGGCCCATTCCTGTGCCCACCAGTCTTGTGGCTACACCAATATCTAATAGGGCAAATTTCTGCAGAGTATATACGGCAGGCCCCTACTTTCAAACATCCAACTTACAAACGACTCCTACTTGCAAACGGCAAGAGAAAACAGGAAGTGAGAGGAAATCTACCCCTAGGAAGGAAAATTCTATCCTGTTAGATTTAATTTGGGAAAAAGGTATCTCCTCTCTACTGATGCTTTATCACCAATCCTTGTTTCAATTAAAACCCCACTTTTCCAAAAACATTTGTCATTGGGACGGAAAGTGAGGTGACATGTTCTGAACAGATGTGCAAAGACAGCAAATGTTACAGGGGTGATAACCCCTCCCTATGTTCTCCAAAAAGCTTAAAAATTGATTTTTTTGGGATGTAGCTACACTTCATAATGTACCTGTTCAGATTCTACTTAAGAACAAACCTACAGTCCATGTCTTGTTTGCACCACCTATATACTGCTGTTCAGAGTATATAGGGTTGTAGGTATAGGGTTTTATTTTGGGTGCGGGGTCCCCCTTAGTATCCATACAAGACCCAAAGGGGCTGGGGTGGGGGGGGGGGGTGATGGGGTAGCCATGCCATTTTTCTCAAGGATTTTCAGCCATATGGCGGCCAGGACAAGACATGACATTAAAGCCGCAAGTGGTTTTAAATGGCTTCTTTTTTTCCTTTACAAATGTCATTTTGTGCAAGGACAGTTCTAAACACGGGAAACACATGCCACTTCACAGGCATACTTTAGACACCCCCCAGGTACCGTATTTAAAGGAAAATTTCACTTTTTTTTTTTTCACTTTATGCATCATTAAAATGACTGCTCCCGAAAAAACTTTAGTTTTTAAAATTTCTTTTTGCATTGATATATGTCCCCTGGGGCAGGACCCGGGTCCCCAAACCTGTTTTATAACATTAACATGCATATTGGCCGTTGTAATTAGCAATTTTGATTTCGAACGTTCGCGTCCATTATAACGAATAGGGTTCGAAAATTCGCGCGAACTTTCGGTCCGTTCGAAGGTTCTGGTGCGAACCGAACCCGGGGGTGTTCGGCTCATCCCTAGTCCGTATCACAGGAACGTAAATAATTTGTAACATTGAACTAGAGGGAGATTGTTCTGTTAATGAAGGCACACATAAATGTTTTCAGAGTTTCACAATATTTCTGTGTGCTTTCATTCACAGAACAATCTACCTCTGGTATAGTGTCAGCCTGTGGGAAAAAATTGCAATAAAATATAAAAAAACGTAAAAGTGCTAAATATCGCAAAACATATAAATGTAACTCATTCATTAAACAACGCATATTTTTAGTGAATTAATTGCTTTTGAGATACACAAGCTGTACCCAAATAAAATGTATTCAATTTGTTTTCCTACAAATAGAGATTTCTTTTGTTGGTATTTGATCACCCCTGAGTTTTTATTTTTTTGCATTATAAACAAAAAAGACCGACAATTTTGAAAAAAAATTAAAATATATATATTTTTTACTTTCTGCTATAAAACACATCCAATAAGAAAATTGGAAAAAATCTAGCTTCTTCATAAATTTAGGCCAATATGTATTCTGCTACATGTTTTTGGTAAAAAATCCCAATAAGCTTATATTGTTTGGTTTATGCAAACATTATAGCGTCTACAAACTATGGGATATGTACTGACATTTTAATAAATAAAAAATGTTATACTAGTAATGGCTGCGATCAGCAACTTTCACTGTACTAATGACACTGGCTGAGAGGGGATTAACCACTTGCTTACGGGGCACATAAACCCCCTTCCTGCCCAGGCAAAATTATTTTTGGATTTTTGCTATAATAAATATCCCATTTTTTTTTTTTAAAACGATTTTTTCCTCAGTTTAGGCTGATACGTATTCTTCTACATATTTTTGGTTAAAAAAAATCCCAATAAGCGTATAGTGATTGGCTTGCGCAAAAGTTATAGCGCCTATAAAATAGGGGATAGAATTCTTAATTTTTTTTTTCTTTTTACTAGTAATGGTGGCGATCTGCGATTTTTGTCGGTACTGCGATATTGCGTCGGACACATCGGACACTTTTTTGGGACCATTCACATTTATACAGCGATTAGTGCTATAAAACTGCACTGATTACTGTATAAATGTGACTGGCAGGGAAGGGGTTAACACTAGGGGGCCAGGAAGGGGTTAAATGTGTTCCCTATGAGTGATTGCTACTGTGGGGGGAGGGGACTGACTGGGGGAGGAGACCGATCTGTGTCCCTATGTACAAGGGACACAGCATCGGTCTCCTCTCTCCCTGACAGGACATGGATCTGTGTGTTTACACACACAGATCCACGTCCTTGTCTGTGTACCAGCCGATCGCGGGTACCTGGCGGATATCGCGGCCGCCAGGCACGCGCATCAGCATCTCAGTGATGCGCCGGGCACGCGCGCACGCCTCCGGCGGCGCTCGCGCGCCCCCCAGTGGCCGGAGGAGCGGAGGCCGTGTAATGACGGCCTCCCGGCATTATAGAACCACTTTGCGCCCGTCATTAGTCGTATGACGGGCGCGAAGTGGTTAAACATCTAGGACAAACAAAGGGTTAAATGTGTGCCTAGCCAGTGTTTGTGTTTACTATGTGTGCTGCTTTCACAGGGAGAAGAGATGGATTTGAGTCCTTGCTTTGAGTCCTGTACAGAATCCATTCTTTCCCCCCTGTCAGAACATAACTCTGCCTTGGTTACATAGGTAGAGCTCCGTTCTGAGTCTCTGCCCAATGATCAGCGGGTGCTGGCGGACATCGAGTGCCTGGCACCTGCAGATCGGCTTCTGTAGTGAATAATCACAGCAGAAGCAGCATGCCCCCTGCAGGCGGAAGTGAGGGATCATGTATATATATACACAATCCTGCGCACAGCTGCCAACCTGTAGCAGTAAAACTGCTATAGGGTGGTCAGCAAGCTGTTAAGACAAACCGCCAGTGGGTTACTTGTCAGCAGTCCCGGTCCTCTTCCTTCCTTCCTTCTCTAAGGCCAAGAGGTGAATTTGTTACCATCTGCCCAGGAGGACTCCTTCACCACATGGGCACACGAGTGTTTACATGTAAGTGGACACTTGTTACAAATAAAGATATGTTTTATTACAGACTGGAGCCTTTCTACTTTCCCTGTCAGTATCATATGGATGGCTAAAGTACACCTGTCAAGCTCCTTAGAAGAGACACTTATTCAAGCAGACCTGTTCGTATCGATGTTGCAGACTTCATTTGTCCACTTAGGAGTAAACGTAATTCTATTTTTGTCTAGGTTCATGGACTCTGCCCCTTTCCTTCTAGGGCAGTGATGGCGAACCTTGACACCCAAGATGTTTTGTAACTACATTTCCCATGATGCTCATTCACTCTGCAGGGTAGTTGAGCATCATAGGATATGTAGTTCCAAAACATCTGGGGTGCAAAGGTTCGCCATCACTGTTCTAGGGTCAAGCTAATAGTCCGACCCAAGGCTTCCAGCTGGCCTGTCAGCCCTTTAGATGCACGTATCTACCGATGAGGCTACATACTCCCCACTTGTGAGCCATTCCTACTTTTTTTTTAAAAGGTATAATGAGCCATTCCTACCTTAGCTTCTGGGCTTCTTTTTGCCCTCTCCCTCTTGTTTCAAGACTTCAGCTCAGTTCACAGATTCTATGGGTCTGACCTGGTGTTGACTTCTTCCATGGCCTTAGAGACAAGGTGTTCACCTCTGTAGAGATCTTTGAAAACTAAAGGACTTTACATGCTTTCATTATGAGTGTTGCTTTCACAATTAGATGTTACCGATGACTGTATTTGCTACACCTTTGTATACACTTTAGTCCTTGGGCCCATGTATCCGCACTTCCCTTTAAATAAAGTGTTTGTGGGATTAGATTCATGGACTTTGGTTGCTAAATTAGTTTACTTATTTTGTCACTTTACAAGCAGATCGGAGGCTCAGATAGGTGTATTTTTAGCGCAGTCCACTGTTTGTTCATGTTATTTGCAATTCCTGGATGATGAGAATTTGTTGATATTGACAGAAAATTGCCAAGTGTATGGCCAGTTTAAGATAGCAGCACCTTTTAGAGGACCTGTATCGCAACTTGAACTCTGTCAGTAAAGTTGTTTGTTCAGGCAATGTATTCTTTAACTACTTCCCACCCGGCCACTGTACATATACGGCCGGGTGGGCGCTCTCTCCTTCTGAGTGGACGTTCAGGAACGTCCCTCAGAAGGAGGGGGATCGCGCGCGTGCGTTCCCACACAGTGGCGCGATCCCGATGCACTCGTGTTACCCGGACACGGCGCATCTCGATTCAGCAGGAGGGCTCTGTGATTGGCCCTCCTGATCACATGACGGCCGTGTCCAATCACAGCCGTCATGTGATGTAAACAGAAAGCCGGTTGCTAGGCAATCAGATCTCCTCTCCTCACACAGAAGTCATCGGTGAGGAGAGGAGAGCGGCGGATCGCTGCAGCTGGCTGGTGATCAGTGAGTATGAGCTGTTTTTTTCAGCTTTTTACTCACTGATCACCAGCCTAGTGTCCCCACACAGTATAAACACTCAAACTAAACAAACATGACCCCAAAATACATGTCCCCACACACACATGTCCTCACGCACACATGTCCCCACATAGTAAAAACACCTGTCCCCCACATACGTGACAGTAAAATCATATGTCCCAATGATCATTTGCACACATATGTCCGTGATCACCTGCGCACATCTGTACATGATCATTTGCGTACATATGTCCGTGATCACACAAACCAATTATTATACACCTAACGGGATTTGTTACCAAAAACATGTAGCAGAATACATTTTGGCTTAAATTTATGACAAAATTCAATTTGATTGGATTTTTTTAAAAATAGAAAGACGAAAATATTTTTTTTTTTCAAATTTCTGCTTGTTTTTCGCTTATATCGCAAAAAATTAAAAACGTAGTCGTGAATAAATACCACCAAAAGAAAGCTCTATTTGTGTGAACAAAATGATAATAATTTCATTTGGGTACAGCGTAGCATGACCGCGCAATTGTCATTGAAAATGCGAGTGCCCAGTATTGATGTGGTTAAGAAGTTCTTTCATTGACTTTGAATCCCTTATCCAGGGCCAGAAGAAAGGAAACAAGTTTTTTTTTTTTTTTTTAATAAATCTTTTTATTGGTATTATAACATACACACGGAGAAAACAGGTAACAACAACAAACCCCCAAAAAAACACAAAAGGGGTAAAAACAATAGAAAGGCGGCCCGCACTCGGGACAAATATATTTATGCCAGGATTGATACCAAATTCAAATGTGCGTGTCACCATTAGGTAAAGAAGGTGTGGAACCTCTGGTCAAATGTCATGAATGTCAGTTGGGGTAAAAACATTTCTGCTCCCATCTAAACCCAGATACCTGGTAGAACTCCGTTAAGAAATGATGCACACCTCACAGATATATGTGATTTTCATCCTCTGTTCCTTTATTACCGGGATGACATTGTGTGGTGGGGGTTGTAGTGAAGGGGAACAAGTTTGCTGGCCACTCCTGCAGCCTTGCCTCTGCTGGCTTTTATTGAGCCACCCACAACCTGCAAACTCTGCTGGTAGGGACAAGAAGTTCTATAGAAGGAACCTTCCTGTTCCTGAACAGCACGGGGCCACGCAGCTGCCTGCATTTCTAGGAGAACTGTGGTGAGTTACTATGGTGAGGGCTGCATTGTTTGTATGTGTAAGGGGGAGGGGGGCTGCATTGTTTGTATGTGTAAGGGGGAGGGGAGCTGCATTGTTTGTATGTGTGAGAGGGAGGGGGGCTACATTGTTTGTATGTGTGAGAGGGACAGGGGCTGCACCATTTGCATGTGTTAGGGGAGGGGTGCTGCACTGTTTGAATGTGTGAGAGAGAGAGGAAGTCTGCATTGTTTGTATGTGTGAGGGGGCTGCATTGTTTGTATGTGTGAGGGGGAAGGGGGCTGCATTGTTTGTATGTGTGAGGGGGAGGGGGGTTGCACCGTTTGTATGTGTGAGGGGGAGAGGGGCTGCACTGTTTGTATGTGTGAGAGAGAGAGAGGAAGTCTGCAATGTTTGTATGTGTGAGGGGGAGGGGGGCTGCATTGCTTGTATGTGTGAGGGGGAGGAGGCTGCATTGTTTGTATGTGTGAAGGGAGAAGGCTGCATTGGCTGTATGTGTGAGAGTAATGGGGCTGCATTGTTTGTATGTGAGGGGGAGGGGCACATGTATGTGCTGAGTATACAGCATGCAGACTTAGGTCCCTATTAACTTTACCTCTTCAAGCCCTTCCCACTGTTACCACAGTGTGCCCATGCCATTTGTTCATCATGGTGCGCTATGCATTTGCTTCCATTTGCAGTGCTCAGAGATGCCTCAGGTCTTTTACAATCCTTGCAATGCCCCTGGTGCCCACCTTTATTTGCTCTCTGGCCAGTCTGGCACTATTTGCAATCAGCATAAGGAGACCAGCAGATGCAAAGAACACAACAGGGAGATCCTACAACATCAATGCTCAGTTCTGGGTCCGCGTGAAACCAGATTGGCTGCACAGTGATGCTGAGACAAGATGGTGGCAGCTGGGAGTGAAATCCCAGTTGCAGAAAACTTTCAGGCACACACACCGTAAAGTGGGAGGGGGACAGTTTGGCATCATCTTCTCCCTGGGCATTAGATGACCTTGTCCTATCACTGCTCTTATCGACAAGACACACTCACACACACACACACACATTGTTCAATTCAGTCTTTACCCCAGACAAGATAATAAAACTAACACCCATATCCAACACAAGTAGTAACTATATATCCATTTTGCTTTTAAAGGTGTTCTTATATGGCCAGTATTGCACTTAACACACTAACTAAAAGACAAAAGAATCCTAAAAAAAAACTAAAAAAACAAACATAGTGAAAATGGTTGAAAATTAAAGTTGTATTTCTAGGGGCATTTAAACATCCAGGGACAGATGTCGCAAACTTGGAGTCATTGCTGGAACCCAGCAAAAGACAGCAGCTATGCAGTCTTGTCATGCTAGGCCCAAAGTTAAGGTTCAATCGAAGCTGGGTTTTTTTTTTTACATATCTACAATGAGCAAAATTATAAACGCAACACTTTTGTGTTTGCCCCTATTTATCATGAGCTGAACTTAAAGATCTACGACTTTTTCTATGTACGGTACACAAAAGGCCCATTTGTCTCAAATATTGTTCATAAATCTGTCTTAGCCCCCCTTTCACACTTATACGACTTGTCCCACGATTTTGGACTGCAAAAGTCGGATCAAAGTCGGATTCCGTAGCTGGTGATGTCCCGACTTTTGCAGTAAATTTGAAACCAAGCGGCCAAGGATTAATATGCTTATATATGCAAGATTGTGGTGCTGTTCTTATGTGATCTTATATGTTGTTTTACAGTTCGCCAGCAGAGGGAAACCTTTGCTATTTTTTGTACAATGGAAACTGTTGTGATCTATCTGGTGTTCAATAAAAACCTTTTTGATTAAAAAAAAAGTCGGATTCCGTATTAACAGATCCGACTTTGGAATGCGACTTGTGCATGAAGGGGAACTCCACGCCAATTAAAAAAAAAAAAAAACAGCATGGGTTTCCCCCTTCATGAGCATACCGGGCCCATCTGTCTGGTAGGGATTTTAAGGGGAACCCCCCCTGGAAAAAACAGCGTGGGGTCCCCCCAAAATCCATACCAGACCCTTATCCGAGCACCAGCCCGGCAGGTCAGGAAAGGGGATGGGGACGAGTGAGCCCCCCCTCCTAAATCGTACCAGGCCGCATGCCCTCAACATGGGGGGTGGGTGCTTTGGGGCAGAGGGGGCCCTGCGCCCCCCACCCCAAAGCACCTTGCCCCATGTTGATGAGGACAAAGGCCCCTTCCCAACAACCCTGGCCGTTGGTTGTTGGGGTCTGTGGGCAGGGGGCTTATCGGAATCTGGGAGCCCCCTTTAATAAGGGGGTCCCAGATTCCGGCCCCCCACCCTATGTGAATACATCGTACCCCTACCCATTCACCTGGGGGAAAAAAGTGTCAATAAAAAAAACACACTAGACAGGTTTTTGAAGTTATTTATTAGGCAGCTCCGAGGGTCTCTTCCGACTTCTCCGCTCTCTTCTCCCACTCTCCGACCTCTTCTCCCGCTCTCTGGTTCTTCTGCCCGGCTCCTCCGCTATCTTCTGCTCTTTCGCCGCTGTTTTGCTAGCGTTGGCCCGGTCTTCTCCGTCATCTTCTTCCCTCTTCTCTTCTTCCGATGTTGACACAACGCACTTCTCCCGCTATAATGCCGTGTGCGCGGTGCGCAACGACTTATATAAGCATGGGGCGTGGTCACCGGGTGATGTCACCCGGTGACCCCGTCCCTTATAACGTCACAGTCCCGGGGCATGATGGGACTGTAACGTCATAAGGGGCCCCAAAGCACCCACCCCCCATGTTGAGGGCATGCAGCCTGGTATGGCTCAGGAGGGGGCGCTCGCTCGTCCCCAATCCCTTTCCTGACCGGCCAGGCTGGTGCTCGGATAAGGGTTTGGTATGGATTTTGGGGGGACCCCACGCCGTTTTTTCAGCGTGGGGGTTCCCCTTAAAATCCTTACCAGACCAATGGGCCCGGTATGCTCATGAAGGGAGAACCCATGCCGTTTTAGAAAAAAAAATTGGCGTGGAGTTCCCCCTAATTATTGGGGGATCAAAGTTGCATCCCTGCTCATTGAAGTCGTACTTCAAGTCGCAGGGCAAAGTCGGATCCACAGTCGTATGACTGTCTTATCATAATCGCGGCCGCAAAATCGCCGCACGACTTTGAAGTAGCACTAGTGTGAAAGGGGCCTAAATCTGTGTAAAAACCCTTTCACATAGTGCCGCCCCGAGCGTCAGCGGTAAAACGGTGCTATTTTTAGCGGTGCTTTACCGTCGGATTTGCGGCGCATTTCGGCCGCTAGTGGGGCGCTTTTAACCCCCGCTAGCAGCCGGAAAAGGGTTAAAACCGCCCGCAATGCGCCGCTACAGCTGCGTTTTGCCGGCGGTACTGCCCATTGATTTCATTAGGCAGGAGCGCATTAGGAGCAGTGAGTTCACCGCTTCTAATGTGCTCCAAAGAAGCTGCTGGCAGGACTTTTTCTGATGCCCTGCCAGTGCACCGCTCCAGTGTGAATGGAGCAGCTGTTTTAGGGCGGTTTGCAGAAGATTTTTTTTAACGCTATAGCGCCTGCAAAACGCCCTCAGTGTGAAAGGGGTCTTAGTGAGCACTTCTCCTTTGCCGACATAATCCATCCACATCACAGGTGTGGCATATCAAGATGCTGATTAGACAGCATGACTATTGCACAGGTGTGCCTTAGGCCCCTTTCACACTACTGCGACTTCAAAGTTGCGCGATTTCGTGGTGCAATTTTGCTGGGATTTCAGGGAATGCCTGTGTAAGTGCCATCAAAATCGGACCAAAGTAGTGCAGGGACTACTTTGAAGTCGGAAGGACTTGAAGTCGTACTAATATGAATGGCTGTCATTGGAAATCATGGGAAACGACTTGTCATGCTACTTTGCCATCAAATCGTGGGACAAGTCGTATAAGTGTGAAAGGGGCCTTAGGCTGGCCACAATAAAAGGCCACTCTAAAATGTGCAGTTTTATCACACAGCACAATGCCACAGGATGTTGCATGTTTTGAGGGAGCGTGCAATTGGCATGCTGACTGCAGCAATGACCACCAGAGCTGTTGCCCTTGAACTGAATGTTTATTTCTCTACCATAAGCCAGCCGTCTCCAAAGGCGTTTCAGAGAATTTGGCAGTACATCCAACCGGCCTCACAACCGCAGACCAGTGTTAATTTCGTTGACTAAAACCGACTAAAACATTCAACTAAAATGGTATTAAGTTAGTCGACTAACTTAATACCATTTTAGTCAACTAAAATACGACTAAAACTAAAATGGCATTTTAGTCAAAAGACTAAAATGGGACTACAACTAAAATGCCATTTTAGTCAAAAGACTAAGACTAAAACTAAATTGAAATTTGATGTGAAAATGAACACTGGTCTGTAGTGCATGTTCATACCTCAATAACATAAATATTTGATTTTTCACTCCAGCAGTATATAATGAGTTTGGAAATTGTAGAGAAATGTTCAAATAATGCATTACAATTTAACAAAACCCGTTCGATTTTAGATGACTAAAATGAGTTTTAGTCGACTAAAAAATTTTTAGTCGACTAAAATGTACTAGAGGTTTTAGTCGACTAAAATGTAGGGCTAAATACGACTAAAACTACAACAATTGCAGAAGACTAAAATGGGACTAAAACTAAAATGCCATTTTAGTTCTAAGACTAAAGCCCTGTACACACGATCGGTTTTACCGATGAAAAGAGTCTGATGGACTTTTTTCATCGGACAGACCGATCGTGTATGGGTCCCATCGGTCTTTTTTCCATCGGTCTTAAAAAATAGAACATGTTTTAAATTTATCCGATGGAAAAAAAAACTATAGCAAATTACTAGCGTCTGTGGGGAACTCCATCGGATAAAAAATCCACGCATGCTCAGAATCAAGTCGACGCATGCTCAGAAGCATAGAACTTCATTTTTCTTGGCTCGTTGAAGTGTTTTACGTCACGGCGTTTGGGACGATCGTTTTTTTGACTGATGGTGTGTAGGCAAGACTGATGGAAGTCAGCTTCATCGGATTTCCGATGGAAAAATCCATCGGTTTAAAATCCATAGGAAATCCAATCGTGTGTACAAGGCTTTAGACTAAAACTAAATCAAAATTTTCTGCCAAAATTAACACAAAATAGACCACGTGTAACCACACCAGCCCAGGACCTCCACATCCAGCATTTTCATCCTCCAAGATCGTCTGAGACCAGCCACCCGGACAGATGCTGCAACAATCGGTTTGCATTACCAAAGAATTTATGCACAAACTGTCAGAAACCATCTCAGGGAAGCTCATCTGCATGCTCGTCCTCCTCATCGGGGTTTCGACCTGACTGCAGTTTGTCATCGTAACCGACTTGAGTGCTCACATTCAATGGCGTCTGGCACTTTGGAGAGGTGTTCTCTTCACAGATGAATCCCGGTTTTCACTGTACAGGGCAGATGGCAGACAGTGTATGACGTTGTGTGGGTGAGCGGTTTGCTGATGTCAACGAGTGGCCCATGGTCCCAGATTTAGACAGATTTCTGAACAATATTTGAGAGAAATAGGCCTTTTGTGTACATAGAAAAAGATGTAGATCTTTAAGTTCAGCTCATGATAAATAGGGGCAAACACAAAAGTGTTGCGTTTATAATTATGCTCAGCATTTTTTGGGGATTCAACCCAAATGAAAGAAAAAAATCCGTTGATGATGTCAATAATATTGTATATGATTTAGATCCAATCAGAAATTATAAATGAAACAACTAAATTGAGGAACAAATGTTTAATGCATAACACGTTAAAATCCAAATAAAAAGAGTAGAATGCTTTTCAAGCCACTTCATCACCTAATATACCACTGCAAGGAAAAATACTATATGTTGTTAATGTAATAATACCATTCAGTATGCAATTACTTTTTTACTTCACATGCCTTTTTATATTTTTCTCCACATTTACATGAGGACCAAGCTGTCCAAAAAAGTGACAGTTACATGGCTTGACATAACACTGCCAGGGTTGTTGCTATAACTGTTTAATTTTCCACAAATCTTTCTTTCGGGTTCGGATCTTCGACCATTTTGATTGGCCTGGCTGCACACGTGCTGAGATAATTCATCTCAGCAGATGTTAAAACTGTTAACTGAGCTGCATGTGCACAATTTAATGTATATTGTGAACAAACAGATAAGTATATTACACATTATTTTATTAGTATTATGGAATGTAAAAAACGACAGTTTAAAAAAAAAATACCTCTAAGCCTTGGGTTTTTGTCTACCCAATCTCCAATTATGGCCCCAAGGAGAAGGACAGAGCCTGCCACAACCAGGCCATAGACTGCAGTCAGCAATAAGCTGTTTCCATAGAGTTCTACCAAGAAGAGTGACACAGCAAAATGCCACATGCGATCACCCTGTAAGAAAACAAAAATAACCACTATAAAAGCTGTAGCTAAAATTTTAAGGATTATGCTAGTTTCTAATGGCTTATTATAGGAGTATAAATGGGAGCGAGGTTTTAAAAATAATGCTGGAAGTACAACATACAAAGAAAAGGCAAGCCGTTCATAATATACAAAGAAAAAATAAAATTTTAGTAAAACAGTATTTTAATATGATTTAGATATCATCCCTTCTGTACAAATCCAGAAACAAAAAGATTATTACTGATGTAACATTTTGTGGATGGAGAAATATAATTAATTTCTGTATGCTTGTGTGGTCAGCGTGTCTGTATACATAAAACTGTATCATAGGCCATCACATTCTTTATAATTGAATAGCGCAGTGTGAACGTTTTTGTACTTGATCATTGAGATACTGTATATACTGGATATATGTGGGGTCTTCAAAAATACTTTTAATAACAAAGTGAGCTTATTAATCAGTGCATTCATTGAAATATGCAGTGCCTTGAAAAAGTATTCATACCCCTTGAAATTTTCCACATTTTGTCATGTTACAACCAACAACTTAAATGTATTATATTGGGATTTTATGTGATAGACCAACACAAAGTGACACATAATTGTGAAGTTGAAGGAGAATGATAAATGGTTTTCAATTTTTTTTACAAATAAATATCTTAAAAGTGTGGTGTGTATTTGTATACTCTGATACCCCTAACTAAAATCTAGTGGAACTAATTGCCTTCAGAAGTCACCTAATTAGTAAATAGAGTCAACCTGTGTGTAATTTAATCTCTGTATAAATGCAGCGGTTTTGTGAAGCCCTCAGAGGTTTGTTCGAGATCCTTAGTGAACAAACAGCATGAAAGCCAAGGAACACACTTTGTCAAAGGCCCTTTGACGGCCTTTGACAAAGTCGTAATGACGAAACGTGCCAGTACGTGATCTTACGGCAACCGGAAATTACGTCACTGACGCTGTGCGTTCCACGACCTAGTCAGCTGAACCGGAAGGAGGAAGTGCGGACTGCCGTGATTCTCACAATTGCCACTGAAGCATATTCAGCCTCTTTTAGCTTTAGGTAAAAGTGACTTACTGAATGTTTTTGAACAACTAGGACATTGAGCTATATGATCACTTGGAATTACAGCAGCGTAATGAAACATTAACGTTTTATGGAATTATTTTTTAGACTATGTG
The DNA here is from genome assembly GCA_029206835.1 of Rana muscosa. Classification (NCBI taxonomy): domain Eukaryota; kingdom Metazoa; phylum Chordata; class Amphibia; order Anura; family Ranidae; genus Rana; species Rana muscosa. The sequence goes on along the minus strand of CM055127.1, from coordinate 280,705,743 downwards.
AAGTATTTTTTCTTATGCTTCTGGATGCTTTTGAATACCGGAGGATTCCATGGGATTTTCAGACAGAGCATACGGCAGGATATCGATTATTGCTGTTTACTTCATTGGTCTGGTGAGTTTAAACCCCAGAGGGGTGTGTTGAGCATGCGGTGGAAGAACTATTGGTGATAGGTGCACACATCAGTAAACATCTCCCATTGTCATCTGTGCCTACTAGAGACTTTCTCCTCACCAACATTTATTTTTTCATCTGTTTGGACTTTTTTATGCGTATATGTTGATATACACATACTAGTCAGCCAGTTTTTCTTACTGACGGGAGCGCCGCTTTGATGTATATTAATTACTGGTTAACAGTTTGAAGTATTAATTTTTGTGTTTATTATATAACGTATACTATTAAAAAAAAAAAGAAGTAAAACGCTAGAATGTTTTGTTGACTAGTGCTCTGTACAAACAAGTTACCTTAAATTATGGTAATCCTAAATCTGGATTACTGCAGTGTAGTTTCAAAATCATAGTTTCATCAATATCAGAAAGTATAGCCAGCAATGTACTTCGCTGCTGGGACAGGACAGCTGTGGTTCTCATATACAGAAGCCATTGTGCTTTACCTGACCCTCCTCTCCCCTTGTCCATTCACAGAATGATTTGAGAATTCTGTTCACAGATTACCGGTGTTCCCAAGTGATGTAAAGCACTTTAGCCCCCAATTCAAAGATTCACAGCCCCTTTTAGCTAGTTTCCCTATGCCTGACTACCCTCAACATGCAGAATCCCCTTCTTTCTAATTGTCCCTGATCACACTTATTAATTTGTCCTACACGCTACTCAAAAAAGTACTAGAGCCTTTTTTTTTTTTTTTCATTTTTGGAGTATATTTAGGAGTTTTTTCCCCCAAAGACTGCAAATAGTGCGTCTGCCAAACACGTCACACTCGTGCGTTTTTTGTGTCTGAAGAAATTTTCTCCTCCTATAGAACTGTGTTCCTGTCTTTGCCCACCCCAGAAAGAATCGAAATCTTGATACACACCTGGCAACTGTGGAACTTCTTCATTTTTTCGGTGGAGGGCCAGGCGATGCTTGGAGACACCGCTGAGGTAGAAGCCGGTTAGATTCTGTGGAACATCATGTAGGTTCCACAGTAATACAAGTAGACACCCCGGATGCACTTCTAAATACACAGCCTTGACAATCCGTGCTTGTGGATACACCTACCCTCAATTCTCCGTTCCCCCCTCCTTTTTTCCCCACCCCCCTCCCCCTCCATATCTGTTTTACTTTTTATATTCTCATCTTCTCTCCTTATATTTTCTTTAGACCAATGAGGTCTTTTTTATGCTGTTTTTTTTTTTTCAATTCCTGTATTGGGAAGTTCTATGTACAAAGAAAACGGAAAAGACAGAGCAGAGCCCATAGGGCAGCAGCCACGGATCACACTACACTGGTAATGCGACCCGATCACCCCGGCATAGGTAGCCACCTTGAAATTCTACCTGCTCTATGGAGCGGGGTACACGGGTTGGCTATAGGAAGCATAGAGTCACAATGTGAAAATTTTACACTGTATGCGCATACAAACTTGGTTACCCTCTATTGCCTACAGTAATGACTTTGCGGCAACAGACATATATGACGTGTTAAGATTTTGTAAATGCACCAATACCTTCTGCTATGTATTGTTTTTTGTGATGATGTGGCCCATGTGGGTCTCTGTTCTGATATAAATAAAAAAAATAAAAAAGAAATCTTGATACACATGCAAAACATTTGCACAAAACTTGTACAAAGTTTGTAAAAACACTTTAAAATCCTTAGGTAAACGCTATGACCATGCTCTGCTCAGGTGTGAATGCAGACAGGCTAAAATTAGGATTTGCAAGTTTTTCTACATGTTGTTTTGGGTTTAGATGCATAATTCATTGTTTGCAGTGGTTTAGGAATGAATGCATTTGTTGCATACACAATGCAATGCATCATTCAAAATATCTGTGTTAACTATTTACATATACATCATTTTTAATCTAGCAACAAATGCCGGCAACACGATTGCTTCTTCTTACAAATCTTTATTAGGCACTAAAAGCAGTGCTACATCTATAGTGCTACTGCTAACGCGTTTCGGCCAGAGCCTTCCTTATAGCATACAGGTTTACAATAAAATCAAGTTTAAATAGAAAAAAATATCCATTCCTCCTAAAAAGGGGGTGGTACAATGCAATTTAAAATCAATTGACAATTAAAAACATTGGAGGTTGGTGGAACCAGAGAAGGAAGGGAGGGGAAATGGAGACAGACTGAAAACTCTAGGAAAGAAATTAACTCATAGTGGAATCAAATTGTATTATTTTAAAAACAAATTCACATCCATTCAACTATTCATTCCACTAGGGAATCGAGTGTTCAATCCGTGCATTCACCACACCTTCCGCTGAAGTAGAGTGTGGTGAGTATCACCCCCCTAACAGATCTTCTCACTTGTTCCAGACCGCAAATATATATATATCATTTTTAACCTACCTTTCCAACAATTAATCTTTCTGAGGACTACAAATTATGAACTCTAATCTTAAGGGATAAGTGTACGTTAAAACAAAGTGCACTAATTCTTGCCGAAAATATACAATTTAAAGAAAAATGTGTACTTATTCATTTTCCCCCTAGTGAATAAAACTACTGGTGTGTACCAGGCTTTAGGGTGTCTCCCCTCTGGATGGAGGAGACACTTTTGGACAGCAGCATTGTCAATCTGGGGATAGGGTAGATGAACTAGCAAATTTTAAATAGATTTGACCAACAAATAAAAAAAATTAAAAAAAAGCTTCAGCTAACACTTTGCAAGCATTTTATTTTTTGTTTTGGCATATAGGTTTTACAAAAAATAAATAATAAATAAAGGCTGATTATTCTAAGCACCCCTGTCAGTAGTAAATGGTTTGTCTCAACCATCTAACTGACACTTTTGCTGGACAGCTTAGTCTGTTGAAGAAAGTTATAAAACAAATTTAAAGGCCCGATCACTAGGTGAAAATAAAGGGCGGAAAAATAAAATAGAAAACCAATGTGGCCTCCACATTTATGGATTGGTAAGATGCAATATAGCTTTTTGTTTTTGGGTTTAATATCATTTTAAAATTGTATGGCAGTCTGGTGAAGGTCCCAGAAGCTGTCTTTTTTGTTCTTCTTTTAATTTATATTCCAATTCTTGTTTTCCTCTCAAAGTCTCTCACTAATCTTTAGGAGACTCTCCTTACAGCCTTTATTGGAAATGTGATGTACGTGAAACATGTATCCCTATTCTCCTTGATATCATATCTTGGTATATACTTCAGTACAGCATCAAACTTCTTTTACTGATTAGAGGATTTTTTTTTTTTACTTTGACTTTCATTTTATGTTGTTTCTTTTCCACATCTACTGCGTGTAACCAGAACATTTTTAACAAAGGGTATCTTGTTGAGCTCATTCTCACATTCCCAATTCTTGCTATATAAGCTTATCACCCCTTGTCCATCATATCCCAGCAGTGCTTCCTGTACCGATAACAAGGGCATGTCTGCTAAAAGCAGGAAGAGAGATTTCAATAAGAATAAAAACTCCTTTAGGAACACCAAAATTGTATTTTTCCTGCCTGTGCCTCATCTACAATCTATCCAACCACACACTGTATGGTAACTGTTCTTGTTTTCCTTCTTTAAAATTATACAATGTTTAATGTGTTTGTTTTTTGCATAGGTCAGATAACACTTCAATTATTCTGAAATGCTTTGAACTCTATTTGCACATTAGCAGTTGAAAATAAAATATAACCTGGATGACTTTTTTTTAAAGTGCACCTGTGCCCAGACTATACACTTTAACCACTTCTCCGCCGGGCCTATTCTGCCACTTCTCTCCTTCATGTAAAAATCATCATTTTTTTTGCTAGAAAATTAATCAGAACCCCCAAACATTATATATTTTTTTTTTAGCAGACACCCTAGGGAATAAAATGGCGGTCATTGCAACTTTTTATCTTGCACGGTATTTGCGCAATAATTTTTCAAACGCCTTTTTTTGGGAAAAATAACGGTTTCACAAATTAAAAAATAACAAAACAGTAAAGTTAGCCCAATTTTTTTGTATAATGTAAAAGATGCTGTTACGCCGAGTAAATAGATACCTAACATGTCACGCTTTAAAATTGCGAACACTCATGGAATGGCGCCAAACTTCGGTACTTAAAAATCTCCATAGGCGACGCTATCAATTTTTTTACAGGTTACTATTTTCGGGTAACAGAGGAGGTCTAGTGCTAGAATTGTTGCTTGCACTCTACCGCACGCGGCAATACCTCACATGTGGGGTTTGAATGGCGTTTACATATGTGGGCGGGACTTACATGCGTGTTCGCTTCTGAGCACGAGCTACCGGGGACAGGGGCGTTTGACTTTTTTTTTTACTGAATTTTTTTTATTGTGACACTTTTTTTTCCATTTTTTTTTGCAGGCATCATTCAGATATTCCCCCTCAAAGTCAAGGACGTCATATGACGTCCTTGGTGGAGAAGTGGTTAAAGTGGAAAAAGTAGATTGATGGATTGATAATCTAATGAGTGTGCTGTTTTTCCTTTCACTGTCTAGTTAAGTCACAGGGTGGGGTTAAGGTCAGGTCCTGCCAGACAGGGCTGTGTTATAGCAGAACTGTGTAAAGCCGGCCATACATGGTTCGAATTTCGAAATAATTTTCTTTCGAAAATTGTATCAAAGAATTTTCGTACGAATTTCGCACCGTTAGTGGGCTGCAGCAACAGCCAATTTTCGTGCGGCAATCAAATTTGAGAAATCGGACATGTTGGTAATTTTTTGAAAAACAATTGATTTTCGAATCAATGATGGGAGAATCGTGCGAGAAATGCAATAGAAAAAAAATGCGCATGTGCAAGAAAAGAAAATTCCCGGAGAGAAAAGAATATTCCCGGAGAGAAAAGAATATTCCCGGCCGAATTTCGAAAATCAATAGTGGCATCCTCGGATCACAAAAAAAACGAACTTTCTGATTTTGAAAAGAAAATTTGTTTGAAATTCGACCGTGTATGGCCTGCTTTAATCTCAGAACTGGATGGACAGACATACAAAACCTTTGGCAGGTTAAACTACTGCTGAGAAATCGAGGACAAATGCAGACAATTTTATATATATCAACAGACAATCCAATCACCAACTGGGCACAATCCTTCATATTGAAAATGTCTCTATTATGAATCAGCATTTGTTGATCCTGCAGAGGTAAACTGAGCTGAACATCTGAGACAAGTTCATTGGCTTCCATGTTTCAATACTGGATGAGCATATTACTGTAGAGAATTGACCAACCTTCGAGAGCCCCTCCAATCACCTGGCACTATCAATTAGTGATATGCTTTGGAGGAGGATAGCATGAGCAACAGGTCTTCTAACTTGCCCAATCAACTGTTCCCAAACACAACAGTCTCATAGCCCTGGTTCACACTGGTGCGTTTTGACATGCGATTTGGCATGTCAAATCGCATGTCAAAACTGCGATATTTGCCGCAAATTGCCGGCAATGGCACCATCCTAATCGGTGCAACGCCGCATCTGCGGCGCTGCACCGATTTCAAAAAGTAGTTTCTGTACTACTTTTTGCGATTTCGGCCGCGATTTACATTGACATCTGTGTCAGATGTCTTTGTAATCGTGGCTGAAATCGGGACTGCCAGCGAGAGTGAAATCGTGCGAGTTCGGCTGAACTCGCACGGCTTCACTCCCGCAGCCCAGTGTGAACCTGGGCATATACACATAAGTCTTTCATCCAATCCAGCTGAAAACATCCTGTCAAAGTAATCTCATTTCTATATGTACCTTAAAGTAAAGAACATAAGTCACAGCTGCTCAAACATTTTGTAGGAAAATAAGACTTTAACCACTTGCCGTCCGCGCCATAGCCGAATGACGGCTACAGCCCGGACCTGAATTTCCGGTAGGCATTCAACAGACATCCTCCCCTTTGCACGTGCCCCGCGCGCCCCCTGCAGGGCGCGCACTGTGATCACCGAGTCACTGAGACTCGGGTGATCACAGATCCGAGTAAGGGGTCGGTCCCGGCCCCTTACCACGTGATCAGCTGTCAGCCAATGACAGCTAATCACGTGATGTAAACAAAGCTCGGTAATCGTTTTTTTTTTCACCTCACGATCACCGGCTTATGTGCAAGGGACATCGGTCCCGAAGACAAAGGAGGCAAAATCTGCCTCATCTGTGTCCACAAATACCGCCTGCCAGTGCCCACAGTGTCACCTATCAATGCCCACGAGTGCTACCTATCAATGCCCACCAGTGGTGCCAATCAGTGCCACCTAGCAGTGATGCCTATCAGTGTAACCTACCAGTGCTGATCAGTGCCCATCACTGCCACCTATCAGTGCCTATCACTGCCACCTATCAGTACCACCTATCAGTGCCACCTATTAGTGCCACTTCTCAGTGCCCACCAGTGCCACCTATCAATGCCCTTCAGTGCCACCCATCAGTGCCCACCAGTGCCACCTATCAGTGCCCACCAGTGCTGCCTATCAGTGCCCACCCTTGCCACCTTATCGGTGCCCTTTAATGCAGCCCATCGGTGCCCATCAGTGCAGCCCATCGATGCCCATCAGTGTAGCCTCATCAGCATACATCAATGAAGGAGAAAAATTTCCTGTTTGCAAAATTTTATAACAAAATATAAAAAAATAAAATTTTTTTTTTTTAATTCTGCCTTTCTTAATTTTTTCTACAAAAAATAAAAACCGCAGAGGTGATCAAATACCACCAAAAGAAAGCTCTATTTGTGGGGAAATTTTTTAACCACTTAAGCCCCGGACCATTTGGTAGCTAGAGGACCAGAGGTGAATTCAGAATTTTGCACTGCGCTGCTTTAACTGTAAATTGTGCGGACATGCAATGTTGTACCCAAACAAAATTTGCGTCCTTTTCTTCCCACAAATAGAGCTTTCTTTTAATGGTATTTGATTGCCTCTGCGATTTTTATTTTTTGCGATATAAACGGAAAAAGACCGAAAATTTTGAAAAAAAATGATATTTTCTACTTTTTGTTATAAGAAAAATCGAATAAACTCAATTTTAGTCATACATTTAGGCCAAAATGTATTCAGCCACATGTCTTTAGTAAAAAAAAGTCAATAAGTGTATATTTATCGGTTTGCGCAAAAGTTATAGCGTTTACAAACTAGGGTACATTTTCTGGAATTTACACAGCTTTAAATTTATGACTGCCTATCTCATTTCTTGAGGTGCTAAAATGGCAGGGCAGTACAAAACCCCCCCAAATGACACCATTTTGGAAAGTAGACACCCCAAGGAAATTGCTGAGAGGCATGTTGAGCCCATTGAATATTTTTTTTTTTGTCCCAAGTGATTGAATAATGACAAAAAAAAATAAAAATAAAAAAATTACAAAAAGTTGTCACTAAATGATATATTGCTCACACATGCCATGGTTATATGTGGAATTGCACCCCAAAATACATTCTGCTGCTTCTCCTGAGTACGGGGATACCACATGTGTGGGACTTTTTGGGAGCCTAGCCACGTACGGGACCCCGGAAACCAAGCACCGCCTTCAGGATTTCTAAGGGCGCAAATTTTTGATTTCACTCCTCACTACCTATCACAGTTTTGAAGGCCATAAAATGCCAAAATAGCACAAAACCCCCCAAATGACCCCATTTTAGAAAGTAGACACCCCAAGGAAATTGCTGAGAGGCCTGTTGAGCCCATTGAATATTTTTTTTTTTTGTCCCAAGTGATTGAATAATGACAAAAAAAAAAAAAAAAAAATTACAAAAAGTTGTCACTAAATGATATATTGCTCACACATGCCATGGTTATATGTGGAATTGCACCCCAAAATACATTTTGCTGCTTCTCCTGAGTACGGGGATACCACATGTGTGGGACTTTTTAGGAGCCTAGCCGCGTACGGGACCCCGAAAACCAATCACCGCCTTCAGGATTTCTAGGCACAAATTTTTGATTTCACTCCTCACTACCTATCACAGTTTCGAAGGCCATAAAATGCCAAAATAGCACAAAACCCCCCCAAATGACCCCATTTTGGAAAGTAGACACCCCAAGCTGTTTGCTGAGAGGCATGGCGAGTATTTTACAGCTCTCATTTGTTTTTGAAAATGAAGAAAGAATTTTTTTTTTTTCTTTTTTTTTTTTTCAATTTTCAAAACTTTGTGACAAAAAGCGAGATCTGCAAAATACTCACAATACCTCTCAGCAAATAGCTTGGGGTGTCTACTTTCCAAAATGGGGTCATTTGGGGGGGTTTTGTGCCATCTGGGCATTCCATGGCCTCCGAAACTGTGATAGGCAGTGAGAAGTGAAATCAAAAATTTACACCCTTAGAAAGCCTGAAGGCGGTGATTGGTTTTTGGGGTCCCGTACGCGGCTAGGCTCCCAAAAAGTCTCACACATGTGGTATCCCCGTACTCAGGAGAAGCAACAGAATGTATTTTGGGGTGTAATTCCACATATGCCCATGGCATGTTTGAGCAATATATCATTTAGTGACAACTTTGTGCAAAAAAAAAAAAAAAAATTGTCTTTTTTCCGCAACTTGTGTCAACATATAAAATATTCCATGGACTCGACATGCCTCTCAGTATATAGCTTGGGGTGTCTACTTTCCAAAATGGGGTCATTTGGGGGGGTTTTTAACTGTTCTGGCATTTTATACACAACATTAGGAAGCTTACATCCACTCTTCTAACCACTTGAAGACAAAGCCCTTTTTCACACTTTTTGTTTACATGAAAACATATTTTTTTTTGCAGGAAAATTATGTTGAACCCCCAAACATTATATATATTTTTAAAGCAAAGGCCCTACAGAATAAAATGGTGGGTGTTGCATTTTTTTTTCTACACAGTATTTGCGCAGCGATTTTTCAAACGCATTTTTTGGGGAAAAAATACACTTTTTTTATTTTAATGCACTAAAACACACTATATTGCCCAAATGTTTGATGAAATAAAAAAGATGATCTTAGGCCGAGTACATAGATACCAAACACGACATGCTTTAAAATTTCGCACAAACGCGCATTGGCGACAAACTACATACATTTTTAAAAGCCTTTACAGGTTACCCCGTTAGATTTACAGAGGAGGTCTACTGCTAAAATTACTGCCCTCGATCTGACCTTCGCGGTGATACCTCACATGCATGGTGCAATTGCTGTTTACATATGACGCCAGACCGACGCTTGCGTTTGCCATTGGGCAAGAGCAGGGCAGGACAGGGGTGCTTTTTTTTTTTTTATTATTAATTTTGCTTTTTTATTTTATTTTTAAATTGTTCCTTCCATGTTTTTTTTTTTTATCATTTTTATTGTTATCTCAGGGAATGTAAATATCCCCTATGATAGTAATAGGTAGTGACAGGTACTCTTTTTTTGAAAAAACTGGGGTCTAGACCCTAGATCTTTCCTCTGCCCTCAAAGCATCTGACCACACCAAGATCGGTGTGATAAAATGCTTTCCCAATTTCCCAATGGCGCTTTTTATATCCGGGGGGGGACATTCCCTCCCACTGCTTGTAAAAGCAGTCCAGAGGCTAATTAGCCACTAGGGTTGCTTTTACATTAAAGCCGGCCGCTGGCTGAAAAGAATGATACCAAGATGATACCTAAACCCGCAGGCATCAATCTGGTATAACCATTCAAAGTCCAGCAACATACCAGTACGTTGCTGGTCCTTGTTGGACATGTATTGTAATCTTTTTTTTTCATGCAGCCAGGTGGCTGAACGAAAAAAGAGATTGATCGGTGGGTATGCCCACCATTAGAATACCGCCCTTCATCCACCCACTTCTAATGATGGGCATACATGCACCATTTATATATGCCGAAGCATGGGGGCATCCTCCCGCAAAAAAGTTATGCCGCACACACATGGTCGGACTTTTCCACGGGCAAGCCTCCGTCGGAATTTCGACCGTATGTACGCGGCATTAGGAGCAAAATCGCTCCTCCGCCCCTGCTGCCCCAATGCTTCGGCATATTTGCTTCTTTTTTTTTTTAACTGTGGTGGTGAAATCACCTCCTACAGCACTGGAGTCGCAGGGATCAGGCCTGTCTCTGCGAACGCTGCAGTTATGTGTGTTGTGTTTTGCAAGTGACAGTGATCGATCGATACTGCACTTCGGTGGCCTGGGCTGGACGGAGGGGCAAAACGCAGGTGCTAGCAGGTATCTGGGCTGATCCCGCTAACACTGCGTTTTTGGGAACCCTAAACTGCTGGGGACGCTAGTATAGATCTGATCAGATCAGATATTGATCTGTTCAGATACTATACCACTAAGGGAGGTGTATGCTTCACGCGTGGGTGTTAGCGTTACTGGCACTAACCTGACGCTGCCTGGGGTGTGACGCAGACCCTCTCTGACCCTAAAACCTAACTGATATCACCCGCCGGGCGATCAGGGGGTTAAACCTTTATTGGGTTATATACGGCGGGTGCCCTGACACTATAAAAAGCAAACTAACTAACCAGCGTCACCCGTAACACTTATATGATGATTACTGGTGAAAGGGTTAACTAGGGGCAATTAGGGGGTTAAAACCTTTATTAGATAATATATGGGGGTACCTGACGCTATAAAAACCTGCGGCGAACCTAAAAAAAATTACTGGCTACCGATCTGCATCACCGACGCTAAGACATCGATCAGAAAAATGATCGCTTAGCGACAGTGGTGATAGGGGGTGAAAGGGTTACCTGGGGGGCGATCAAGGGGGTTAAACCTTTATTAGATAATTTATGGGGGGTACCCGACGCTATAAAAACCTGCGGCGAACCTAAAAAAATTACTGGGTACCGATCTGCATCACCGACGCCAAGACAGCGATCAGAAAAACAATTGCTTAGTGACAGTGGTGATAGGGGGTGAAAGGGTTACCTGGGGGGCGATCAAGGGGGTTAAACCTTTTATTAGATAATTTATGGGGGTACCCGACGCTATAAAAACCTGCGGCGAACCTAAAAAAAAATACTGGCTACCGATCAGCATCACCGACGCTAAGACATCGATCAGAAAAACGATCGCTTAGTGACAGTGGTGATAGGGGGTGAAAGGGTTACCTGGGGGGCGATCAAGGGGGTTAAACCTTTATTAGATCATTTATGGGGGTACCCGACGCTATAAAAACCTGCAGCGAACCTAAAAAAAATTCCTGGGTACCGATCTGCATCACCGACGCCAAGACAGCGATCAGAAAAATGATCGCCAAGCGACGGCGGTGCTAGGGGGTGAAAGGGTTATCTGGGGGGTGATCAAGGGGTTAAACCTTTATTAGGGGGGTTAGGGGGCTACACTGGACCTAAAACTAAATGTAGTGACACTTTTACAGTCACAAATGTCACTGATTGCAGTGATCAGTAAATAAATGGTCACTGCAATCAGTGACACTGTGACTGGGGGCTGGGGGTGATCTGGGGGGGCTGGGGGGTGATCTGGGGGGGCCTGGGGGGGCGATTTATGTGCCTATGTGTGCTGGTGTTAGTGTAGTGTTAGTGCACTGACCTGTGTGTCTTCTCTTGTACGACGCTCGGTATATGTGAGCGCCGCACAGGAGATGACATCACTTCCTCCTGCTTTCTCTATCTGTGTAATTAATTTGGGTACAGTGTTGTATGACCTCGCAATTGTCATTCAAAGTGCATCAGCGCTGAAAGCTGAAAATTGGTTTGGGCAGGAGGGGATTTAAGTGCCCAGTAAGCAAGTGGTTAAAACTAGACTCTATAAAGATAAAAAAAGGTAATGCGGTATTTCACACACTGTTCCAATAACATGCCTTCCTCCACAGACGCTTCCTCTCTTTGGCCACATCAGTGCACATTCTTTCAGTCAGTGGTCAGACCATGACTCTGTTCTTAAAATCTGTAGATCGATCCTCCACAAACTGCCCACTTCTCTGTAGAGAGCGAACAATTCCTCACTCACATTTGAGCACATGGTCTCCGGCCTCCAACTGAAGTCCACTGATTACTTTAAATTAGAACTCAGTTGTTCCTCTATTACCCAGAAGGAAGCCTTCAAAGCCATTATTAGAAGCCACATAATACCACACACCTCTGAGCACAAATAGCACATATTTAACAATTAGTGTCTGACTTAGAAGCAGCTTTGTTGATCTTCAAAACCAATAACACCCAACCCAACTGTATAACACTAGAGGATATCATGAGTTTTACTTCCTCTTTGTTTCCCTGCAAAGGTAAAGCATAATGGGCTACTATGTATCGCATAGTAGCCCATTATGTGTCACTTACCTGAAACCGAAGCCTGCGATGTCCGCGATTTCCTCTTCCTTACGGGTATCGCGGCTCCGGCGCTGTGATTGGCCGGAGCCGCCATGTCGTCACTCACGCGCGGGAGCCGCCATTGACGGCACAATCTCCTTTAGAGACAGCACGATCGCCGTTTCTAAAGGTTTCTACAGTGCGCCTGCGCCGTAGACCTCAGCGCCCGTCTCTTTTGCAAATATCTCCCAAACTGTGGAGGTTTAGGAGATATTTTGAGCACCTACAGGTAAGCTTTAATCTAGGCTTACCTGTAGGTAAAAGTGGTTGTAAAGGGTTTACAACCACTTTAACCTTTGTCTGACTGTCTGGATGTACTCTGTGTTGGATGAAGCAAACATTTTACGCCAAAAGTACCACGCTAGCGTGCAAGTTGAGAAAATGTTCTACTAAACCCACTCCAAGGTCCCTAAGATTAAACACAACTGCACCAACCCTAAAAAATTATTGTGGAATTTAAACATTACCTGTCCACACTCTTTACAGCTTCTCCTCCAACACCTGCTGACAAAATCCCAAAATTCCTATTAGGGATTTACTTACCCCCTATTCCCCAATCTTGCTGTGAGCTTCTAAAAGCTGATATCTCTGTATCTGAAGTTCAACAAAACAATAAAATAACTCAGAGTCAATAAAAGACCAGGAATAGTCAGATTCTTGGCAATATTCTATAAAAGCTGGCAGAGATAATCTAATCCTAGACTTTTATAGAGAGGATAAGCTTACATCGACATTTCTTAGTGTCAGCTCATACTATTACAGCCAGACACTGCAGTAGGGCAGACCCACATTAAAGTGGTTGTAAACCTCAGTCATGAAATCTGAACAAAGCACATAAATCTGTAGTGTTCACTTGTCTCTCTCCAAAGCTCTGAGTGTCATTTCTCTCTGGTGCTTCTTCATTTGTTATGAGCATGTGTCACTTCTGACAAGTTGTCCCGACACCAGGGATAAAATGGTGACGTGGAGGAGAGCTCTGATCAAATGGTAATGATGCTCTCAGGGGACAAACATACAATCGATGTTTTTAATGTGATGTGGTCCACTTGACTTTGTTTCAGACACTTTGCTACCCTCACTTGATATCTGTAAAGAACTCAAACTGAGCTACAACCATGCCTCCTGAGTGTCTCCGGGAGAAGAATAGATTGGGATGGTGCCTTATTGAGACCCACACATAGATATGCCCTCTAATTTTGTTTTCCTTTTCTTTGTTTGCCTTCATTATCCTTTATATATTCCCAATCCTTATTTGCTGCACCTTCCTTCGAACTTTCTATTTTTGTCTACATATAACAGGTAGCATACTCTTTATTTCTTGCATGTGTGTTTTCTAAATAAGACTAGGGGTTCACAATCCCTTTTTTGTCTGAACACCATCCACTTTTCTGAGCAAAGCTGAATCTTGCATAACACAATATCAATGTGTTTTTTTAGATATAGTAATTGATCCCAACAAGTTATCAAGTTCCTAGCCTGGATCAAGTCACTCTATGCCAATCCACAAGCTAAAACTAAAAATTAAAGTGTTACTAAACCCAGGACCCTGCATTCACTATATCCGGTTCCCCCACAGTACACAGAACATGGAAATATTATAAATTACTTAGTAACTATAAAATGCTAAATACCTTTTCTCATCAGCAGTATATAGAAGTCTTGTGACTTCAATCAGTGACTGGCCGAGCACTGGTTAAAGCTTGTAGGAGGAGTTTTCATTCTCCTCTGACTGTCCTATGAGGCTGCATGACCCATGACCCTCTGACTAGACAGTGCTAATTGGCCCTGTGCTGTTCACATGCACCCTCCCAAAAAAAAAGACTCTCTAGAAATACACACCAACCTGAGCATGTGCAGAGAGCCTCCAAGGCTCTGTACTATCAACGGATGGATTGGGACAGTAAAAGAAGGGCAGGATCAGAGACGCTAGGATCAAACAGACTTTTTACACAACGTGGAGGATTAACCCCTTAGGTTTCACAGTGAGCATGCTTTAATGCATATACAGACTGATTTTACTGTTGTGGGTTTAGCAATACTTTAAGGGTCTGAATACAATGGTAATAAAGCACCTTTTCCTATCTGTCGAGGTACAAAGCAAGGATGTCCCCTGTCCCCTTTTCTATTTATTCAAAAATTTTAACTGCTGGCCAAGTCTACAGGTCCTTCTCAAAAAATTAGCATATTGTGATAAAGTTCATTATTTTCTGTAATGTACTGATAAACATTAGACTTTCATATATTTTAGATTCATTACACACAACTGAAGTAGTTCAAGCCTTTTCTTGTTTTAATATTGATGATTTTGGCATACAGCTCATGAAAACCCAAAAATCCTATCTCAAAAAATTAGCATATTTCATCCGACCAATAAAAGAAAAGTGTTTTTAATACAAAAAAAGTCAACCTTCAAATAATTATGTTCAGTTATGCACTCAATACTTGGTCGGGAATCCTTTTGCAGAAATGACTGCTTCAATGCGGCGTGGCATGGAGGCAACCAGCCTGTGGCACTGCTGAGGTGTTATGAAGGCCCAGGATGCTTCGATAGCGGCCTTAAGCTCATCCAGAGTGTTGGGTCTTGCGTCTCTCAACTTTCTCTTCCCAATATCCCACAGATTCTCTATGGGGTTCAGGTCAGGAGAGTTGGCAGGCCAATTGAGCACAGTAATACCATGGTCAGTAAACCATTTACCAGTGGTTTTGGCACTGTGAGCAGGTGCCAGGTCGTGCTGAAAAATGAAATCTTGATCTCCATAAAGCTTTTCAGCAGATGGAAGCATGAAGTGCTCCAAAATCTCCTGATAGCTAGCTGCATTGGCCCTGCCCTTGATAAAACACAGTGGACCAACACCAGCAGCTGCCATGGCACCCCAGACCATCACTGACTGTGGGTACTTGACACTGGACTTCAGGCATTTTGGCATTTCCCTCTCCGCAGTCTTCCTCCAGACTCTGGCACCTTGATTTCCGAATGACATGCAAAATTTGCTTTCATCCGAAAAAAGTACTTTGGACCACTGAGCAACAGTCCAGTGCTGCTTCTCTGTAGCCCAGGTCAGGCGCTTCTGCCGCTGTTTCTGGTTCAAAAGTGGCTTGACCTGGGGAATGCGGCACCTGTAGCCCATTTCCTGCACACGCCTGTTCACGGTGGCTCTGCATGTTTCTACTCCAGACTCAGTCCACTGCTTCCGCAGGTCCTCCAAGGTCTGGAATCGGTCCTTCTCCACAATCTTCTTGAGGGTCCGGTCACCTCTTCTCGTTGTGCAGCGTTTTCTGCCACACTTTTTCCTTCCCACAGACTTCCCACTGAGGTGCCTTGATACAGCACTCTGGGAACAGCCTATTCGTTCAGAAATTTCTTTCTGTGTCTTACCCTCTTGCTTGAGGGTGTCAATGATGGCCTTCTGGACAGCAGTCAGGTCGGCAGTCTTACCCATGATTGCGGTTTTGAGTAATGAACCAGGCTGGGAGTTTTTAAAAGCCTCAGGAATCTTTTGCAGGTGTTTAAAGTTAATTAGTTGATTCAGATGATTAGGTTAATAGCTCGTTTAGAGAACCTTTTCATGATATGCTAATTTTTTGAGATAGGAATTTTGGGTTGTCATGAGCTGTATGCCAAAATCATCAATATTAAAACAAGAAAAGGCTTGAACTACTTCAGTTGTGTGTAATGAATCTAAAATATATGAAAGTCTAATGTTTATCAGTACATTACAGAAAATAATGAACTTTATCACAATATGCTAATTTTTTGAGAAGGACCTGTATAAGGCCAACCCATGATTATAAAAAGGGATTGACATAGCAGGTTTAGTCACTAAGCTCTTCTTGGTTACTAATGATGTCCTCTTATCTCTGACTACCCCCACACCTTGCCAAATCTTAAAAAAAACCTAGATGAATTTGCTGCAGTATTGGAACTATGGGTAGACCAAGCCAAATATCAAGCAATCAGTATCACTTCATCCACCCAAAATAAGAGGACCCTACTACTATCCTTTCCATTTACATGGACTAACACCCTAAAGCACTTGGGAATTATCCTCACCCCAATGAATTAACCTTTATATAAAGCTAAAATAACCCCATTACTGAAGACGCTGAACAAAGTCCTTTACACTTAGTTACATTTTCACATATCTTGCTTGGATTGGCAGAATCCACACCCTAAAAATGACAAACCTTCAAAACTTTTATCCATCTTCGGATCTTGTCATCCCTATCCCCAGGCACATAAGCCACAAACTCCAAAACAAAATCCTACATTTCTGTGAAGTAACTCTAGACCCAGATTTAATCAAAACATTCTTTATTGCTCCAAACTGTCCGGTAGATTGGTGAAGGCCAAATTTACATTTAGCCACTAACACAACTCCCTGGCCCTCTTACATGTCACAAAAGAACTTCCTCTGTGGACAATCCTAGACCTCATACAATGCCAACTAATCCACATGTCTATCCTTTTATAGTTGCCCCACCCAAGCTCCCACCTAAATGTAACACCACTGTCTTTGCACCGTTTTGACTCACTCTATCGTGGTATGAGACAGCTTTGAATTTTTTGGAAAATTTAATTTACCCCACCTACCAATGTTGGGATAATAAACTTTCCCCCTTTATTGCCAGGACTCAAGAATCCCATCCAATGTAGCTGGTAGACCATGTACATCTTTACAGACATATACCTTCTACTTGAGTTACAGTAAATCCTTCCCACAAGTTTGCGACGTCGATAAAATCTGCTGAATGAACCTCATCATTATCTTCAGATATAAAACTACATCAAAATCATTGTAAAGACTAACTCCTCTCCTCTTATCACTACAGCTTTTGAAGTGATCTTCCTGACATACCCCCCAACCTTCACACTCTATTCAACTACCACTCCCCATGTACAAATCCTGTCTCCACTTACCGTTAGCCCACCTTCCTCCCTGAGTTTACTTTCCACTATAAACTGTATGGATCTATAACAATTTTGCTATAATTTACTGAAACTCTTTCTTTACTTATTTGGCAATGTTTGTCCTGTATACCATAAAAAAAATTAAAAAAAATGAAAATTTTATGAAAGAAAAAACGTAGTCCATTTATGTATTTTTTGAAAAACAATAAATGTATTTTACATACAAATAACAATACCTATAATGTTTATTGGGAGTAATGATGCTATGTGCTAATAAGATCACAATGCAACATACAGTAAGTATATGGGACCACATGATTGATCGATAGATAGAGCTCTAAATACAGCCATTTCCTATTCTATTGTACCTAGTTTTCCCCTACTTCTTATTTGATCAGAACCTGAATGTTATGAATTATTTAAAGCTCAACGACTAGGTATCTATGTTTTTTGAAGATACAGTACTGTGATGCTATGGGCAATGCACAGTGCCTCAAACATTGAAAAATGGCAGAAACAAGAACAAAACTAGCTCACATTTTTTTGTAACTTTCTGCAAACGGTCATTTTCTTGAACATGCTAAGTTTAAATAACACTGTATTCTCCTTTTTTTAAATATGTATATAGGCTATGCTCAAAGCTAAGCAGTTGGAATGTGTGGACAAGGGGAAGGGTCATTGACAACTACATTCTGTTGAGTCTATTTTCTGCATAGGCATGTGGAGGGGGAGGGGTTGCTGACTAAGCTCTCTTGAGTTAAGTCAGTATATTAAGTTCATTATGACTTCAGAACATGAAAGAGACCTTGAAAACAGGCTAAAATGCTCTGTAATCCTAGGAAACATTACCTAACTGCTATGCTTTATATCAACCCCATCTTTAACCTCCTTAAGTCCTAACTAAACCACCAGACAGCAACCTTACCAGGGCAGGTGGACCTACCTGTCATTAGACAGCAAAGAGTATTGACTAAAGACACAGAGCCGATTGGAGCGGCTTTATGCCATGTTAACCACTGTGATGACAATCACAGCAACCACCAATGTAAACAGTCTAGTATTGTTTACATTGGTGAGCCTTCCCCTTCCTTTAAAACAGAGGAAGGAGGAAGAAGATTCAGGCTTCATGTACACGGGACGTTGTTCAACCTCTCCTGAACGATTTAACTTGACAGCTAGAAACCAGCATCTAAAAACGGCCGTTTAGCCGCGTTTACATGCCGCGTTTAGGTCTAAAAGCATTTTTTTGGGGGTTAAAATGAAAAACGTCTGTAAACGAAACGCTGCTAAATGCGAGTTACCACGTTTAGCGCGTTTGGCGCTTGAAATGCCTCTAAAAAATGCTTCTGAATGCATTCTTTTTTGGTTCCAGAAAAAGCCTCTAAACTCAACTGCCTAGAAACTACGATAAACAGCCCTGTGTACATGTACTGATAAGATAACAGAGGAGAGTTCAGGGACAGCTGAAAAAAATTCCCAACTGCTCCTAAACGTCCGTTTACCAGCAGCAGTGTACATGAGGCCTAAATTATTGAACTCATTATTAAAATCCTCAAGTTGCAGCAAAGTAGAAGAGGACTTAAATCAAAGGCATATTATATTTACTTGATTTAACCTATTTGTTTACATTTCTTTAGTGTTGCTTCCTGGTTTCTGGTTTAGACCAAAATGATTTCATACACTGCAGGAGTCTCCATGGGCATTTTTTCTTTCATCTGGAGGAGGGACTTTCTTACCTAAGCACACCCTCTTGCCTACCTGCCTGTCTGAGCCAAGGGCAGATGGATTCCAGGAAGTAAATGTTACATGAATCACCTGACCTTGCTCAAGATGGTTGTGGCTAGAAATGTAGGGGGGTGTTTTTCAGAGTGATGTCCCAACAAAATAAAGGTTGGAGACATAGATGGATGGGTGAGTTTGTTCTGAATATTAACAATTTATTAAATAGTGCTTTCAGTTTGTGGTGTTCAGATAGAGTTTAGTTTCTTTTTAATGTCTAAGAGCACCCAAAATCACAAACCGAAAAATCAGCCCTGGGGATATAACTTACAGTCTATGGAATATGTCCCTTTTGCCGATTTTTCTTCTGTTAGTGAAAATCTTCATTTGCCCTGGCACCCACCCCCACCCCTGTAAACTTCTGGTGCGGCGGGGGGGGTTAATACAACTAACAAACTGTTACAGACTCTCATCAAGAGAACACCATTATGCCTGCCATTTCTGCCTAGCTGCTTCATTCATAGAAGCCATACTACAGCTTCTATGAATGAAAAAATATATCTAAATGGAGGGGGCAGAGCTATCAATTATCTACCTGTCCTCCATTCATAGATTGTGTTCCATTCATAGAAGCTGTATTACAGAGGAAGATTTTTATTTAAAAAAGGCCTGGATTATTTCCTAAATGTACATAATATACAGTGCCTTGAAAAAGTATTCACACCCCTTGAAATTTTCCACATTTTGTCATGTTACAACCAAAAACGTAAATGTATTTTATTGGAATTTTATGTGATCGACCAACACAAAATGGCACATAATTAATTGTGAAGTGTAAGGATAATGATAAATGGTGTTCAAACTTTTTTACAAATAAATATCTGAAAAGTGTGGTGTGCATTTGTATTCAGCCCCCTTTACTCTGATACCCCTAACTAATATCAAGTGAACCCAATTGCCTTCAGAAGTCAGCTAATTAGTAAATAGAGTCCACCTGTGTGTAATTTTATCTCAGTATAAATACAGCTGTTCTGTGAAGCCCTCAGAGGTTTGTTAGAGAACCTTAGTGAACAGACCGTATCATGAAGGCCAAGGAACACACCAGACAGGTCAGTGATAAAGTTGTAGAGAAGTTTAAAGCCAGGTTAGGGTATAAAAAAATATCCTAAGCTTTGAACATTTCACGGAGCACTGTTCAATCCATCATCTGAAAATGGAAAGAGTATGGCACAACTGCAAACCTACCAAGACATAGCCGTCCACCTAAACTGACGGGCCGGGCAAGGAGAGCATGCTTTAGAGAAGCAGCCAACAGGCCCATGGTAACTCTAGAGGAGCTGCAGAGATCCACAGCTCAGGTAGGAGAAAAGTGGCCAGTTAGAGAAAAAAATGCCCTGGCATTGGTGGGAGTAAACAAAAGGCTTGGTGGTCAGAGGGAGTAAAAAAATCCATCACTGGTGTCCGTGAGAGGAGAGTAATAGGGCTCCATCTCTGGTGACAGTGGAAAATTAGTTCCCCATTATTGGTGTCCGTGGAAGCAATAGTGCCTTGCATCAGTGGAAAGAATAGTGTTTTCCTAGGGCCGTGTAAAGTCAAGCAAAGGGCCTACAGTTTGTAGACCCCTGGTTTAAAATTATTATTATTATTATAAAGTTATAAAATAACTTTAAAGTGTGTTGAGGGTCCTTTCATGCAAAATGCAAACTAAACGTAAGGTAAACGTGCGTGTGTTGGTATGCTGTGTTGCATTTTAACATGCACTTTGTTCCTCAGTGGGTGAAGTCCTGCATTACCTTTTTTATCTTCATAAAATCCAGCTTTAAAATCTTATCTTCCTACAAAATATTTGACCAGCTGTGTGTTATATTCTTTCATTTGAAAGCATAGTTCATCTTTACCAAAAACTTCTTATGCTGGCAAGGGGTGCCTTTAGATAAAAACACATTGTCCAACTGTGCTGTTTTAATCAAAGTTAAATATTGCCCTTGCTATAGGTGTAGGTCATTTATGTACCATCCCGAAGCCTGGCTGAAAAACTCCTTGAGATGGCATCATCCTCCCCTAACTTGTTGCTAGGAACACTAACACGTGAACGAGTTTGAATCCTAGCTGATTCAAACTCGTTCACGTGTGCTATCCCTCCCGTCGAAGTAGATCTAAGCTCAGTGATGCTGCACCGAAGGAGACAGTGGACTACACATGTGTGGGGGTTTGACAGCTCACTCCTGTGATGGTGGGGATGAGTAGTAATGGTTGGATCCTAACAACAAGGCTGAAGATGATGATGCCGTCTCTGGGGAGGAGGTTTCCGACAAAATTTGGGAGGTACAGTATATAAATGGCCTACCCCTGTAGCAAGAGTTTTATCCAACTATAGTCAAAGCTGCACAGTTTGTTTTTATCTACAGGTGCCTCCTAGCTGGTAAAGGTGAACTGACCCTTTAAGGGCAAGTAAATGGTTGTACACCATGACCATTTCTTCGACGCTTTTAACTTGTTTTAGGCACTAAACCCTTCTCATCTGAAAACTAGCTTCAAGGTCTTGGCGTTGAAAACATACTATTTAAAAATGATGCTATTAAATGTAATTTGCTAACTCAGTTATACTTACACCATTATGTACCATCTACTACCAAGGCAATGACTAATATGTTTTTGTGTCAGTGAAATGTTTTGACCGCACTTAAGTCAACCAGACTTAGTTAATAACTTTATTTTGCAGAATTTCAAAAAATATTTATAACCGTTTCCGAATATGTTTGGCAGCAAATATACTCAAAGGATCATCATTACAAGTATTTTTAGACGGTTACGTAGTTATATAATTATTTCTAAGATCTCAATGGTACATAAACATCTATATCAGTGGTGTCCAACCTAAGAGGGTGCAAGGGCCACATGTGTATCAAGAGGAGGGGAGGGCCACATTTCACCCAATAATTTTTTAATACAATTTTTATTTAAAAAATATCAGCCAATTGCCATACATAACTAGAAAAATACATTAATTTTACAGGGGGGCCCCCTTCCAGAAAACGTTATTGTCAGGGGCCCCACCGCTCACCTGCGTACTGCTGCTCTATTCCCCTCTAACACGAGCCTATGGTAATGATGTGCTGCTTAGAGCTAACCCCTGATTATTTGTGTCAGTGGCGGCAGAAATAACCCCCAGTACTGGGGTCAGTGACAGTAATAATAACCTCCCCTTCATTGGTGTCAGTGGCAGCAACAATAAACCCTAGCATTGGTGTCAGTGGCAGTTATAATAAACCCGCTTTATTGGTGTCAGTGGCAGCATTAATAACCTTCAATACTGGGGGTCAGTGACAGTGATAATAACCTTCCTTCAATGGTGTCAGTGGCAGCAATAATATTCCTCAGTACTGAGGTCAGTGGCAGTGATGACCCCCAGCATGGATGTCAGTGGCAGCAGTAATAAAGCCCCACCCTTCATGGGTGTTAGTGACATTGGCAGCAATAATAAACTCCCCTTCATTGACTTTGGGGGCAGCAATAATAAGCCTCAGCATTGGTGTCATTGGCAGCAATAATAACCCTGCAGCACTGGTGTAAGTGGCATCAATAAGAACCCCATGTGTGTAACTGATGTCAAATACAGTGGCAGCCATATTAAAACGTCCCCTTCATTGGTGTCTCTGGCAACAATATAAACCCTGAGCATTGGTATCAGTGGCAACAATAAAAACCCTCAGCATTGGTGTCAGTGGCAGCAATTAAAACCCTCAGCATAGGTGTCAGTGGCAGCAATAAAAACCCTCAGCATAGGTGTCAGTGGCACCAATAAAAACCCTCAGCATTAATGTCAGTGGCTGCAATAATAAACCTCAGCATAGGAGTCAGTGGCTGCAATAATAACCCTCAACACTGGTATCAGTGGCAGCAATAGAAACCCTCAGCATTGGTGTCAGTGGCTGCAATTATAAACCTCAGAATTGGTGTCAGTGGCAGCAATAATAACCCTCAACACTGGTATCAGTGGCAGCAATAATAGCCCGTAACACAGGTGTCAGTCGCTGCCATAATAACCATCAACATTGGTGTCAGTGGCAGCAATAATATTCCTCAGCATTGGTGTCAGTGGCAGCAACATCAACCCCCAGCAATGGTGTCAGTGGCAGCAACATCAACCCCCAGCATTGGTGTCAGTGGCAGCAATAATAAGGCTCAACACACTTGTCAGTCGCAGCAATAATAACCCTCAGCAATGGTGTCAGTATCTGCAATAATAAACCTTAGCATTATTGTTAGTGTCAGTGGCTGAAATAATAAACCCCAGCATTGGTTCAGCAGAAGCAATAATGAACCCCCCCCCCCTTCTCCTTCATTTATATCAGTGACAATACCATCAATAATACACACACCTCTCCCCTTCTTCATTGGTGTCTATGAGATTGCCAGCAGTAATAAACCCATTTCATTGGCAACAGTAGCAGCAATAATAAACTCCCCTTTATTGGGGTTTCTGGGAACTGGTTTTCAGCTTAGAGCAGAGGCATCAATAATAACCCTCAGCATTTGTGTCGGTGTCAGCAATAACAACCCCCCTTCATTAGTGTCAGCAATAACAACCCCCCTTCATTGGTGTCAGTGTCAGCAATAATAACCCCCCTTCATTAGTGTCAGCAATACTAACCCCCCTTCATTGGTGTCAGTGTCGGCAATAACAACCCCCCTTCATTGGTGTCAGTGTCAGCAATAATAACCCCCCTTCATTGGTGTCAGTGTCAGCAATAATAACTCCCCTTCATTGGTGCCAGTGTCAGCAATAATAACCCCCCTTCATTGGTGTCAGTGTCAGCAATAATAACCCCCCTTCATTGGTGTCAGTGTCAGCAATAATAACCCCCCTTCATTAGTGTCAGCAATACTAACCCCCCTTCATTGGTGTCAGTGTCGGCAATAACAACCCCCCTTCATTGGTGTCAGTGTCAGCAATAATAACCCCCCTTCATTAGTGTCAGCAATAATAACTCCCCTTCATTGGTGCCAGTGTCAGCAATAATAACTCCCCTTCATTGGTGTCAGTGTCAGCAATAATAACCCCCCTTCATTGGTGTCAGTGTCAGCAATACTAACCCCCCTTCATTGGTGTCAGTGTCAGCAATAATAACTCCCCTTCATTGGTGCCAGTGTCAGCAACAAGAACCCCCCCTTCATTGGTGTCAGTGTCAGCAATAATAACCCCCCTTCATTAGTGTCAGCAATACTAACCCCCCTTCATTGGTGTCAGCAATACTAACCCCCCTTCATTGGTGTCAGTGTCGGCAATAACAACCCCCCTTCATTGGTGTCAGTGTCAGCAATAATAACTCCCCTTCATTGGTGCCAGTGTCAGCAATAATAACTCCCCTTCATTGGTGTCAGTGTCAGCAATAATAACCCCCCTTCATTAGTGTCAGCAATACTAACCCCCCTTCATTGGTGTCAGTGTCAGCAATAATAACCCCCCTTTATTGGTGTCATTGTCAGCAATAATAACCCCCCTTCATTAGTGTCAGCAATAATAACCCCCCTTCATTGGTGTCAGTGTCAGCAATAATAACCCCCCTTCATTGGTGTCAGTGTCAGCAATAATAACCCCCCTTCATTGGTGTCAGTGTCAGCAATAATAACCCCCCTTCATTGGTGTCAGTGTCAGCAATAATAACCCCCCTTCATTGGTGTCAGTGTCAGCTCATTGGTGAAATTTTTACTTGTGCTAATTCAAAGCTCAAACACACTCAATTCAGTGAAGTTTATTTCAAGATACATAATTCTATGAAAGTACAGAAGGTATTTAAATTACCATACCGCAAATGCACTATAATCGCAAGCTACAGACAATCTCTTTAATATGCGCCCAGTGATAACATGAAGTATATGATGTATGCACATTAAGCAGATCCCAGATGTACTTGTCTCATACAGCTCTCATATAAAAAGTACAGATCAGTCAGAGTTTATGGTATTTTTATCACATAGTAAATATAGCCCAGTGTAAATCCACCATTTTTGAGTGTTCACAAAAATATAATCATGGGTAATTTTCTAAATGACTTTCGAAGATCTAATTGTTTGCAGAAATCTCATGAAAAGTTATCTTAGAGTAGGGCAAACCACAAAACTTTATTGTAATGGGTCGCCTGAATAGCCACCCTGACCTCCACCCCCATGAAATAAGGTTACAAGTGGTGTAACTCATCTTTCTTTTTGTGAGAAACTTTTATTACAGACTCTTATGTCTTACTATCTCTCTGCCTCTTTCTTCATTTTTGCAAAGCAAACACAAATGCTTTGTTATCAGCAATAGCAGCCTTCTCGTCAGATGATAAATGGCTGGAGGTCAAACTGAGCGCAAATATTGAGAATAAAAAAAATAGATTAGTAGTTTGTCCACCTCAGCATTCTGTTATAAGCTAAAGTACACACAATCAGAAAATCAGATGAAAAATACCGCTTTTGAAGCAATCATCTGATCGTTAGTACACAGCTTTCGGCTGGGTTCACACTGCTGCGCTGTGATATGTTGCGAATTCGTTCAGTTTTTTTGTCCTGTGTGAGGTGCGAATTTGCCTTGCGTTTTGAGCTGGAGAGGTGCGAATTTACTGCAAATTTACTGTGATTTTCAGGAGTTGGACACAGCTGCAATTGATGTTCTAGCCAATGGAATCATGTTAAAGCGGAGTTCCACCAAAAAATCGAACTTCCGCTTTTCGGAACCCCACATTTGGAACCTTTCAGGGGGGAGGGGGGTGCAGATACCTGTATAATACAGGTATTTGCACCCACTTCCAGGGAGACACTCCCACGGGAGTCACTCCACTTCCCGTCCTCCCCCGATGTCTTCTGGGAAACACACTGGTCCCAGGAGACAGCGGGGACCACTGGGAACGCGCCGCGCTACTTGCGCATGCGCAGTAGGGAACCGGGCAGTGAAGCCGCAATGCTTCACTTCCTGATTCCCTCACCTAGGATGGCGGCAGGGGAAGCCAAAAGACGAGCAATTGCTCAGCTTCGGCTGCCGACATCCCGGGCACCCTGGACAGGTATGTGTGCATTTATTAAGCTGCAGTATTTGTGGCTGCTGGCTTTAAATTAAAAAAAATTCCGGGACCTCCGCTTTAATGTCTAATGTAAAAAATAAAAAAAAAGGTGTTAACTTCCTGTGTACTTCCTGTTTTTTGTGGAGAGTAGTGTGGTGGAATTCGCACATATCTGAACCAAAAATACGATTCCAGAAGGATTTACATTGATGTCTATGGAGACTAAATTTGCAATGCTGTAAACTCGCACAAAAGCCTTTTTATTATTGCATCGCATTCGTAGAGGAATCGCAACGCATAGATGTGAACGACCGTCATTGAAAACAATGACTTTTTGGATGACATGCAAATCTAGTTTTTTTTAACGCATCGCATTCGTTATCAACTCGCACAAGTGTGAACGGAGCCTTCAAGAGCCTTTCAAGAGCCGATCATGACAGTTCATCCAAAATTGTCCGTAGGGACAAACACGATTTTTGTTTAATCAGTACAGCGTTAATTCGAAAAAAATTGGAAGAGCAAGACCACAAATGCACGTAAACTAAAGAAAAAATCACAATACAATAAATTACATCACTTCCGAAGTTGTATTCTGTCGTACAAGAATTTTCGTAAGTTTAGTAACCTCTTCATTTTCATATGAGACTAGCATGCAATAAAAAAATAAAAAAAAGGACGATCATTCGTCCAATATTCTCATTGTGTGTACAAAGCTTTAGGGTGGCCACAAAAGTCCAGTCTTGTTCCTGGTTCAACAGCCCACTACAATAACAATCAGGCACCTATTGGTTGGTTTAGGGCTATCCTAGGGAGCACCAACATCCAACATCACAAGCTCTCATTACTGGATACAGTAGATACCCCTCTACTCCTTAATAGACTGATACAAATGGAAGGAAACTGACCAAGTGTGTGCACCCCCCACCCAAACACTTACCTCCTCGAGTCCTCTCTCACTCCAGCACTGTGCCTGGTTGCATTTCTTTCATCCCCTCTTACTAGTCTAACAGGAGACTCAGGCAGCATTGGGAGTCCTTGGTTCCTTCTGTTGTCAGTCAAATCCTGTGAGGGGGAGGGGGAGTGGGGCTGAGCCAGGCTATGTGTGTCTATCGATGCACACAGCACGGCTCAGGATCGTGCCTTCGCGTTTGGCCCTGGTTAGGGCTATCCTAGGAACCACCATAGCACACGACATGCTTTGGTGGGGGCACACACAGGAGAGGAGGAGCAGAGAGCCCAGGCGGGGGACTCCAAAAGACGAGGTAAGAGACCGCTCTGTGCAATACCACTGCACAGAGTAGGCAAGTATAACATGTTTATTTTTATTATTATTTTTTTTTAAAAGCCTTTACAATTGATTTTAGCAGTAAAAATTTGTTAAAACAAGCCATCCCTGACCTCTATAGTTGTTTTTTATTGTAAAGCTATTCATTCTCAAATATCCTCAAAGATCACAACAAAGAATCTAAAGTCAGAGCCCATTCACACTATTTTGCTGCACTAGTGAATACACATTATGCCGGACAGCATGCGTTGTATTAAGGCAATTCACATTCATTTGGGCTGCCTAACGCAGCAAAAAGGTAATTGTAGCATTTTATTAGTGAACCACAACATACGTTTGTTTGTCTGCTGACTTGGTACATTGGGGTTCCATTTAGAATGAATAGCGCCACATCACACAATCACAATAGTGTCAATGAGCACTTACTGCTTGTACAGATTAAATAAATATTTTAGTGCTTATAATCTGAGCACGGGTTGTTAGGAAAAGGAAAATGTGACATCACCAGCCCTTGTCAGGGCTATAGCTGGCAGTGCTGATCAGTGTATTCTGACAGTGGGGAAGTCTCCTCGCTATCAGAATACAATAGCTTAGCAGGAGGATCCCCCATCCCCATCTACCGAGTGTGTGGATGTGAGAATCAATTTTTTTGGGGGGTTTTCTGTTCAACCCGCTAATTGAAAAAAAAAAAATACTAATGTATGGGCTGCTTTAGCACACATATGGCACATACGCATGATCAGAAAATCATACGAAAAATACTGCTTTCGAATCGATCGTACGATAATCTGATCGTTAGTACACAGCTTTCGAGAGCCGATCATGACAGTTCATCTGATAAGACAAACACAAACTATTTTCTTGTACGATTCCAAATCGTACGTTTTACGTTTAGTCAGTACAGTTGTCTTTCAAAAATACAATACAAATACACTACAACACATTACATCACTTCTAAATTTTTATTCTGTCGTACGAGAATTTTCATAACTTTAGTAAACTCTTCATTTTCAATATGAGATTAGCATGCAAAAAAAAAGAAGAAAAAAATATGTCCGATAATCTCATCGTGTGTACCAGGCAGTAGGAGCTGTGTGCCAGCCAAGGATAGCCACTTAAGAGAACTTGCCCAGCAATATCACTGCATACCATCTCCACTGCTTGAATGCAGTTTCGTGTGACTCAGCACAAAGCAAAATCTTTCACTAAACATGCATGTGTATTGAGCAATTTGGCTCTAAACACTTTAAGATGATATGCCAAGTATTACTTCATGAATGTCACAAGCTGTTTTTTTGTGATTATGTGACCCCCTTCCAGATGGTTCAGTTTAACACATTTAATATTGGATACTGTTAGCTGCTTATTTAGCTTGCTTTCACCACTCCGAATAATTAGGCCAGCTACCAAGGCTCAACTATGGTTCCTTCATAGGTTGCTTGGGATTCCTTAAGCTGTGGCTCCCATCTAATGGTGCATCCATAGTCTTGGGGCCAAAGCTACTTGGTAGAGCCAACACCATGACCAGTGATCTTTAAATAAGGGTGGCATTCTGACCACCACTAAAAGGTGGGCCCTTTTCCCACTGCCTCAAAAAATTAGTTTTCACATGGGTTCCCTGAGACCTAAAATTAATTTTAGGGGTTACTCTGGTTTATGGCGCTGCCCCAAGTTGAGGAGATAATGGGCTGAGGTCGTTGGTATGTTAAACGGCTTATTGGGGATTACCCTACCGGTTGAACCCCTCAACGTGCTTGCTAGGCTCTGTCGATTCATCCCCCATGGATCCTAATGTAAGAATGACTGTTTCTTGAGCTCTATTTGTTGCCCGTAGGCTGATTGCATTTAAACGGACATTACCTCGCCCACCTACCCTCTCTGAATAGGATAAAATAACTTAATAGATGCATCTTCTATAAAAAAAACACATGTATTTTCTCAGGAATTCTATGCAAAGGTTTAATGCTTTATGGTGCCAATGGATTGAATAACCCTACTCTTTCCCAGGTCTCCATGTACCATATTATAAGTGTTCTAGACATACATTTCCCATCTTGCTATGTTTCCTTGCAAAAATGCACCTGCTTAGGTCTAGGGTACTTGATATTTTATAATTCTGCTCTCCTCCTTATTGGTATGGTCGTTCCTTCTTTTATATTTTTTCTTCCCTGCGTGGCAGATTGTTTCTGTGTTATGTAAATTAAACTTTTTTTTTTTTATTATAAAATGTGATCTAAAATAAAACCCCGGCAACTAAAAAATGTCTAGCCCTATAGGCCCCCTGACTTGAACTATAGCTGGCCATACATGGATCAAAATTCAACTTCTTATCACAACCAGCAGAGCCCTCTGATTCCACCTGTATTGAAATGTATTGTAACTGCACTGTCTGCCCTCATGCTGTAAAGCACTGTGCATACTGTTGGAACTATATAAATCCTGTCTAATAAAAATAACAACAGTATGCCTGTCTGATAAGTAGGTCTGAGTGTGGGGAGCTTTCTGATTAATGATTACACCACGTTTTATTTTTTTTGCTATTATTTTGTTTCTTTCTGTGCTCTTTGTTATGTTACACAATACCATTGGGTCCTATGGATAGAAAGTTCTTTGGATTATATTTATTGATTTCAACAGTACCAGCAATAAATGTATGCGAGCAGTGCAAAGAAAAAAAAATGGTTTGGAGAACTAAAACTATCTGAAAGAAAAAGCAAGAACCTGAAACTTTTACAGGCGCTCAAAGACTTTGAAGAATAATTATCTGGAATATTTTTTCTAAAGCATGCAGTTGCAGGGAGAGCGCTGTTAGTGTAAGATCAAAGAGATAGGCTTTGCAAAACTCAAATTTCAGCTTTCAGTAGGAGGTGCTGGTAGCTTGAACCCTCCACTGGTTCCCTTTTTCAATCTGACAATCCTAATATATGCACCTACACACAGCCTAGTAAACTTTTTAACTCTTAAGAAACTTTTAAAATAATTTTAAGGTCTCGGGGAACCCTGCTTAAACCAATAATTGGAGGGGGGGGGGTGTCCTTTACATTGGTGGCCAGTGGGAAGCATCAATGATGGTCACAATGCCACCTTTACAGACAGCTAAAAATATCATTGATATCATGAAGGTGGCATTGGCTCTGGAACTATGCAGTCACCATAAGGCCCAGTTCACACAGGGGCGGCACGACTTCGGGGGCGACCTGAGTCGCTCCTATTAGAAGGGTTCCGTAGCACAGGGCGGGACGCGTCTCGTCAGGCGACCGAGTCGCCTGACGAGTCGCCCCTGTGTGAACCGGGCCTCACATGAAAGGCAAATTAGCCACAGCTCAGGGAACCTCTAATAATGTCTGCAGGAATCCTATTGATTCATTGAACCCTGGTTGAAAATGGGTTACTCATTTCCAGACTAAAGCAGCGTAGACACTGTAGGTTGTTTTTGTTTTTTGTTCAACTAACGGGCTGAACAAAAACAACTAACGGGCTGAAAAAAAAAAAAAACAGATTCCTACATCCAAACAAGCAATGTGGATGTAGGGATCTCCCCCGCCAAGCTTGTATTCTGACAGTGAGGACTCCCCTGACAGATTACACTGATCAGCACTGCGGCCATTGGCTGCATACACTGATCGAATGCTGTTTTTCCAGCAGGACTGTTTGATAGAAGCTGGTCTGGTCTTCTGTTGAACAGACAGTGGTACACATAGAGTAATATTCGACCAGTTCCTGCTGAACTTGCTAATTTTCAGTCTGAGTATACCAGTCTTAACTTGCTTAATATGGACACCACAATAGAGGGAGACTCCCTCTTCTGCAGCAGGAAGAGTAAGCCCAGCCACAAGCTCTAGCAGTGACATTTTGTGATGGAGCCCAAAATAGATAAAAGAAGACAGTGAGTGACTAGGCTTATCACTTTTCTTATAACTGAAATCATATAAATAATATAATATTATATAAGCAGATCCTTTCTTTTGCCTTCCTTGTGAAACAAGTAACAGCTGTAATCCGTGTTCTATGGGCAACTCGCACTCTTTCCTTTCAAACTATGGTGATACATGAGTATCTTGGAGAAGACAGCAAACAACCAGCTCCCTCCCCAGGGAGAAGGTGCAGCAGCAGGATCATATAACCACCTTCAGTATCCTCAAGCTGTACACATTTTAAAACTACAATATAATGGTTTACAAGGGTAATGCCGCGTACACACGACCGTTTTTCCCGTAGAGAAAAATTAAATTTTTTCCTTTGGACGAGAAAAACGATCGTCTGTGGGCTTTTTGTCGTTTTTCTCGACGGGAAAAACGGCATTAATCATGACGAGAAAAATTAGAACATGCTCTAATTTTTCTCGTCGTGATTCCCGTCGTTTTTTTCCGCGGCAGTTTTCCCATAGGGAAACACTGCCGCGGAGTCCACACATGGTCGTTTTTTTAGACCAAAAAAAAAAATGTCATTTAAAACGGCCGTGTGTGGGGGGAACAAGCTGTTCCTCGTTTTTCACGTCGATTTTCTCGACGGTGTTTTCACCGTCAAAAAAATCGATCGTGTGTACGCGGCATAAGGGTACATAGGATGCTGGAAACCTCCTGCATGGCTTTGGCTGTGCTTCCCTTCCTATTTTAGGGCTTATTGTATCCTAGAGCTGTGTCCTGCTTAGATGTTTTCTCCTGCACCCAGCAAAAGAGCTACAGGGGTACACCTTGGGAGTGCTACCTATATGCTTCAATGAAGCTCTAAAGAAGCTCAAGCAGTCTATACACTCTTACCCTGCAATTACCAACATTATTTTGAGTAAGACAATCAATAACAGTTACAGCTTTGGATTTAAGAAACTGATTTGTATTAACAATTAGCGTATCCATAGTCAAAATGTACAGTCATATATTCATTTCCACCTCTGCATTTCAATTATTTCTAGCCTATCGTGTCACACATTAGACAGAGCCTGCCTTCTGAAAGACAGAAGGAGGAGTTTCAGGGGGCGGAGTCAGTACAGGAATCACTGCTTGCAGGCAGCAAGGTACCATGGGATATATAGTCCTTTCACACTGAAGCGTTTTGGCCTTTAAAAACTCCTGTGGTGCGGCGCTTTGTACACAGCACTCCCAAACCACCCCAGAGATGCTGCTAGCAGGACTTTTCCAAACGTCCCGCAAGCGGACCGCCCAGGTGTGAACACACCCATTGTAATGAATGGGAGGCAGTTTTTAGGCGCTTTACCGGCCTGAAAACTGCCTCAGTGTGAAAGGGGTCTAAGAAATGGAAAGTAACCAACAAAGGTGAAGCTGCAAAGTATGGAAGGAATCCAGGAAGTTGTTGACAGATATGATCAGCAGATAAGCTTATATTGGAGTGTTAAAAATAACTACTGTTTGTATTGCTATTACAATGCTGATTTTATTAAATTAAAATGTATGCTGTGACCATAGAACTCCTTTAACCATTTGCTCTCTGGAAGGTTTTACCCCCTTCATGACCAGGCCATTTTTTGCGATACGGCACTGCGTTACTTTAACTGACAAATCCCAATAAATGTATATTGATTGGTTTGCGCAAAAGTTAAAGCTTCTACAAACTATGGGATAGATGTATGGAATTTGAATACATTTTTTTTTCAACTAGTAATGGCAGCGATCAGCGACTTATAGCGGGACTCCAACATTGCGGTGGACAAATCAGACACTAAGTGACACTTTTTGGGTACCAGTAACACCAATAGTGATCAGTACTAAACAAAAGCACTGTCACTGTAATAATGAGACTGACAGGGAAGGGGTTAACATCAGGAGTGATCAAATTAAATGTGTTTCTCGGGAGTGCTTGCTAACTGTGTGGAAGGGTGCTTGTACTGTGGGAAGGCAAAGATGCTTAGCAGAAACACAGGCTCACTACCTCCCCTTCTCACAGAACGGTGATCTGCCTTGTTTATATAGGCAGACCACAATTCTGTCTCTCTTGGAAACGATCGGCGGGTCCAGGCAGACATTGCGTCCGCTGGACACGCTGATTGGCTCCCGCTGTGTCCAATCACAGCGGGAGCGGTTCGCTTGCGGCGCGCCCCAGACCAGGAAGTGCAAGATCACATACAGGTACGTGATTTTGCACAGGAAAGCTGCTTTGCCGCTGTATAAATATATACAGTATACAATCGGCAAGAGGTAAAAATATATCTAATCCCAAAAGTATTATATATGGCAGCTTAGTAATTCTTCACTGCATTATTTTTGTTTTTTCATTTTTTTTCTCTTTATTTTTATCCGGTCATCCTGCCAGTAACACAATTCATGTCCTACAGGTGACAACACTCGCTTGCTGTACTATATCTATGGGGAAGCATCATTGTCACTTGTGGGTTCCCCCTTTTGATTTGAACTACAGAACCCCTCTCCCTCCCCTCATATCCTATATCGATAACATAGGAGGGAAGTATTCTAAAGTTCACAGACTGGACAGGATGTTACAAGCTCACAGGATTTCTGATAAGATCAATAGGTATTTTTCTATATTGTAGAGTTAAAGAAACTAAGCAAGGGCAAACTCATACCTGACATACACATTATTGAGGAGTCGGACTAAGCATGGGAAAATATGCATACCTGACATACAAATAGATATAAAAATTCCACTCTTATCCTCCCAAGGTGAAATAGCGCAAATTCAGTAGACAACGAGGAAATGTAAGCCTCCCTGCTTCCTCCAATCGGCTCTCAGCTGCCCATCTTGATCTGACTCTCCACTGTCCTCCTGTTCCTCCACTCCTGGTTCCTTCCACACCAGTTCATGTGTCTTCCCACCCTGCCAGTCTCAATTCTAGTCAAATATTCACCCAACATGACCCCCTCCCTAGTCCAATGGGGGTGTGCACCCCATTCACATAATGTTAAACTGATGTCTCAGATGGCAACTCTCATGTTTTCAGATAAGGAACAATGTAAGAACTAAGAAATGAAATTGAGAAATTGTAGCCCTAGGGTCAATAATTTCCTTTACACGACTAATACCCTCCAAGAACACCAACTACTCCCTCTACAAGTCAACAAGCTTCACTCAGCTGCCTTAAAATGTAGCGATGATACAAACTTTAAATGTTATAGATGTAGCATTTATTAGTAATATATATATATATATACACAGTAATATACATTTTGGGCTTATATATGTCAGTCACAAAATGATATATACAGTATACGGAATAAACAGCACCTCTTAGGCCCCTTTCACACTGAGGCGTTGCAATAATGCGCTAAAAATTATTAGCGTTAACGCGTTTTTTCCCACGTTAGCGCTAAAAATAGCGCTAACGCCTATGCTTTTTTGCGGTAAAAAGGATTATTTGGTATCCCACAATCTTCCACTCTACTGCGGTCATGTGACTTCCCACAGATTCTGGCCGTTTTTACCGTGTTTTTACAGCGGTACTCATTCATTTCAATGGGGATAGGCGTTTTTACAGCGCTATTTTATGCGCCCCAAAGATTCTCCAAAAAAGCTGTTCGCATGATTTTTTCCAACGCACAGCCAGCACAACGCCTCAGTGTGAAAGCCCTCAGGGCTTTCACATTGAGAATGCTGGGGCAGGATTATTTCAGGCGTTTTTACAGCGCTATTTTTAGCGCTAAAACGCCTGAAAAATGCCTCAGTGTGAAAGGGGCCTTATGATTCAATGGTTTCTGGACTAAATATGTTTTTGTTTTATGACAGTCTTCTTGCTTGGCGTTGTGTTAGCGCTCATGCACACAGGACGTTTTTACAGCTGCTGTTAGGGGCATTTGACGTTTTTTTCAAATGCCTCTAAAAGCCCCTCCATGTTAGCCTATGTGTCCATGCACGCATAAACTGTCAGAGGCGTTTGGAGGCATAAGCGTTTAGGGGCAGTAGAAACAAAAAAAAGAACGGCCTGTGCTTCCTGGAGCAGTAAAAACGTGCTGTAAAAACAAAAAACGCCCAAAAACGCGGTTAAACCTGTCAAGCCGCGTTTAGCCACGTTTGAAGGTTTTAGGCATTTTTACATTATAGGGAGTGTTTTTAATGAAAAAACGCCCAAAAACGGTAACGCCATAAAAAGCGGAAAAACGCGCAATAACGCTAATGTAAAAACACGGCTAAACGCGATTTTTAGCGCTGACGTTTTTAAAAGGTCCTGTGTGCATGAGCCCTTACTTGTTAATGTGTTTTATTTAAAGTTTAGGTATGGCATCTTTTACATTGTTAAATTGCTCCTACCTGTGGGATCCTCCTTGAAGCTGGAAATCAATGTAGTAGGCACCACTATTACTGGGACTGCCACTGGCTTCTGGGTCCCATGCCGAATGGCTGCCCTGCTGCTTGCTAAACACAGGAGGTCACTTGCTCGGCACAGGCGCCAATCAGAGAACACTTGGCATTTTCTCAATGACTTCACCATCACCACCTTGTCCAACCAGAGAACACTTTGCATTCAGCGAGTGTTCTCTGAATGGTGCCCATGCCAATCGATCTACCTCCTATTTTCAGTAAGCAGCAAGGCAGCCACTCGGCACAAGATTCGGAAGCCAGTGGCAATCACTGTAGCAGCGATGCCTACTACAGTGATTTCCAGCTTGCACAGGGATTTTACAGATATGGCAAATACATACTTACATTGGTTCAAGCTAAACAAATGTAACTTCCACTTTTGCAGCCAAATTGGAATAATACCTCCTTTATATTTGTTACATGTTCCCATTCACATAACATACCTTTAAAAAAATATTTAACAATTGCTGCTTACCTTTGTAAATGTTTTTTTTTTCTCTTTTATTCTCTGTAAGGTTTATGAGATGGCTGGGGATGTTATATGCACTGTGCTGCCAGGTCTCATTATTAGTAGTAAACTAGATTTGCACACTGCTGGTTCTAACAAAGGGTTAAAAAACTAGAAGCTGACCTTCTACATTGTAAAAATCAGTGTGTCCCTCTTGGTCAGTGGAGACAGGATCACTGTGAAATTTATCAGAGTAGCTCTTAAGCCGTGTACACATGATCAGTTTTACCGATGAAAACAGTCCGATGGACTTTTCTCATCGGACAAACCGATCGTGTATGGGCCCCATCGGTCTTTTTTCCATCGGTGAGAAAAAATAGAACATGTTTTAAATTTATCCGATGGGGAAAAAAACGACAGCAAATTCCGATCGTCTGTGTGGAACTTCATCGGACAAAAAACCCACGCATGCTCAGAATCAAGTCGACGCATTCTCAGAAACTTCATTTTTCTCGGCTTGTCGGAGTGTTTTACGTCACGGCTAGTGTTGAGCGGACCCGAACTGTAAAGTTCGGGTCCGTACCGAATTTTGGCGTTTTCCCGACCCCGGACCCGGACCCGGATTTTGCGCTAAAGTCCGGGTTCGGGTTCGGATTCGGGAATTTAATGGCGCAGTTAGAAATGCTTCAGGGGCCAGCCAATCACCATTTGATTAGCTGGTGTGCCCTTAGAAGCCATCATAGCCATGCCTACTAATGGCATGGCTGTGATTGGTCAGTGCAACATGTGACCCAGCATGTGACCAGCTTCTATATAAGAAAGAGGCACACAGCACAGATCGTCACTCTGCTTTTAGACAGTGTAGGCAAAGGATCCTGGCTGCTGTTGCTGTGAGGGAGAGAATTATATGATAGGAGTTAGTCCTGATTCTGCAATCTACTGATAGAAAAGATAGGGAGACAGTGTAGTGTAGTGTAGTGTAGGGGCAGGATCCTGTTTGTGCTTTCAGGGAGAGAGATTTAGATAGGAGTCCAGATTGAGAGATATAATAGCTCAGCGATCTGCATAGGTTTATCTGTTTGTGTTGCAAGCTCAGTGCACCAGCACTGCATTACGTTGAGTGATACACCTATTCCATACTGTGGCTGTATTGTGCTCTTGCTAAAAGACCTATTTTGGTCAGAAAAAAAAAAAAAAGGCACTTTATTGTGCTTTTGCTAAAAAGACCCATTTTTGGGCCCCCAAAAAAAAAAAAGGCACTTTATTGTGCTGTTGCAAAAAAAAAAAAAGGCACTTTGTTGTGCGCAAAAAAGACCTATTTTTGGGCAAAAAAAATATTTTGCAGTGTATATCTCTAGTTGTGTGAAATAACCAATTTCTATATATTTTTCTTGTACTATGCTATACTAAAAAAAAAAAAAAAACTTTTTTTTGAATAGCATTCTCTGCAGCTGTGCGATTCAGCGGTTATATACTGTGGTTGTGTTGTTCTCTTTCAAAAAACGCCATTTAGGGCCACAGAAAATATTTTGCAGTGTGAAATACACATGTGGAGGTGTGTAAAATAAACAATTTCTATATATTGTACAGTGCTATACTAAAAAAAACAACATTTTTTTTGAATAGCATTCTCTGCACTTCTATAGCTGTGCGATTCAGTGGTTAAATACTGTGGTTGTGTTGTGCTCTTTCAAAAAACGCCATTTAGGGCCACAGAAAATATTTTGCAGTGTGAAATACACATGTGGAGGTGTGTAAAATAAACAATTTCTATATATTGTACAGTGCTATACTAAAAAAAACAACATTTTTTTTGAATAGCATTCTCTGCACTTCTATAGCTGTGCGATTCAGTGGTTAAATACTGTGGTTGTGTTGTGCTCTTTCAATAAACGCCATTTAGGGCCACAGAAAATATTTTGCAGTGTGAAATACACATGTGGAGGTGTGTAAAATAAACAATTTCTATATATTGTACAGTGCTATACTAAAAAAAACAACATTTTTTTTGAATAGCATTCTCTGCACTTCTATAGCTGTGCGATTCAGTGGTTAAATACTGTGGTTGTGTTGTGCTCTTTCAAAAAACGCCATTTAGGGCCACAGAAAATATTTTGCAGTGTGAAATACACATCTGGAGGTGTGTGTAAAAAAACAATTTCTATATATTTTCCTTGTACTGTGCTATACTAAAAAAAACAATTTTTTTTTTTTTTGAATAGCATTTTCTGCAGTTCTGTAGCTGTGCGTTTCAGCCATTACGTACTGTGGGTGTGTTGTGGTCTTCCAAAAAACGCCATTTAGGGCAAGATCCTAAATTTGGAAAATATGAGGGGAAGGTCAAAGGGACGTGGTGGCCCCGGTCGTGGTGCTGCTGGTGGAGCTCCTGTTGCAGGGAGAGGACGTGGTGGATCTGTGCCAGCTACACGCACAAGTGAAACACCTTCCTCAGGTGCGAGTAGGCGACCGAGCCTGCGGCGGTATTTTGTCGCGCCTAATGAGGCTGTACCAATGTTTAGGCCAGGACAAGTACAGGCGATAGATTGGGTTGCTGACAGTGCCTCGGGTTCCTTCACATTGTCTCCCACCCACTCTTCTGCTGAAAGATCAGAGTTAGCACCTGAAGCCCATGTCCATCAGTCTTTCACCTCACCCCCTTGCAAATCAGCCAAGCAGTCTGAGCCCCAAATCATGCAGCAGTCTCTTCTGCTTTTCGATGACTCTGTTAGCAGGGTTTCCCAGGGCCATCCACCTAGCCCTGCCCCAGAAGTGGAAGAGATTGAGTGCACCGATGCCCAACCACTTATGTTTCATGATGGGTACATGGGAGGACCATCGCAGCACGTCTCGGATGATGACGAAACACAGGTGCCAACTGCTGCTGCTTTCGCAATTGTGCAGACAGACATGGAGGGCAGGGGTGAAGACTGGGTGGAAGATGATGTGGAGGACGATGAGGTCCTCGACCCCACATGGAATGAACGTTATGCAGGTGACCAGTGTAGTTCGGAGGAAGAGGCGGTGGTCGCACAGAGCCACCAGCACAGCAGAAGAGGGAGCAGGGTGCAAAAACGGAGCATTCGTCCCCTAGACAGTACATCTGCTACTGCCCAACGCAGCAAGGGACCGAGCACACCAAAGCCAGGTCCAAGGACTTCCCTAGCGTGGCAGTTCTTCACACAGTGTGTTGATGACAAGACACGAGTGGTTTGCACGCTGTGCAATCAGAGCCTGAAGCGAGGCATAAACGTTCTCAACCTGAGCACAAGCTGCATGACCAGGCATCTAAGTGCAAAGCACGAGCTGCAGTGGAGTAGACACCTCAGAAACCAAGAAAGGTCTCTGGTTCCTCCTGCTTCCTCTTCTGCTGCAGTCTCGGCCT
This sequence comes from Rana muscosa, assembly GCA_029206835.1. Classification (NCBI taxonomy): domain Eukaryota; kingdom Metazoa; phylum Chordata; class Amphibia; order Anura; family Ranidae; genus Rana; species Rana muscosa. The sequence goes on along the minus strand of CM055127.1, from coordinate 280,666,319 downwards.
CTTCATCCACCTCTGTAGTGACAGTGGCACCTGTCACCCCGCAAACAGAGGATCTGCCAGCAACACTACCACCTGGGTCACCGACCATCTCCACAATGTCCCATGGAAGCGTTCAGCTCTCTATCTCCCAAACATTGGAGCGGAAGAGGAAGTACCCCCCTAGCCACCCGCGATCCCTGGCCCTGAATGCCAGCATTTCAAAATTCCTGGCCTTTGAAATGCTGTCATTCCGTCTGGTGGAGACGCAGAGTTTTAAAAGCCTGATGGCATTGGCTGTCCCGCAGTACGTCGTGCCCAGCCGCCACTACTTTTCCAGGCGAGCCATCCCTTCCCTGCACAACCAGGTGGGGGACAAAATCAGGTGTGCACTGCGCAACGCCATCTGTGGCAAGGTCCACCTAACTACGGATGCGTGGACCAGTAAGCACGGTCAGGGACGTTATATCTCCCTAACAGCACACTGGGTAAATGCAGTGGCTGCTGGGCCTGAGGCAGATAGCGGTTTGGCGCATGTCCTTCCACCACCGAGGATTGCAGGGCGCTTCAGTTTGCCTCCTGTTGCTAACTCCTCCTTCTCCGCTTCCTCATCCTCTACCGCCTCCTCATCCATTCAGCGTAACACCTTCACCACCAACTTCAGCACAGCCAGGGGTAAACGACAGCAGGCAGTTTTAAAACTTTCCTGTTTGGGGGAAAATCCCCACACCGCGCAGGAGTTGTGGAGGGACATGGAACAACAGACCGATGAGTGGTTGCTGTCAGTGAGCCTCAAGCCCGGCCTGGTGGTGTGCGATAATGGGCGAAATCTCGTAGCAGCTCTGGGTCTAGCCGGTGTGACGCACATCCCTTGCTTGGCGCATGTGCTGAACTTGGTGGTCCAGAGGTTCCTTAAAAATTACCCCAATATGCCAGAGCTGCTGCAGAAAGTGCGGGCTGTCTGTGCGCACTTTCGGCGTTCTCACCCTGCTGCTGCTCGCCTGTCAGCGCTGCAGCGTAACTTCGGCCTTCCAGCTCACCGCCTCATATGTGACGTGCCCACAAGGTGGAACTCCACCTTGCACATGCTGGCCAGACTGTGCGAGCAGCAGCAGGCAATAGTGGAGTTTCAGCTGCAGCAATCACGCGTGAGTCGCTCTGCGGAACAGCACCACTTCACCACCAATAACTGGGCCTCCATGCGAGACCTGTGTGCCTTGTTGCGCTGTTTCGAGTACTCCACCAACATGGCCAGTGCCAATGACGCCGTTCTCAGCGTTACTATCCCAGTTCTATGCCTCCTTGAAAAAACGCTTCGTGCGATGATGGAAGAGGATGTGGCACAGGAGGATGAGGAGGAGGAGGAGGAAGCGGGATCATTTCAAAGGCTTTCAGGCCAGTCTTTCACAAGTGGCTACGAGGGTGGGTTCCTGCACCAACAAACGCCAGGTACACAATTGTCCGGCAGAAAGGGCACAGTTCTGGAGGATGACGAGGTGGAGGAGGAGGAGGAGGAGGAGGAGCCATGTTCACAGCAGGGTGGCACTCAGACCAGCTCGTGGCCATTACTGGTGCGTGGCTGGGGGGATACAGAGGACACAGACGATACACCTCCCACAGAGGACAGCTTTTCTTTGCCTCTGGGCAGCCTGGCACACATGAGCGATTACATGCTGCAGTGTTTCCGCAACGACAGCCGAGTTGCCCACATTTTAACTGGTGCTGATTACTGGGTGGCCACCCTGCTGGATCCCCGTTACAAGGACAACGTACCGTCCTTAATTCCCTCACTGGAGCGGGATCGTAAGATGCGCGAGTACCAGCGCACGCTGGTAGACGCGCTGCTGGTGGCATTCCCACCTGACAGCGGGCGTACGGTGGAAGCACAAGGCGAAGGCAGAGGAGGAGGAAGAGGTCGCCAACGCAGCCGGGGCACCGGCAGCACCTCAGAAGGCAGGGTTAGCATGGCCGAAATGTGGAAAAGCTTTGTCAGCACGCCACAACAACCAGCACCACCAGCTGAGATGGAACGTCTTAGCAGGAGGCAGCATTTCACCAACATGGTTGAGCAGTATGTGTCCACAGGCCTACACGTACTGGATGACGGGTCTGCCCCCTTTAACTTCTGGGTCTCCAAATTGGGCACATGGCCTGAGCTTGCCCTTTATGCCTTGGAGGTGCTGGCCTGCCCTGCAGCCAGTGTATTATCTGAACGTGTATTTAGCACGGCAGGGGGCGTTATCACAGACAAGCGCAGCCGCCTGTCCAGAGCCAATGTGGACAAGCTCACGTTCATTAAAATGAACCAGGCATGGATCCCACAGGACTTGTCCGTACCTTGTGCAGAATAGACATGTATACCGGTGTTGTGACAAAAAATGTCCGGCCATCGGATTGTGCCCGGCCCGTACTGCGCAGGCGCAGCGCTTGCGCAGTACAGAGGACAAGGAGATTCACAAAATCTCCGAAGATGAACGGCGCCTGCGCTGTGAGTGCAGGTTCAAGCCCCACCATCCAAGAGGACATACGGTAGCACATAGTAACAGGGCCCCTCACGGGCTCGCTTCGATCGTGGCCTTGCTTGGCTCGGCTTGAACCACGGATGGTGTGGCCTTCACCTGAACTCAACACGCAGGCGCCGTTAGTCTTGGGAGATTTTTGAAATCCCCTTGTCCTACATACTCAGCAAGCGCAGTACAGGGCGGACACTATTCGACAGGGGACAGAATTCGACACATCACCGGCCTTACCCAGCCATTGTTGTATTTTTGAACCAGTGTTGGCTACCTCGTCCTCCTCCACCGCCGCTTCCACCTACACAGCCACATCCACCGCCACCTCAACCTCCTACTCCATATGGACCTCGTCCTGCTAGGCCAAGATTAAAATTTTTATTTTATTTTTTTGTAGCGCACAGATCCTTTCCCCCTTACCTGCCTTTATGTTGTTGGCTCTTCGCAGGAGGGAGAAAGGCACACCGCACTACCAGCCCGTATCCTCCTATATAAAGAGGTTGAGCGGTGTACTTGACGGGCCGTGTCCACAGCCGGAGTCAAAACTCCTCCAGAGGATGATTCTCACCTCTACTGTAGGTAGAGGCAAGTCCTTTAATTGCCAGTAAAGTCAATGTCCACACCAGCTGAAACTCCAACTCTTATTCTCTCATGGCAAAATAAACTGTACTCAGATAGAAAAGGTTAGAGCAAAGAAACAGGACAGCTTAAGGTGTGGAGGAGGTCCAGGCACAAACGTAGCACATTCACTTCACTGCTTAGGTTTCTCAAACAGTTTTTGGCGCACGGTCTCTGCCACAGACATTGAGGTTGGTCTCTGCCACAGACCGGGTGTACAAGGCCCCTGCCACGGGCCTGGAGAACTTTGGTCTCAGCCACAGACCAGGGTGTATAAGGCCCCTGCCACGGGCCGGTTGAATAAGGCCTCTGATACAGTCAAGGTGACCTTGAGCTTCTCCTTCTACGAACCTAGCCCATATCAAGGGGAAGACATCTCTCCAGGGAGTCAACAGACCATTCCTTCACCGTGACTCCCGCATCGGTCCATCAGAATGATCCTCCCTTCCCTGGAACAGGGTCCCCTACACGAGGCGGCTCTGGACTCCAGGCTTTACTCCCGCCCCTAGGCCTCCATACCCAGGGCAGCAAGAACTCCAGGATAGTACCTCACCCTGGGTTAAAGGTGCCCGAGATGGAACAGGAACACATGCACCCAGGCCGAAGGCACCTGGGCGCGGACCCCACTGGACATCAGCCCCCAGGCCAAAGGTCTGCCCCTTTTATATGCTCTCCCGGCATGCACAGCAGGTTCCCCGCCCCGCTGTACTACTGCCAAGAGGGGACACAAAAGGCGCCACCTGTAGGGAACTGCACACCAATACTGTCCCCCGAGGACAAAATGGTCCATGAATCCTACAGAATTAGGGTATTTGAGCCTATTTACCACTCAAACACTTTCCTTAAATTTAGCACCCCGCTACATTTTTATTTCAAAGTATTTTATTTTCCCACTAGCTTATCCATTAAATTAAATAATTTATTCCAGAAAGGGCGTATTCTGGGGCATTCCCACCATATGTGTGGCATCGTGCCGTTGAGTTTCTGAGGTTCTTAATGACTTCCTGTACCTCTTCTGCTGAAAAGGGGGCCTCCAGCATATTTTTTTATTTTTTTATTTTTTTTATGTTCTTTTAAGTTATTTCCTATCCACATTTGTTTGCAGAGCACTTGCCATGTTCTTAACAACATTTTGCTGCCATTTGCAGCCCTCTAGCCCTTTCCATTACTTTTTTAGAGCCTTTTTAGTCGTCAGAAGTCCGGGTCCCCATTGACTTCAATGGGGTCCGGGTCCGGGTTCGGGCTAAAGTTCGGTCCCGAATCCGAACTTTTTTCCGAAGTTCGGCCGAACCCGCCGGACCCGAATATCCAGCTACCCGCTCAACTCTAGTCACGGCGTTTGGGACGGTCGAATTTTTGACTGATGGTGTGTAGGCAAGACTGATGGAAGTCAGCGTCATCAGATTACCGATGGAAAAATCCATCGGTTTAATATCCGTAGGAAAACCGATCGTGTGTACAGGGCGTTTGCCTGCCCAGAGGTCTGCTCCATTTTTTTTTTGTCTTTAGGTATGCTATGTGAAGGGGAACACATAACAAACATATAGCTTGTTTCAAATTTGACTCCAAAAGTGGAAATACACTTTGTGATGTACCTGGAAGTCTTGTTACTCCTAACAGTTGTATTGTTCTCGTTCTCTATATTCCAAAAAATAATATGTATATTAAAAAAAAGTGTTGTGGGTACGTGTGTGCCTAGTGACATGATTATTACAAAGTCCAGCAATAGTGTCCTGCTCTCATGCTCTCCATTGCATTATATACAATGCAGAATGAACAAATATTTGAACAGCCAAGCTACAAATGAGTGACACCTTTGTCATGGATTTGTACATGGGCTAGACACAAACTGCTGCGGGGAAATCTCACCAAGGAAGTTTGGCAAGGATATATATACATAAGGAGCGGGCAGGTCCTAAATATTTTAAGTGGAGTCAACTTTTAAGAAGAAATTAGAAAAACACATTAAGGGGGGATTTTACTATAATTGGAGCAGACAGAATCTGGAGCAACTGTGCATGGCAACCAATAAGCTTCTAGCTTCAGTTTGTTCAGTTAAGCTTTGAAAATAAAAGCTAGAAGCTGATTGGTTGCCATGCTTAGCTGCTCTAGATTCTGTCAGCTCATGTCTTAGTAAATTCCCTTTTACATATATAATATAGGAGCAGATATTAAGGGGAATTTAATAAGACTGGACCAGGACAAGACTGAATTTGGGAGCAGCTGTGCATGGCAGCCAATCAGCATTTATCTTTAATTTTTAAAGCTTAACCGAATAAGCTGAAGATAGAAGCTGGTTGATTACTATGCACAGCTGCTCCAGATTCTGTCTGCTCCAGTTTTAGTAAATATCCTTCTATGTATATAATATAGGATTAGAGATGTTCCCATTGTCAAATGACGGGCAAGAGAACAGAGTAAATTACATAGTCATGGGGGAGACTGTGCATGGCAACAAATCAGCTTTTATATTTTATTTCTAAAGCTTAAAACGGTATTAAACTAAAAAGCAAACACTTATTATATTGTAGCTTACCAATTCTTAAATGTGGGGGTTGCATTGTTTTTTTTTTTTTAGGCTCTCTTTTCCTTTATTTTCACCTGGTGATCTTGCTAGTAAGTCTGTTGTTTTTCAACAAAACAAGCTGTCCCGCAGATATAGCAGTTCAAAGGCTGTAACAAACCATTTACCACTGACAGGTGTGCTTACAATGATCTGCTTTTATTTATGTTTCAATAGTGTTTATTAAATTTTTTACAGTACAAAAAGCAATAAAAAACAAATACAAAACAAAGATCTCGGGTTTTCATGAAGCAGTATACAACAAATCCTGAGAGTCATACAACAAGTATTTTGATTTACTTGAGGAATCCTCCTTTTATTGCATACATAGGCCATTGCACCACCTAATGTTGGCAGAAACTCCTTTACTCAATGAAATGTGGTACACATGCCTTTCTCAATACGAATTATAGATTGTATACAGTGCCACCGTGTCTATGACTTAAAACATGTTGTCAATCCTAGGCCTGATGCCGCGTACACATGACCGTTTTTAATGTCATTAAAAAAAACGGCGTTTTTCTCGACGTGATTCTTCTCAAGTCTGCTTTGCCTACACACTATCGTGGAAAAAATGCTTGAGCAAAGCGCGGTGACGTACAACGGCACTATAAAGGGGAAGTTCCATTTGGATGGCGCCACCCTTTGGGCTGCTTTTGCTGATCCTCGTGTTAGTAAAGTTTGTTGAGAGACGATTCGCGCTTTTCAGCCTCGTGCTTTTCAGTCCGTTACAGCGTGACGAATGTGCTATCTCCATTACGAACGCTAGTTTTACCAGAACGAGCGCTCCCGTCTCAAACTTGATTCTGAGCATGCGCATTTTTTTTCACGTCGTTAAAGCCCACACACAGCCGTTTTTCATGACGAGAAAAGCGACGACGTGAAAAACGACGAGAAAAATTAGAGCATGTTCCAATTTTTTCATGGCCATTTTTCACGTCGTGAAAAATGCTCTGAAGCCCACACACGATCATTTTTAATGAAGATTTTAACAATTTGCATTTTTCTCGTCGTTAAAAACGGTCGTGTGTACGCGGCATTAGGGTAGGTTCCACCCACCGGGAAGAACCAACTCCCCATCCGACTATAGTGCTTTTATTTATTTATGTAAAACCTTTATCCCAAAAGAAAAAAAAAAAGCTGTTGCTGTAGCTGCTTAAAAAGTGTGAGCTGGAGTTTGTCTTCAATTTGTTAATGTATCTAAATCTTCTAGTACATCTAACACTACTCTCACCTCTCCCTGACAATTCTGCTTTAGAAAGGTGCCTCCTGTGCTCCCTCATCCAGATACAGGAGTTGTGTTACTGGTCAGATCACCAGGTGAAAACAGAGGGGAAAAAAGCCTAAAAAAAAATACACAAACAAATGCAGCCGCCACATCTACTGATTGGTAAGCTGCAATATATTAAGATTTTGGTTTGGATTTAATACTACCTAAACTGAACAAGCTGAAGCTAGAGGCTGATTGGTATATAATGTAAAATAATGAATAATATATATATATATATATATATATATATATATATATATATATAATATAATATAACATATAATAAAATAATAATGATAATAATAAACGTTATTTTATATAGCACTTTTAAAGGTGGCTTCTCAAAGCGCTTTACAAGGAAAACACAAGAAATACACAGGATAACATAACATAAGGGAAAAGGGACAGTTAAGTGAAAGCTTATCTAATAAAAAAACTTTTTTAGATTTGATTTGAATGTGTTTAGAGAAGACAACTCTCTGATGTTCTTGGGAAGTGAATTCCAGAGTTTTGGAGCATAGCAGGAGAAGGCTCGGTCCCCCATTGAGTGTAGGTGAATAGGGGGACACACACCATAAACCAGAATTTGAGGAGCGAAGGTTAAGAGGGGGGGGGGGGCGTAAGTTGAAAAAAAGTTCAGAGATATAATAGGGTGCCAAACCATGAAGAGCCTTGTAGGTGAACAAGAGGATCTTAAAGTCTATGTGATACCTGACGGTTAGCCAGTGCAAGGACTCCAGGATAGGGGTAATATGATCACTTGTACCAGACCTAGTCAAGATTTTGGTTGCAGAATTTTGAACATATTGAAGTTGATTTATAGTGGATTTAGGTACACCAGCGAGTAGAGCATTGCAGTAGTCAAGTCCGGAGAACACAAATGTATGGATCAGCTTTTCAGCTACAGTGTATGATAGCATAGGACGGAAGCCGAGCAATGTTTCGCAAATGGAAAGAAGATGTTCGGACAACATTTTGTACATGTGGCTCTAAGGTTAAACCAGCATCAAATATCACCCCTAGACTATACACAGCTGCTCCAGATTCTGTCTTCTCCAGTCTTAGTAAATTCTCTTCTATATATATATATATATAATAAAGGATTAAGGCACATGATACGAAAACCGAATATGATATGAATGACCTGTCGATTTTCGGATCGTGAGTGCTTTCGGCAGCTGATTACGATTTTTCGTATGACAAAAGCTGGGTGTGCAGACTATATAAAAAAAATCGGAAATGAACACAACGTCCGTTTTTCATTTAATTAGTGTGGTTTTCATCTTGAAAAAATCGTAACAGCAAGACTACGCATGCTCAGAACCAAAAGAATACACACAAACCTATTCAACACATTACATCACTTCTGAAGTTGAATTCTGTCATACGAGAATTTTCGTATGCTGAGTAACCTCATCACTTTCAACATGAGACTAGCATGCAACAAAAAACAGACTGTTTATCCAAAAATCTGATCGCGTGTACGAGGCTTAAGATATGTTCCCGTTGACAAATGATGGGCAGAAAACAATCAAGAGTAAATCATCACTGAGTTTTCTTCTACATTCCTTCTGCCCTTTTTTCCCACCAGCACTAACAGGGAGAAAAAAGTAAGGACCGATGTTGGCTCATATGTAACTCTGTACAGGAAGTTTATCAAAATGGGAGCAGACAAAATCTAGATCAGCTTTGCATGGCAACCAATCATATTCTGTCTTTCATTTTCAAAGCTTAACTGAACCAGCTGAAGAAAGTAGCTGATTGGCTGCGAGGCACAGCGGCTCCAGATTCTGTCTTCTCCAGCTGCCCCCTTGTGTATGCAATCCATGTAAACAAAAGAGTGACATGTATGTATTTTCCCAGGTGTGTGTGAAAGAGAAGACAAAGGAAGCCTATGTACAAGTAGATGATAATATTATACTCACCCATGTGGACAGAGAGTGTCCCAGGTACATAAGAAACTTTGCAGATGTCAGGTAGTTGGCACAGGATCCTACAACACCAGAAGGGAAATGACATAAGTGGAAGCAGAATGCTCATATCCTATACAATCATTTTACATACAATGATCCTACGTTCGATGACCCTATATGATGATCCTATAGAACGATTCTATATTATGGTCCTCTACACTGATCATACACAATGATCCCATATAATTATTTTACATACAATGATCCTACGTACGATGACCCTATATATGATGATCCTATAGAACGATTCTATACAATGATCCTCTACACTGATCATACACAATGATCCCATATAATTATTTTACATACAATGATCCTACGTACGATGACCCTATATATGATGATCCTATAGAACGATTCTTTACAGTGGTCCTATAGAACGATTCTATACAATGATCCTCTACACTGATCATACACAATGATCCCATATAATTATTTTACATACAATGATCCTACGTTCGATGACCCTATATATGATGATCCTATAGAACGATTCTATATGATGGTCCTATAGAACGATTCTATACAATGATCCTGTACACTGATCATACACAATGATCCCATATAATTATTTTACATACAATGATCCTACGTACGATGACCCTATATATGATGATCCTATAGAACTATTCTATATTATGGTCCTATAGAACAATTCTATACAATGATCCTGTACACTGATCATACACAATGATCCCATATAATTATTTTACATACAATGATCCTACGTTCGATGACCCTATATATGATGATCCTATAGAACTATTCTATATTATGGTCCTATAGAACGATTCTATACAATGATCCTGTACACTGATCATACACAATGATCCCATATAATTATTTTACATACAATGATCCTACGTTCAATGACCCTATATATGATGATCCTATAGAACTATTCTTTACGGTGGTCCTATAGAACGATTCTATACAATGATGCTCTACACTGATCATACACAATGATCCCATATATAATGATCCTATATAATGGTCCTATATAATTATTTTACTTACAATGACCCTATATATGATGATCATATAGAACGATTCTATACAATGATCCTCTACACTGATCATACACAATGATCCCATATAATCATTTTAAATACAATGATCCTACGTTCGATGACCCTATATACGATGATCATACACGATGATCCTACACAATGATAACATACAATGTATAGAATGACATATGCAGAATCCCAGATGAAGAATGTAAGTCCCCTGGACACTTACCGCAACATCCTGAGCTCTTCTGCTCCACTGATGATGACATGATGATGATTGGAATACACTATCAATATCCAATATCCGATCCGATCGTTCTCTCCTCTGCGTGTCAATAGGCAATAAATCAGGAAAGGGATCGAACGAAATTACTCTTTTTTTTCTTTCCAAACTTAGCTATCACTGTAGCTGAAGTTGGAAAGTGGAAGCCTTATAGAAAGTCCTGTATGAAGGGGATGAGGACAGTGTGTAGAAGCCCCTGTCCCCCGTCACCCCTCACACCGCGATCTTCGTTCTTCTGTTTACAGCTCTCCCAGTTCTCCTTTATAGGATGTCTCCCGGCTCCTCCAACAGGCAGCTTGCACACGGCAACGGCACGGGCCAATCACAGAGCGGAGATCTGCATAGTTCCCGCCCCCTGGAGCCGACCCTGCATTGCAGACTGCAAGTATTGTCGGCGATACCCTGCGGGGTCATGTGACCGGTGCCTTCGGCTGTGCAGTCTGGGTGGGTTGTTGTCGGCTGAGGTGATAAGTCCATAGTATAAGGGAATTGGCGGGTCACTATCAGACACTTGTTCTTTTGTAGGCAGCTGAGGGGACTATGTCACCTGGAGCACAAGGTTCACCAATTCTTCTGTCTGTCAGCTTCAAGTTGAAGGGTGCAGTTGGTGTGGATAGTGTGAAGGTCCAGTGATGGAAGCGGGGCTCTGTGGAAGAGTAACTGAGTATGAATCAGGCCTGAGGTGATTGTTCGGGGAACTTTATTCTGGGGAATGTCATTTAGAAGTGTGAGTGGGCTGTACAGGGGGAGAATGTACCCCAAGTTTTTTTATATATATATATATAAATAAAGTATATTTTTTCAACAAAAAAAAATAGTTTTCTTGAAAGAATAATGGTGCTCACACACTAGTCGAAAAATCGTTAGAAAATCTGTCATTTGCACAATTCATTCATTTTTTTTGTCCCGTTAATGGACACAAATCGAAAATCTGTTGTGATGTTTTTGAGCCTAAAAATCAAAGGAAAAGTTTTGAAAACTTCTGCCGAACAGCCAATAAATTGTAAGGTTAATGTGTTTCTCACCCCTTAAAAATTGAACTCTTGGCACTGTGCACATGTGACCCAGAAGAAAAAAAAGAAACGAGAAACTCATCCATTTTTGTCCATTCAATGATTTATCATTCTAAATTCAGTCATTACATGGTGGCAATAGCGTTTGCTCTCACGATCGTGCAGCTACAGTGCAGTCTTACTCTGCTGGGAGGGCCTACATGGACGGTCAATATATGACGGCGCACTCTGTGATCGCTGAGTCCTTCATACTCAGCTGATCACAGATCAAGGGCCAATCACAGTGGGCCTTTATCACGTAATCAACTGTGTTTAATGACAGTTATCATGGATGTAAACACAAGCCGGTTATAGGCTTTTTTCTATTCACGCTGACAGCGTGAGGAGGGGAGAAGAAAACAAATAACCGGCCTGTGTTAATGGGACATCAGCACTGATTATCAGTAAAGTGCCCACCAGTGCTGCCAATTAGTGCCTCCTCATCAGTGTCACCTATCAGTGCTGACTATCTGTGCCACCTATCAGTGTGGCCTATCAGTGCAGCCTCATCAGTGCCTCCTCTTCAGTGCCGCCTCATTAGTGCCAGCTCATCAGTGCTGCCTCATCAGTGAAGGGAGAAAATAACCTGTTTGCAAAATTTTATAACAAACTATGAAAAAAAAATTGGTCTTTTTTAGTTTGTTTAGTAAAAAATAAAAAACCCAGTGGTGATTAAATACTAGTGCTGCAACGGATCGATGGTGATCCGTGATCCGAACGGGTCACCGTGTTCGGATCGGATCACCACGCGATCCGCGGAGCGATCCACGGCCTCGGCCTTAGGAAAGGCCGCGGCTTTGGCCTAGCTCTGGAGCCGCGGCCATCTTGGTACACCCGGCGGCGGCTGCCTTGTGCGCGCTGAGCGCCGCTGACGTCATCACCCCTCACCCACGCTGCTGGGATCTGAACTGGCCGGTGGGAGATGCCTATTACAGAGATTGTGGGTAAGTGGGGGAGATGCCTGACTCAGGGGGGTGGTGACTGTGGATATTACAGTGGGGGGTGACTGTGGATATTACAGTGGGGGGGGGTGACTGTGGATATTACAGTGGGGGGGTGACGTGGATATTAACAGTGGGGGGGGTGACGTGGATATTACAGTAAGTGGGGGTGACGTGGATATTACAGTAAGTGGGGGAGATTACGTGGATATTACAGTGAGTGGGGGAGATGACGTGGATATTACAGTGAGTGGGGGAGATGACGTGGATATTACAGTGAGTGGGGGAGATGACGTGGATATTACAGTGGGGAGATGACGGATATTAGTAATTTTTATTTTATTTTTTGCCGATCCGAAAATGATCCGATCTGTGGCTCTGATCCGAGGATCGATCCGATCCGTGAGTTTTTTGATCCGTTGCACCCCTATTAAATACCACCAAAAGAAAGCTCTATTTGTGTGAAAAAAATTATACAAATTTCACATGGATACAGTGTTGCATGACCACGCAATTGTCATTCAAAATGTGACAGCGCTGAAAGCTGAAATTTGGCCTGGACAGGAAGGGGGTGAAAGTGCCCTGTATTGAAGTGGTTAAGCACCTGTGTGCATTGCCCCATAGACAACAATGCACTTGTGTTCAGATCTTTAGAAAATTGCTACATGACTACACATGAGCCCTATGGTAGGAATAGTTAATATGGAACTAAATCCACTGATTTAAGTGCTCAAGTATCAGTGGGTATTGTAGTTGATTTCCCATTGATGGCATTGATTCCGATCTTTCTTCAGACTACATTTCCCAGACTGCTGCAGCCCAAAGTCAATCACAAGTTAAAGAAAGTGCACTTGCTGGTGCCATCTTGTGGTTAAAGAAATAAATACTGCAGAACCAGTAACTGTTACACACTCCCCCCACTAAATCTCTTTGGTCCCCAAAGAGGAACAACATGTTCAACTAGTTATAACTAGCAGTTGAATAACATTAACTATGAGGAATGCAGATTTGGACAACTCACATTGTAGTACAAACTTAAAAGTGGAACGTCCCACCAACTGTGGACATAGGTGGAATAGTTATGGTTAAAGGCCAGTGATTTGGGGTCTACCTGTCTGATGGTTTCAGGAAGTTTGCTCTCATCACCGAGCACGTAATGCGTCATGTAGGTGGTTGGCTCATCAAGAGTCCATTGGCTTGCATGGATGATTTGTTCAGAGCTCACACCCGATACATCATACTTAAGTGTTTTTGGGGGCCTCACAGCACAGTTGCCTCTTGGTTCTAGGGACTGTAAAGGTTCATCCTCAACCTCTGGGACCACTTCCTCATCCGGCTCTTGCTCAAAACTGATGGTCTCTGCAACGTGCAAATTCAGCAGAGTCTTCAGGCCTCCTCTGAAAATGCTTTAACAGACTGGAGGTCAGGTACATCAGAATTTGAGGGCTTCACTTCCATGCTAGAGCTGGGTGCACACTCTTTAACGGAGGACGGGGCCTACTGCCATTCATACCCTATCTCTTCCTCATCTTACTCTTCACTCCTCTCTTCCTGTTAGGATTAAGTTCAACTGCTGGTGGCACTATCCTGCTCTGGGCTGTTTGCTGCAGTTCCAGTGTCCACCAGCAGGTGTCTCCCAGGACCCAGCAGGCTATTGTAATCATGCAAATTAATGTTCAGCTGCCTGGGGGCTACTTACGCTTCTCCTCCCTTCCCCCAGCGCGTCACGAGTTTGGTCCCTGCCTTGCTGCTTCGCCTTGTCCTGATCTAGTCTGTGCCTTGCTCCTGCCTCCCTCTGTTCTGTTCCCAGCCGCGATCCCCCTTCCTTGCAATCCTTGTACCCTTATCCCTAGTTTGGTCTGTATGTATATATGTTCAGGTTCAACAGTTCCTGTTAGTGTGGTTTTTGGTTCTGTTTGGGGTAGTTCATGTTTGCTGTTTTCATTGTTTAGTATTTCGCACTGTAAATAAATGTCACTTTAATATATATATCCTTTGTTTGGTCGCAGTTCCTCTGTGTAGCCTATGGGTCTAGTCAACTTAGACGCTGATCCTGACACTTCCTCAGTGATAAGAGGGGTGTCGGGTTGGGGGGTCGAGATTGAAGTCCATTTGAATCCCTTAGGGAAGTAGAGTCTGTTGGTGTTGATGTCTTAACAGCATCTGTGATAGGTAGCAAGTTATTTTGGTGCCACGTTTTGTTTGGACAATGCTTTCCTTTCTGGGCAGATTTACTACATGGGTAGCCCGGGTAGCTGTCTGCAGATTATAAAGGACTGAAACTTCCAGCAATCAGTTATTATATACTTTTTCTGGGATTCCAAGTCTCCTTCCTGGGAGGGGCCTCACTTTGGTTGTTGACTGCTACTTGTGGCAGGAAAGATGACAAATACCTTGGCGATTCACCTCTGTGGTTTCTCCAGCTTGCCTGAACAGCGGTGACTTTGGTCACCAGCTGGCGATTCAGTACAGGTACTGGAGAAGCCAATTCTGCAGCAAAGCTTATCTTAGTCCAGCCACCTGGATCAGGATGCAACAGTATCCAACATCCAGCCACTCGCTGACTCCGTCCGCTCCAAGCAAGACACAGCACAGCACTTCTTCCTCTCTGCCTCTCTCCAATTGACACTCTCCCATACTGCCCTGTTCCTTCCCGGGCTTTTCAATTTATAGGGCCCCTCCTGCTCTCAGGTATCACTGGGTATTGTAGTTGATTTCTTAGTGGTGGCAGTGATTCCAATCTTCCTCCAGACTACATCTCCCCAGAGTGCTGCAACCCAAAGTCAATCACAAGCTAAGAGAAAGCACAATTGCTGCTGCCATCCTGTGGATAAAAACATAAGTCTTGCAGAACCAGTAACATTACCCTCTGTTACACATTTTTATAGTGCTTCTGACAGTCTATAAACCTAAAAAAACATACAAACGCAGTACGTGGAAGGCAGTTCTCTGGTTTTCACCTCTGCACACGTACCCAAAGTGCATGATCTCGCAGTCATTAAATACGTGCAAACACTATACCTAGAGGCCAGTAAAAATGATTCCAGGTGCAGGTGATCTCCACTGTAAAATATCAATAAAAAGGTGTATGTGTCAATAAAAATATGCAATACTCCATATTGTTAAATTCTTGCAGCCCAGCCCCGGCATCCCTTGAAATTAGTCTTTACGCGGGGTGTGGGGGGGTTGGACTTCCTCATCACATGACTACTGTGGGTGGCTGTCACAGTGGTCACAGATTGGGAGTTTGTTCAGAATGTGTCCGATCATAAAGCTCACACTCTTTGCCACCACATATACAGTATGCATTACATGTTTAGCACCCTCCTAGTTAGGGAAATTTAGTTTTGGCTCACTCTGTAGACATAGAAGATGGATTGTTTGCTTTAGCCTGTAGTAGCTCCACACACTGTGGGATTGATTGTTTCCCCTGGCTTTGCTGAGAAACTTCCAAGGCTTGGAGTGGGAAAATTCAAATTCCCAGCCTGAATATTTACTACCCCAACTTACAAAGCCATCCACAACTCTTCCCCGAGCTACATCACCAATCTTGTCTCCAAACATATCCCAAACCGTCCTCTCCGCTCTTCTCAAGACCTCCTACTGTCAAGCTCTCTCGTCTCCTCCTCCTATGCTCGTCTCCAGGATTTCTCCAGAGCCTCTCCCATCCTCTGGAACTCGCTACCTCAACCTGTCCGGCTATCCCCTACTCTTGCTACCTTCACGCGATCCCTGAAAACTCATCTCTTCAGAAAAGCCTATCACGTCTCCAACTAATCTTTTACCACCTCCATCAGCTCATTCCCCACAGTTACAACCTTTTGTACCACCTGCCCCACCCTATTAGATTGTAAGCTCTTCTGAGCAGGGCCCTCTTAATCTTGTATTTTATTGTATTATAACTGTATTGTCTCCCTTTTATATTGTAAAGCGCTGCGTAAATTGTTGGCGCTATATAAATCCTGTATAATAATAATAATAATAATAATAATACCCCCTGATCGATACCTTGGCAGGTGTGCCCAGGGGGTGGAGAGAGAAGGGGTAAATATTCTGGAGCATGGACAGGGTTTTTTTGGTGCTTGGTCATCCTCCCTTTAAGGATGGACTGCTGATGCCCCTGGAGCCTTCCAGGACTGGCTGTTGGACTACTCTGTGCCATGGACAGAGCCCGCAAACAGGATCTCTCTCCTAGGTCTGTGAGTAGAGACTTAAAGTGGTTGTAAACCCACTTTTTCAACTTGCACCTACAGGTAAGCCTAGATTAAGGCTTACCTGTAGGTGCAAGAAATATCTCCTAAACCTACACGGTTTAGGAGATATTTAGTAAAAATGACATTGCTCCGTGTCTACGGCGCATGCGCGCCGTAGAGAACGGCGCATTCATGGGGTTAATCCCATTCACAAAATCGGCTACTTCCCAGCAATAGCTGGGCGTAGCCGATTGTGACGGCTCTTGCGCGCATGCGCAGAGTGACGTCACCGCCGCTCCGGCCAATCACGGCGCCGGAGCGGCGCTGTGATTGGCTGCAGCGGCGATACCCGGAAGTAACCTTCCGGCTATCGCCGCAGCGATGGATGCGGCTAGATGGAGGGACGCGGACGGCTTCGGGGGCCCCGATCTAAGGTAAGTGGTACATAATGAGCTAATATGCTAGTCATACTAGCTCATTATGCCTTTCTCTTGCAGGTGGGGGGAAAAAAAAAAAAACTAAATGTGGGTTTACAACCACTTTAACACTGTGCTACAGTTATATATGGTCCCCAGCTGTGGATGTGTGATTGTTCCAGCTACCACAGATTGCCGAAATTGTCTTGTGCTCATCAACTGTAAGAAATAGACTACTACAGTCTATTACAATTGTCTCTACTATAGGTTTAATCCATTGGAGGTCAAGTTTTTACTGTTCAAAGTGGTACCAACTCTGTATCCTGACCTAGGCCAACAAGGCCCAGGCCTAGGGCAGCACTTTGCAGGGGGGCAGCACAGAAAGAGTCCCCGCCGGTTTGCGCTACACTGTTAAGCCCTGTACACACGGTCGGACTTCCATCTGACTTTTCCGTGGTTTTTTGTCCGAACGGAGTTGGTTGGGAACACCCATAGCATACACACGCTCAGACTTTTCTGCCAACTTTCTTAAAACTTCTTACAACATCACTTGTTTTTTCTGCTCTTTTCTGATCTTTACTGCCACCCTTTGGTCAACTTCTGCTATTGTTGGTTGCTTTTAACATTGGTTGTTTTGTCCATCGGACAAAAGTCTTATGGTTTTCTGTACACACAGCAGGACTTTGCTCCATAGGACTTTTGTTGGGCAAAAGTTTGTCCGTTCGCAAACCCAACTTTTGTCCGATGAAAACAAAACCAAACTCAAAAAAGTTTGTCCGATGGAGCGTACACACGGTCGGATTGTTGGTCCAACTTGCTTAAAACTAAGTTTGTTGGGCAAAAGTCCGACCGCGTGTACGGGCCTTTAGTGTAGCGCCAGTCATATGGGGTGGACTGGGCTGAGAGGCAAATTAGTCTAGCGCACTGCTAGACTAATTTGTCTAGACATGCTTCTAGTATGCGGGCGGCCAGCATTCCGCAACTGTGGGGGGCGCTGCTTATAATTTTGACTGTCCTATCATCCTGGATCACAAACCTTCCTCACTGTGCTATATATTTTCTGCTGCACCATTGGCATGGTTATATCTTCTTGGTCCTCTCCATAAAATTATCAGAAATTTGTGCTTAAAAACATAACTATACGCAACACTTTTCTTTCCATTTTGGATAGAGTAAGGGAGGGTTATAGCCCCTGTCAGTTTATTTTTTACCATCCCTCTCCCATTGCAGAGATTTCCCTTCACTTCCTGCCCCATAGCCAAACAGGAAGTGAGAGAGGAAATCTATGCAAATTAAGGGAATCCATTGCCCCAGGCCCTCAGAACTAGTGTCCCCACTGGAAAATTTCAGGGCGGGTCTTAAACAGAAAGGGGTGTGGCCTTGAGAGGAAGGGGTGGGTCATATTTAAATTAGGGGTGCACGATTTTAGTCAGGCCTAGGGCAGCACAAAACCTAAATACACTTCTGATATACAGAGAGAACACATGTCACACCTCTATATCTGGGTATATATGGGGGATATAGTATATAGAGATATACTGTATATAGGACAGTGTGTATATATAGTATATACCAGGGGTGCGCATCTTCACTGGTCTCACGATTCGATTCAATTACGATTATCTGGTAAGCGATTCGATTCCGAGATGCATCATGATTACCGACGAGCTCTCACTTCCGCTTGAGCCACCTAGGCGTCCCTTCCTCCCTGCGATCTTCTGGGGCACATCACAGGTCCCAGAAGATTGCCCGGCTATGCAGGACAGCGCAGTGAGACATGCGCACCCGGCTGTGAAGCTGCAAGCTGTCACAGCCAGATGCCTACAGTAGTATTGCCAGCGCTGTGGACAGGTGGGGGAGAGAATGGAGGGTTCGGGTGGCCACGTCGCTGGATTGTGGGACAGGTGAGTGTCTTTCTGCACACACATGTGGAATGGCGACAAACTACGGTACCTAAAAATCTCCATAGGCAAAATCTCCATAATGGTTACCAAGTTAGAGTTACAGAGGAGGTCTAGTGTTAGAATTATTTCTCTCGCTCTGACGATCGCGGCGATACCTCACATGTGTGATTTGAACACCGTTTACATATGCGGGCGCGGGCGCGGCATGAGTATGTGTTTTCTTTGCTCCGCAAGCTCGCGGGGACAGGGAGGCTTTAAAAAAAACTTTTTTTTTTTTTTTTACATTGTGTTTAAAAAAATAAAATAAATAAGTTTGATCACTTTTATTGCTGTCACAAGGAATGTAAACATCCCTTGTGACAGTAATTGGTGGTGACAGGTACCCTATAGGTTGACCCCAAATCCCTCCTTTGCACTTCAAAGTATTCAGATCGCCAAAAACGGCGATTCTGAATACTGTCATTTTCTTTTCAAATCTGGCGCCATTGGCAGCTGAGTAAAGCGGAAGTGACGTCGCTTCCGTGTTTACTTACAGACTGGAACGAAGCCGACGCTTCGTTCCAGTCTGTCTCTAGCCACCGGAAGTAGCGGCTCGTGGATCGGGTCTCCCGGTGGGACGGGAGGCCCGGTGAGAGCGGCGGATGGTGGCGGGAGGGGAGGGATGTCTTTTTCTTTTAAAGTTTTATTGGATTTTATCATAGAATACAAAGCAGCGGAAAACAGTATCAGTCGTATTACAGTACATAGTAATTCATTTACAGATAACAGAATCAAAAGAGTAAGCAAAGTTGAACATTAGAAATGCCTTGGAGAAATAAGAGGCGACGTGCATTGTCTTTCCCCCCAGACACCCCAACTGGGAACATAATGTGTCCTGAGGGAAAGACAACACAACCAACCTCCATGTTACAACTGTGTGGGAGGAGCACTAATGCTATAATTCCCCTTTAGAGCTGTGTGGGAGGAGCTACAATTCCCCTTAGAGCTGTGTGGGAGGAGCTATAATTCCCTCAGCGTTGCCAGGAAACCAATGTTTGTTTATGCAGGTTCTAAGCACAGGTCAGAGTATTTTGCATCTCCTGAATACTTGTCAACTTGTCATTCTTCAAACGGGCGTATTTTAAAAACTATAAATCCTACAACAAAGAGCCTTATATTGTGAGAATCACAAGACCCATACCTACATTTTAATATATAGTATGTCTCTGAAATATTAAAATTGAAGGCACAGTCGCAGTTTAGAAATTGCCCTTCAAATTTGAAGTGTCTAGAGGGGAGATTCAATGAATGTCAATGGACGGCGTGAGTTGCAAACAAATAGTCATATTGTAAAAACTATCAGGGCTATGCCTTAGCCGTGTACACGTGTAGTGGCAGCAGGGATAGCCGAACGTTTTGATATAAAATTTGTGTAGGTAGGCTTGAAAATGAGGTAGTGGTGGCAGTTTAGAAATCATGTCCTGATTTTTCAGATTTTGTCAGCTCACACTCTATTTTCGCCATTCATTCCTATGGGACCAATTTTGCCGCAAAAACAACGATATTTCGTGAACCATTTGGCGAAACGTTCCACAAAGTAATAGCACACCAATCGGGAACAATCCGCACGTTTCAGTATATTACTTGTCTATGTAGTGTAAAAGCTGTGGGAGGAGTTAGGGTGGTAAATTTGGCTATAATAAGCTATACAAGAACACTTAATAACCGAAGCAGCTCTATATCTTCAGGAGAAGGTATAGCTCCATTAGTAGAGCGCTTGCCTGGCATACATGTGATCGCGGGTTCAATCCCAGGGAGGTCCCTGATTGCGATTGTCCCTGTGTAACATGTGCTTGGGTGGCAGCTCCATGGCAGCTTCTCTTTTTGCCAAAATCACACCTTTTGCCCAAATCTACCCAAATTCGCATCAATTAAACAGTGTCTATTGGGCTGCTTAGATGATGTCACAGCTAGAGCACAGAGCTTTAAAAAAAGAAGTTCCTTCTCGATAAATTGCTCTCACGCCCACAAGATCTACTTGTCATACACAATTCATACATCAAAACGTAGGTATTTTTGTCTTGTTTCAGGCAATGTGCTCAGTTTTTGGATACGTCTTTTACTTTTTGCTGGCTGAGCTTCCAAATGACAAGAGTTCTACACTTTCTTCCATGCGCCGTGCGTCTCCTCCCTCCTCCTCCCTGTCGGCCAATAGGATCGCTTCTTCTCTCGGTCAATTGTGTGGGTCACGCATGCCTCTCTATTACTTGTAGTAGCCCATGCCTCTATACTACATGACCTTCACCGATTTTCTATTACCTGCATTGGACTTACCCCTCTTTAGTACATGCAGTGACATATGCCTATTACATGTAGTGGATCACGCCTCTCTATTGCACATCCTTCATAGATTTCTGTTGGGCCTCATGTACACTGCAGCTGCAAAACTCCAGTTTAGGAGCAGTTGAGCGCTTTTTTAGCAGCCCCTGAACTTGGGTTGTCACCTCATCCCTTTAAAACCGAACATATATTAAATTACACAGGTTCTGTGGCTGATTAAGATGGTAATTAAACTCACTCGGTGCCTTATTTGCAATAAATTAGCTTCAGAATCGGTTTAAAGGGATGAGGTGGCAACCCTAAAACTCTCCTCTATGTTATCTTATGTGTACATGTACACTGAGTTGTTTATAGTAGTTTAGAGGCAGTTAAGGTTACAGGCAATTTTTTGAAAGCAGAAAAATCGCGTTCAAGACTGTAGTTTTCTGGCATTTCAAACGGTAAGCCGTGTTTGCATTTATAAGCGTTTTTAAAGTGGAACATGTAAAATGTGTAAAAAAATAGGATTTTTATACTCACCGTAAAATCCTTTTCTCTGAGTTCATGGACAGACACAGCCTTAATCTTGACAAAGTGGGTATTAGCCTTCCTTCAGGAGTGACTTGGCAGAAAGTGTTAACAACTTCAAATCTGAACAGCCCCGCCCAGGGGGCGGTCCTACTGGCTATATCCCCTCCGCCTGCGCTAAGCAGATCAGTTCATCAAAAGCAGTACAAACTTAAAAAAGGAGGGGTGGGTGCTGTGTCCGTCCATGAACTCAGAGAAAAGGATTTTACGGTGAGTAT
The DNA here is from genome assembly GCA_029206835.1 of Rana muscosa. Taxonomy (NCBI): domain Eukaryota; kingdom Metazoa; phylum Chordata; class Amphibia; order Anura; family Ranidae; genus Rana; species Rana muscosa. Next base: position 280,644,500 of record CM055127.1, on the reverse strand, counting down.
AAAAATCCTATTTTCTCTTTCGTTCATGGACAGACACAGCCTTAATCTTGACAAAGTGGGACGTCCCAAAGCAGTGTCAAAAACGGGTGGGAACAGCATTAAAACAACTTCACCCCAAAACAAGACAGAGCTCCTCACTGAGGAGTTTTAACTCTAAACGGCCGCCTGCAATACCTTGCGGCCGAAAGAAGCCTCCGAAGATGCACACACATCAACTTGTAAAGTTTAGTGAAAGTGTGAATGGACGACCAGGTCGCCGCCTTACACACCTGGGAAACAGACGCTTGATGCTCTCAGAGCTCGGACAGCATCCAAGAAATACAACGTCGTCTCCTTAGGATTCGACGGATGAGGACACAAGGATGACAGTACAATGTCTTCCTTGAGATGGAAGGTCGAAACGACCTTAGGAAGAAAAGAAGGCTGCGGACGCAGCACCACCGATCCTTGTGGAAGATCAGATAGGGAGCCTTGCATGACAAGGCTGCCAGCTCAGAAACCCATCTTAACTGATGTAACAGCCACCAAAAGGACCACTTTCTGAGAAAGTGTCAACAAGGAAATCTCCCTGATGTTCTCAAACGGTAGTTTCTGAGGCACCTAGAGGCCATGCCGTTAAAGCCCTTAACTGTAAAGCAGAATGGCATATGGGACCTTGTGACAGCAGGTCCTCTCTTAGCGGTAGATGCCAAGAGACGTCTGCTATACAAGCCCCACGGAGGTAATGGAGGGCGGACTGGAGGGGCCGCATGCCGAACCCCCTTGTACAAACGTTCTCACTAAAGAGTGAGCCACCAGGGGTCGTTGAAAAGACAGTCAGGGCCGATATCTGCCCCTTAATTGTACTTAAAGTAAAATTTTTGGTCCGCCCTACGCTGTAAGAATAACAGGACTCTGGAACCAAATAAGAACGCGGATGCCACCTCATTTCCTCCAAATGGATATGTAGGTCTTCCAAGTGCGATGATAAATCTTCCGGAGGACGATTTCTGAGCACTCCTCATGGTAGAGATCACTGAGTCTGACAGGCCCCGGTCTCTTAGCACCTGGCTCTCAATAGCAATTCCGTTAAAGCCAGTGACTGTAAAACAGGGTGGCGTATGGGACCTTGCGACAGCAGGTCCTTTCTTAGCGGTAGGTGCCAAGAGGCGTCTGCTACCAGATGCACTAGATCGGCGTACCTAGGACGGCGAGGCCAATCCAGAGCAATTGGGATCATTAGAATCCTCCAGTCTGCGAAGCAGATGAGGAAAGAGCTTCAGAGGAGGGAAGGCATAGATTAGCTGGTACTAACTCCACAGTGCCACCAACGCATATGTCGCGTCTGCCCATGGGTCTCTTGACCTGGCCACAAACCTCAATACCTTCCGATTGAGTTGAGAAGTCAGGATCTACGTCTGGCGTGCCCCCTCTTTGGCAAAGGAGCTGAAACCTCTCCGGGTGTAGAGACCATTCTCCTTGGTTCAACATCTGGCTACTCTGCCTGCCAGTTTTCTACGCCCCGGAATGTATACGGCCGACAGGGCCGGTACGCTCCTTTCTGCCCACCTTAGGATGTGAGCGATCTCCAATGCTGCAGCCAATCTTCTTGTTCCTCCCTGATGGTTAACATACGCCACCGCCGTGGCGTTGTCTGACTGGATCCTGACTGGACGCCCCTGTAGCCTCTGCGACCATGTGGAGAGGCACAGCCTGATCGCCCGGAGTTCCAGGGCATTGATCGGCAAGTGGGATTCCTCCGGAGTCCAGCGACCCTGGGTCGACTGAACCCCCCCCAGACTCCCCCCCCCCAACCGGTAAGGCTGGCGTCCGTCGTGATTACCATCCAGTGAAAGGGAAGGAACGACTTCCCGGACAGATGTGCCGGTGATGCCAGCCACCAACTAGGGAGGTCCTTACTAGGTTGCTCATCCGGATTCGGCAATCCAGGGATGATGGGCACTTGTCCCATCTGGACAGAATTTCCTTCTGTAACACTCGCGTGTGAAATTGCGCATATGGTATCAACTCGAAGGAGGCCACCATGAGGCCCAGGACTTGCATGCAAAAGCGGAGTGAAGACCATCTTTGGGATGTCAACTGCCGCACCGCAGCCCGATGGGTCTGCAACCTTCCCCTAGGGAGAAAAAACGTTTGCCTCTGAGGAGTCCAGAATCAACCCCAGATACACTAGGAGTTATGTCGGTACCAATATTGGCTTCTGAGTGTTTCAGCACCCAACCAAGTATTGGAGGATCTGACAGGTTATAGACATGCTCACCTCTATACTGAGCTTGAGGTGGCCCTCAGAAGAATATCGCCACGCTGTCCTGGTAGGGCCAGAATCAGGGCTAGCACCTTGGTGAACAACTTCGGTGCCGATGCCAGGCCAAGGGGGGCGCCACCACTTGGTATTGGTCTTCCCCGGCCGCAAAGTGCAGACATGTCTGATGCCTGGTGCCTATGGGGACCTGCAAGTATGCGTTCTTCAACAGAGCGAACCAACTCCCTCCGGAATCTTTGTACCTCACAAGCAATTGAGGGCCTTGAGATCCAAGATTGAACGAACCCCCTCCTTCTCAGTACTACGAACAGATTTGAGTAAAACCCCTGAAACCGTTCCTGTACTGCAACAGGAATTATCACCCCGCGTATCAGCAGGTCTTGAACCGCCCCATATAGAGCTTCCCGACAAGTCGGCAGAAGCTGGTGGTTGGAGGGGAAAGGAAAAAATAACAATCTGTTCGGAGGGCAAGAGAGAAACTCTATCTTGTACCCTGAGGAAACTACTTCTCAAACCCACCTGTCGGGGATCTGAGATGTCCACCATGTCGCGAATTCACGAACACATCCCCCTACCCGAGAGATGGGTGGGGACAGACCTTTTTGCGGACGTAGATTTGTTCGCAGGCTTGTTGGTCTTGCGAAACCAGGGATGCTTCTGTCCCTTAGCAGGCGCTTTGTCGGCCTGGGATCGTTTACTTGCCGCATTAGACGGATGGAAAAAACGCTTGTTTGCGGTGAAGGAGGGCCCTAGCCAATGGCGTGGCATCTTACCTCTTTTAAATTGTGGGAGCAGCCTGCTCTTACCTCCTGTGGCATATTTAATAATGTCATCCAGGGATGCTCCAAAAAAGTCTGTCGCCCTTAAAGGGCAATCCATCAGGGCCCTCTGGAAAGATTGGTCCGCCGACCAACCTTTTAGCCAGAGCAGACGGCGTAACACCACTGCATAGCTTGAGGCTCCGGACAGCAGAGAAATAGTGTCCAAGGCTGATTCGCAGACAATTTTAAGGCCCAGTTCGGACTGTCCGACCGGCCACGGTCCGCACCTTCTGATGTGTCAGAACCAGGGCCATGAGCCGTAGCTGGGCCCGGCTCTGCATCAGAGTTATCCCCAGAAGATGGCGGGGGGAGGGGGCACCTCGCCGCTTCCACCTTGGCAACAACCAGGACGCCGATCTAGCGTCTACTGACACAGCGGGTGCAGAAGCACCAGATGCCAATTCAGGTGTATCAGGGTGAGAAGCATCTGCTTCTGATGTCATGCTGACCCACGCACCTGACACAAGGACTCCAGTTCAAGGTACCAACAGCCCAGTCTTCTCCTTAGCAAGGCAGAAAAAAACTGATCTGCTTAGTGCAGGCTGAGGGGATATAGCCAGTAGGACCGCCCCCTGGGCGGGGGCTGTTCAGCTTTGAAGTTGTTAATACTTTCTGCCTAGTCACTCCTGAAGGAAGGCTAATACCCTCTTTGTCAAGATTAAGGCTGTGTTCGTCCATGAATGAAAGAGAAAAGAGGGAAAAGAGAGAAAAGAGAGAGAGAGGAATGGATAGATGGAGAGGGATGGATGGATAGATGGAGAGGGATGGATGGATAGAGAGAGAGGGATGGATAGGGATGGATGGATAGAGAGAGAGAGGGATGGATAGGGATGGATGGATAGAGAGAGAGGGATGGATAGAGAGAGGGATGGATAGAGAGAGAGGGATGGATGGATAGAGAGAGAGGGATGGATAGGGATGGATGGATAGAGAGAGAGAGAGTTAAAACACAAAATAAATCTATCTACAAGCACACTGGTCTCTCTTCTCTCACAGAATGGCTGAAATAGATAATATTTGTTTTTCATACATTGTGGGCATTTGGGAGGGTGTCCTGAGGTTATCCGTAAAAAAAAATGCTCATAAACGCGGCATGTAAAAGTGGCAAAATTGACGTTTTTAACCATCGGTTCAGAAGTGATTTTCAAACGTCCCGTGTACATGAAGCCTTACACACAGTTCCTCATCCATCTCTTACCTGCAGTGACTTATCCCTCTTTATTATATGGAGAGACACATACCTCTCTATTACATGCCCCTTATAGATTTCTATGTCTTTTTTATATGGAGAGACACATACCTCTCTATTACATGCCCCTTATAGATTTCTATGTCTTTATTATATGGAGAGACACATACCTCTCTATTACATGCCCCTTATAGATTTCTATGTCTTTAATATATGGAGAGACACATACCTCTCTATTACACATAGTGCCAACGCTGTATCCTGACCTAGGCCAACAAGGCCCAGGCCTAGGGCAGCACTTTGCAGGGGGGCAGCACAGAAAGAGTCCCCGCCGGTTTGCGCTACACTGTTAAGCCCTGTACACACGGTCGGACTTCCATCGGACTTTTCCGTGGTTTTTTGTCCGAACGGAGTTGGTCGGAAACACCCATAGCATACACACGCTCGGACTTTTCTGCCAACTTTCTTAAAACTTCTTACAACATCACTTGTTTTTTCTGCTCTTTTCTGATCTTTACTGCCACCCTTTGGTCAACTTCTGCTATTGTTGGTTGCTTTTAACATTGGTTGTTTTGTCCATCGGACAAAAGTCCTATGGTTTTCTGTACACACGGCAGGACTTTGCTCCATAGGACTTTTGTTGGGCAAAAGTTTGTCCGTTCGCAGACCCAACTTTCAATTAAACAGTGTCTATTGGGCTGCTTAGATGATGTCACAGCTAGAGCACAGAGCCTTAAAAAAAGAAGTTCCTTCTCGATAAATTGCTCTCACGCCCACAAGATCTACTTGTCATACACAATTCATACATCAAAACGTAGGTATTTTTGTCTTGTTTCAGGCAATGTGCTCAGTTTTTGGATACGCCTTTTACTTTTGGCTGGCTGAGCTTCCAAATGACAAGAGTTCTACACTTTCTTCCATGCGCCGTGCGTCTCCTCTCTCCTCCTCCCTGGCGGCCAATAGGATCGCTTCTTCTCTCGGTCAATTGTGTGGGTCACGCATGCCTCTCTATTACTTGTAGTAGCTCATGCCTCTATACTACATGACCTTCACAGATTTTCTATTACCTGCATTGGACTTACCCCTCTTTAGTACATGCAGTGACATATGCCTATTACATGTAGTGGATCACGCCTCTCTATTGCACATCCTTCATAGATTTCTGTTGGGCCTCATGTACACTGCAGCTGCAAAACTCCAGTTTAGGAGCAGTTGAGCGCTTTTTTTCAGCAGCCCCTGAACTTGGGTTGTCACCTCATCCCTTTAAAACCGAACATATATTAAATTACACAGGTTCTGTGGCTGATTAAGATGGTAATTAAACTCACTCGGTGCCTTATTTGCAATAAATTAGCTTCAGAACCGGTTTAAAGGGATGAGGTGGCAACCCTAAAACTCTCCTCTATGTTATCTTATGTGTACATGTACACACAGTTGTTTATAGTAGTTTAGAGGCAGTTAAGGTTACAGGCAATTTTTTGAAAGCAGAAAAATCACGTTCAAGACTGTAGTTTTCTGGCATTTCAAACGGTAAGCCGTGTTTGCATTTATAAGCGTTTTTAAAGTGGAACATGTAAAATGTGTAAAAAAATAGGATTTTTATACTCACCGTAAAATCCTTTTCTCTGAGTTCATGGACAGACACAGCCTTAATCTTGACAAAGTGGGTATTAGCCTTCCGTCAGGAGTGACTAGGCAGAAAGTGTTAACAACTTCAAAGCTGAACAGCCCCGCCCAGGGGGCGGTCCTACTGGCTATATCCCCTCCGCCTGCGCTAAGCAGATCAGTTCATCAAAAGCAGTACAAACTTAAAAAAAGAGGGGTGGGTGCTGTGTCCGTCCATGAACTCAGAGAAAAGGATTTTACGGTGAGTATAAAAATCCTATTTTCTCTTTCGTTCATGGACAGACACAGCCTTAATCTTGACAAAGTGGGACGTCCCAAAGCAGTGTCAAAAACGAGGGGTGGGAACAGCATTAAAACAACTTCACCCCAAAACAGAACAGAGCTCCTCACTGAGGAGTTTTAACTCTAAACGGCTGCCTGCAATACCTTGCGGCCGAACGAAGCCTCCGAAGATGCACACACATCAACTTGTAAAGTTTAGTGAAAGTGTGAACGGACGACCAGGTCGCCGCCTTACACACCTGGGAAACAGACGCTTGATGCTCTCAGAGCTCGGACAGCATCCAAGAAATACAACGTCGTCTCCTTAGGATTCGACGGATGAGGACACAAGGATGGCAGTACAATGTCTTCCTTGAGATGGAAGGTCGAAACGACCTTAGGAAGAAAAGAAGGCTGCGGACGCAGCACCACCGATCCTTGTGGAAGATCAGATAGGGAGCCTTGCATGACAAGGCTGCCAGCTCAGAAACCCATCTTAACTGACGTAACAGCCACCAAAAGGACCACTTTCTGAGAAAGTGTCAACAAGGGAATCTCCCTGATGTTCTCAAACGGTGGTTTCTGAGGCACCTAGAGGCCATGCCGTTAAAGCCCTTAACTGTAAAGCAGAATGGCATATGGGACCTTGTGACAGCAGGTCCTCTCTTAGCGGTAGACGCCAAGAGACGTCTGCTATACAAGCCCCACGGAGGTAATGGAGGGCGGACTGGAGGGGCCGCATGCCGAACCCCCTTGTACAAACGTTCTCACTAAAGAGTGAGCCACCAGGGGTCGTTAAAAAGACAGTCAGGGCCGATATCTGCCCCTTAATTGTACTTAAAGTAAAATTTTTGGTCCGCCCTACGCTGTAAGAACAACAGGACTCTGGAACCAAATAAGAACGCTGATGCCACCTCATTTCCTCCAAATGGATATGTAGGTCTTCCAAGTGCGATGATAAATCTTCCGGAGGACGATTTCTGAGCACTCCTCATGGTAGAGATCACTGAGTCTGACAGGCCCCGGTCTCTTAGCACCTGGCTCTCAATAGCAATTCCGTTAAAGCCAGTGACTGTAAAACTGGGTGGCGTATGGGACCTTGCGACAGCAGGTCCTTTCTTAGCGGTAGGTGCCAAGAGGCGTCTGCTACCAGTTGCACTAGATCGGCGTACCTAGGACGGCGAGGCCAATCCAGAGCAATTGGGATCATTAGAATCCTCCAATCTGCGAAGCAGATGAGGAAAGAGCTTCAGAGGAGGGAAGGCATAGATTAGCCGGTACTAACTCCACAGTGCCACCAACGCATATGTCGCGTCTGCCCATGGGTCTCTTGACCTGGCCACAAACCTCAATACCTTCCGATTGAGTTGAGAAGTCAGGCTCTACGTCTGGCGTGCCCCCTCTTTGGCAAAGGAGCTGAAACCTCTCCGGGTGTAGAGACCATTCTCCTTGGTTCAACATCTGGCTACTCTGCCTGCCAGTTTTCTACGCCCCGGAATGTATACGGCCGACAGGGCCGGTACGCTCCTTTCTGCCCACCTTAGGATGTGAGCGATCTCCAATGCTGCAGCCAATCTTCTTGTTCCTCCCTGATGGTTAACATACGCCACCGCTGTGGCGTTGTCTGACTGGATCCTGACTGGACGCCCCTGTAGCCTCTGCGACCATGTGGAGAGGCACAGCCTGATCGCCCGGAGTTCCAGGGCATTGATCGGCAAGTGGGATTCCTCCGGAGTCCAGCGACCCTGGGTCGACTGAACCCCCCCAGACTCCCCCCCCCCCAACCGGTAAGGCTGGCGTCCGTCGTGATTACCATCCAGTGAAAGGGAAGGAACGACTTCCCGGACAGATGTGCCGGTGATGCCAGCCACCAACTAGGGAGGTCCTTACTAGGTGGCTCATCCGGATTCGGCAATCCAGGGATGATGGGCACTTGTCCCATCTGGACAGAATTTCCTTCTGTAACACTCGCGTGTGAAATTGCGCATATGGTATCACCTCGAAGGAGGCCACCATGAGGCCCAGGACTTGCATGCAAAAGCGGAGTGAAGACCATCTTTGGGATGTCAACTGCCGCACCGCAGCCCGATGGGTCTGCAACCTTCCCCTAGGGAGAAAAAACGTTTGCCTCTGAGGAGTCCAGAATCAACCCCAGATACACTAGGAGTTATGTCGGTACCAATATTGGCTTCTGAGTGTTTCAGCACCCAACCAAGTATTGGAGGGTCTGACAGGTTATAGACATGCTCACCTCTATACTGAGCTTGAGGTGGCCCTCAGAAGAATATCGCCACGCTGTCCTGGTAGGGCCAGAATCAGGGCGAGCACCTTGGTGAACACCTTCGGTGCTGATGCCAGGCCAAGGGGGGCGCCACCACTTGGTATTGGTCTTCCCCGGCCGCAAAGTGCAGACATGTCTGATGCCTGGTGCCTATGGGGACCTGCAAGTATGCGTTCTTCAACAGAGCGAACCAACTCCCTCCGGAATCTTTGTACCTCAAGCAATTGAGGGCCTTGAGATCCAAGATTGAACGAACCCCCTCCTTCTCAGTACTACGAACAGATTTGAGTAAAACCCCTGAAACCGTTCCTGTACTGCAACAGGAATTATCACCCCGCGTATCAGCAGGTCTTGAACCGCCCCATATAGAGCTTCCCGACAAGTCGGCAGAAGCTGGTGGTTGGAGGGGAAAGGAAAAAATAACAATCTGTTCGGAGGGCAAGAGAGAAACTCTATCTTGTACCCTGAGGAAACTACTTCTCAAACCCACCTGTCGGGGATCTGAGATGTCCACCAGGTCGCAAATTCACGAACACATCCCCCTACCCGAGAGATGGGTGGGGACAGACCTTTTTGCGGACGTAGATTTGTTTGCAGGCTTGTTGGTCTTGCGAAACCAGGGATGCTTCTGTCCCTAAGCAGGCGCTTTGTCGGCCTGGGATCGTTTACTTGCCGCATTAGACGGACGGAAAAAACGCTTGTTTGCGGTGAAGGAGGGCCCTAGCCAATGGCGTGGCATCTTACCTCTTTTAAATTGTGGGAGCAGCCTGCTCTTACCTCCTGTGGCATATTTAATAATGTCATCCAGGGATGCTCCAAAAAAGTCTGTCGCCCTTAAAGGGCAATCCATCAGGGCCCTCTGGAAAGATTGGTCCGCCGACCAACCTTTTAGCCAGAGCAGACGGCGTAACACCACTGCATAGCTTGAGGCTCCGGACAGCAGAGAAATAGTGTCCAAGGCTGATTCGCATACAATTTTAAGGCCCAGTTCGGACTGTCCGACCGGCCACGGTCCGCACCTTCTGATGTGTCAGAACCAGGGCCATGAGCCGTAGCTGGGCCCGGCTCTGCATCAGAGTTATCCCCAGAAGATGGCGGGTGGATTGGGCACCTCGCCGCTTCCACCTTGGCAACAACCAGGACGCCGACCTAGCGTCTATTGACACAGCGGGTGCAGAAGCACCAGATGCCAATTCAGGTGTATCAGGGTGAGAAGCATCTGCTTCTGATGTCATGCTGACCCACGCACCTGACACAAGGACTCCAGTTCAAGGTACCAACAGCCCAGTCTTCTCCTTAGCAAGGCAGAAAAAAACTGATCTGCTTAGTGCAGGCTGAGGGGATATAGCCAGTAGGACCGCCCCCTGGGCGGGGGCTGTTCAGCTTTGAAGTTGTTAATACTTTCTGCCTAGTCACTCCTGAAGGAAGGCTAATACCCACTTTGTCAAGATTAAGGCTGTGTTCGTCCATGAATGAAAGAGAAAAGAGGGGAAAGAGAGAAAAGAGAGAGAGAGGAATGGATAGATGGAGAGGGATGGATGGATAGATGGAGAGGGATGGATGGATAGAGAGAGAGGGATGGATAGGTATGGATGGATAGAGAGAGAGAGGGATGGATAGGGATGGATGTATAGAGAGCGAGGGATGGATAGAGAGAGGGATGGATAGAGAGAGAGGGATGGATGGATAGAGAGAGAGGGATGGATAGGGATGGATGGATAGAGAGAGAGAGAGTTAAACCACAAAATAAATCTATCTACAAGCACACTGGTCTCTCTTCTCTCACAGAATGGCTGAAATAGATAATATTTGTTTTTCATACATTGTGGGCATTTGGGAGGGTGTCCTGAGGTTATCCGTAAAAAAAAATGCTCATAAACGCGGCATGTAAAAGTGGCAAAATTGACGTTTTTAACCATCGGTTACAAGCTGTTAGGGTTCAGAAGTGATTTTCAAACGTCCCGTGTACATGAAGCCTTACACACAGTTCCTCATCCATCTCTTACCTGCAGTGACTTATCCCTCTTTATTATATGGAGAGACACATACCTCTCTATTACATGCCCCTTATAGATTTCTATGTCTTTTTTATATGGAGAGACACATACCTCTCTATTACATGCCCCTTATAGATTTCTATGTCTTTAATATATGGAGAGACACATACCTCTCTATTACACATAGTGCCAACGCTGTATCCTGACCTAGGCCAACAAGGCCCAGGCCTTTGGCAGCACTTTGCAGGGGGGCAGCACAGAAAGAGTCCCCGCCGGTTTGCGCTACACTGTTAAGCCCTGTACACACGGTCGGACTTCCATCGGACTTTTCCGTGGTTTTTTGTCCGAACGGAGTTGGTCGGGAACACCCATAGCATACACACGCTCTGACTTTTCTGCCAACTTTCTTAAAACTTCTTACAACATCACTTGTTTTTTCTGCTCTTTTCTGATCTTTACTGCCACCCTTTGGTCAACTTCTGCTATTGTTGGTTGCTTTTAACATTGGTTGTTTTGTCCATCGGACAAAAGTCCTATGGTTTTCTGTACACACGGCAGGACTTTGCTCCATAGGACTTTTGTTGGGCAAAAGTTTGTCCGTTCGCAGACCCAACTTTTAATTAAACAGTGTCTATTGGGCTGCTTAGATGATGTCACAGCTAGAGCACAGAGCCTTAAAAAAAGAAGTTCCTTCTCGATAAATTGCTCTCACGCCCACAAAATCTACTTGTCATACACAATTCATACATCAAAACGTAGGTATTTTTGTCTTGTTTCAGGCAATGTACTCAGTTTTTGGATACGTCTTTTACTTTTTGCTGGCTGAGCTTCCAAATGACAAGAGTTCTACACTTTCTTCCATGCGCCGTGCGTCTCCTCCCTCCTCCTCCCTGTCGGCCAATAGGATCGCTTCTTCTCTCGGTCAATTGTGTGGGTCACGCATGCCTCTCTATTACTTGTAGTAGCTCATGCCTCTATACTACATGACCTTCACCGATTTTCTATTACCTGCATTGGACTTACCCCTCTTTAGTACATGCAGTGACATATGCCTATTACATGTAGTGGATCACGCCTCTCTATTGCACATCCTTCATAGATTTCTGTTGGGCCTCATGTACACTGCAGCTGCAAAACTCCAGTTTAGGAGCAGTTGAGCGCTTTTTTTCAGCAGCCCCTGAACTTGGGTTGTCACCTCATCCCTTTAAAACCGAACATATATTAAATTACACAGGTTCTGTGGCTGATTAAGATGGTAATTAAACTCACTCGGTGCCTTATTTGCAATAAATTAGCTTCAGAACCGGTTTAAAGGGATGAGGTGGCAACCCTAAAACTCTCCTCTATGTTATCTTATGTGTACATGTACACTGAGTTGTTTATAGTAGTTTAGAGGCAGTTAAGGTTACAGGCAATTTTTTGAAAGCAGAAAAATCGCGTTCAAGACTATAGTTTTCTGGCATTTCAAACGGTAAGCCGTGTTTGCATTTATAAGCGTTTTTAAAGTGGAACATGTAAAATGTGTAAAAAAATAGGATTTTTATACTCACCGTAAAATCCTTTTCTCTGAGTTCATGGACAGACACAGCCTTAATCTTGACAAAGTGGGTATTAGCCTTCCTTCCGGAGTGACTAGGCAGAAAGTGTTAACAACTTCAAAGCTGAACAGCCCCGCCCAGGGGGCGGTCCTACTGGCTATATCCCCTCCGCCTGCGCTAAGCAGATCAGTTCATCAAAAGCAGTACAAACTTAAAAAAGGAGGGGTGGGTGCTGTGTCCGTCCATGAACTCAGAGAAAAGGATTTTACGGTAAAAATAAAAATCCTATTTTCTCTTTCGTTCATGGACAGACACAGCCTTAATCTTGACAAAGTGGGACGTCCCAAAGCAGTGTCAAAAACGAGGGGTGGGAACAGCATTAAAACAACTTCACCCCAAAACAGAACAGAGCTCCTCACTGAGGAGTTTTAACTCTAAACGGCCGCCTGCAATACCTTGCGGCCGAAAGAAGCCTCCGAAGATGCACACACATCAACTTGTAAAGTTTAGTGAAAGTGTGAACGGACGACCAGGTCGCCGCCTTACACACCTGGGAAACAGATGCTTGATGCTCTCAGAGCTCGGACAGCATCCAAGAAATACAACGTCGTCTCCTTAGGATTCGACGGATGAGGACACAAGGATGGCAGTACAATGTCTTCCTTGAGATGGAAGGTCGAAACGACCTTAGGAAGAAAAGAAGGCTGCGGACGCAGCACCACCGATCCTTGTGGAAGATCAGATAGGGAGCCTTGCATGACAAGGCTGCCAGCTCAGAAACCCATCTTAACTGACGTAACAGCCACCAAAAGGACCACTTTCTGAGAAAGTGTCAACAAGGGAATCTCCCTGATGTTCTCAAACGGTGGTTTCTGAGGCACCTAGAGGCCATGCCGTTAAAGCCCTTAACTGTAAAGCAGAATGGCATATGGGACCTTGTGACAGCAGGTCCTCTCTTAGCGGTAGATGCCAAGAGACGTCTGCTATACAAGCCCCACGGAGGTAATGGAGGGCGGACTGGAGGGGCCGCATGCCGAACCCCCTTGTACAAACATTCTCACTAAAGAGTGAGCCACCAGGGGTCGTTGAAAAGACAGTCAGGGCCGATATCTGCCCCTTAATTGTACTTAAAGTAAAATTTTTGGTCCGCCCTACGCTGTAAGAACAACAGGACTCTGGAACCAAATAAGAATGCGGATGCCACCTCATTTCCTCCAAATGGATATGTAGGTCTTCCAAGTGCGATGATAAATCTTCCGGAGGACGATTTCTGAGCACTCCTCATGGTAGAGATCACTGAGTCTGACAGGCCCCGGTCTCTTAGCACCTGGCTCTCAATAGCAATTCCGTTAAAGCCAGTGACTGTAAAACAGGGTGGCGTATGGGACCTTGCGACAGCAGGTCCTTTCTTAGCGGTAGATGCCAAGAGGCGTCTGCTACCAGATGCACTAGATCGGCGTACCTAGGACGGCGAGGCCAATCCAGAGCAATTGGGATCATTAGAATCCTCCAGTCTGCGAAGCAGATGAGGAAAGAGCTTCAGAGGAGGGAAGGCATAGATTAGCCGGTACTAACTCCACAGTGCCACCAACGCATATGTCGCGCCTGCCCATGGGTCTCTTGACCTGGCCAAAAACCTCAATACCTTCCGATTGAGTTGAGAAGTCAGGATCTACGTCTGGCGTGCCCCCTCTTTGGCAAAGGAGCTGAAACCTCTCCGGGTGTAGAGACCATTCTCCTTGGTCCAACATCTGGCTACTCTGCCTGCCAGTTTTCTACGCCCCGGAATGTATACGGCCGACAGGGCCGGTACGCTCCTTTCTGCCCACCTTAGGATGTGAGCGATCTCCAATGCTGCAGCCAATCTTCTTGTTCCTCCCTGATGGTTAACATACGCCACCGCTGTGGCGTTGTCTGACTGGATCCTGACTGGACGCCCCTGTAGCCTCTGCGACCATGTGGAGAGGCACAGCCTGATCGCCCGGAGTTCCAGGGCATTGATTGGCAAGTGGGATTCCTCCGGAGTCCAGCGACCCTGGGTCGACTGAACCCCCCCCAGACTCCCCCCCCCCCAACCGGTAAGGCTGGCGTCCGTCGTGATTACCATCCAGTGAAAGGGAAGGAACGACTTCCCGGACAGATGTGCCGGTGATGCCAGCCACCAACTAGGGAGGTCCTTACTAGGTGGCTCATCCGGATTCGGCAATCCAGGGATGATGGGCACTTGTCCCATCTGGACAGAATTTCCTTCTGTAACACTCGCATGTGAAATTGCGCATATGGTATCACCTCGAAGGAGGCCACCATGAGGCCCAGGACTTGCATGCAAAAGCGGAGTGACGACCATCTTTGGGATGTCAACTGCCGCACCGCAGCCCGATGGGTCTGCAACCTTCCCCTAGGGAGAAAAAACGTTTGCCTCTGAGGAGTCCAGAATCAACCCCAGATACACTAGGAGTTATGTCGGTACCAATATTGGCTTCTGAGTGTTTCAGCACCCAACCAAGTATTGGAGGGTCTGACAGGTTATAGACATGCTCACCTCTATACTGAGCTTGAGGTGGCCCTCAGAAGAATATCGCCACGCTGTCCTGGTAGGGCCAGAATCAGGGCGAGCACCTTGGTGAACACCTTCGGTGCTGATGCCAGGCCAAGGGGGGCGCCACCACTTGGTATTGGTCTTCCCCGGCCGCAAAGTGCAGACATGTCTGATGCCTGGTGCCTATGGGGACCTGCAAGTATGCGTTCTTCAACAGAGCGAACCAACTCCCTCCAGAATCTTTGTACCTCACAAGCAATTGAGGGCCTTGAGATCCAAGATTGAACGAACCCCCTCCTTCTCAGTACTACGAACAGATTTGAGTAAAACCCCTGAAACCGTTCCTGTACTGCAACAGGAATTATCACCCCGCGTATCAGCAGGTCTTGAACCGCCCCATATAGAGCTTCCCGACAAGTCGGCAGAAGCTGGTGGTTGGAGGGGAAAGGAAAAAATAACAATCTGTTCGGAGGGCAAGAGAGAAACTCTATCTTGTACCCTGAGGAAACTACTTCTCAAATCCACCTGTCGGGGATCTGAGATGTCCACCAGGTCGCGAATTCATGAACACATCCCCCTACCCGAGAGATGGGTGGGGACAGACCTTTTTGCGGACGTAGATTTGTTCGCAGGCTTGTTGGTCTTGCGAAACCAGGGATGCTTCTGTCCCTAAGCAGGCGCTTTGTCGGCCTGGGATCGTTTACTTGCCGCATTAGACGGACGGAAAAAACGCTTGTTTGCGGTGAAGGAGGGCCCTAGCCAATGGCGTGGCTTCTTACCTCTTTTAAATTGTGGGAGCAGCCTGATCTTACCTCCTGTGGCATATTTAATAATGTCATCCAGGGATGCTCCAAAAAAGTCTGTCGCCCTTAAAGGGCAATCCATCAGGGCCCTCTGGAAAGATTGGTCCGCCGACCAACCTTTTAGCCAGAGCAGACGGCGTAACACCACTGCATAGCTTGAGGCTCCGGACAGCAGAGAAATAGTGTCCAAGGCTGATTCGCATACAATTTTAAGGCCCAGTTCGGACTGTCCGACCGGCCACGGTCCGCACCTTCTGATGTGTCAGAACCAGGGACATGAGCCCTAGCTGGGCCCGGCTCTGCATCAGAGTTATCCCCAGAAGATGGCGGGGGGAGGGGGCACCTCGCCGCTTCCACCTTGGCAACAACCAGGACGCCGACCTAGCGTCTACTGACACAGCGGGTGCAGAAGCACCAGATGCCAATTCAGGTGTATCAGGGTGAGAAGCATCTGCTTCTGATGTCATGCTGACCCACGCACCTGACACAAGGACTCCAGTTCAAGGTACCAACAGCCCAGTCTTCTCCTTAGCTAGGCAGAAAAAAACTGATCTGCTTAGTGCAGGCTGAGGGGATATAGCCAGTAGGACCGCCCCCTGAGCGGGGGCTGTTCAGCTTTGAAGTTGTTAATACTTTCTGCCTAGTCACTCCTGAAGGAAGGCTAATACCCACTTTGTCAAGATTAAGGCTGTGTTCGTCCATGAATGAAAGAGAAAAGAGGGAAAAGAGAGAAAAGAGAGAAAAGAGAGAGAGAGGAATGGATAGATGGAGAGGGATGGATGGATAGAGAGAGAGGGATGGATAGGGATGGATGGATAGAGAGAGAGAGGGATGGATAGGGATGGATGGATAGAGAGAGAGGGATGGATAGAGAGAGGGATGGATAGAGAGAGAGGGATGGATGGATAGAGAGAGAGGGATGGATAGGGATGGATGGATAGAGAGAGAGAGAGTTAAAACACAAAATAAATCTATCTACAGGCACACTGGTCTCACTTCTCTCACAGAATGGCTGAAATAGATAATATTTGTTTTTCATACATTGTGGGCATTTGGGAGGGTGTCCTGAGGTTATCCGTAAAAAAAATGCTCATAAACGCGGCATGTAAAAGTGGCAAAATTGACGTTTTTAACCATCGGTTACAAGCTGTCAGGGTTCAGAAGTGATTTTCAAACGTCCCGTGTACATGAAGCCTTACACACAGTTCCTCATCCATCTCTTACCTGCAGTGACTTATCCCTCTTTATTATATGGAGAGACACATACCTCTCTATTACATGCCCCTTATAGATTTCTATGTCTTTTTTATATGGAGAGACACATACCTCTCTATTACATGCCCCTTATAGATTTCTATGTCTTTATTATATGGAGAGACACATACCTCTCTATTACATGCCCCTTATAGATTTCTATGTCTTTAATATATGGAGAGACACATACCTCTCTATTACACATATTGCCAACGCTGTATCCTGACCTAGGCCAACAAGGCCCAGGCCTAGGGCAGCACTTTGCAGGGGGGCAGCACAGAAAGAGTCCCCGCCGGTTTGCGCTACACTGTTAAGCCCTGTACACACGGTCGGACTTCCATCGGACTTTTCCGTGGTTTTTTGTCCGAACGGAGTTGGTCGGGAACACCCATAGCATACACACGCTCGGACTTTTCTGCCAACTTTCTTAAAACTTCTTACAACATCACTTGTTTTTTCTGCTCTTTTCTGATCTTTACTGCCACCCTTTGGTCAACTTCTGCTATTGTTGGTTGCTTTTAACATTGGTTGTTTTGTCCATCGGACAAAAGTCCTATGGTTTTCTGTACACACGGCAGGACTTTGCTCCATAGGACTTTTGTTGGGCAAAAGTTTGTCTGTTCGCAGACCCAACTTTTGTCCGATGAAAACAAAACCAAACTCAAAAAAGTTTGTCCGATGGAGCGTACACACGGTCGGATTGTTGGTCCAACTTGCTTAAAACTAAGTTTGTTGGGCAAAAGTCCGACCGTGTGTACGGGCCTTTAGTGTAGCGCCAGTCATATGGGGTGGACTGGGCTGAGAGGCAAATTAGTCTAGCGCCCCCATAAGCGGCCGCACTGCTTCTAGTATGCGGGCGGCCAGCATTCCGCAACTGTGGGGAGCGCTGCTTATAATTTTGACTGTCCTATCATCCTGGATCACAAACCTTCCTCACTGTGCTATATATTTTCTGCTGCACCATTGGCATAGTTATATCTTCTTGGTCCTCTCCATAAAATTATCAGAAATTTGTGCTTAAAAACATAACTATACGCAACACTTTTCTTTCCATTTTGGATAGAGTAAGGGAGGGTTATAGCCCCTGTCAGTTTATTTTTTACCATCCCTGTCCCATTGCAGAGATTTCCCTTCACTTCCTGCCCCATAGCAAAACAGGAAGTGAGAGAGGAAATCTATGCAAATTAAGGGAATCCATTGCCCCCCCCCAGGCCCTCAGAACTAGTGTCCCCACTGGAAAATTTCAGGGCGGGTCTTAAACAGAAAGGGGCGTGGCCTTGACAGGAAGGGGTGGGTCATATTTAAATTAGGAGTGCACGATTTTAGTCAGGCCTAGGGCAGCACAAAACCTAAATACACTTCTGAGTGGTACCTCAAGTTTCTAGGGGGGGTTACCGTGACAAGATCCTCTTGCAGCGGGAGACCCTCTGGATCGAGAGGATTAATGTCACCATTCCCCCGGGCTTAAATGAGGTCAGCTCTTTTAAGCCCTTTCTGTAATCAAATGCCACTTTGTCACCCCACTGCTGATTCTCCAGTCTTACATTACTTTTGTTCTCCTCTTCATCCTTATTATTTTCTATTTTTGTTTGAAATGATTTATGCCCTAGCCTAGACTGTCGCCATTTATTGTCCTGTTTAGGTCTATTTTAGATCTTTTCAGCCTAATGTGGTTATTTTCCACGTATATCTTTATTTAGTTACATGCTCCTTTGCATACTTGTTTATTTCTCTAGAACTGTTCCATTTGCTGGGGAGACTGTTGCCAACAGGGCTTTTTTTCTCAAACAATAGGTGCTGGAACTCAACTACGACCCCCCCAAAACCCCTCCCCCACACACACCCTCCAAATCACATCAAATAGTGGGTGTGGTCAGATTTCACAAACATTAGGAGGGTCTTAAAGGGGCATTAAATACCAGGATTGCATTACATACAGAGTGCAGAGTTCAGGGGGGTTACACACAGAGTGCAGAGTTATCACTTGTAAACAGAGAAACCGGACTTCAGTGTTTACAGGTGATTGTGGTGATCAGGCACCAAAAGGTCTGAGCCAGAGATGGTGGAACTAGGTTCCACCAAGTTCCACCTGAAAAAAAGCCCTGGTTGCCAGTACTGTGGCATTTTGAGCTCAAAAGCAAGGATTTATTCTATGCAGGGGGGACGTGCTGTGTGGAGAAAAATTCTGGTGCCAAAAAGACTGGGAGGAGAAAGGCGGAGCTGCTGTTTAGACCATGCATGTGGATGTGAGAGCACCAAGATGGCGGGTTTTCAGATATCAAAGAGATTTTGCCCTGAAGAGACATGTTGGTGGGACATGAGAACCGGTTGACTGAGTAGCGGGAGCAGATGTTGGACACAGGAGTGCAGCTTGTCCACTGAGGCTGATTTGTCCTGGGAAATGTAGAGGGAGCTGAACGGCTGTGCCTGGTGTGTGCAAATTGCAAGAGACTAACAGCACTGTTGAAGGCGTGGATCCACTGCGAACATTGTGGCGACCCTCTATGTGACTTTCTACTGAGCGCTCTGCCACCAGCTACTGTTTGGAAGTGTCACAGTTATTCCAGCCGCGTGGATTGCATTGTGGTGCAGCAGGAGAGAGCTGAGAGAGCTGATTGGGCCGCAGGGCTAGGATTAAAGTCTGGCAGTTACACTTGTGGCCGTGGGAGAGGAGCCATTAGGAGGAAGCTGGAAGTGTCTGAATTAAACACCAAAGTGGACGTTTCAGCAGAGTTCACAGCAGAGAAGCCAGCAGCAGCAGGGGTCCCAGTGGCCTGTACAGCGGAGCAGCTTGAAGATGTCAAGGAGTCAGGTGAGAATGCTGGGGAAGAGGGGAAGTCAAAATCAGACCCAGCGTCCCCGAAGTTCACCAAAGAAGCCAGTGACAATGATCTGAGTGACTGGGATTCAATCATCTGAGGGTCCCAAACAGAGTCGCCCTGCGGTGGAGGCAAGAAGGAAAGGGCAGCAGAATTTGTCCCTGCATTTGACCTTGAGAAAGCAGGACAGAGAGCAGACAGCCCACCAGTATTTGGTGCTGAGGGGCTGCATCTACATCAAGTGTATAGAGAGTGAAAGGCTGAAGCATCCCCACCCCACATTCTCGCATGGGCCTTGGCTGAGGATGAGGCGTTTGCTAAGTTCCTATTGAAGGCTGACAAAGCTACGAAGGTTCTCTTGGCTCCAGAGAATTGTGCAAAAACAGGTAGCCCAAGAGTGCAGGTACGACTATCCCTACGTATTAGTAGAGCTGATGAACAAGATTAAGGGAAAGCATTGGGGCTGGTGTGACGAGGAAATCTGGAACTTTTTGAGTGCTCCCAAGCCCTTCAGAAATTCTAGCTCCACCAGATTTCTGCAAAGGTTTCTGGACATCAAAATTAGCTGGAACCTGGGGAGATTAATTTATAAGGACAGAGTGGTTATCTAGAAGGCTGGAGGGTAATTATTATTTGGATGCATGGTTCAAGTACCTGACCTCTAGATTTACACATGAAGCTGGGCATAATGACTTTGACGGTAGCAACCCCTATGCAAACTGGCCATCCTGAAAAAGAAGGAGACTGAACTGTTGCCTAAGGCAGGGAGCAACTCAGCTTCCAGTTAGAGCCCATTCACACAGGGGCGTCTTTGGATCCGACTCCAAATCGCCCCAGGTCGCCCCTAGTCGCCTCAGGTCGCGCTGGCTGAAGAAATCAATGTAAGTTAATGGAGCCGTCCTTATGCACACTACTGCAGTCGCTCCGACTTCAAAAAAGGTCCCTGTACTACTTCAATCCGACTCCTAGGCGACCTGTACCCATTCATTTCAATGGGAGTCGCCTCTCACTGTCTTAATAGGAGCGACTCTCCAGGAAGAAAACATACATTTCTCCTGCAAAACTCTCCCTCCCCCCTCCCTCCCACAGAGCTGATTCTTGTTTGATTGGCCACTGGAATGTCTCCTGTCCTGCAGGCAACTTGGAGTTGCCTTGTAAATAGCTCCAGGTCGGGCTGTGATTCATACTCAAGTCGTGTCTGAGTTGCCTCATAAAATCGCGCTGGAAGTCGTGCATTCACACAGGGGCAACACGACTTCCAGCGCGATTTTATGAGGCAACTCAGACACGACCTGAGTATGAATCACAGCCCGACCTGGAGCTATTTACAAGGCAACTCCAAGTTGCCTGCAGGACAAGAGACATTCCAGTGGCCAATCAAACAAGAATCAGCTCTGTGGGAGGGAGGGGGGAGGGAGAGGTTTGCAGGAGAAATGTATGTTTTCTTCCTGGAGAGTTGCTCCTATTAAGACAGTGAGAGGCGACTCCCATTGAAATGAATGGTTACAGGTCGCCTAGGAGTCGGATTGAAGTAGTACAGGGACCTTTTTTGAAGTCGGAGCTACTGCAGTAGTGTGCATAAGGACGGCTCCATTAACTTACATTGATTTCTTCAGCCAGCGTGACCTGAGGCGACTAGGGGCGACCTGGGGCGATTTGGAGTCGGATCCAAAGACGCCCCTGTGTGAATGGGCTCTAAGGATGAGTCTAGAGATGAAAAATTTCCCGAAATTTTTAAGCCATGGGGAAAAAAAATCCCTTTGTTTATTCCTGGAAAACAGTTTTGGAAAAATTGAGAAGTTTTACAAACAGAAAGTCATTTTGTTACACTGGAAATGTTACGTTTTTTTCAGTAAATAAACAAAACGTAAAAAAAAAAAAAAAATTTTTATCAAAGATTTTTTTAAAAGGGTAAATTTTATTTCTTTTTTTTCCAAAAAAAATAATAATTACACAGGTTACATTCCACAAAGCATAATCAGTACATAGGAAATTATTTCTCAGACGTCAAAACAGCAACCAATACTTATAATATAAGAAAAATATAGCTAATACACCTAACAGATAGATATCGGTTAATCATCAGTACGCGGGGCCAACCCCCCTAACTCCCTGTACATACCCCTACATATGCTCATATAGCGAAGGAATATGCAAACATTAGTATACAAAAAAAAAAAAAAGGGAGGGAGAACCAAAACAAAACAAAACAAAGCAGAATCATAACATAACATGGGGGGGACCCAAGACCATAAGTACATCTTGACATATATTTTTCCCACCTTTAGAGGCCAAACGGTATGAACAATATTCCCACGTCACCACCCAGCCTGTCCCACTGAAGATGATCACGATCCCCTTAGGGTCTGTCCAGACCCTCTCACACCTCTATCTCTCCTGACACCGAATTGATCCATCCAGCCCATACTTTATTACATTTTTTCGGACACCCCTTGGAAATGTAAGTTAACTTATATTTTGGGAGGGCTCCATTAACCAAGTCAATCCAGCATTGGAGCGACGGAGGCCTAACATCCTTCCACTTCAAAGCCAGTGCCTTCTTAGCATGAAAGAAAAGTGTTCTCAAAAGAGTCTTTTTAGAGTCTGACAATTCCTCATCCCCAAAGACACCCAATATACATCTGGCCGGGTCACGGATATTCAGGAGAGCCAGTCTTTCTTCCAGGAATGACATAACACTCGACCAGAAGCCCCTCACCTGTGGACATAGCCACACCATATGAAAGAAGTCACCTATCTCCACCCTACATCTGTTGCACTCAGGAGATTCCACCCTGCCCATCTTATGAAGCCTCTTCGGAGTGTAGTACACTCGGTGTAGGAAGTTAAATTGAATGACCTTATCTCTGGCCGAAATCACTGACGGCAATAAAGATGCGGTGACTGCAGCCCAAGATTCCTCAGTGAGAGCTGGGATATCACCTTTCCACTGCGCCTCCACCTTTTTCATCCTAGGGGATGAGGAGGTCATTAAAGAGAAATAATATCTCGACACTAGCCTTGAATGGTCTTTCTCAAGTAGCAGTTTCTCTAGCTCTGAGTTCTTCAGCTGAACCTTCTGCAGGCCAAATTGGGCCGCTACAGCATGGCGCAGCTGAAGATATCTATAAAAGTAAGCGTTGGGGCATTTATATTCAATCTGAAGATCCCTGAATGTCTTAAAAGTCAGGTTCCTGAACAGTTGATGCAAATACTTGAGACCTTACTGAGCCCAGCACGCCCCATCAGGGATTTTACAGATCTCTGTTAGTTGAGGGTTATACCAGAAAGGTGCATTAGGAGATAGGGTCAATGGGCCACCTCCCGTTCTTTTATTACATATGTGAAAAATTTTATAGGAACGTTTAATAACTTCTGCACCCTGAGGCGGGTATGGGCCATTCCTGTAAAGTACATTAATTAGTGCCTCAAATGAATGCATCAGGGCCGCCTGAGTTTCCACCGAAGCCACCTCCATCTCAGGGAAAAACCACCAATGGATATGCGTCAATTTTGCTGCCAGGTAGTAGCACTGCAGATTTGGTAATGCCAGTCCACCGCTCTGGACCGGTAAAAACAGAGTATCCAAGGATACCCGTGGTGGTTTATTGCCCCAGAGGAAAGAGACCAGGATGTAATTGATTTCTGTGAACAATTTTTTGGGAACGTATATCGGTGCATGCCACAGCACATATAGAAATCTAGGTAGGTAGATCATTTTAAATAAATTAATACGACCTAGGAGGCCGAGGGGCAGCTTGGACCAGGTCTGTAAGTTATCCTTCAGGCGCACCATCATTGGGCGTAAGTTATTTTTAATATACACTTTCAACGGCAACTGCACCTCCACCCCCAGGTACCGGAATTTGGAAACGACTTTCAGAGGGACTTCCTCTGGGAGATTCGGGGTATAGTCAGAGTCGACAGGGAAAATCACTGACTTATCCCAGTTGACTTTAAAACCAGAGTATCTACCGAACCTCTCAATCCTAGTTAATGCTGCGTTCAGGGAACCCTCTGCCTCCGCCAGGTATAACAGCATATCATCTGCATATAAGGAGGTTTTTTCCTCCTTAAGCCTCGTACACACGATCAGATATCCTATGGATTCTAATCCGATGGTTTTGTCCATCGGAAATCCGATGAAGCTGACTTCCATCAGTCTTGCCTACACACCATCAGTCAAAAAACTGACCGTTCCAAACGCGGTGACGTAAAACACTCCGATGAGCCGAGAAAAATGAAGTTCAATGCTTCTGAGCATGCGTCGACTTGATTCTGAGCATGCGTGGGGTTTTTAACCGATGGACTTGCCCATAGACGATCGGAATTTGCTATCGGTTTTTGATCCGTCAGAAAAAATTAAAACATGTTCTATTTTTGGAAAAAAGACCGATGGGTCCCATACACGATCGGTTTGTCTGATGAAAACAATCCATCGGACGGTTTTCATCGGTTAAACCGATCGTGTGTACAGGGCTTTAGAGTTTATCCAACAGCCCCTTACCTCTACATCTCCCCTCAACTGAACCGCAAATGGCTCTATAGCCAGAGCAAACAACAGGGGTGACAGCGGACACCCCTGCCGAGTGCCCCTAGCTATCTCAAAGGTCTCCGTCACGGTGTTGTTAACCCTTAATCGTGCTAGTGGTCTAGAGTACAACAGCTTTACCCAGTCAATAAATTTAGGTCCGAAGCCGAATCTTTCAAGGACTGCCCACAAGTAGGGCCACTCAATAGAGTCAAAGGCTTTATGGGCGTCTAACGATACCACAATCCGGGTATCTGGAACGGGACCTACAGATTGTAGTACCGTAAAGAGTCTCCTTAGGTTTATAGCCGTGGATCTTGTTGGGATGAAGCCCGTCTGGTCAGGGTGGACAATGGTCCCTATCACTCCATTCAGACGCTGGGCTAGAAGTTTGGCTAAAATTTTGGCATCAACGTTATTTAGGGAAATGGGCCTATAGGACTCACACTGCTCATGGTCCTTATGGGGCTTCGGGATCAGCACAATCAATGCCTCCTGTATTGAGTCAGGAAGTATCCCCTCGTTCATGGCATCATTATATACCTCCAACAGAGTGGATGCCATAAACTCCTTATAAGTAGTATACCACTCAGCAGGGTACCCATCTAACCTGGGGGTTTTGTTTGGATTCATAGAGAGCATTGCAGACAGGACTTCATCAGTACTGAAAGGAAGGTCCAAGTCTTCTGCCACCTCTCTTGACAATACCTTCAGAGGGACTGGCGCTAGAAACTGGCAGACCTCCTCCTCTCGATAATCCACCCTAGTCTTATAAAGGTTGGAGTAGAACTCCAGAAAAGCATCAGCCATATCCTTCTGTTCGGTACATAGAAGGCGACTTTTGTTATATATCCTAGGGATAGAGGCCGAAGCCTGTTGAGAGTGAGCCAAATATGCCAACAATTTGCTATTTTTGTCACCGAACTCAAGATACGTTGTGATGGGTATAACAGCTTCTTCTGGGTTTTCTCCACTACCACCAGATCCAGCTGCCTGGCCTTATCTCTCCATTCCCTGAAGTTGCACGGAGTAGGATTAGCGATATACTCCACCTCCGCCTCCGTAGCAAATTGTTCACAGTCCTTCACCTTCCATTCCCTATCAGCTCTAAATTGTTTAATTAGCCCCGAAATAGATCCCCGAAGGCTGGCCTTAAATGCATCCCAGGTAGTCCTAAGTGCTACCTCCCCTCTATTTTCCAACCAAAACTGAGATATTTCCTTGGCGGTTGCCCGTTCAAAACACTCTTCCTCCAGCCACTTGGGGCTCAGTCTCCAAGGCTTAGGACCCTGAGACCTACCCATGGTGACCGACACCAGCAAGGGGGAGTGATCCGAAATAGCCCTTGGTAGGTATCGCACATCAGCCACCCTCTGTAAGACCTCCCCCATTACAAAACACATATCCAATCTAGATAGAGTATTATATGTGGAGGAGAAGCATGAAAACTCCCTCACATCAGCGTGTTTCCAGCGCCACACCTCCACCAGACCATAGTGATCCACGCAACCAGCCAATGGAGAAGCGCAGCCAGAGACCGTTTTAAATCTATCCATATCAGGCGAAAGTACAGCATTAACATCACCCGCCATAATAATAGGCCCCTCTGCCACCAGGAGCACCTTCGCCATTATCGTATCCCATAATGCAATAGTAAACGGCGGCGGGATATAAATTGCCACAAAATTATGGGGGGTGTTATCTATATTAAGAATCACTATGACATATCTACCAAAGGGGTCAGTCACGATCTTTTCCAGGGTATAAATTAGTGACTTGGTTATTAATATAGACACTCCTCTAGCATAATTGGAGTATGTGGAGTGAAAGGCCCGTTTCACAAACGCCTTCTGTAAGGCCATAACCCTAGAGCCCACCAAATGAGTTTCCTGAAGGAAAATGATTTGGGGTTTGTGCCTCTGAATATAATTAAAGACCAGTGCCCTCTTAACTTTTGAATTGAGACCTCTTACATTCCAGGAGAGGAGTTTGAAAGTACTAAGCTTGTCCGCCATTACGGGAGGCGATTACATTATGGGACCTGGTGAACAAGGACAATGGCGGAGGGATCCTCCCCGCGAATGAGAAATATACAGTGAACAAGAAATGGTACACAGTACAGAAAATGTCCACAGGTGAAGGTGGAATAATAATAGCATGAGTCCCCAAAAATGAAAAAAACAATAAAAAAAGGAGGAAAAAACAAAAAAACAACTTAAGTTTGAAAAAATGACAACCAGGAAAAACAATGTTCCCTTCTGTAGGACTGATGATCCAGAACATTGGACCAAAAACTCCCCACTCCCCTCCCTGCCCGCAGTCCCCAACATTCTACAGGCTTTTTCCCCAAACATAAACATTAGTGTCACCCCAACAGGGGGAGCCCCTCCTTATCCAACCAGATATTAAAGTCTCCTAGCGGGGGGTATATCTCCTGTGCCAGCCGGGCAGGAAGATTTTATGGGTAAGTACGTGATAGGTAACAGAGCATTAAAGGAACCGCATTGATTGTAGAATACAGTTAAATAGTCTCACAGAACTGAATAACGACAGGATCAGTCAGAACGGAGATGTTTAAACATGGAAGACAAAGTATCATCTCATAGGAAGAGTGTACCCGCTCATTCTCCATCATTATGGCTTCAGTAGCCTTGGGGGATCCCCCCCAGGCCATGTAATTTACTTACATAACAGGGGAAAGGCAGCTGTCCTATCCAGATCCCAGGGACTCTAGCCAGTGATTAGCCTCCCTGGGTGACATGAAGAATTGTGCCTTGCCCTTATGTATGACTCGCAGCTTTGCTAGGTATAGCATACTGTAAGGCAGGCTGCGCTCCCTCAGGCGCTGCTTCACACTTTGAAATGCTGCCCTCTGCTTCTGCGTGGCCGCAGAGAAATCAGGGAAGATGGATATGCGGGTGTTGTCAAACAGCAAATCAGGCATGGTGCGTGCTTTACGGAGGATTGTTTCCTTATCCCTGAAGTAGAGGAACCAGGCCAGCAGAGGTCTAGGATATCTACCCGGTGGAGGAGTCCTCAGGGGGACCCTATGCGCCCGTTCAATGGCAAACAGGTGGGAGAAGCTATCTGCGCCAAAGGTTTGCTGGAGCCAGGATAGTAGAAACTCCTCTGGGTTCTTTCCCTCTGCACCTTCCGGGAACCCCAGGAATCGGAGGTTGTTCCTCCTGAGCCTGTCCTCAATGTCCCCCAGCTTGGCCTCCTGGGACTTGTGGTCCGCCGCCATGTCTCTCACCTGGACCATCAAGGGGTGCACGTCATCTTCCACTGCACTTATGCGTTGCTCTGTCTGTGTAACCCTCTGCCTCACTTTGTGCACATCATCTTTAAGGAGAGCAAAGTCCACCCTGATGGTCTCTATTTGGGTAGTCAGCGCTGCATGGCAGCTTTTAATGGTGTCCATGATCTGCGTTAGTGTCGGTTCACTTACCTGTGTACCGGAGCCACTCTCCTCCGGTTGTGATTGGGGAGAGGGCAGGGGATTCACAAAGGGGTCTGTAGGTTCAGGCCAGTCCATCTCCCCCTCGGTACACCGGCGGCCAGCAGAAGCAGACGGAGCGCGCTGTTCCCCTGCAGAGCGGGCGCCATTTTGGGACGCCTCGTGTGCAAACCGCGCCAGCTTCTCTGCGGGCGTAGGGTCCACACTCGGTCCATATTTCACCATGGCTGGGGTCCCAATGTGTTCACCGAGCGGGTGCGGTATAGTGGCGGCGAAATGAGCAGGTCTGTGAGTTTGCAGGATAATAGTGCGGTCGGAGCTCCAAGGAAAAGCTCCCTCACATACCGGAAGTTGGACACGCCCCCTTTTATCAAAGATTTAATAACAAGGACTGTATATATTAAGAACATTTATACATGAGAACAAGTAAACACCACCCATTGCGAGCTTGATAGATGTTCTCCTGATTTTCAGGTGTAATTTTATCTATAAATGAAGGTACTATCCCAACAATCACCCAGCTGTAGGAGGTACAAGATGAAGCCCACAAGCAAACCTTAACTAGAGCCTTTCCCCTGCAGTGTTCCCTAGTGGCAGAAATACACATTTCTCTTGTTTGAGAAGTATAGTGTTACTTAAAGTGGTTGTAAACCCACTTTTTAAACTTGCACCTACAGGTAAGCCTAGATTAAGGCTTACCTGTAGGTGCAAGAAATATCTCCTAAACCTACACGGTTTAGGAGATATTTACTAAAATGTCAAGCGCCGCTATCTACGGCGCATGCGCGCCGTAGACAACGGCGCATTTATGGGGTTAATCCCATTCACATACTCTGCTACTTCCCAGCAATCGCTGGGCGTAGCCGAGTGGGACGCCTCCTGCGCGCATGCGCAGAGTGACGTCTCCGCCGCTCCGGCCAATCACAGCGCCAGAGTGGCGCTGTGATTGGCTGGTGCGGCGATACCCGGAAGTAACATTCCGGCTATCGCCGCAGTGATGTCTGCGGCTGGACAGAGGGACGAGGACGGCTTCGGGGGCCCCGATCTAAGGTAAGTGGAACATAATGAGCTATTATGCTAGTCATAATAGCTCATTATGCCTTTCTCTTGCAGGTGGGCCAAAAAAAAAGTGGGTTTACAACCACTTTAAACTGTATTCCAGCATTTGCTTGTCTTCAGCTGAGAGAATTTACAATAATTTAAGACTACATATAATCCCAGAAATGTTTCATGAAGGTCTTCATGTTATAAAGTTTAAATACAATATGTGAGGGGGTTAGCTCGGCAGCGGGTGTGTGTGACCCCCGAGATGGGCTCCCCACACAAAAACAGGCCCAGCAAACGGAGGTTGTGGTTTTCAAAATCAAAAAGGTGCGGTTTATTTTCTATTTACAGTGACAAAACACAGCAAAGCAAAAGAAACATAAACAAAATAAATCCTGGTCAACTTGACCTCTGACTAAACATACAGGTTTCCTAACTAACAACTGGGATCAGCCTAGTGCTGTCCTAGTCCCTAAGTCCCTGGTTTTAAATGTCCAAGCAAATAGCCACACAGGCTTTGTCTCACCGCACAGGGGTTCACTCTCCCTAGACAGTCCACACAGGTCTGGTTCCAGGCATGAGCTAACATCTAATGAAGCTGGGAGTTCTTATAGAGGCCTAAATGAGCTGACAAGGTTCAGCTGGTCTCCTCATCTCTGTCTGCACGACGCCCCACACTCTCCCTAGAGGTATGAGTCATCCATGAGCCCACTAGCCTTATACAACTCTCCACCTAGTTGTATAAGTCGGCGTAAAGCCTGAATCTGGGCGAAATATATCTACCCCCCTGGATGCAACCAGGTGACTTTACCTTCCTGCTGTCACATACCCCCCCCCCCTCTTGTTTTAACCTCGGGGTTGGAACACCAGCAATCAGGCATTCATGTACTCGAGACAAAGCATCCACATTCCCCATTTGAACGCCAGGGCGATGCTTTACTGTGAAGTTGAATTCCTGGAGGGCCAGGAACCACCTATTCACTCTTCTATTTGTTTCCTTGTTTTGAGCCATCCACTTTAACGGAGCGTGATCCGTAACCATGTCAAAGTGCCTACCTAGCAGGTAGTACCGAAGGGAATCTAGAGCCCACTTCACCGCTAAACACTCCTTTTCAACGGTGGTGTAATTTACCTCATGGGACTTCAACTTCCTGCTGAGGTAAATGACTGGGTGCTCTTCCCCGTTCCAGACCTGGGACAATACTGCTCCTAACCCCACATCTGACGCATCACTTTGTACGACAAAGTCTTTAGAGAAGTCGGGTGAGTACAACACTGGCTGGCTACATAAGGCTTGTTTCAAGAATTGGAATGCTGCCTCAGCCTCGGGGGTCCATTTAATCATGACCGACCCTTTCCCCTTCGTCAGGTTGGTTAGGGGCACAGCCTTAGAAGCAAAGTGGGGAATGAATCGCCGATAATACCCAGCGATTCCCAGAAAGGCTCGTACCTGCTTCTTGCTGTTGGGACGTGGCCAACTCTGGATGGCCTCGACTTTGTTGAGTTGGGGTTTTATTACTCCCCTCCCAATGGTGTACCCAAGATATTTGGCCTCCTCCTGCCCAATGGTACACTTCTTGGGGTTAGCCGTAAACCCCGCTTCCCGAACAGAGTCCAGGACTGCTTGCACTTTTGGCAGATGTGAGGCCCAATCTGTGCTATGGACAATTATGTCATCCAGGTAAGCCGCAGCATACTTCCGATGGGGCCTCAGCATCTGGTCCATTTTCCGCTGGAATGTGGCCGGCGCATTCTGTAACCCGAACGGCATTCTTTTATATTGGAACGCCCCGTCTGGGGTTACAAATGCGGTTTTCTCTTTGGCCAACTTGGCCAGGGGGATTTGCCAATACCCTTTTGTGAGGTCAAGAGTCGTCATGTATCGGGCTGTTCCCAGCCGGTCGATCAACTCATCTATACGTGGCATGGGGTAGGTGTCAAATTTTGTAACTTTGTTCAACTGACGAAAATCGTTACAAAATCGCCAGCTCCCATCCGGTTTAGGCACCAACACAATGGGACTAGACCAATCACTTTGGGACTCCTCTATCACCCCTAAGTTCAGCATTTTCTGTACTTCCTCCCGTATTGCCTCCCGTCGGGCCTCTGGGATCCGATAGGGTTTTAACTTCACCCTTTCACCGGGCGGGGTAATGATGTCATGCTCTACCCCAGATGTTTGTCCCGGCAGCTCAGAGAATACCTCCTTGTTGCGAAGCACAAACTCCTTAACCTCCTGTTGTTGGGGTTGTGACAAGGTGGCTGCTATTCCAACCTCAGGAATCACGCAACCAGTTTGAGCTGGTGACCAAGTGTCTGCGACTAGGGACTCTCTATCCCTCCAGGCTTTCAACAGATTAACGTGATAGATCTGTTCGGGCTTTCGCCTTCCTGGTTGTCTGACCTTGTAATTCACTTCGCTCACTTTTTCCATTATCTCGTAGGGGCCTTGCCATTTGGCAAGGAATTTACTTTCAACCGTAGGGACAAGTACCAGTATCCTATCCCCCGGGGAAAAGGTACGGGTCTTGGCTCCACGGTTGTACACTCTCTGCTGTGCTAACTGCGCTTGGGCCAAATGTTCCTTCACGATGGGCATTACCTGTGCAATTCGGTCTTGCATCAGGGCGACATGCTCAATCACACTCCTGTGGGGAGAACTCTCACTTTCCCAAGTTTCCTTGGCAATATCCAACAGCCCTCTTGGGTGTCTCCCATACAGTAACTCAAAGGGGGAGAATCCCGTAGAGGATTGGGGCACCTCCCTAATAGCAAACATCAGATAAGGAAGTAGACAGTCCCAATCCTTTCCATCTCTATCCACCACTTTCTTCAACATTTGTTTTAGGGTTTTGTTGAACCTTTCAACCAGCCCATCGGTTTGGGGGTGATACACAGATGTACGTAATTGCGTCACTTTGAACAATTTACACAGCTCCTTCATAACCCGGGACATAAAGGGTGTACCTTGGTCCGTAAGCAGTTCTTTACAAATACCCACCCGGCTAAACACAAGAGATAGCTCTTTGGCTATGGTTTTGGCCGAGGTATTTCGGAGAGGGATCGCTTCTGGATAACGGGTGGCATAGTCCATTATAACTAATATGTACTGGTGCCCCCTAGCGGACTTGATTATAGGACCTACCAAATCCATGGCGATCCTCTCAAACGGGACCTCAATGATGGGTAGAGGGACCAGCGGGCTACGGAAATGTGGCATCGGGGCCGACCTCTGACACACAGGGCAGGAGGAACAATAATTTTCTATGTCCTTCATCACCCCCGGCCAATAGAATCTCTGTAATACCCTCTCTCGGGTTTTCTCTGTCCCCAGATGACCTCCAAGAATGTGCCCATGGGCCAACTCCAACACCAACTTCCTGTAAGGTTTGGGCACCACAAGCTGCTCAACGGTTTCTTCTGCCCTTTTTGCCACCCGATACAGTAGGTCCTTCTCTACGCTGAAGTATGGGTAAGTGCAGGTATTATCTGGGTTCACTAACTCGCCATCTATTTTCACTACGTTTTCCCGTGCCTTTATTAGGGCGGGGTCTTTCAACTGTTCTGTGGCAAAGTTTTCCCTGTGAACCTCAAGATCAGAAAACTCCACAGACGGTAGGTTTTCGTCTGAGGAGGTGGGCTCCTCTCCAGTTTCTTGAGTCTCCCCTGCCAATACTGATAAGGGAAATTCCGGAGAGTCCTCACCACTCTCAGGGGAGTTCTGGCTATCACATTCCTGGTACATAGGGGCACCAGTGGGGGGCTCAGGATCATCCCACAGTTCCCAGAACTTCGGAAAATCCCTTCCCACAATGGCGTCATGCGGTAACTGAGATACTAAGCCCACTGGATGAGAGGGGGTACCTTTGGGGGTCTCGAAACACACTGTAGTCACTGGATACTCTCGGGTGTCCCCATGCACACAAATAACAGCTACCTTGCTATTCCCAGAGACCTCTGTTTTAACTAACTCAGCCTTTATCAGGGTCACAAGGCTACCTGAATCCAACAATACCACAACATTTCTACCATTAACACACATTTTGCATAAATGTTTCTCAGTTCCTCGAATGGCAGTGCATGCGACTGTCGCACACAGCGACTGACGTCTGCCCGTCAGAAAGTCACACTGCATGGGTTCCTCCACAACCGGGCAATTGGCTGCAATATGTCCCGCTTGCCGGCAGCGGTAGCAAACGATCCTTCTTGCGGCCTCTTGAGCCGCTGATTTCCCAGGCTGTTCTCGCCAAACTTGGGGTAGAGCTCCCACCCTCTCACTCTCTCCACCCTCACCCCTTGGAATCCTCTTATCCGCCCCTGGGGATGGTCTGGTCTTAGGGTGGAAAGTCCGAGTGTCTCTGGAAGAGGCCGTCAGGTTCTCTGTAGCCAAGTATTTCTCCACACGATCCACAAGACCATCGGCCGTCTCTGGGTCTCCATGGCTTACCCACTTTTGGATGGCAGTAGGAAGAGCTCTCAAAAACCGATCCATTACAACACGTTCCACAATCTTTGGTGCGGACAAAGTCTCTGGCTGTAGCCACTTTCTGCTCAGGTGAATGAGATCATACATTTGAGACCTGGGGGGTTTTCCAAGCTGGAAAGTCCAGTTATGCACACGCTGAGCCCGGACAGCCTGGGTGACACCCAGCCTTGCCAATATTTCAGCTTTTAGCATCACATAGTCTTTTGCTTGGTTAGGCTCTAGGTCATAGTAAGCTTTCTGCGATTCACCAGTTAACAGAGGAGCCACCAGTCCAGCCCACTGCTCCTCAGGCCACTTTTCTCTTTCAGCGGTCCTTTCAAATGTGGTCAAAAATACCTCTGGATCATCCTCTCCAGTCATTTTTGTCAATAAACGACTCACCCCAAAGGACGCGGTATTAGTGGGACGGCTTTCCTCACTGGTCTGCGGACGTTGCTGCATTACTGCTTCCATCTGTTGTTGTAGTCTCTGCTCTTGCTTCTGCAACAGGTCTATGAAGCGGGCCTCAGATTGCTGCTGGGCTTGTTGCTGAGCCTCCAGACTCTGTTGCAAAGTTGCGTTTGTCTGCTGCTGGGCTGCAAGGCTCTGTTGATGAGCTTGCTGCTGGGCTGCGAAGTTCTTTTGCAAACCTGCATTTGTCTGCTGTTGATTGGCATTTGCTAGAGCCAGCTGCTTCAGTATCTCCTCCATGCTGGCTTAAAAAAAAAAACTGCCACTGGTTCTCCACCAACTGTGAGGGGGTTAGCTCGGCAGCGGGTGTGTGTGACCCCCGAGATGGGCTCCCCACACAAAAACAGGCCCAGCAAACGGAGGTTGTGGTTTTCAAAATCAAAAAGGTGCGGTTTATTTTCTATTTACAGTGACAAAACACAGCAAAGCAAAAGAAACATAAACAAAATAAATCCTGGTCAACTTGACCTCTGACTAAACATACAGGTTTCCTAACTAACAACTGGGATCAGCCTAGTGCTGTCCTAGTCCCTAAGTCCCTGGTTTTAAATGTCCAAGCAAATAGCCACACAGGCTTTGTCTCACCGCACAGGGGTTCACTCTCCCTAGACAGTCCACACAGGTCTGGTTCCAGGCATGAGCTAACATCTAATGAAGCTGGGAGTTCTTATAGAGGCCTAAATGAGCTGACAAGGTTCAGCTGGTCTCCTCATCTCTGTCTGCACGAC
Organism: Rana muscosa; assembly: GCA_029206835.1. Classification (NCBI taxonomy): domain Eukaryota; kingdom Metazoa; phylum Chordata; class Amphibia; order Anura; family Ranidae; genus Rana; species Rana muscosa. The sequence continues at coordinate 280,610,413 of CM055127.1, read as the reverse complement.
GCCCCACACTCTCCCTAGAGGTATGAGTCATCCATGAGCCCACTAGCCTTATACAACTCTCCACCTAGTTGTATAAGTCGGCGTAAAGCCTGAATCTGGGCGAAATATATCTACCCCCCTGGATGCAACCAGGTGACTTTACCTTCCTGCTGTCACAAATATCATAGATATTTTACTTATCATTGTAAAAGAACGTATTCCATCAATTTTTCTGGGAAAAAAATTACTTTGAAAAATAGGGTAAAAAAATATTTTCCACAAATTTTACGTTTTTTTCTGGACCTTGCTATCTATAGATGAGCTACATTGTGCAATCACTTGTATTTAGAGGAGGAGTATCTTCCCCACCAGTTACAGTTTACTGAATGTTTGAACTTTCTGACATTTGTATTTTTTTTGTTTTTTTTTGGGCGATATGGATTGTTTTTTTAACTTTGGGCTGTTTGGACTTTGGGTTTACTATTATATGTAGTTGCTTTTGTGTGACTTCTTAAAATCCCTAATTAGGGGATTGTTGCTGTGATGCAGGATGAAAAGCATGTTTAGTTATGATTAGTTAGATAGGATGTATCTCCCTCTGCTTCGTTCCAGGGTTCTGGAGACTTGACTGCGGGGCAAGATTATCAACTGTCTTTAAATTATTTGATAGTCTTCTTAAATTACAGTATTTTTCTAAGAGAGCCTAGGGTTAATTAATGGGCTTTATGGCATTTCTTAGAGTAGGACATGTAGCATGATGTGGAGGGTCATTTTTACAGGGATGATGTTTCACTCTTTGGGAGGATGGGATGTTCCCCCAGTGGGGTTTTTGGGCAGCTGGATTCAAAAATTTACAACAATGTATGTATAAAAGGGATTGTTTATTAAAAATTCAAAAAGGAAAAAATCAATACAAGTTAAGATATGAGCTCTGGTAACATGTAATGAAAGTACTACAGAATTGCAAACACTAAAAATTGTCATACAGCTTGACACATTGTATATCAAAGCATGTAGCAATTCCTAATGCGTTTCGACCCTTTTCACAGGTCTTCTTCAGAGGTTTCGGTGTTGCTATAAAGAAGTATACATAGTAAATTTCAAAGGTTTCCACCTAAGTGGTACAGAAATTCAAAAAATTATATATATATATAAATAACATAATCACCAATTTGTTGTGTGTAGACATTGGATACTTTTTACCAGAGTTTCCACTAAGAGATGCCCCATGGACTTCCAAAATGACCTCCTGGCTGCGTGGGTTCCCCACATGCCGGAGTGCCGTTGGGAAAATTTGCAGCTTACAAGAATTCACCACATGGGATGAGAATCCCCAAAAAGGAGAGACACAGGAAGGAGCTGACATCTGCGGCAAAGCATTAACAGCATAAATACACAGTGCGTAGCATTGTGTCATTCATATAATAAAACCATAGTGTGTTGAGCGGACAGATAATCATTCCCCCTAGAAGGAGTATACTACCTGATTAATCATGTATGTAATAGTATATATACATATTGATTGATTATTTGATTGTTGTTCAAAAAAATATAAATTTAAGCAATGAGTGTCATAACTCAAATGCCAATTTTAATTAATTAGAAGCTAAGATTAAAATATTATTTGGGTATTTGATATGTAATGGATTAGAACTGTCAGTATATAATAGTGTGGTGAATGGGATATATAGATAATGTGATAGGTGTAGTGAGTGTAGTGCTGTGTGTGTTGTTGGAAAAAGTGGTGGGGATAGAAACAAAAAACAAAATTGCATGGATGTGTGTGAAATGAAATGTGATGCGAATGTGAAATTAGACTAATGAATATGTGAAAAATGGTGATGGGAAAATCTGAATGTGAATGAACCCCCCCCCCCCACCTACCACCTATACTTCCTACCCAGACCTCTCAGCCCCCCAAGAATCTTTACATACAATGCCTCCCCCCCCTTCCCCCCCAAAAGCCAAAATTACCACAATAACAGAAAGAAGCCATAACCAAAAAAAAACAAAAATGTTGCATGATGTGTGTGCAATGGTGAAAAAAAGCTAGTGGTGGTGTGATGCTGAAAATACTAAATGTGAACATATTACCTTGACAGCTTGGAGTGCAACAATTCCAAATAGACACAAGTTCTATACTGAAGCACACCCTCAGATGTAACAATCTAATTGCAGTGTATGCCGATAGTTCTATAATAAAAACAATCAAAAATTGTGGTGTGTTGGAAAAGAAAAATTTCAGGAGAAATTAAATAAAGTGCCCATAGTTAAGGTCTTTGAATCTTAGTGGTGTGCTTACCCCAGGGGATTGTCTGACTGCTCACACTAGGATGCAGAGGATCATCTGAAAGATCACTCTGCATCAGGGAGACTATATAATGAGTCTTAAATTACTTTAATTGGATGCTGGGCTTGCCACTCCGGGTCCTCCCCCACCTGGTGTGTCTCACCGAATTATGGGTCATCTGGGCCGCAATAGGCGGCGTTCCGGTCGTGAGTTCCTCGGCGTCTGTGAAGGGCGGAAGTCCCCGACCACTGCCGTTGCTTCCGCCGTAACTACGTGGTGTAGTGACGTCACGCGCACGCACGGCGTGCCCGCACATGCGCGGATGGCACAAGAACACCCGGGAGCGATCGCAGATGCCGCCCAGCAAGGAGATTGCTCACATAAGTGGACAGACCTGCTGCCACCCATTGGAGCATTTAGGGAAGCACAGGGCCCTGCGCCTCGCTCCCCCTGCTGGGGAAGCTGCAAACTTAATGTACCAGCGGCTCCAATGCGCGGATCACAGCCGACCAGGGGTGAATAGGAAAAACCTGGAGCAACTGAGGAAAAAATAAAAAATAACATTGCCATAAATTATTTAGTACATTTTAATTGTATAAGCCCATGGAGATTACATTGGGCCATTAACCTTAATAAAACATACATTGTTATTCCATATTACAGTATATTATCTAAAAAGATATTAAGAGCATGGGGGAAAAAAGCTGAATTAGATCAAACAGATACAACACATGATTATGAAAACATTGTAGTGTGATCCCCATAAGGGGAAAGGAGAGAGAGGAGCAGTGGGAAGGAAGGACAAGCAAAACAAAATTAGTTCTTAGTTTCAGGTGGTTTTGGATTTTTAAATCCAAAAGGTTTATTGAGTTTTTCCTGAAGCAAATCCTTTCAAAAAAGGAGCAAAGGATAAAGAATCATTTAGCCCTGGGAAAATAGTGGCCTGCAGTCTAAAGATCCACCTTTGCTCATGTTGAAGCAAAATTTTGTTCCAATCGCCTCCTCTTTCGGGAATATGAATGCGATCGAGTGCGACAAATGAAACTTTAGGTACTTTATAATCATGTTTTATTACAGCATGTCTTCCGATAGGAAGGTATCGATTACCGATCTCCATGCTGTATGTATGCTTGGATACACGTCGCCAAAGTTCTTGTTTCGTCTTACCCACGTAAAACGCTCCGCACTCACACTCCATCAGATAGACCACGCCACACGTTTGGCAATTGGTGAAGTGTGAGGGCTTGAATATCTCTCCATTGGGGAGACGGAAAATCTTCTCCCTTCTCATGAGTGGGCAGTGTGAACAATGTCCACATGGGAAGGTGCCAAAGGCTGGACAATGTGTGTCTCTTTTTTGAGCGTTTTTATACTCGCTCTGAACCAAAAGGTCTTTAATAGAGGTTGCACGTTTGTAAATAATAGAAGGGTAGTCAGAGACAATTCTTTTAAGTTTAGGATCATCGGTAAGTATGGTCCAATGTTTATGTATTATGTCCCTTATTGCATCGTGCTGTCGCGAGAACTGTGTAATGATTCTAATTTGTTCTGAATTGTAGTCTTTTTTGGCTTTTTGATGGAATAAAAGTTCTAATCTAGATTTTGTAATCACTTTATTGTAGGCTTTGCGTAAGCATGATCTGCTATAGCCTCTTGCTAGAAGTCTAGTCTGGAGTTGTCCAGCTTCCTAGTAGAAGAGGGTGTCATTTGAACAAATGCGCCGAAGGCGCAAGTATTGTCCATAAGGTATGGAATTTTTTAAGGGGGTAGGATGAAAGCTATCAGCATGAAGCACTGTGTTTCCGGCAGTGTTTTTTCGAAATAGGGTGCTGCATAGGTGTCCTCCTGAGTCGACAAAAAGTTGAACATCCAAAAAAGTAATACTTTGTAGGCTTGTGCAATTCGTTTCGTAACGAATTGAAATTCGTCCGAATTTAGCAACTTTCGGACATTCGGAAGCATTCGAATTTCCGAACAAAGCAATTACGAATAAGACCGAATCCGAAATAAATTATACCGCAAATAGCGAATGCCCGAATGTCTTCGGCATAATTCGTTATGAAAAAGTTACGAATGTACGAATCCATACGAAGCACAATAACACTCACTCTGCTCTGCTCTCTGCTTCTCCCACACCGTGCTGAACTCCCTCTCAAAATGGTGTACAGGGGCGGAGGTTATAGCCGCATGTAAAAAACGAAAGTAAAATACGAGATTTCGAATCCATTCGAAGCACAATAACACTCTGCTCTGCTCTCTGCTTCTCCCTCACCGTGCTGAACCCTCTCAAAATGGTGTACAGGGGCAGAGGCTATAGCCGCATGTAAAAAACGAAAGTAAAATACGAGATTTCGAATCGTTACAAATAACCGCAATGTATTTAGAAAAGTACAAATCCATTCGAAGCACATTAGGCATAATAGGCAGCGTCGTTGTGAGAGAGACACGGAAAATTACGAATCAACGAACCCAAAAAAAGTTACGAAAGTAGGAGTTGTGTCCAGAATCAATGAAAAACAACGTACTCTACCGAAAGTACGAACCCAAAAAAAGTTACGAAAGTAGGAGTTGTGTCCAGAATCAACGAAAAACAACGTACTCTACCGAAAGTACGAATTATAAAGCAACAAAAAATTCAACGAAAAATGTCGCTTGCAAAAATACGAATGAGTCCGAACACGAAAAATCCCGTCTAGCAAAATTACGAATGATTACGAATCAACAGGACCGGAAAGAAACGAACCGAAACGGAACGAATTTTTCCGTTGTGCACAAGTCTAATACTTTGTTTATCATGAGTCATCGTAAATTTTAGATTGTAACCATTTTGATTTAAACAATCAAAAAATCATAAAAGTGCATCTTCTGGTCCCTCCCAGACGATGAGGACGTCGTCGATATACCGTCGCCACACTTTGATGTGGTTCACATATTCGACGAGGTCCTCGTCGCCTAGGAGGTGTTCCTCCCACTCCCCCAGGTACAAATTGGCATAGGATGGGGCACAGCATGTCCCTATCGCTACGCCCTGCACCTGGAGGAAGTGGGAGTCATTGAAAGAAAAAAAGTTGTGATGAAGTATATATTGCAGGCTGTCGAGTAGAAAACCATTCAGTCCTCGATCGTGTAAGGTGCTTTTATACTGTGTTTGCTAGCCATTTGATTAACCGTGTGAGGAAATCCATGGTTGTCACCAGGGTCAGCAAATCGAGTGTCTCCATTGGAAGACTTCCCCTCTATTCCTGTTCTGGTAACAATTCAAAACTTGGCAATTTCTTTTACTTTCACTCTCAGTGTTACATGTAAACAGGACTAATAGAAAGGACAAATCTCCCTAATGGGGGCACAGACAGTAATAAAACCCTGATGAGTGATCTAATTCTTCCCTACTCTAACACAAAACTGCATTTAGTCATACTTTAAGGTGTGTTTGAACTGCAGGCAAAGCAGGTAAAATGTAGCCTTTTCTTGTCAAGTGCTTTATTTTCTATTTGAACACAGCTCCGTGTGTTTGAATGGAAAATGCAGTGTTTGACTGAAATGCCCACTGGGATGAATCTTTAGGCTTTTAGGTTTTGTGTACCAGTGTTAATTTCATCGACAAAAATATTTTTGTCTTCGTTTTCATCAGCTGCATGTTTTCAGTGACGAAAATCAATTCCAATTTTCATTTCGTTTACTAAAATCTCCAGTACATTTTATTCAAATAAAATCTAATGGATTTAGTTAAATTGTAATGCATTATTTAAGCATTTCTCTAGAATTTCCAAACTCATATATTCCTGGAGTAAAAATCTAATAACATGCTACTTATGGTACTAAGGTTTGAACACACACTACAGACACAGATTAAACCGTTGTGATATATAACATCTTTATAAATAAAACAAACAAAAATATTGATTTTTGACAAACAGAAGTGCAACTTTAAAATATATATTAAAAAAAAAACCTGTAAACTTTATTGGCTGTTATTCCTGGACCCTGTCATTGTTGTGGGGCCCAAAGCATACTTGCCAACTATACCAGTTTAAATACCCTTGCCTCTTGAAGCTTTAGTCCTGTTCTGTGTCCCAATATCTCAGTGTGAAGTGCTGGTACTAATGCTGCCCAGCTCTGCTCTTTTGTTGTGTACAGATGATTTTGTCTATGGATGCATAAAAAATAAAATCATTTTTGCAAGACGGTGGGCTCCATTCACAAAGCGGTATCTACAACTTTAAGAAATGCCGCTCAGCGTTTTTCAAAAACACTACTAAAATACTGCATGCAGTAATTTAACACCGGCGGTAGCCTGCATCCTTAACAACCATTAGTAAATAGCTGGCTGTTAAGAACGTGATGGTCGCCCGCTCGTTAAGGCCATCACGTCCTTAACAACCAATGAGTCATTCCCCGCAGACAGCTGAATGTTAACAAAAGATTTGCCGGCAATGAACAATTGTGGAAAAAAAACTGCGTGCGGCCCCCTCCAATCCTTACCAGGCTCATAGAGTAAGTTTATTTAGCGCTGGAGCTGTCAGAGGCGTCTGATGCGGACCTCTTTTTTTCAGGTCGGAGATGGCGGTGGTCATCATGATTGACGATGGATTAACACCAGGGGACATTGTTTTTTTTTTTTAAATAAAGGTCTTGCCAAAAACTGTGTCTGTATTTTTTTAAAACTTTTTTGGTGAATGAGTAGGGGTAATATGTACCTCACACTAGTTCACATGGGGGGGGGATCCCCTCATTAAAGGGAACTTCCAGACTCTGATAAGCTCCCTGCATGTAGACCCCCACAACCACTGGCCAGGGTTGTGGGGAATAGGCCCTTGTCCTCGTCAAAATGGGGATAAGGTGCTTTGGGGGGGGAGGAAGCCCGCGCCACAAAGCAACCCCCCAGCACTCGCTGGTCTCCCCCTTTCCTGACCTGCCAGGCTGCATGCTCAGAGCAGCCGCCCGCTCCTTAATATCCATGTTGTTTACTGATTGTTTACAACAGCAGCTACCGGCTCCTTAACTATCGCATGCCTGGACCACCTCTTATTTACTGCATGCACTTAAATATTTATTTCCATCCGTGAATTGAGTTTAATGCATTTTCATGCGGTATTTACCAAGTGTTTTCAGCTTTTTGTGGTAAATACCGCAAAACGTTATAGTAAATTGATAATTTCGGTATTGCATGAGATACTTCGGCAAAATGTGTCCGAACACCTAAACTCCACGTGCGATCTGCTTCTGTGAATAGAGCCCAGTATCACAAAAAGAAAGCCTTGATTATCCCTAAAAAACAATTTCTGTATTGCTTTATGTTAAATAATGACAAAAGTTCAGCCACATATAAGGCCTTATAGAAAAAATGTAAAACTTGTGCTGGTCCATAGGTACGAGGTTGGGGGCGAATTCCTAGGTGACTGTTTAAGGGGACCATGCACTCCTAAAGTGTCAAGGACCCAAGTTTACCCAAGTGCACTAGAGGAAGTGAACTTACAAATGTGAGTGTTAGTTTAGGATTTTAACCACCTCAATACCGGGCACTTTCACCCCCTTCCTGCCCAAGCCATTTTTCAGCTTTCCGCGCTGTCACACTTTGAATGACAATTGCGCGGTCATTCAACACTGTACCCATATGAAATGTTTATAAATTTTTCCCCACAAATAGAGCTTTCTTTTGGTGGTATTTGATCACCTCTGCGATTTTTAGTTTTTGCGCTATAGGCAAAAATAGAGTGACAATTTTGAAAAGAATGCAATATTTTTTACTTTTTGCTATAATAAATATCCCCCAAAAAGATTAAAAAAACAATTTTTTTCCTCAGTTTAGGCCAATATGTATACTTCTACATATTTTTGGGGGAAAAAATCGCAATAAACGTATATTGATTGGTTTGCGCAAAAGTTATAGCGTCTACAAATAGGGGATAGATTTATAGCATTTTTATTATTTGTTTATTTTTACTAGTAATGGCGGCGATCTGCGATTTTTATCGTGACTGCGATATTGCAGCGGACATATCGGACACTTTTGACACATTTTTGGGACCATTCACATTTATACAGCGATTAGTGCTATAAAAATGCATTGATTACTGTGTAAATGTGACTGGTAGTGAAGGGGTTAACACTAGGGGGCGATCAAGGGGTTAATGTGTTCTTTAGGGAGTGATTCTTACTGTGGGGGGAGGGGACTGACTTGGGGAGGTGACCGATCGGTGTCCCTATGTACAAGGGACACACCATCGGTCTCCTCTCCCTGACAGGACGTGGATCTGTGTGTTTACACACACAGATCCACGGTCCTGCTCAGTTACTGGGCAATCGCGGGTGCCCGGCGGACATCGCGGGCGCCGGGCACGTGCATCGGGTTCCCAGTGACGATGCGGCATGCGCGCCCCCTAGTGGCTCAGGAAGGCGATCACGTCATATGACATCCGCCCAGAACGAGAGGGTCTTCGTCCCGCCGTCATATGACGGCGGGCGGTAGACAAGTGGTTAAAGAGGAAGTAAACCCTAATGGGTTTTACTTCCTCTTTTGCTCGCTGCAAATGAAAAGCATAATGGGCTAGTATGCATTGCATACTAGCCCATTATGTGCCACTTACCTGCAAAAGAATCCAGCAATGCCCCCTGTGTAGGCAGCGTCCATCTTCTGGACCCTCTTCCTTCCGGGCCGCGGACTCTAGCTCTGTGATTCGCCGGAGCCGCGTGACGTCACTCCTGCGCGTGCGCACAGGAGCCGCCATTAACGGCACAGGCTAGGGAAGAAATGGCACTTTGTTTTGTTTCTTCCCCGCGCATGCCCAGTTAAGATTTTCGGCGGACTACAAGTGAAATATCTTCTAAACTGCGCACGTTTAGGAGATATTAACACTACCTATAGGTAAGCCTTATTCTAGGCTAACCTATAGGTAGAAGTAGAAAAATAGGATTTTTTACTCACCGTAAAATCCTTTTCTCTGAGTTTATGGACCGACACAGCTTCTCTATTGACAAAGTGGGTATTATCCGTTGATTAGGAGTGACTAGGCAGAAAACTTGTAAAAAGTGTTGCATCACACCTTCTACAGTACCGCCCAGGGGGCGGACCCTCTGGGTATATCCCCTCAGTCTGCATCTTGCAGATCAGTTCGTCAAAAAGCAGTACAAACTTGAAAGGAAAGGTGGGTGCTGTGTCGGTCCATGAACTCAGAGAAAAGGATTTTACGGTGAGTAAAAAATCCTATTTACTCTTTCGTTCATGGACCGACACAGCTTCTCTATTGACAAAGTGGGACGTCCCAAAGCAGTGTCAAAGAAAAAAACGAGGGGTGGCAACAGCATAAAAGTAAACTTCACCCCAAATACAAAACAGCACTCCAACCCTAAACGACCACCTGCAATATCTTGCGGCCGAAGGAAGCATCCGAAGTTGCACACACCTTAAAGCAGAGCTCCACCCTAAAGTGGAACTTCCGCTGATCGGAACCCTCCCCCCCTCCGGTGTCACAATTGACACCTTTCAGGGGGGAGGGGGGTGCAGATACCTGTCTAAGACAGGTATTTGCACCCACTTCCGGGAGTCATCTCTGCGGGAAATCTGCGGGAAGCACGTCACTTCCCGCAGATTCCCCGTAGTGTTCTGGGAGACACTCGGCTCCTAGAACACAAGGGACCATTCAGAATGGCGCAGCGCGACTCGCGCATGCGCCGTAGGGAACCGGGCATGAAGCCGCAAGGCTTCATTTCCTGGTACCCTCACCGAGGATGGCAGTGGGGGCAGCAGAGTGACGAGCGATTGCTCGTCCTCTGCTTCGGACGTCGCTGGACTCCAGGACAGGTAAGTGTCCATATATTAAAAATCAGCAGCTGCTGTATTTGCAGCTGCTGGCTTTTAATATTTTTTTTTCCGCGGCACCTCCGCTTTAACTTGTAAAGCTTAGTGAAAGTGTGAATGGACGAGCAGGTCGCCGCCTTACACACCTGGTGAAAACAGACGCTTGATGCTCTCGGAGCTCGGACAGCGTCCAAAACATACAACGTCGTTTCCTTAGGATTTGACAGATGAGGACACAAGGATGGCAGTACAATGTCTTCCTTGTGGAAGATCAGATAAGGAGCCCTGCATGACAAGGCTGCCGGCTCAGAAAACCGTCTTACTGACGTAAACCAAGAGGCATCTATTGCCCTGGTGGAATGCGCCGGAATGGAGGCCCCTGACCCTTCATGGCGTAAGCCTGATCACAATCTGTCGGATCCACCTAGAATGGTGGCCGACGAGACCGCTGGGCCCTACTGGGGACCAGCCACTGAAAAATAAACAGTGAGCCTGGATTCTGGAACGGAGCAGTACCAGACAAGCATTCTCTCAGAGTTTGAACCACGTCCAAGAATACAGCATCGTCTCCTTAGGATTCAACGTATAAGGACACAAGGATGGCAGTACAATGTCTTCCTTGAGATGGAAAGTCGAACACGACTTCTAGGAAGAAAAGAAGGCTGCGGCCGCAGCACCACCTTATCCTTGTGGAAGATCAGATAGGGAGGCTTGCATGACAAGGCTGTCCGCTCAGAAACCCATCTTAGCTGGCGTAAGAGCCACCAAGAGGACCACTTTCTAAAAAAAAAATGTCAACAAGGGAATCTCCCTGATGTTCTAAAACAGTGGTTTCTGAGAAACTTAGAGGCCATGCCGTTGAAGCTATAGCCTGCAAGCAGGATGGCATATGGGACCCTGCACCAACAGGTCCTCTCGTAGTGGTAGATGCCAAAAGGACGTCTGCTACACAAGCCCCATGGAGGTAGTGGGGGGTGGGCCGGAGGGGCCGCCTGCCGAACCCACTGTACAAACGTTCTCACTAGAGAGTGAGCCACAAGGGGTCGTTGAAAGGACAGCCAGGGCAGATACCTGCCCCCTAATTGTACTTAACAGTAGAATTTTTGTCCCGTTCCCTGCTGAGAACAGCAGGACTCTGGAACCAAATAAGTATGCGGATGCCACCTCATTTCCTCACAAATGGATGTGTAGGTCTTCCAAGTGCAACGGTAAATCTTCCTAGGGGATGATTTCCGAGCACTCCTCATGGTAGATATCACCGAGTCTGACAGGTCCCGGTCTCTTAGCACCTGGCTCTCAAGCCATGCCCTCAAGCCAGTGACTGTAAAACAGGATGGCGTCTGGACCTTGCGACAACAGGTCATTCCTTAGCGGTAGCTGCCAAAAGGCGTCTGCCACCAGACGCACTAGATCGGCGTACCAAGGACGCCGAAGCCAATTCAGAGCAATTGGGACCATTGTTTTTTTTAATTTTCATATCTTTATTAAACATTTTCCATTTTCCAACAATACATACATTCCCTCCTTCCCTCCCTCCCCTATCTCCCATACAAAAAAATAATTAATCAAAACATCGTTTCACATTAAAACCATTTCAATCCAAAACTCCTCTACCCCGATACTTCTTATCTCACCCTCCATTCTACATATCTCACCTGGCCACTAATTGACCTAGACCACACTCACACTTCCTTCCTCCAAAACATCCATTCCCTTCTACGACTGCTTTACTTATTATATACAATTTTCTTTCCTTTTTTTTTCTTGCCACGGTTTCCAAATCTTATCAAATTTTTTAAGGGCTCCTTGTCTAATGTAGGTTGTCCTTTCCTTTAGGATAGTTATGTTCATGTTTTGCTCCCAATCCTTACTAAGGGGGGGGGGGGGAGATTGATTGCCATCTCTGTGCAATCAGCCTCCTTGCTTGAAATAAGCATCTTGTTATTGCTAACTGAGTGTAGGCATTTGTCCCCTCGCCCTTTACCCAGCCCAGTACACATTGTAGGGGTTCCAGCTCTATGTCAACCTCAAAGACTTGCTCAATTGTTCTCACTACCTCCCTCAAATATCGGAATAACTTCGGGCATCGCCAGAACATATGGATTATATCACCGTTCACTCCACCACATCTGGGACAACTGGCATCTGTTCTACGGCCAAAGCGGAAAAGTTTATACGGAGTATAATATGCTCTATTTAGCAAAAACAGGTGAGACATCCTCTGCGAGGGAGACAGTGAGACGGACGAAGCAAGTTCCAAAATTCTTTTCCACTGTTCGTTAGATAAGTTACCAATATCTCTTTCCCACTTCCGCTTTTGTACCTGGCCCTGGGATTCCCTTAGGCTCCCCTTATGTAATTTTAAGTATATTTTTGTTATTGAGCCCTTAGATGTTTTAGTGTTGATGATTTATTTTAACTGGGGGGTCTTGCTCCAGGTCATTACTATTCCTTTATATTGTTTTGTTAAGGCATGCCTGATCTGCAAATATTTATAGAAGGATTTATTTGAAAGATTATATTGTTCTTTTAATGTCTGAAAAGTTTTTAATGTGCCATCTTGGTAAAGCTGGGAGATATATTTAATCCCCTGTCTTTCCCATTCCTTAACTGTCCCCATCTTCTGTACCTCCTTTAAATTATCATTCTCCCATAGGGGGGGATAATCTGTGATGCCATCATATCCCAACGCTATCTTCACTGCTTTCCATATTCTAATCATAAGGTCAAGGGTAGGTAATTTCCGTGGGAGAGATCCTGCTTCCATGGCTTCTACCATAGAGTCATGTATAGAATGTTGTTAATAATATTCTCTTCCTTATTTCTTCTCCATGCATGTTACTACCCTTCATGTATTGAATCTGTGCCGCCAAAAAGTAACTAAATGGGTGTGGGAATGCCACTCCCCCCTCTTGTTTTGTCCTCTGTAGGGTATTTAATAATAAAAAAGGTGAACTATATGCCGAGAAGCCTCTCTAACCATTCCCCAATGCTGGTTGTTCTTGATACGGGAGTAGCAAGGTACCAGAGAGAGGGGAGAATTAACCCGCATTGGATGGAATTAATGAATGACACACAAGAGATATCGGGGGAGATTAGGGAATTTATAGAAATAAATCAAGGTACTACCTCAGAACAAGTGGTATGGGACACACTGAAAGCCTTTTTCAGGGGCATAATGATACAAAAAATATCTAGATTAAAAAGACAATCCAGTCAGGAAGAGAGAACCGCTAGTGAATTAGTAAGCGAAAAAGAAGCGCAATACATTAAAGACCCAACACCTAATAAATCCAGTGTATGGATGCAAGCACAACAGAACTACCATCTAATAATGTTGAAGAAAGTAGAAAATAAGCAAATTTTTCAAAGACAAGTAGCGTTTGCGGAAGGGAAAAGTGCAGGCAGGATGCTAGCTCATTTAATTAAAACTAATACACCTAGCTCAGGGGTGCCAGCAATAAGGGTAAATGTAGATAGGGTGGCCCACCAAACATCAGAAATAGCACAAAGATTCCGTGATTTCTATGCAGATTTGTATAGTTCAAGTCGAGAGGAAAGGAGAGAAGAACTGGACAAATTCTTTGGAAGTCTAGTGATGCCCTCGCTCTCTGAGCTGGATAGACAGGAATTAGACAAACCCCTGACCTTAGAAGAAGTACAGTTGACTGTACAGGAGATGGCGGGGCATAAAACCCCAGGACCGGACGGTCTCCCAGCAGAGACCTACCGGTATTTCGGGAAGGAGTTACTCCCGGAACTCACTAGGGTTCTAAACTGCTCATTAGCTAAAGGAGAACTCCCCATGTCTATGATGGACTCCACAATAATAGTTATCCACAAAGAGGGTAAGGACCCACTTGAAACCGCCTTGTATAGACCTATCTCCTTACTCAACACTGACATAAAAATACTGTCGAAGCTCTTGGCAGCTAGATTAAACAAAATAGTTCAGAAACTGGTACATCCCGATCAATCGGGTTTTATACCAGGTAGGGCCACCTCCACAAATATAAGAAGAGTTTTTCTGAACCTCCAGATTCCAACAGAGGAAGATGGAAAAAGAGCAATTGTTTTGTTGGATGCTGCCAAGGCCTTCGACAGTATAGAGTGGCAATATCTATGGAGAGCCTTAATGGAGTTTGGGGTTGGCCCTATTTTTATGAAATGGGTCAAGATGCTGTATAGCACCCCAGAGGCCAGAGTGAAAGTGAACAATGTGTATTCCGAGAGGTTCAGGTTGCAGAGGGGAACGAGACAGGGGTGCCCTTTGTCCCCCCTTCTCTTCGCCCTCGCAATCGAGCCCCTTGAGATTGCACTTAGGTCGGACTCTGAGATAAGAGGATTTATAAGAGGTGAGGTAGAGGAGAAAGTGGTATTATACGCGGATGATCTCCTCTTGTTACTGGGAGATACACAGCACTCCCTTGGTAAGGCCATGAAACAAATAGAGATTTTTGGACGTTTTTCAGGCCTTAATATAAACTGGGGAAAATCTATGCTGCTACCGGTGGACCCTCTGTCAAACCTACTCCCGCAAGAGGCCTCTCAAATTCAAATAACAGCACAAATTAAATATTTGGGGGTGTATATATCTAGAGACCCTAACCATTATATTTTAGATAATCTGATTCCTCTGCTTAAAAAATACAAAGGGAAAATCAAGGTGTGGAAATCCCTCCCATTGTCAGTAGCAGGCCGCTGCAATTTAATAAAAATGGTGTGGATGCCACAGCTCCTATACGTCTTACAAAACTCACCAGTTTGGATATACAATAAATGGTTTCAGAAAATAGACACTACGTTTAGGGAGTTGATTTGGAAAGGAGGTGTAGCAAGAATAAAATTAAATTCGGACCATTGTAATCCTCTCTGTTTCCAATCTGTGAAGCAGATGAGGAAGGAGTTTCCGAGGAGGAAGCCAAAGATTAGTCGGTACTGACTCCACAGTGCCATCAACGCATCTGTCGTGTTTGCCCATGGGTCACTTGACCTGGCCACAACCTCAATACCTTCCAATTGAATCGAGAAGTCAGGAGATATATGACTGGCGTGTTTCCCCTCTGGTAAGGGAGCCCCTTATGAGGTGAGCGACCTCCGATGCTGCAGCAGAGTTGCTTGCTCCTCCTTGATGATTGACATATGCCACAACTGTGGTGTTTGTCCGACTGGATTCTGACTGGATGCCCTTGTAGCCTCTGAGACCATGTGGAGAGGCAAAGCCAGATCCCCCGACCTTCAGGCCAATGATCTGCAATGGGATTCCTTCGGAGTCCAGTGACCCAGGTTGACTGAGCTCTTCAGACTTCTCTGCAACCGGGAAGACAGGCGTCCACCGTGACCACTATCCAGTAAAAGGAAGGAACAACTTCCCAGACAGAATGCCGGTAAAGTCGGCCACCAACTAGGGAAGCCCTGTTTAGGTGGCTCACCCGGATCTGATAATCTAGGGATGAAGGGCACTTGACCCTTCAGGACAGAGTTACCCTCTGTAACACTTGCGTGTGAAATAGTGCCTATGGTACCGCCCTAAAGAAGGCTACCATAAGGCTCAGGACTCGCCTGCAAAGGTGGCATGACAACCCCTCCTTGGGATGTCAACTGTCGCACCGCAACCCGACGGGTCTGCAACTTTCCGTTAGGGGGAAAAAAACGTATGCCTCTGAGGAGTCCAGAATCAACCCTAGATATATTAGGAGTTGGGACGGTACCAATACTGACTTCTAAGTGTTCAGCACCCAACCAAGTATCGGAGGGTCTGACAGGTTATAGATCCGCTCACTTCTAAATTTAAGTTTGAAGTGACCCTCAGAAGAAGATTGTCCAAGTTGCCCATGATAGCGATGCCACGCTGTCTTAGTAGGGCCAGAATCGTGGCAAGCACCTTGGTGAACACCCATGGTGCTAATGCCAGGCCAAAGGGGAGAGCCACCATTGGTAGTGGTGTTCCCCGGCCGCCAACGCAGACATCTCTGATGCCTGGTGCATCTGGAGACATGCAGCATGCGTCCTTGATGATCAAGGATGACGGAAAATCCCCTGGATGGAGGGCAGCGACAACAGAGCGAGCCAACTCCTTTCCGGAAATCTTTGTACTCTTACAAAGCAGTTGAGGGTCCTGATATCCAAGATAGGACGAACCCTCTCCAGTACTACGAACAGATTTGAGTAGAACCCATTCCTGTACTAAGACAGGAAGGTTTACCCTGCGTATCAGCAGGTTTTGTACCGCCCCATGTAGGGCTTCCCAACAAGTCGGCAGAGGCTGGCGGTTAAGAGGGAAATATCTGTTCGGTAGGCAAGCCAGGTTGGGGTTGCAAACCCAGGGACGCTTCTGTCCCTCAGCAGGCGCTTTATCGGCCTGGGGTTGTTTACTTGCCGCACTAGGCGGATGAAGGGACCGCTTGTATGCGGTGAAGGAGGGCCCTAGCCTATGGCGTGGCTCCTTACCCTTATTTGGATTGCCGAAGCAATGTGCTCTTACCTCCTGTGGCATCTTAAATTATGTCATCCAGCGAGGCCCCAAAAGTCTGTCGCTCTAAAAGGGCAGATCCAACAGGGCATTCTTGGAAGATTGGTCCGCAGACCAGCACTTTAGTCAGATCAGGTGGCTACGCGCCACCGCATAAACTGAGGCTCAAGACAGCAAGGGGATAGTATCCATGTCTGACTTGCAGACAGACTCAAGGCCCTGTACCAACTGGTCGGCCAGAGCTACCTCGTACGGAGGAGCCTCCCGTGCTTTTAACCCTTGAAGTAGGTACCTTGCCTACTCAGTAAGTGCCTGAAACATCAGACAAACCCCAGCCAATGCTGGACGTACCTCTGAGCCCCCCACTGTGTATAGGTAGCGAGTGTCCCTGAAGACAGGAGCTCCCTCCACTGGAATCGTGGTAACTTGTTAAGTCTGGACACAGGGGGAGAGGTCCATCTTTTCAGGAACTCTCCTCAAGGGGTACCGGATCGCCCAAAAAAAATTAAAAATAAAGAAATTTTTTAGGGCTGAAAAAAGAAAAAACCTCAGTGGGTTTTCCCACTTCTTGTACAAGAGCTTATTAACACAAGACACACAAGGAACACCATAGCAGTGCGGGCTGGCTTTAGGGAACCCAAAAAGGGGGCCGGTGTCTCTGCTGCTTCTGCAGCATTCTCTATTCTTAGCAAACTCCACACTGCAGTAATAGGTCAGATACCAAAGCCTTTTTGCGTGCTGACCTGGACTTGGAGCATTCTCACTGTCCGACAGGTCATGGTCTGCAGTCTCCGATGTATCTAATCCGGGTCATGAGCCATAGCTGGACCTGGTTCTGTATCAGAATTATCCCCAGAAGATTGCAGGGGACGGGGGCGTTTACTAACCCCTGTATTCCCATGTGCTGCTTCCACCCTGGCAGCAAAAGCTTCTAGGATTGCTGACATAGTGCCCATAGACACCTCAGGGGCACCAGCTGCTAAATCTGGTGTTTCAGGGGAAAAAACCTCTGGCTCAGACGCCATGCTGACCACGCGCTGACACCCAAAGGGCTCCAGGCAAGATATCAATAGGCCACCCTCCTAGCTGATCAGAGATGCTGGGTCACCCAGAGGACTCACCACCCTTGGATCGGTACCGCTATGCTGCCGTGTGCTGCGCCTGTGATGCTATCCCACCGCTGCTGTGTCAGTCTGATAGTTTATCAGCGTTTCCTGTGTAAATTTTTGCGCCAGTGTAATGCACCCTAGAGGCCATAGACTATAGCAAAATGGCCACCAAGCGGCTGTATGGAACATGTGGGCTCCAAGAAAATGGCCGCGGAGCCGAATATAGAGGCAAACGCGGCTGCGGACCCCAAAAAGATGGTGGCCGAGCGGCGGTAAACACATACAGCGTGAATCCTAGGAAACATGGCCGCCGAACAGTCGATAGAGGCCAAGTAGGTGCGATATATACATATAGGCGCAAAACTACAAGAAAATGGCCACTGGGCAGTCACTAGAGGCCGAAACAGGCATGGACCACCGCAAAATGGCCGCCGACAGCATGGAGGGGGAAGAAGCACACACAGGTAAGCAGAAATGACATCTTTTAAATGCATAGTTACAGCCAGCCCCGCACCAGATGGAACCCCTTCAGGTGACCCCCAGCACCCAGCAATCTTAGCTCAGAGCCCAGGGAGGAGGGAAGGCAGGGAGAGAAGACAGAAAGGGGCCACAACCACTTACTTGATCTCTCCAGGAATGTCCAGCCAAGTCACCCTGCCGAAGCAGGGGAGCTACTTACCTATCCTGCATGTCTCATGCTGGAAGACATTCCAAAACAGATCATCATCCGCGCACGGAAGGTGACTGTCGGCCAGGCATGCTGTGATTGGACCCTGAGGAGCGATCATATGTATGCCCTGGAGCATGACACTCACCGGACAGGCTGCTGCGACTCGGCCGTAAGGTCAGCCGAAGCTGAGCGGTCCGATGCAAGCCTTGGAGCGTAAGCTCACCGGTCAGGCTACTGCGACTCGGCCGTAAGGTCAGCCGAAGCTGAGCGGTCCGATGCAGGCCCTGGAGTGTAAGCTCACCGGCCACCCGTAGGGCGATGAGTATGTTGTGGAAAACCCAGTGCGTAGCTAGGGTCGGCACATGCTCAATGGCCGAAACTGGGGGGACTACAAGGATGGAGGATCCAGCCTGTCACCCAGTCGGCAGTTGATCGAAGATCGCAGGAAACAAACAAAAAAAACTAAATGTAGAAAAAAATTATTTTTTCCCCTGGACCAACATGGGCCTGAAGGGAGCCATGTCCTACTCCATGCTAGACAAAAAAAAAACTGATCTGCGAGATGCAGACTGAGGGGATATACCCAGAGGGTCCGCCCCCTGGGCGGTACTGTAGAAGGTGTAGTGCAACACTTTTTACAAGTTTTCTGCCTAGTCACTCCTAATTAACGGATAATACCCACTTTATCAATAGAGAAGCTGTGTCGGTCCATGAACGAAAGAGTAAACTATATTTATAGAATAAAAGCACCTTTTATCTACAGTAACACTATGGGGTAGATTTACTGAAACTGGTGCAGCTGTGCATGGTAGCCAATGAGCTTCTAACTTCAGCTTGTTCAACTAAGCTTTGCAATAAAACCAGGAAGCTGATTGGTTTTTATGCAGACATTAGCCTGATTTTGCACGCTCCAGCTTTAGTAAATAAACCCCTATGTATTTTAAAATTAATGTAGCGGCCTCACCCTTTCCTCCCTTCTGACACTTGGCTCTCGTCTAGGGGACCAGGGAGGAGAGTGTGGCGCACCACCAGCTCACACCATACTGTATGCAAAGATGGAGCTAATCAAACTATACCTTCTGGTTTGTGTTTCCATCCAGAGCCAAACCTTCTCTTGAGAGTGATTCCCACCGTCCATGTAGGTGGAGGTAGGGCCCTTAGCTCCCAGTAAGTTACTGTCCACACCACTGAAAGTCCAACACTTATTTATTCGTAGCAATAAACAGTCTCTGTGAGAGCAGACAGGTTGTAACACATACAGTTCAGACGAGGTGGGGAAGGAAGGTCCAGGCACAAACTTAAACTTGGTTTTCTCCTGTTCTGTATAGCACCAACAGGCTTGACACACAGTCGCTGCCACCGACCGTGAGAACCTGAACTACCTTCTAGAAGCGATGGCCCTTGTCAGGGAAAGGACATCCATCCGGACAGTTACCAGAGGCCCCACCGTCACCAGCGAATGCTGCACCGGGTCTTCGGAAAGGGTCACCTCCCTGGCCTCCTCGTCCTAGACTCGGGCGTCCACACCGGGGGACACCCTAGGAGCCCTCAATCCCTCGCGGAACCCAGTCGAAGGTACTGGGCCCCAGGCCTCCAGAAAGTACCTCACCCCAGACCGAAGGTGTCTGGGATGAGACCGCAGCTCCGTCTCCGGGCCTAGGGCACCCGGAGACCACCATCACTCACCCCCAGGCTGAAGGTGCCTGGGCGTGGACCCCGGGCGGAAGACGTCTGCCCCCTTTATACCCTCCCACAACAGGCACAGCAAGTTCACCGCCCCGCTGTACTACTGCCGCGAGAGGAGACAAAGGGCTCAGTCCCAATGGTGGTTCAACCCCGGCCTATGGTGACAGCGCCACCTATAGACCCCAAGGAACTGGACACCATTGATATTCCCCACTGGCATAAATTGGTCCATGAATCCTAACAATTATTTCATCTGAGCCTGTTACCACTCAGATGCTTCCCCTAAATATGACCACCCGCTACACTAATGGGAAGGAATGTGATGAGCATAATATTAAACTAGAAAATGTCTATTCTCTATGCATCTTTACTATACTATAAAGTCTATATTGCTTTTGTTTGTACACAACTGCTGTAATTTTTCCTTACTACATATGGCCTCTAATAACACCCCCTCCCATCGAGAAAACTGGAAAAGACAGAAATTGGCGCATACCCTCTTCTCCCACACATCTTTGAAATGCGGAAATTAAGATAGGACCAGAGGACAGCCCAGCTTAATCATCACGTTTCTGTACTCTTTTTGTATTGCAGCCAATCAGATGTGGTTTGCAGTCTTACATTAACATAATAGTGACGTGTCATGCTGTGTGTAAAAAGTTTAGTACTGCCTGGAATAAATCATTAGATACGGAAGTAACGGACCTGAATGGATGTGTCGAGTCTTACTTTCAGCATGCATGCAATGTTATCTAAACTTTACAATTCGGAACAGTAGTAGAATCCATATTAACCCCTTTGTGGTTAAACGACCATTACACTAACAAGGGTTAAACTAGAGAAAAGTGATTGTTGTAAAAATTGCTCTGGGCCATGAGGAGTATAAAGGTGCAAGAGCTGAAGTGATTAAAACAGTTTTGCCACTAAAAATAAGTTCTGCTAAATCGTTTCCTGTAAAGAATATACTATTTATTTTACTTTTACCACTGTCAATGTCTTCAAATGTTGCTCTAATGCAAGGAAATTGTTCCCCAAATTCACTGCAGAAACTGACCTAGTGGGTGTGTAGCGCCTTGTGCCAACCCCTGCATCCCTAAGGGCTTGTGCACATGTACAGCTATACAGCCATCCCTCTGAAAAGAGATCTGCAGTGGATCTCTTTTTAGAGGGTGTTTGACAGTCAGTGAGGAGACAATATGTCGCCTCTTCAGTGCTTTGACCCTCAAAATGCTTAAAGCAGAGTTCCTACTAAAATAAAAATATTAAAAGTCAGCAGCTAAAAAATACTGCAGCTGCTGACTTTTAACCACATCAATACTGGCCACTTTCGCCCCCTTCCTTCCCAGGCCAATTTTTAGCTTTCAGCGCTTTTTCGCATTTTCAATGAGAATTGCGCGGTCATGCTACGCTGTACCCAAATTAAAGTTTTATCATTTTGTTTGCACAAATAGAGCTTTCTTTTGGTGGTATTTATTCACGACACTGGTTTTTATTTTTTGCGAAATAAGCGGAATAAATATGAATAAATAAATTAATATTTTCTTTATTCTATTTTAAAAGAAATCCAATAAAATCGAATTTTGTCATAAATTTAAGCCAAAATGTATTCTGCTACATGTCTTTGGTGTAAAAAATCCTGTTAAGTGTATAATAATTGGTTTGTGTGATCACGGACATATGTACGCAAATGATCATGTACAGATGTGCGCAGATGATCAAGGACATAGGTGTGCAGATAATCATTGGGACATTGAGATTGATTTTACTGTTACATATGTGGGGGACAGGTGTTTTTACTATGTGGTGACATGTGTGTGTAGCGGCCCCACCCCTCTCTCTTTCTTTATAGGTCATATGGCTGTTGTCTAGGGGTACCTGGGAGAGAGAGATGATACACACCACGGCCCATGTCCTCCGTAACTAAGAGGTGAAGGCCAGAAGATTGGGCTTTTGTGTAGGTGTCCTAGAGTCAAGTCCAGTCCTTCGTTCCTGACTCCTTTGCTTTAGTAACCCGAGTTCCACACAGTGAATAGGTACAACTCAGTTTTATTCTTCTTGCCAAGCAATAAAACAATCTTTCTCCTTTGGAAAATGAGGCACAATCCTTTCCCTTCTTGCTGCTGCCCACTGTGCTGTCACCAGTGGTGAATAGTCACTGCCACTGACTAGGTAATATAGAACGTGAATTACCTTCGCTCACTTTGCCCCTGTCAGAGGAAGAAATCCGTCCAAGGGAGAAATGGAGGCCTCTCCGTCACCAGCGATGCCGCGCCGGGCTCTTCGGAGAAGTTACTGCGCACCAGTCCTCACGAACTCAGACATTGGCACCCAAGGAGTTAGGGTCCCCTCGGATTCCTCCACCCTCGCGGAACTCAGTCGAAGGTACTGAGCCCCAGGCATCCGCCATAGTACCTCACCCCAGGCTAAAGGTGCCTGAGATGGACTCCATCTCCGCTCCGGCTAGGCCAAGGGCGCCTAGGCCCGGAACACCGGAACGCCAGCACCCAAGCTGAAGGTGCCTGGGTGCGGCCGCGTCCTCCAACTCTCTGCCCCTAAGGTCAGGGCGTCCGCCCCCTTTATGACCTCTCCCTTTGCGTCACAGCGGGTTCCCCGCCCCGCTGTACCAGCTGCAGGGAAGGACAAAAAGGCACAGTTTGCGGTGTGAGTTCAGCTCCGGCCCAAGGCAACAACGCCACCTGTAGGCCCCAAGGAACCCTACACCACCAGAGTCCTCACATAAATTCAAACACCCGCTACATGTGTTTTACATTGTGTGTTACTAGGCTGGTGATCAGTGTGTAAAAAGCTGTAAAAACAGCTCATACACACTGATCACCAGCCGGCTGCAGCGATCCGCTCTCCTCTCCTCACGACAACTAATGTGTGAGAAGAGGAGCCGATCACCTAGCAACCGGCTCTCTGTTTACATCACATGATGGCTGTGATTGGACACGGCCGTCATGTGACCAGGAAGGCCAATCACAGAGCCATCCTGCCGATCTGAGATGCGCCATGTCCGGGTGACACGAGCGCATCGGGATCGCGCGTGCACGATCCCCCTCCTTCTGAGGGACGTTCCTGAATGTCCACTCAGAAGGAGAGAGCACCCACCTGGCCGTACATATGCAGTGGCCAGGTGGGAAGTAGTTAATAATTGGACACTTACCTTGTCCCAGGGTCCAGTAATGCGGGGGAACGAAGCCCTGCTCGTCTCCCCCTCCTCTCCGCGGCGCCGGCATCACTACATGTGTGAGCCGCGCTGCGCACGGTGATTGGCCGAGCAATCATCTGGGACGTGTCCCAGATGATTGCCGAGAGGGAGGGGGGACAGGCGACCTTCCTTCTAGCGACACTGTGCCCAGGGAGGAAGTGGAAGCTGAAACCCTCTAAAAAGAGGGTTTCCGCTCCCCCCACCCCCCAAAAAAAAATTACATGCCAAATGTGGCATGTCAGGGGGTCACCTTCCCTTAAAGTGGAAGTTCCATTTTTGGGTGGAACTCCGCTTTAACCACAATGCTGCAACTGCATGCATTGCACACATTTGCAGGATGGTTGTGGCACAGCCCTATTCATTTGAATGGGTCATGTTTGTTGGCGGTACCGCCTGCCAAATGCAGCATGCTGTCAAATTTTTGCAACATCAGTGAAACAAAACATCATGGCCACATCACTGAGCGGCTGCCTGTGTGAATGAACAGTAATGATGGAGTTGTCAACTAAAGGTACCACTAAGTGCAGGGGGTGACCAGGAGATCAACACTTGAGGAAGAATTGGTTTCTACTTCAGGGGACAATGTATCTACATTAGAACCATTTGATGGTGTGGGCAGTGTGGGAGGTGTTTACATCCTTCTTTGAAGGGAGCTCTTCATTGGAAACCTAATTTTAACAACAATCAATTTAATATTTCAACAGTACAATTAGGCCTCATTCACACGGGCACCATCAGTTTAGCCAAGTTAAAAACGTATCAGTACTTATCCGTTGCTTCATCCATCTTCCCGTTTCGTTAGTCTCCGTTTTCATCCATCTTCCGTTCCGTTAATCCCCGTTTTCATCCGTCTTCCGCTAACATACATTAATTTACCCGTTTACATCTGTTTTTGCATCCGTTTCAATCAGTTTACAGCAGTTTCTGTGGCTTTGATGACACACAGAAAGCATTGCTCCTCCCATGCTGCATTGCAGTTTTCAGTGAGTGACTTGTCCTTGCTGTGTCCTTCCTTTGTCCTTGTCCTTTTGTAAACACAGAGATCCACATCCTGTCAGGGAGAGGAGACTGATGATGTGTCCCTTGTACATAGAGACACCGATCGGTCACCTCCCCCAGTCAGTCCCCTAACCCCACAGTAAGAATCACTCCCAGGGAACACATTTAACCCCTTGATCGCTCCCTAGTGTTAACCCCTTCCCTGCCAGTCACATTTATACAGTAATCAGTGCATATTTATAGCACTGTTCGCTGTATAAATGTGAATGGTCCCAAAATAGTGTCAAAAGTGTCCGATCTGTCTGTCGCAATATCGCAGTCCTGACAAAATCGCAGATAACCGCCATTACTAGTAAAAAAAAAGTCATAAATCTATCCCCTATTTTGTAGGCGCTATAACCTTTGCGCAAACCAATCACTATACGCTTATTGCGATTTTTTTTACCAAAAATATGTAGAAGAATACATATCGGCCTAAACAGAAAAAAAAACATTTTAAAAAAAATGGGATATTTATTATAGCAAAAAGTAAAAAAATTGGATTTTTTATACTCACCATAAAATCCTTTTCTCTGTCGTCCATGGACAGACATAGCTCCTTAATTCTTGACCATTGGGTTATGTTCCTGTTCTATAGGAAAGGACTAGGCAGAACATGTTAGATATTTAATACATGTTACTTTAACAAAGTTGAACAGCCCCGCCCAGGGGGCGGTCCCTCCGGACATAACCCTCCACCCTGCAGTCAGCAGCCTCTGTTCGTAAAAAGCAGTACAAACTAAAAAAGGAGGGGCGGGTGCTGTGTCCGTCCATGGACGACAGAGAAAAGGATTTTACGGTGAGTACAAAAAATCCTATTTTCTCTTTTCGTCGATGGACGGACACAGCTCCTTAATTCTTGACAATTGGGACGTCCCAAAGTAGTGTAAAAAAAAACAAAAAAACGAGGGGTGGGCACAGCAATCAAAACCAATTTCACCCCAAACAAGCAGAGCTCCTCAACGGAGGAGTTGCAACCTCAAACAGCTGCCTGCAAAACTTTGCGGCCGAAGCTAGCATCCGAAGATGCACTCACATCAACCTTGTAAATTTTTGAAAAAGTGTGAACGGACGACCAGGTTGTCACCCTATACACTTGTGACACAGACGCTTGATGTCGAAAAGCCCAAGAAGCACCAATAGCCCAATGGTCGAATGCGCCGTAACGGGAAAGGGAGGCGCCTGCCCCTTAAGGGCATAGGCCTGGATGACGGTCTCCCTGATCCACCGAGAAATGGTGACTGACGAAGCCGCCAGGCCCTTCTGCGGACCAGACAAAGACACAAACAGTTAGTCAGACCTCCGGAACGGAGCCGTAGCAGACAGGTACACCCGCAAGGCACGTACCACGTCTAAAGAATGTAGCGCAACCTCCTTGGAATGCGATGGCCGAGGACACAAGGATGGAAGTACAATGTCCTCATTCAGGTGAAAGGCCGAAACCACCTTCGGAAGAAAAGAATGTTACGGGCATATCACCGCTTTGTCCTTATGGAGGACCAAATATGGGGACTTGCAAGACAAGGCCGCCAATTCAGAAACCCTCCTGACGGATGTGATGGCTACCAGGAAGGCCACCTTCTGAGAGAGCGTCAAAAGAGGAATTTCCCTGATGTTCTCAAAAGGAGGTTTCTGAAGCGCCGAGAGCACCAGATTCAAATCCCACGGAGGTAGTGGTGGTCGCACCGGAGGAGCCACATGTCGGACCCCTCGCACAAACGTACTTACCAGTGAATGAGCCGCCAGGGGTCACTGAAAGAAAACAGCCAAGGCTGAAATCTGCCCTTTAATGGTGCTTAAGGCAAGTTTCTCATCTACTCCGCGCTGTAAAAACAGCAGGATCCTGGAAACCGAATAAGTCCGTGGACGCCATTCCATCTCCTCACACAGAGATGTAGGCTCTCCATGTGCGATGGTAGTTCTTCCTAGAAGAGGATTTCCGTGCCCTCAACATGGTTGAAATGACCGAATCCGACAGGCCTCGGTCCCTTAGTACCTGGCTTTCAATAGCCATGCCGTTAAAGCCAGCGACTGTAAAGCAGGTTGAATGGGACATTGCGAGAGAAGGTCCTCCCTCAGTGGCAGTCGCCAGGGCACATCCGCCACCAGCCGCACGAGGTCGGCGTACCAGGGACGCCTGGGCCAATCTGGGGTGATTAGAATCACCGGAATTCCCTCGATCTCTACTCTGCGGAGTAGACAAGGAAGTAACTTCAGTGGGGGAAAGGCATAAATTAGCCGATACTGACCCCACGGGGCCACCAACGCATCTGACGCGTCTACCCAGGGATCTCTGGACCTGGCCAAGAACCTCGACACTTTGTGATTGAGTCGAGAAGCCAGGAGATCCACATCTGGCGTGCCCCATCTCCAGCAAAGGAGTTGAAAAACCTCCGGATGTAACGACCATTCCCCGTGGTCCAGCATCTGGCGACTCAGATCGTCCGCCTGCCAATTTTCCACACCCGGAATGTAAACTGCCGATAGGGCCGGCACGCTCCTTTCCGCCCACCGTAGGATGTGAGCGACCTCCGATGCTGCAGCCGAGCTTCTTGTTCCTCCTTGATGGTTGACTTATGCCACAGCCGTGGCGTTGTCTGACTGGATCCTGACTGGACACCCTTTTAGTCTCTGAGACCACCTGGAGAGGCACAGCCTGATCGTCCGGAGTTCCAGAACATTGATCGGCAGTTGGGATTCGGTCGGAGTCCAGCGGCCCTGGGCCGCCTGAACCCCCCAGACTCCCCCACAACCGGTCAGACTGGCATCCGTCGTGATCACAGTCCAATGAAGGGGGAGGAAGGACTTTCCGGACCGAAGAGCTGGGGATCTCAGCCACCAACTCAGAGAGGACCTGACAAGATGACTTATCTGAATCTGATGATCCAGAGACAACGGAGATCTGTTCCATTTGGAGAGAATCTCCTTCTGCAAGACCCCTAGTGTGGAATTGGGCATATGGTACTGCCTCGAAAGAGGCTACCATGAGGCCCAGGACTTGCATGCAAAAACGGAGAGACGACCATTTGAGGGATGTCAACAACCTCATCGCAGTCTGAAGTGTCTGCAACTTCTCCAAGGGAAGAAAGACTCTGGCCTCCGAGGAGTCCAGAATCAACCCCAGGTACTCTAGGCGCTGGGTCGGTACTAACACCAACTTCTGGAGGTTCAGTATCCAACCAAACTCCCGGAGGGTCTGACTGGCTATAGACACGTCCTCCTCTAATTCTGAGCTTGAAGTAGCTCTCAGAAGAAGATCGTCCAAGTAGCCCACGATAGCAATGCCGCGCTGTCTCAGCAAAGCTAGAATCGGGACGAGCACCTTGGTGAAAACACTTGGTGCCGATGCTAGGCCAAAGAGAAGAGCCACAAATTGATAGTGGTCTTCGCCGATTGCAAAGCACAGGAACCTGTGATGCCTGACGCAGGTGGGGACATGTAAGTATGCATCCTTGATATCCAAGGATGCCAGGAAGTCCCTTGGATGGATGCAGCCACCACCGAACGAATCGATTCCATCTGGAATTTTTGAATCTTTATAAAGGCATTGAGGGCTTTGAGGTCCAAGATTGGACGGACTCCGTCCCTCTTTGGGACCACAAACAGATTTGAGTAGAAACCCTGAAACCTGTCCTGTGGTGGTACGGGTATGATCACCCCGCACCTCAATAAGTCTTGCACTGCCCCCTGGAGGGCAGCCCGACGAGCCGTAAGATTTGAGGGAAAAAATCTGTTTGGTGGACAAGAAAGGAACTCTATCTTGTACCCCGAGGTGACCACCTCGCAGACCCACTGGTCGGAGAGCAGGGAGGTCCACCAAGCTGCAAACCCGCAAAGCCATCCCCCCACCCTGGAGTCGGGCGGGGGCAAAACTTCACGCGGTAGCAGGCTTGTTTGCTGGCTTGTTGGGCTTGCGCACCCAGGGACGATTCTGTCCCCCAGCTGGACCTTTGTCCGCTTAGGAGGGTCTGCCGGCAGGTCCTGACTGACGAAAATACCGCTTCTGTGTGGGAAAGGAGGGCCCCCGGCTTACAGCGCGGCTCCTTCCCTTTAGTGGACTGAGGGAGAAGTGTGACATCCTTAATGATGTCGTCCAGTGAGGCACCAAAAAGCCTCCCACCTTTGAAAGGCAAATCTGCCAGAGTTTTCTTAGAAGCTTGGTAAGCGGACCAGCATTTCAGCCATATTAATCAACGCAATACCACCGCAGATGCGGAGGCCCTGGAGATCAAAGGGGCTGCATCCAGGGTTGCATCACAGACGTACACGAGTCCCTGTACCAACTGTTCAGCCAGTAACACGCATTCTGGAGGGAGCTGATGCTCCTCCACAGTCTGGTGCAATATTTTTGCCCACTCAGTGAGTGTCTGGGACACCAAGGTAACAGCCAATATAGGCCGCAATGCTGACCCCAGCATGGTGAACATGGAGCGGCTCACCGCTCCGGACCTCCTATCAGTAGGGTCCTTAAAACAGAGGTCCCCTCCACTGGGATAGTCGTTACTTTATTTAACCGAGAGACCGGGGGATCAACGACCGGAGGAGAAGCCCATTTTTTCAAAAGGCTCTCCTCAAATGGGTAAGGGACCGCCATGTGCTGAGGGATCGCAAAGGGCCTCTGCGGCCGTTCCCATTCCTTATCTATGAACTTGTCAAAGAAATCAACATAAGGAAAAACCTTAACAGAGCGGGTCGGTTTGTGTGACCCAAAAGGGACAGACCCTGCTGTGGAAGGCCCAGCTGCATCTTCCAGCTTGAGAGTGTCCCTCACAGCATGGATAAGTGCAACCACAAGTGCCCTGTCTTGATCTGACCCGAACGAAGGGTCCTCCTCACAGGGAAGGTCCTGGTCTCTTCTGACATACCAGAACCGGGGTCCTGAGCCGCAGCCAGGCCCGAGTTTGAGTCAGAA
Organism: Rana muscosa; assembly: GCA_029206835.1. NCBI lineage: Eukaryota > Metazoa > Chordata > Amphibia > Anura > Ranidae > Rana > Rana muscosa. The sequence goes on along the minus strand of CM055127.1, from coordinate 280,581,248 downwards.
CATTCCCTAGGAGATGGCGGAGGGAGGGGGCGCTTAGTACCCCCCTTACGCCCGCACGCCGCTTCCACCCTGGCAACAAATGACTTCAGGACTGCCGAAAAAGCGTCCATGGTAACCGCAGGTGCAGGGGCACCGATTGCTGCCTCTGGAATGTTTGGGGAAAAAACGCCAGCTTCTGACTCCATATTGCCCACTGACAGCCCTTAGGAACTTAGTCAAGAACCTGACACAAAAAAATGTCCACTCTCCTTGCTGCACTGACTAGGGGGTTACCCAGGGAACTCACCGCCTAGCAAGAGACTGTCCAGCGGCGCTGCCCGCTCTCCATCCGTACACAGCGTGTGACTGAGGAACTCTGTGAGGGGAATGGCGCCGTTCAGGAAGCCAGTCAGCACTAGAGGCCAAAACCCACTCCAAAATGGCCGCCGGGTGCAAAAGAGAAAAGCGCGCGGACCACAAGAAAATGTCCGTCCGCAATGCAGACCTGCATCACAGCTCAGCCACGGCAAAATGGCCGCCAATGGGATTTGCAATGCAATGCACAGGCCCCAGAAAAATGGTGCCGACGGTTCAATATTTTTTTGAATTTGACTACCCCCCCACAGAGAGCGGGCCTGGATACCCCCACAGCCCACCTGGTCGCAGCGAGCCCCGCAAGGGCAGGAGGAAAAAGGGTGACAGAGGGAGAGAGGGGAGGGCAGGAGAACCCCCTAACGACCCCCTTAGGAATGCCCAGCTGTTCCATCCCACCGAGGCAGAAGGAACTGTACTTACCCGTCCTTGCGAGGACCTGCTGGTGCGTTCCTGACAGACCTACAACCGAGCAGTACAGAGTGACTGAGACAGCAAGCAGCCCGGTCATATGTGAACCCTGGAGCAAAGCTCACCGGAGACCCCTGGAGCCATGGCGTATGTCGTGGCCGACCCCGCACGTAGCTAAGGCCTGCTCACGCTCGATGGCCGGACTGGGGGGACTACAAGGATCTATATTATCCTGCCTGTCATGCCCAGCCAGCAGTTGATTGAACATTCTAAAAAATAAAATAATAAAAAGTTAAAAATGTCTTCAGGACTCTGGGCCCAAAGGGAGCCAGGTCCTTCTCCTCTACTAGGTAGAAAAAAACTGAGGATGCTGACTGCAGGGTGGAGGGTTATGTCCGGAGGGACCGCCCCCTGGGAGGGGCTGTTCAACTATGTTAAAGTAACATGTATTAAATATATAACATGTTCTGCCTAGTCCTCTCCTATAGAACAGGAGCATAACCCAATGGTCAAGAATTAAGGAGCTGTGTCCGTCCATGGACGAAAAGAGAAATATTGTGTTTTTTTAAAAATTGTCAGTCTTTTTTTATTTATAGCGCAAAAAATTAAAATCGCAGAGATGATCAAATACCACCAAAAGAAAGCTCTATTTGTGTGAAAAAATATATAAAAATTTCATTTGAGTACAGCATTGTATGACTGCGCAATTGTCATTCAAAGTGCGTCAGCGCTGAAAGCTGAAAATTGGTCTGGGCAGGAGGGGGGTTTAAGTGTCCAGTAAGGAAGTGGTTAAGGTAGTATTAATTGACATGCATCTAGGCAGCCTATCAGTAGGAAAGGGTTCTAGCTGATGTTAAATACACATTGTTGTAAGCAAATTGGGTATATCCATTTATATATTCATACAGTGATATAGAATCACCTGCTTTTTCGGATAATGAGGCTTTATATGGGTGGGCATTTGCAAAATTAATGTTAAATATGCATATATCTTCACCTCATAATGCTATAAACCTTTGCTGGTGGTTTTTAAATTTGTGTTTCTTAATCAGTTACTAATGGATAACATACATTGGACGATTGGTTGCGATCTCTAAGCTGATCGCTTCCATTAAGGATTGATTTAAAGCTTGCTGGCTATTGGCATTGCGCTGAGGGAACTTGATCGGACACCCATGGGCAGCAAATGAGTTAATACACATCGCTGTGCTATATAGTCAGGAGCCTATAAGATTATTTGACCACACAGGATTGTGAAATCTGTTGTGTTGGTCTGTAATTAAGCTCGCACGAGTGGGTTAATCCTCCGGCAGCTATGTGAGTATATTAGGATGGGAGCTGCGCTGCGTGGCCACGCCCTCTGATGAAAGCATTGAGGAAACGCGCGTCAGGGTAGGATCACGCAGCAACCTACGCCGTCGTACTGACTGCTGTGTAAGGTATAGCAGGACTATGCAACTTCATTTAAGAGATTAATACTGTTTTTAACAAGTCTGACACATTGTAAGTGTAAATCTAATTGAATTGCTCTAAATAAAGGATTCCTTACTGGATTACACTATGTGCACCCTTTTATTTTCCTAATGAGTTACATACAGATGGAAACCTTTGGAGATCAGCCATATAAGATCGATCCACCAGTTTGAGACCATCAGAGGGGATTATCTGCCAGCTGGATGACATCTGAGATACACAGACATGCTCTGAATTCACTTACATCTGGTAAGTGATTTTACTTTGGGGATTAGCAGACTAGCAGTGTGCGGAGGAAGATCATCTTTCCCCGTTTTGATGTTTTTTGCGTCACAGATGAAAACTTTCTATCTATAACCGAGATGGTTGGAATATGCATTTTAAGTGATTACGCAAGCAGAGTTTTGGACTGTGCATTTTTTAAACAACCTTTTAGCGCTATTAATGTTTAACCACTTAGCAACCACCTGCCGACAAATAACGTCGACAAGGTGGTTGCTTAACTCTGGGAGGACGTTATATAACGTCCTCCCAGAATCGCGCTCCCGCGCGCCCCCTGGGGCGCGCACACGGGAATCTCCGTGACCGCCGGGTCCAGAGGACCCGGCGCATCACGAATCGGGGTAAATCGCCGCTGATAGCGGCCATTTACCACGTGATCGCTCCGTCGGTACAGTGTGAGAGGAGAGGGGAGGGAGCGGATCATGTCAGCTCCCTCCCCCATGTCAGATCATGTCAGCTGTGGGCTGGATCTGTGACAATTGCAGTCACAGATCCAGCAATCCATCCATCCCTGCTCAGCCATCCCTGCGCAATACTCTGCAAAATACTCAGCGCAATACTCTGCAAAATACTCTGCAATACCCTGGTGCAATACTCTGCAATACCCTGGTGCAATACCCTGGTGCAATACCCTGCGCAATACTCTGCAATACCCTGCGCAATACTCTGCAAAATACTCTGCAATACCCTGCGCAATACTCTGCAAAATACTCTGCAATACCCTGCACAATACTCTGCAATACCCTGCGCAATACTCTGCAATACCCTGTGCAATACTCTGCAATACCCTGCGCAATACTCTGCAAAATACTCTGCAATACCCTGGTGCAATACTCTGCAATACCCTGCGCAATACTCTGCAATACTCTGCAAAATACTCTGCAATACCCTGCGCAATACTCTGCAATACCCTGCGCAATACCCTTCGCAATACCCTGCAATACCCTGCGCAATACTCTGCAATACCCTGCGCAATACTCTGCAATACCCTGCGCAATACTCTGCAAAATACTCTGCAATACCCTGCGCAATACTCTGCAATACCCTGCACAATACTCTGCAATACCCTGCACAATACTCTGCAATACCCTGCACAATACTCTGCAATACCCTGCACAATACACCCTGTGCAATACTCTGCAATACTCTGCGCAATACCCCCTATGCAATACCCCGTGCAATACCCCGTGCAATACCCCGTGCAATACCCTGCCATACTCCGCAATGCCCTGCAATACTCCGCAATGCCCAGCAATACTCCGCAATGCCCAGCAATACTCTGCAATAACCACTTCCCGCCCGCCGGCCGTCATATGACGTCCTTGACTTTGTGCGGGGATATCTGAATGATGGGTGCAGCTACAGGCATCATTCAGATATCAGCTTTTTCAGCCGGCGATTCCCTACACCATAACAATAATCATAGCGGCTATTCTGCCGCTTGATCATTCTTACGGGAGGCGAGAGGGGATGCCCCCCCCCGCCACCCTCCGGTGCTTCTACCGACTCACTGCTATGATCAAACCCAGGATTTTTTTATTTTTATTTTTTATTTTTTCAGGCTTCCCAGCCTAGAGGTGAGGTGTGGGGTCCTATTGACCCCATATCTCACTGTAAAGAGGACCTGTCATGCCATATTCCTATTACCAGGGATGTTTACGTTCCTTGTAATAGGTATATAAGTGATCAAAAAAAAATTTGGGGCGGAAAAACATGTCAAACTAAAATAAATAAAGTAAAATGAACAATAAAAAAATATATATATTTTTTAAGCGCCCCTGTCCCCGTGTGCTCCCATACAGAAGCGAACGCATACGTAAGTCCCGCCCACATATGAAAACGGTGTTCAAACCACACATGTGAGGTATCGCCGCGAACGTTAGAGCGAGAGCAATAATTCTGGCCCTAGACCTCCTCTGTAACTCAAAACATGTAACCAGTAAAAATATTTAAAACATCGCCTATGGGGATTTTTAAGTAGCGAAGTTTGGCGCCATTCCACGAGCGTGTGCAATTTTGAAGGGTGACATGTTAGGTATCTATTTACTCGGCGTAACTTCATCTTTCACATTATGTAAAAACATTGGGCTAACTTTACTGTTTTTTTTGTTTTTTTTTAGCACAAAACATTTTTTTTCCGTAAAAAACGCGTTAAAAAAATTGCTGCGCAAATATCGTGCGAGATAAAAAGTTGCAACGACCACCATTATATTCTCTAAGGTCTTTGCTAAAAAAACATATATAATGTTTTGGGGTTCTATGTAATTTTCTAGCAAACAAATGATGATTTTTACATGTAGGAGAGAAATGTCAGAATTGGCCTTGGTGCTCCAGAACGCCTGATGGTGCTCCCTGCATGTTGGGCCTCTGTATGTTGCCACGCTGTGTAAAAGTCTCACACATGTGGTATCGCCATACTCGGGAGTAATAGTAGAATGTGTTTTGGGGTGTAATTTGTGGTATGCATATGCTGTGTGTGAGAAATAACCTGCTAATATGACAATTTTGTGAAAAACAAAAAAGACAAAAATAAAAACTTGATTTTGCAAAGAATTGTGGGAAAAAATGACAACTTCAAAAAACTCACAATGCCTCTTTCTAATTACCTTGGAATGTCTTCTTTCCAAAAAGGGGTCATTTGGGGGGTATTTGTACTTTTCTGGCATGTTAGGGTCTCAAGAAATGAGATAGGCCGTCAGTACTTCAGGTGTGATCAATTTTCAGATATTGGCACCATAGCTTGTGGACTCTATAACTTTCACAAAGACCAAATAATATACACCAATTTGTACTTATTTTTACTAAAGATATGTAGCAGTATAAATTTTAGCCAAAATTTATGAAGAAAAAATAGTAATTTGCTAAATTTTATAACAGAAACGAAAAAAAATCTTTTTTTTTAAAGAATTTTCAGTGTTTTTTCTCTTATAGCGCAAAAAATAAAAAACCCAACGGTGATTAAATACCACCAAAAGAAAGCTCTATTTGTGTGGAAAAAAAGGACAAAAAATTCATATAGGTACAGTGTTGTATGACTGAGTAATTGTCATTCAAAATGTGAGAGCACCGAAAGCTGAAAATTGGTCTGGTTATTAAGGGGGTTTAAGTGCCCAGTGGACAAGTGGTTAAATAATTTCCTTTTATTTACACATAGTTTGCTTAAATACACAGTGCTGTTGACCAAATACATATTTTGTGGAAACAGTATTCTCTGGTGACAATGGCCTTTCTTCAGTAGGATAATGCACCATACCGCACTGTAAAAATGGTTCAAGAATGGCTTGAGGAACACAAGTTTGAGTTGTTGACTTGGCCTCCAAAATCTTCAGATCTCAATCCATTGAGCATCTGTGGAATGTGCTGAACAAGTCCGATCCATGGAGGCCTCAACACGCAGCTTACATGACCACAAAAGGATCTGCTACTGATGGCTTCATGCCAGATACCACAGCATACCTTCTGAGGTCTGGGGGTGTCAATGCCTCGATGGGCTGTTTTGGTAGCAAAAGGGGGACCTACACAACATTGAGTGGAAGGTCACAAAGTTATGGCTGATATGTGAAAATAGGATTTTTTTCTCACCGTAAAATCCTTTTCTCTGTCGTCCATGGACGGACACAGCGGTCCCTCTGAACATAACCCTCCACCCTGCAGCCAGCAGCCTCTGTTTGTAGAAAAGCAGTACAAACCAAAAAAGGAGGGGTGGGTGCTGTGTCTGTCCATGGACGACAGAGAAAAGGATTTTACGGTGAGTACAAAAAATCCTATTTTCTCTTCTTGTCCATGGACGGACACAGCTCCTTCAAATCTTGACAGTTGGGATGTCCCAAAGCAGTGTCAAAAAACGAGGGGTGGGCACAGCAATCAAAAAAGAAACCAGTTTCACCCCAAACAGGCAGAACTCCTCAACGGAGGAGTTGCAACCTCAAACAGCCGCCTGCAAAACTTTGCGGCCGAAGCTAGCATCCAAAGATGCACTCACATCAACCTTGTAAAAATTTGAAAAGGTGTGAACGGACGACCAGGTCGCCGCCTTACACACTTGAGATACAGACACTTGATGTCGGAAAGCCCAAGAGGCACCAATAGCCCTGGTCGAATGCGCCGTAACGATAAAGAAAGGCGCATTCCTTTAAGGGCATAGGCCTGAATGACAGTCTGCCTTACCCACCGAGAAATGGTGGCTGACGAGACCGCCAGGCCCTTCTGCGGACCAGACACCGACACAAACAGTGAGTCAGACCTCCGGAACAGAGCCATAGCAGACAGGTACACCCGCAAGGCACGTACCACGTCTAAAGAATGTAGCGCAACCTCCTTGGAATGCGATGGCCGAGGACACAAGGATGGAAGTACAATGTCCTCATTCAGGTGAAAGGCCGAAACCACCTTCGGAAGAAAAGAATGTTACGGGCATATCACCGCTTTGTCCTTATGGAGGACCAAATATGGGGACTTGCAAGACAAGGCCGCCAATTCAGAAACCCTCCTGACGGATGTGATGGCTACCAGGAAGGCCACCTTCTGAGAGAGTGTCAAAAGAGGAATTTCCCTGATGTTCTCAAAAGGAGGTTTCTGAAGCGCCGAGAGCACCAGATTCAAATCCCACGGAGGTAGTGGTGGTCGCACCGGAGGAGCCACATGTCGGACCCCTCGCACAAACGTACTTACCAGTGAATGAGCCGCCAGGGGTCGCTGAAAGAAAACAGCCAAGGCTGAAATCTGCCCTTTAATGGTGCTTAAGGCAAGTTTCTCATCTACTCCGCGCTGTAAAAACAGCAGGATCCTGGAAACCGAATAAGTCCGTGGACGCCATTCCATCTCCTCACACAGAGATGTAGGCTCTCCATGTGCGATGGTAGTTCTTCCTAGAAGAGGATTTCCGTGCCCTCAACATGGTTGAAATGACCGAATCCGACAGGCCTCGGTCCCTTAGTACCTGGCTTTCAATAGCCATGCCGTTAAAGCCAGCGACTGTAAAGCAGGTTGAATGGGACATTGCGAGAGAAGGTCCTCCCTCAGTGGCAGTCGCCAGGGCACATCCGCCACCAGCCGCACGAGGTCGGCGTACCAGGGACGCCTGGGCCAATCTGGGGTGATTAGAATCACCGGAATTCCCTCGATCTCTACTCTGCGGAGTAGACAAGGAAGTAACTTCAGTGGGGGAAAGGCATAAATTAGCCGATACTGACCCCACGGGGAAATGGTGACTGACGAAGCCGCCAGGCCCTTCTGCGGACCAGACAAAGACACAAACAGTTAGTCAGACCTCTGGAACGGAGCCGTAGCAGACAGGTACACCCGCAAGGCATGTACCACGTCCAAGGAATGTAGCGCAACCTCCTTGGAATACGATGGCCGAGGACACAAGGATGGAAGCGCAATGTCCTCATTCAGGTGAAAAGCCGAAACCACTTTCGGAAGAAAAGAAGGCTGCGGGCGTAGCACCGCTTTGTCCTTATGGAGGACCAAATACGGGGACTTGCAAGACAAGGCCGCCAATTCAAAAACCCTCCTGACGGATGTGATGGCTACCAGGAAGGCCACCTTCTGAGAGAGTGTCAAAAGAGGAATTTCCCTAATGTCCTCAAAAGGAGGTTTCTGAAGCGCCGAATAAGTCCGTGGATGCCATTCCATCTCCTGACACAGAGAAGTAGGCTCTCCATGTGCGATGGTAGATCTTCCTAGAAGAAGATTTCCGTGCTCTCAACATGGTTGAAATGACCGAATCCGACATGCCTCGGCCCCTCAGTACCTGGCTTTCAATAGCCACGCCGTTAAAGCCAACGACTGTAAAGCAGGATGAAGAACGGGACCTTGCGAGAGAAGGTCCTCCCTCATCGGTAGTCGCCAGGGCATGTCCGCCACCAGCCGCACAAGGTCGGCGTACCAGGGACGCCTGGGCCAATCTGGGGCGATTAGAATCACCGGAATTCCCTCGGTCTCTACCCTGCGGAGTAGACGAGGAAGCAACTTCTGTGGGGGAAAGGCATAAATTAGCCGATACTGACCCCACGGGGCCACCAACGCGTCTGACGCGTCTGCCCAGGGATCTCTGGACCTGGCCACGAACCTCGACACTTTGCGATTGAGTCGAGAGGCCAGGAGATCTACGTCTGGCATGCCCCATCTCCGGCAAAGGAGTTGAAAAACCTCCGGATGTAACGACCATTCCCCGTGGTCCAGCATCTGGCGACTCAGATAGTCCGCCTGCCAGTTTTCCACGCCTGGGATGTAAACTGCCGATAGGGCCGGCACGCTCCTTTCCGCCCACCGTAGGATGTGAGCGACTTCCGACGCTGCAGCTGAACTTCTTGTTCCTCGTTGATGGTTGACGTACGCCACAGCCGTGGCGTTGTCTGACTGGATCCTGACTGGACGCCCCTGCAGCCTCTGAGACCAATTGGAGAGGCACAGCCTGATCGCCCGGAGTTCCAGAACATCGATCGACAGTTGTGATTCGGTCGGGGACCAGCGGCCCTGGGCCTCCTGAACCCCCCAGACTCCCCCCCAACCGGTTAGGCTGGCGTCCGTCGTGATCACAGTCCAATGAAAAGGGAGGAAGGACTTCCCGGACCGAAGAGCCGGGGATCTCAGCCACCAACTCAGAGAGGACCTGACAAGGTGACTTAACTGAATCTGACGATCCAGAGACAATGGAGATTTGTTCCATTTGGAGAGAATCTCCTTCTGCAAGACCCGAGTGTGGAATTGAGCATACGGTACTGCCTCGAAAGAGGCTACCATGAGGCCCAGGACTCGCATGCAGAAATGGAGAGACGACCATTTGCGGGATGTCAACAACCTGACTGCCGACTGGAGTGTCTGCAATTTCTCTAAGGGAAGAAAGACTCTGGCCTCCTAGGAGTCCAGAATCAACCCCAGGTACTCTAGGCACTGGGTCGGTACTAACACTGACTTCTGGAGGTTCAGTATCCACCCAAACTCCTGGAGGGTCTGACTGACTATAGACACGTCTGTCAAGTCTCTGGTGTGAGGCCGGATTGCTGAGAGGGCGCCCCTTGTGGCTAAGTGCACCGCACCCCTGGAGATGAGACAGGGAGTGCGGGGCCCAAAGGTGCACGGATTGCCGGTACTGCTGCTGACTGGGCCGGTGCAAGCAGAAGGTAGCTGGGGTGCGCTGGGAGAACGGATTTGGTAGCCGTGCAAGGGAAGGTTCTGGTGTGGAGCAGTAGGTAAACCACGAACAGAGTCTAGAGCCAGGCCGGGGGTCAAACACAGGAATCAGTCCGTGGGTATTTACAGGAACAAGCCGGGTCATGCACGGGAGCAGAAGATAATTGAGTAGTCAGCCAAGCCGGGGTCAGATACGAGGAGACAGGCAGAGTCACAGGTCCAGGTACAAGCCAAGGGTCAAGCCGGGGATTCAGGATAAACAGGATACAGGAGACACAGGAGATACAGGAAGCTGATGATAATCCAGCAACCTGTGTGCGCCAGTGACAGGTTTAAATAGGCCGGGGAGTACGCCCACGTCTGCGTGCATCCGTGCGCGCCGCGGCGCATCTGCGTGCGCCTGTGCGCGCCATGGCGCATCTGCGTGCGCACATGCGCAAAGGAGTGAGTCTGGCGCGGCCATGATGAACACTGGCAGGAATGCCAATAACTTGGCCATTTCCATGACAGTGCCCCCCCCAAGGGGCAGCCTCCGGATGCCCAACCGAGCCCATCTTTCAGGGTAACGGGCTTGAAACCTCTGCAAAAGTCTAGGGGCGTGTATATTGCCTTCGGGTTCCCAGGAATTCTCTTCTACTGGGTAACCTTTCCATTTTATGAGAAATTGAATGGTCCTACCTCTCCTACGACAGTCCCAGGATGGCTTCTACCTCTAACTCAGTTTCATCTCCCACAGCGACTGGAGGCGGAGGAACTTCTCTTCTTCCTGGAAATGCACTAGAGATAACAGGTTTAAGCAAAGAGACATGGAAAACCGGGTGGATTCTGTAGGAGCTAGGTAGCGCCAGTTCAAAAGCTACTGGATTAATTTCTCTTCTGATCTTAAATGGACCGATAAATCTGGGTCCCAACTTCCGGGAGGGACAAGAAAGCTTGAGATTCGCTGAAGAAAGCCATACTTCGTCACCAACTTTAAAGGCAGGGTTCTCTCTCCTTCTCTTGTCATACTGTTTTTTATAATTTTCCTGGGCTCTTTGCATAGTTAGCTGGAGAGTCCGATAGTTAGTCTGGATGGAATTTATCCTGTCTTGAACCGCTGGGACTGAGGCCTCTGGAATGACATTAGGCAAAAATGAGGGGTGGAACCCATAATTCGCCCAAAAGGGTGATTGATTGGTGGAAGTATGTACAGAATTATTGTATGTGAACTCTGTGCACAGGAGTAACGAAATCCAATCATCCTGGGAGAAGGAGCAGAGACAGAGTAAGTATTGTTCTACAGTCTGATTTGTTCTTTCGGTTTGACCATTGCTCTGGGGATGATAGGCCGAAGATAGACACAGCTCGATTGACAGCATCTTACAGGGTTCTCTCCAGAATCGGGAGGTGAATTGTGCCCCTCTATCGGACACAATATTATCGGGAAGGCCATGGAGTCTGACTATTTATTTTCTAAAATTTTTTGCCGTGTCTACAGCAGATGGTGTGCCCATCATGGGCAAAAAGTGGGCCATTTTGGACAAACGGTCCACTACTACTAAGATAGTTGTGAACTCGTCAGAAGGAGGCAACTCTACAATAAAGTCCATTGATATTTTCTTCCATGGTTGTTCTGGTACTGGCAGTGGTCGTAACAGACCCCAGGATCTAACGTTGGACCCCTTGTTTCGTTGGCAGGTGGTGCAGGAGCTAACATATTCCCGGCAGTCTGATTTCAGTGTAGGCCACCAAAAAGAACGGATAAGATTCATTGTTTTCCGTACCCCGAAGTGGCCAGCAAGTTGGTGGTCATGAAATGTCTTTAGGACCTGGATTCTGGCTGGTCGTGGAACAAAGACTTTATCCTGATACCAAAGGTAACCCCCCTGACTTCTTAAAGAGGATGCCTCTGGTTCCGGGCATTGGATGGATGCCTGTTCAAGTGAGGCCCTTAGATCAGGTTGGATCATGAGGAAGTTCTGTGGTGATAGGATTGTGCTGGGAGCTGTTTCCTCGATGGTATCGGGAAACATCCGGGACAGGGCATCAGCTTTTCCGTTTTTGGAACCAGGGCGGTATGTGATGTGAAAATTGAATCTTGAGAAAAACAAGGCCCAGCGAGCTTGTCGGGGTCTCAGGCGTTTGGCAGTGCAAAGGTACTCCAAGTTCCTGTGATCTGTGAATATCATAACAGGGTGAGAGGCCCCTTCGAGAAGATATCTCCACTCCTCTAAGGCTGTTTTAATGGCCAACAGTTCACGGTCACCTACATCGTAGTTCTTCTCTGGCTGGCTCATTTTCCGAGAGGAGAAAGCCACGGGGTGAAGCAACGACTTAGGCCCCTGGCGTTGCGAAAGTACTGCCCCTGTGGCTACTTCTGAGGCATCGACCTCCAAGATGTAGGGCAGGGCAGGATCAGGATGTTTTAGGATGGAAGCTGAGGTGAACAGAGACTTTAGTTCTTCAAAAGTGTATTGCGCTTCTGGGGACCACTGGAACCGGGTGTGAAGGCGGGTGACTTGGGTGATAGGTGAAATGATGGAAGAAAAGTTCCTTATGAACCTTCTATAGAAATTTGCGAAGCCTACAAATCTCTGCACCCCCTTTTTGTCTGACGGAGTTGGCCAATCCAGGACTGCTTGTACCTTTTGTGGATCCATAGCTACCCCGTCGGTGGATATGATTAGCCCAAGAAACTGGATTGAGTCCTTTTCGAACTCACAATTTTCCGCCTTTGCGTAAAGTCCGTGTTTCCTTAGTGTGAGTAATACTGTCTTCACATGTGTCCGATGGAGTTCCAGAGTAACTGAGAATATGAGGATGTCGTCCAAGTAGATGATGACGAAGTAATCTAGGTATTCCCGGAAAATATCATTAACGAAGTGCTGGAACGTTGCTGGGGCGTTATAGAGCCCGAAGGGCATTACAAGATATTCGAAATGTCCGAACCGCGTTCTGAAGGCCGTCTTCCATTCATCACCCTCACGGATGCGAACAAGGTTGTAAGCCCCCCGTAGATCCAGTTTGGTAAATATCTGGGCGGTGCGGAATCTCTGAAAAAGTTCAGGGACAAGTGGAAGTGGGTAGCGTTTTTTTATGGTAATCCTATTAAGTTCCCTATAATCAACACATGGGGGCTGATTTACTAATAACAGTGCGCTGCGCTGGTTCTAACCTTAATTGGTGCGCCTGATAACTCCTTCACTGGGCGCAGGAAGCAGCGGCGCACTGTTATAGTAAATAGAAATGTCAGCGGCGCTCTATTGAAAATGAATGGTTCCCTATGGGAGCCCATTGATTTGAATAGAGGTCGCCCGGGAAGTCGGATCCGACTTGCAGGCGACTCGTGTGCCGGCTGACACAGGGACAGCGCCACTTTGCGAGGCGATCTGGACACGACCTGAGCGTGCAGCAGCCGCTCAAGTCGTGTCCTAGAGGCGACTAGCCGGCCGAGAATGTGTCCAGCGCGATGTCATCGCGCTGGTCCTCGGCAGCCTCGCTGTCCCATGTTTTGGTATGAATCATGAAGGGGAACTCCAGGCCAAATTTTAATGAAAAAACCGGCATGGGTTCCCCTTCAGGAGCATACCAGGCCCTTAGGTCTGGTCTGGATTCTAAGGTGAACCCCCTAAGCCGAAAAACGGCGTGGGGGTCCCCCCAAAATCCAAACCAGACCCTTAGGTCTGGTCTGGATTTTCAGGTGAACCCCTCAAGCCGAAAAACGGCGTGGGGGTCCCCCAAAATCCAAACCAGACCCTTATCCGAGCACGCAACCTGGCAGGCCGCAGGGGAAAAGGGGGGGACGAGAGCGGCCCCCCCTCCCTCCTGAACCGTACCAGGCCGCATGCCCTCAACATGGGGGGTTTGGTGCTTCGGGGCAGGGGGGCGACCTGCGGCCCCCCCACCCCAAAGCACCCTGCCCCATGTTGATGGGGACAAGGGCCTCTTCCCGACAACCCTGGCCGTTGATTGTCGGGGTATGCGGGCGGGGGGCTTTTCGGAATCAGGGCGCCCCCTTTAAAAAGGGGGCCCCCAGATGCCGGCCCCCCACCCTATGTGAATGAGTATGGGGTACATCGTACCCCTACCCATTCACCTGGTGGAAAAAAATTGCAATAAAAAAAACACACAGCTTTTTAAAGTATTTTATTGCACAGCTCCGGGGGTCTTCTTCCGACTTCGGGGGTCTCCGGTGTCGTCGCCGCCGCTCTCCGGTTTTCTTCTGCCGGGCCACCGCTAACTTCTTTAGCTCTTTTGCTAGCGGAGGCTCCGGTCTTCTCCGTCGCCTTCTCCCCTCTTCTCCTCTCCGGTTCTTCCTTTCTTCTGCCGGGCCTCCGCTAACTTCTTTTAGCTCTTTTGCTAGTGGAGGGCCCGGTCTTCTCCGTCGCCTTCTTCTCCTCCCGGTTCTTCTCCCGCTTCTTTCTTCTGCCGGCCCCTCCACTAACTTCTTTAGCTCTTTTGCTAGTGGAGGGCCCGGTCTTCTCCGTCGCCTTCTTCTCCCGCTATCCGGTTCTTCTCCCGCTTCTTTATTCTGCCGGCCCCTCCACTAACTTCTTTAGCTCTTTTGCTAGTGAAGGGGCCGGTCTTCTCCGTCGTCGCCGTCGGCGTCTTCTTCTCTCTTCTCCTCCTCGATGTTGACTCGTCGCTTCCTCTCGCAGTAATGCTAAATTTTCGGTCCGCAGAGATTAATATAGGCTTCTCATGACGTCACAGTCACATGTTCCGGGGCACATGGCCCCGGAGCATGTGAGTGTGACGTCATGGGAACATGTGACTGTGACGTCATGAGAAGCCTATATTAATCTCTGCGGACCGAAAATTTAGCATTACTGCGAGAGGAAGCGACGAGTCAACATCGAGGAGGAGGAGAAGAGAGAAGAAGACGCCGACGGCGACGACGGAGAAGACCGGCCCCTCCACTAGCAAAAGAGCTAAAGAAGTTAGTGGAGGGGCCGGCAGAAGAAAGAAGTGGGAGAAGAACCGGATAGCGGGAGAAGAAGGCGACGGAGAAGACCGGGCCCTCCACTAGCAAAAGAGCTAAAGAAGTTAGTGGAGGGGCCGGCAGAAGAAAGAAGCGGGAGAAGAACCGGATAGCGGGAGAAGAAGAAGGCGACGAAGAAGACCGGGCCCTCCACTAGCAAAAGAGCTAAAGAAGTTAGTGGAGGGGCCGGCAGAAGAAAGAAGCAGTAGAAGAACCGGATAGCGGGAGAAGAAGAAGGCGACAGAGAAGACCGGCCCCTCCACTAGCAAAAGAGCTAAAGAAGTTAGTGGAGGGGCCGGCAGAAGAAAGAAGCGGGAGAAGAACCGGATAGCGGGAGAAGAAGAAGGCGACAGAGAAGACCGGGCCCCGCTAGCAAAAGAGCTAAAGAAGTTAGCGGTGGCCCGGCAGAAGAAAACCGGAGAGCGCGGCGATGACACCGGAGACCCCCGAAGTCAGAAGAAGACCCCCGGAGCTGTGCAATAAAATACTTTAAAAAGCTGTGTGTTTTTTTATTGCAATTTTTTTCCACCAGGTGAATGGGTAGGGGTACGATGTACCCCATACTCATTCACATAGGGTGGGGGGCCGGGATCCGGGGGCCCCTTTATTAAAGGGGGCTCCCGGATTCCGATAAGCCCCCCGCCCGCAGACCCCGACAACCAACGGCCAGGGTTGTCGGGAAGAGGCCCTTGTCCTCATCAACATGGGGGCAGGGTGCTCTGGGGTGGGGGGGCCGCAGGTCGCCCCCCTGCCCCAGAGCACCAAACCCCCCATGTTGAGGGCATGCGACCTGGTACGGTTCAGGAGGGAGGGGGGGCCGCTCTCTCGTCCCCCCCTCTCCCCTGCGGCCTGCCAGGTTGTGTGCTCGGATAAGGGTCTGGTTTGGATTTTGGGGGGACCCCCACGCCGTTTTTTCGGCGTAGGGGTTCCTCTTCAAATCCAAACCAGACCCAAGGGCCTGGTTTGCTCCTGGAGGGGGAACCCATGCCGGTTTTTTATTTCAAATTTGGCCTGGAGTTCCCCCTCAAGATTCATACCAAACACAGTGCCTGCTATTGGCGGGGATCCAAGTCGGATCCCCGTTCATTGAAAGTCGGACATATGTCGGCTTCATGTCGCAGGGCAAAGTCGGATCCAAAGTAGGACAGATGTCGTGTCGCACTAGTGTGAACCCAGCCTAAATACAACTACACTGCTGCTCTCAGCTGCTCATATCACTCTGGTCTCACTAAATAGCTAAAATCGTAAATAGTAGGATTTTTAAAACAGCTTACCTGTAAAATCCTTTTCTTGGAGTACATCACGGGACACAGAGCAGCATAGTCATTACTATGTGGGTTATATAGAATTACCTTCAGGTGCTGGCACTGGCAACTTCCAAAACAGGAAGTACCCTCCCCTATATAAGCCCCTCCCATCCGGGAGTACCTCAGTTTTGTAGCAAAGCAATACGTGTCCCCAAAAGAGGGGTGGGAGCTCTGTGTCCCGTGATGTACTCCAAGAAAAGGATTTTACAGGTAAGCTGTTTTAAAAATCCTACTTTCTTGTTCATACATCACGGGACACAGAGCAGCATAGTCATTACTATGTGGGACGTCCCAAAGCAATGCCAAATGAGGGGGGGGGATACACCATACATAAGCTGGGCGCCATCAGGCATGAGGATCTTTTGCGGCCTGCAACACACTGCGCCCAAAGGCGACATCCTCCTGACTTCTAACGTCCACCTGGTAGAACCTAGTAAACGTGTGTACTGAAGACCATGTTGCGGCCTTACAAATTTGAGCCAGGGAGGCCTGGTGATGCACTGCCCATGAAGTTCCAACTGCTCTCGTGGAGTGCGCCCTAACTTTGAACGGAGGCGGTCTACTTCTCAAGCCATAGGCTTGTATTATGACCTGTCGAATCCACTTGGCTAAAGTAGATTTTGATGCTGCCTGACCCTTTCTGGGGCCTTCCGGCAGAACAAACAAAGAATCCGTTCTACGAATCTGAGCAGTGGCTTTTAGATAAGCTTTAACTGCTCTTACTACATCCAAAGAATGCAATAACTTTTCCCCTACCGAGCTTGGTTTGGGGAAAAAAGAAGGAAGAACCACATCCTGGTTCAAGTGAAACCTCGATACCACCTTAGGAAGAAAGGCTGGGTGAGGGCGTAATACTACTCTGTCCTTATAGATAACCAGATATGGCTCTTTACAGGACATGGCGGCTAATTCCGACACTCTTCTAGCCGAGCATATGGCTACTAAAAATATCAATTTTCTGGTGAGTAGAACCAAGGAAATGTGCCGCAAAGGTTCAAACGGCTGCTTCTGCAGAACCGACAGAACCAAATTTAGATCCCATGGGCATATGGGAGCTTTAATCGGTGGAATAATACGAGTCACCCCTTGCATAAAGGTTTTGACAAGTGAATGCATAGCCAGGGGCCTTTGAAATAGTATTGATAAGGCCGAAACCTGGCCCTTGATAGTACTTAAGGCAAACTTCCTGTCTACAGCCCACTGCAGGAAGTCCAGAATTCTGCCTATAACGTACTTACGTGGATGCCATTTTCTGGCCTCGCACCAAGTGATGTACGCCTTCCAAACTCTATAGTAGATCTGCCTGGATACAGGCTTCCTGGCATTGATTATAGTTGATACCACAGAGTTAGAGAGACCTCTCTTCTTTAGGATGTGGGATTCAATAGCCAGGCCGTTAAACTTAGAGTTAGTAAGGAAGGGTGGTATATCGGTCCTTGCGAAAGCAGGTCCGGACGACGTGGAAGGGTCCAAGGACTCCCCACAGACATTTTGATGATCTCCGCGTACCAGGCCCTTCGGGGCCACGCTGGAGCCACCAGGATCACCGGCTTCTTCTCCAACCTGACTCTGCGAAGGAGTCGAGGCAACAATTGTAGCGGAGGGAATGCATATATCAGTCTGAACTGATCCCAAGGGAACACCAGAGCATCCGAGCCGCAAGCGAGGGGATCCCTTGTCCGGGAGACAAATCTGTCCACCTTTGCGTTGAATCTGGATGCTAGCAGATCTACATCCGGTGTTCCCCACCGCTGACATATTGCTCGGAAGACCTCGGGATGAAGGGACCATTCCCCTGGGCATAACTGTTGGCGACTCAGAAAGTCCGCCTTCCAATTCTCCACCCCTGGAATGAAGACAGCTGATATACATGGGACATGCTTTTCTGCCCATTCCAGGATGTGACTTACTTCCCTCTGGGCTGCACGACTCCTGGTGCCTCCCTGATGATTGATATATGCCACTGCTGTGGCATTGTCTGATTGAATTCTGACAGGGGACCCTTGGAGTCTGGATGTCCAGGCTACTAGGGCGTACCGGGCTGCTCATATCTCTAAGAGATTGATGGGCAGGGTTTTTACTACATTTGACCATCTGCCCTGGAGAGACCATTGCTCCAGTACTGCCCCCAGCCTATAAGGCTGGCATCTGTAGTGACCACCTTCCAAGATATCGGGCTGAAGGGTTTTCCCTTCTGGAGATTCTGGGGGATCAACCACCAGCAGAGACTCTTCCGAACGGAAGGGGACAAAGCCATCGGGAAGTCTAGAGCCTGAACTTTTCCGTTCCAGGCTGACAATATGGCCCTCTGTAAATTCCTTGAGTGGAATTGGGCGTATGGCACAGCTTCGAATGATGCTACCATCTTTCCTAGCAGCCTCATGCACAGGCGTATGGACGGCTGTCTTTTTGCACAAAGCAGACGGACCAAGCCCCTCAAAGAGGATACCTTGTCTAGAGGTAAGAAAATCTTCCTCTGGTCTGAATCCAGCCGTAGCCCTAGATATACCAGGTTTTTCACTGGCTGTAGGGCTGACTTGTCCAGGTTGATGACCCAACCGTGAGATTCTAGATACTTGATTGTATCGACAATTACCACTTCTAGCTTGGCAACTGAGTGGTCCATCAACAACAGGTCGTCTAGGTATGCCATTATCGTTACACCTCGTGTTCTTAGATCGGCCAACAGTGGGGCCAGAATTTTTGTGAACACTCGTGGTGCTGTGGCCAGACCGAATGGTAAGGCTCTGAACTGAAAATGGCACCCTTCTACTGCAAAGCGTAGAAATTTTTGATGACCTGGAAAGATGGGAACATGCAAGTAAGCATCTTTGATGTCGATCGAGGCTAACCATTCCTCCCCTTGTAGGGCAGCGGTGACCGATCGGATCGACTCCATCCGGAAAGACCGGACGTTTAGAAATTTGTTTAGACTCTTTAGGTCCAATATGGGTCTTATGTCCCCGTTTGGCTTCGGGACTGTGAAAAGGTTTGAGTAGAAACCCAACCCCCACTCTTCCATAGGAACCTCCATAATTACTCCTTGGAGCAATAGTTGTTCTAACGCCAATAGGAGAGACCCTCTTTTCAGAGGGTCTCTTGGCATGCCTGACCACATAAAATGGGAAGGAGGAGACTCTTTTAACTCCAACTTGTATCCCAGAGTTACTGCGGAGAGCACCCATCTGTCTTTGATCGTCTCCCGCCAGGTCTCTGCGAACAACTGAAGTCTTCCCCCCACCCGTTTGAGTGGGGGCAGCCCTTCATAGGCTTGACTTGGAGGCTGGTTTAGTACCCCTTCGGATCCAGGGTTTCTTTTTACCCTGTGACTGTCCCTGATTTTTACCCCCTGAGTTTGACCGAGGAGGCCGTCGGAACTGCTTAGTAGCAGACGTCGCAGGGATAGGAGAGGTAGCCCTCTTAAAAGATGGACCCCTAGACCTCTTCTTACTCGGTAAGAGAGTACTTTTACCACTGGAAATCTTCTGGATATACTTATCCAGGTCCTCGCCAAAAAGGCGTTCCCCATGAAATGGGAAGCTAACTAAGAGCTTCTTACAGGGAGCTTCAGCAGACCAGTTTTTGAGCCACAGAAGCCTACGCATATGTACCAAAGACAGCGTGAGGCGGGAGGCCTGATGGATAGAATCCTTGATGGCGTCAACCGCAAAGCATAATGCTCTAGGCAGATCAGCCAGAGCCTGGGCCTGCTGGTCTGGCAAATCCCTCAGGACCATTTTCATTTGATCCTTTAAAGCTTGGCAGACCCCAATAGCTGCCACTGCTGGCTGTGTAACAGCCCCTGCTGTGGAAAAAGCAGATTTTAATAAAGATTCCAATTTTTTATCCACTGGATCTTTGAACATTTGAACATTATCTACTGGACATGTCAGTGATTTGTTCACAGAAGAGATGGCTGCATCCACCGTAGGAACATTCCATCTCTGGGTGAACTTTTCCTCCATGGGATAGATCACCGGAAATTTTTTAGGCGGAACAAATAGTTTATCAGGATGTTCCCAGTCCTGGTATATAAGTCCTTCCAATAATGGATGTATTGGAAAGGAGCAATTAACCTGGGGAGCTTTTAGCGACCCCAATGAGGAGACAGCAGTAGTTGATGGTTCAACAAGAGGCATTTTAAATGCAGATCGAACCATGTCAGTTAGGGTCTGGACCCACAATCTTTCAGTCTGTGATGCTGAAAATGGTTCATCTACTGTCGATTCCTCAAAAACAGAGTTAACCTCCTCCTGATCCCCTTCAGGTAGGTCGGTCCCTTCCTGGGACTGTTGCTCTGCCAACAGGCACTCTAATGGAGGTGATGGAGATCTGGCGCGCTTTCTTTCCTGTAGAGAAGAAGCGATCAATGCTGCCAATCTCTGCTCCAATCCCTCCAGAGTTGAGGAAAAAACCTCCTCTGTTATATATGCAGGAGCAGGTGGACTGAGGACAGCCGCAATACCTGGCACTCCCGGGGGTTCCTTATGGGTATTAACCTCTGATTTCTCAGGGGAGGAGGGTGCAGATGACTGCTCCAGATCCTCAGAGCCCGATGGAGACCCCCTACACTTCCTGAGAGGTATATCTCGGAGTTTTTTAGGCGGCATATTCCTTAGTTCAAAGCTGAGGTATTCCAGCCGCAATACACCCCTTACTGAAATAGTCTAATGCAATTTTGCTGCTATGTACATCAGTGGGTGTCTACTAATGCGTCTTTCTGGGGATGCCTGTATCAACCGCCCGCTGTAAGCCCCTATACCATGCTACCAGCTCCTTTTCATGCTCTGTGTCCATAGCAAGCAGCGTGGACTGAGTCCTTTTATCTTGCTGGGACGCCCGCACATGCGCAGAAGCGCTGGGCACACAGAGCGCGTCATCCGCCAGGCTCCGCCCCCTTTTTTGAAGCGAAATCTTATAAAAAGAAAGCGTGTGCGCGCGCGCGCACGTGTGCGCTCTTGGCGCCATGTAGGGAGAGGAGCCAGGGTCCCTGTTTCACCAGGACTCGGGGATGGAAGGAAACTACTTGGCAGCATGACAGAGGAATGCAGCTTCCCTGATAGAGAGCTCACTCATCTGCCTGGACTTTCACCATGGAAGGAATAGTCCCAAGAAAAAAGACGTTCCACAGCGGCCTCTAGTGGACAAACACAGGTACCGCACTTTTGTCTTTTTTTTTTTTTTTTTTTTAAAACCTCCTTTATGAAAAACATTTCCAGGTTTACAGTTTTTAAAATTTCCCTTATGAAAAAACATTTCTAGGATTTCTTAGGCATATACAGCTATTAGCGGGAATACCTTTTAGGTAACAGGCAGAAAGACATATTAGGCTTGGGGGTCCCCTCAATAGAACCAAGTTCCTGAGGGGCCCCCACTTACCTTTTCCCCGCCGCAGGACTTTGTTTGGTCCACAGAAGCCCAAACTTCACCTTTCACGGCAGGCATTGTACTAGACCTTCAGGGACCGGGTTCCCAAGGATTCCACTCCCCTGGAC
The DNA here is from genome assembly GCA_029206835.1 of Rana muscosa. Lineage (NCBI taxonomy): Eukaryota > Metazoa > Chordata > Amphibia > Anura > Ranidae > Rana > Rana muscosa. Next base: position 280,559,832 of record CM055127.1, on the reverse strand, counting down.
CTGTATAGCACCCTGCACAGATAGCCTCTTGGTTTTGGGTATGACCAGAGCTCTGGATCCCAGGGTCCAGCCCTCCTAAGAGAGGCATTACAGGCAAAACCTTGCTCTTCTCTGCAAGGCCCGGGTACCGACCGTTTAGCTATGAAGCTTTTTTGGTCGGATCCGGAATAGCTTGCTAAGGCCCAGAGAACCTGTACACAAGCCCAGATGAATACATGTTAACCTTGGCCAACACCTTAGACACTGGCAAAAAACTGAGGTACTCCCGGATGGGAGGGGCTTATATAGGGGAGGGTACTTCCTGTTTTGGAAGTTGCCAGTGCCAGCACCTGAAGGTAATTCTATATAACCCACATAGTAATCACTATGCTGCTCTGTGTCCCGTGATGTATGAACAAGAAAATACTGTTTTTGGAGCTTAGGGCGGCTCCTTATCATATACATGCAAATGTGGTAAAACACAGCATGCAAACGCCACAAAGCGCGCCTTTCTAAACGCCACTTTCAACCTTAGTTCAGAACACTTTGCACCAGCGTCCCGTCTACATGGGGCCTAAAAACGCCTATGCCATTTACAGCTCCAAAACGCCATGGTGGCCATGAGGCCATAGGCTAACATGGAGAGATGTTTTTAAGCTGCAAAAAACGCTCAAACAAGCGGTTGGAAAAACGTCCGTGTGCATGTAGCCTTATATTAACCACTTGCGCACTGCCCAGACCAAGTTTCACATTTCAGCGCTGATGCACTTTTAATGACAATTGCACGCTCATACAACACTGTAACCCAATGAAAATGTTTTATTTGTTGGCACACAAATAGAGCTTGCTTTTGGTGCTATTTGATCACCTTTGTGTTTTATTTTAATTTTTTTTCTATAAATACAAAAGACCGAGTTTAAAAAAAAAAAAATGGATATTTTACCCACTTCAGCACTGGGCCTATTCTGGCACTTCTCTCCTTCATGTAAAAATCATAAATTTATGGCTATAAAATTACTTCAAAACACCAAACATTATATACTTTACATATGTGGGCGGGACTTACGTGTGTGTTCGCTTCTGAGCACGAGCTACCGGGGACATGGGCGTTTTTTCTTATTTATTTTTTATTTTTTGTTTTTGTTTTTTGACTTTTTTGTATTTCTTACTCTTTTTTTTATTTTTTAAATTTTTTGGGATCTCTTTTATTCCTATTACAAGGAATGTAAACATCCCTTGTAATAGGAATGTGTGTGACAGGTCCTCTTTATGGAGAGATGCAGGGTCAATAAGACCCCGCATCTCTCCTCCAGGCTGGAAAGCATGATATTGTTCCAAAAAAATCACCAATCTCATGCTGACAGCCAAGATCACGGCTTGGTTAACATACGGGAACACGGCATGATGTCATAACGTCGTGCCCGCGCCTCCGACGGTCATAGAGATGACTGATGACCATCTGGTCACCAGTCATCTCCAAATCGTTCTCCGAGCCCCAGATGGCACAGGAGAGCCCGGAGAAGCACCGGATGGCGGCAAGAGAGGGGGGGGGGACGTCCCCTCCCCCGCCTATAAGAACGATCAAGCGGTGGAACTGCCACTATGATCGTTTTTATTGTGCACAGAATCGCCGGCTGAAAATAATGATATCTGAATGATGCCTGCAACTGCAGGCATCATTCAGATGTCACCGCCCAAAGCCAAGGATGTCATTTGACGGTGGGCGGTAGGAAACTGGTTAATATTTTTAAAAAAGGTAATTTTTCTTCTTCATTGATGTACACTGATGAGACTGCACTGATGGGCACCGATAAGGTGGCAAGGGTGGGCACTGAGAGGTGGCATTGCTATTTAGCACTGGTGGGCAGTGAGAAGTGGCACTGCTAGGTGGCAATGATAGTTGGCAGTGATGGGCACTGATAGGCACTGGCAGCACTGCTAGGTGGCACTGATTGGCACCAGTGGTGGGCATTGATAGGTGGCACTGGCAGGGGCTACTAATTGTCACAGATGATGCAGAATTGCCTCTTCCTCTTCGGGCCCCATGTCCCTTGCACATAAGCCGGTGATTGCCTTTTTTTTATGCTCACGCTGTCAGCACAAGGAGAAAACAAAAACCATTACCCAGCTTTTGTTTACATCACGTGATCAGCTGTCATTTGCTGACAGCCGATCACATGGTAAAGGGCAGGGACCGGCCCCTTACTCGGATCTGTCATCACCCGAGTCACAGTGACTCTGTGACCACAGCGCGCGCAAAGGGTAGGACGTTTATTGACGGACTCCCGGCAATTGAGGACCATGCTGTGGCCGTCGATCAGTTATAGCGCTGATCTCAAGTGATTAAAGAGGGTCAAAATGGGCCATTGACATGCATCACAATTCAACTTAGGAATGAGTCTTTGAAAAGTTAAACTAAATAATTTGGCCACTTTATCCTTCCAAATAATTCACTTCCTGTCACATAGCCACACAGGAAGTGAGGGAAAATCCCTAACAATATCTTTCCTTGGGGACACACAGGTCAGTCTAAATACTTTCCCCATTATGCACATTGCACTCGAGCATATTGCGGGGTACACCACAAATTATTATTAGGTAGTTTGGACTGTGGGGTTTATTTACTAAAGGCAAATCTACTTTGCACTACAAGTGCACTTGCTGTATATCTGAGGGGGACATGCAAGCCAAAAAAAAACATCTTCGCTTTTACATGATTGTAACATCCAATCACCAGTACTTTCAGCAGCTACACTTTTACTGCAGAGTGGATTTGTCTTTACTAAACCCCAAACTACCCAATGATTTGGGGTGGACACAACAAAGTGCTAGAGTGCAATTTGCTTAATGGGGACACTAGTTAGATTGATCTGTGTGTCCCCAAGAAAAGCCATTGGTAGGGTTTTACCTTCACTTCCTGTTTAGCTGTGTGACAGGAAGTGAAGCCAATGTTAAGAAAAGGAGACACAAAGGCCAAACTACAAAAATATATATATAAAAAAAAAACACGCAGGGGTTCTAACACTTACTTCGTTTCCCTCAAAATGCCCACAATTAGAATTGTATGGCCTTGAGCTATTTTTAAGTGCAGTGCTCCAAATCAGTGCTCCTCAAGTACCCCCAACAGGCCATGTTTGCAGGTTTTCCTTCATCTTGCACATGTGCTTTAAATCACAGTCAATGGTTTTGATTTTTGGATAGCAATTCTCGATAAGATAAATTCACAAAACATGTCCTGTTGGGGGTACTTTAGGACTGAGGCTGAGAACCACTGCAGTAAAAAAGTAAAATTGAATACTTACTGCTCTGTATTTCATTTCCTGGTGACGCTCCATGGCAGCACACAATACAATCCATGCATATACTACCATGAAGGCACCAGGGTAGACAAATCACACCTGTTTTGTTTTGACATGCCAATCAGCTGTCACATTTGTTGCAAAGAAAACACAAAACAAACATCAAAATTTTGCATCTAATTTTATTGTTCAACAAAACAAAAGGGAAGGCAAAATAAAAAACATGGTCAATTTGAAACAGTCACAGACTCAACATCTTGAGCAATTTTTGGCCAAAAAAATGCAGCAGACAATTAAATCAAAGTGAACAAACAACACACATTAACATCAGAATTATTTCAGGGGAACATATCTCCCCCACACCAAAAATATACAATCCACATAAGTTAACCAATCACTTGTTTTGCAAAGACATAACAAATAAAATACATGTTGGTGTCCTTATCGCATTTGTAACACATGTATTTTATTTGTTATGTCTTTGCGACAGACAGACAGACAGACAGACAGACAGACAGACAGACAGACAGACAGACAGACAGACAGACAGACAGACAGACAGACAGACAGACAGACAGACAGACAGACAGACAGACAGACAGACAGACAGACAGACAGACAGACAGACAGACAGACAGACAGACAGACAGACAGACAGACAGACAGACAGACAGACAGACAGACAGACAGACAGACAGACAGACAGACAGACAGACAGACAGACAGACAGACAGACAGACAGACAGACCTCTTCTTAAGTCAATCGACCGAATGCTCTGTGAGCTTTATATAACATATGTTTGTGTGCTAATGAGGCAATTGAAAACACATGCACAGTCCATGAAACACCGAGAATGCAAGTTCTCCCAATGTAGAGACTGAAATTCAAAGTGGGCACACCTGTTAAGATGTCCTTCAATTTCTAACCCATAAAAACACTCTCTGAGTGAGCATGCCCAGAAATATCCAAGCGCTGTTCACACACAAAAAGCACGCCAAAAAAAAACTAACTGGCTGGGCATGTGCAGAACAACACCAATGCAGCTAGCAAAAAATAACTCCCCCCGTCCAAAATTAAGCACATCATCCAGCATGCTACAAAGTTAGAGATGGGACAATCACCCCTCCCCCCCCCCCCCACCAACAAATACTATTGCAGTCTATGGGAACTGACTTGTTAATTTTGCTAGTCCCCACTTGGCTGGCTTATCTTCTAGTCTAGTTATTGGCCTTAAAATGGGGGCCCAGGTCCCACCCTAAGGGACATATATCAATGTCACCAATTTGGAAAACACCAAAAACAAAACAAGGAGAAGTGCCTTTAAATATGCCAAATTGCTTAAGAGCCATTTCACACCACATACAGTCCATTGCGTTTTTTATGCATCCAAAATGCATGGAAAGTTGGTTATATGGTTCTAAATGGCAGTGTTTGTTCCAGTGCGTTCCAGTTCCACCAAAAAAGTAGAACATGCTGCATTTTACCTGCACTGGACTGTACTGGAACGCATCAAAACGCATCATAAACGCACTGGAACGCACAGGAACACACCTAAATGCACCAAAAAACGCACTGGAACACACTTGTCCTTATCTATGGTTAATAAAAAAGAGGGGTGAAAACAAAGCACTGGACTGCATCAAAAACTTACCAAAAATGCACCGGAACGCATGAAAAAAGTGCATGCAGAAAAGCACCTGGAACACATCCGGATTGTGTTTCTATGGTGTGAACTGGCCCTAGTTCACACTAAAGAAACGCAGCCTGGGTGCGTTCCAGGTGCTTTCCTGCATGCGCGTTTTTGACACATTCCAGTGCATTTTTGAGGCGTTTTTGATGCAGTCCAGTGTTTTTTTCCGCCTCTTTTCACTTAGGACAAGTGTGTTGCAGTGCGTCTTTGGTGCATTTAGGTGCGTTGCGGTGCATTCCAGTGCATTTTTGGTACGTTCCGTTGCGTTTTTGATGTGTTTTACTGGGGTCCAGTACAGTTTTGTACCTAAAAAATGCAGCATGACCAATTATTTTTTGGCTTTCTGAAACGCACTGGAATGGACTGCAGTGGTGTGAACTATGCCATTGGCATTAATGTGATCAACTTTCTTTGCGTTTTTCAGGCATCAAAAAAACGCACTGCACTGCATCCGGTGTGAACTGGCCCTAAATATCATCCCCGGGGGGTGTCTATAGTATGCCTGTAAAGTAGCACATGTTTTCCATGTTTATAACAGTTGGAGAGCAAAATGACATTTCTAAAGTAAAATAATAGTCATTTAAAAGTCCTTGCGGCTGTAATGAATTGCTGGTTCCTGTCAATACAGATAAAAGTCATTGAAAGTCTTTGCTAACCAAAAAAAAAAATGCATGGGTGTTCCCCCAAATTCCATAACCAGGCCCTTCAGGTCTGGAATGGATATTAAGGGGAACCCCGCTGCAAATTTAAAAAAAAATGACGTGGGGTTCCCCCCAAATATCCAAACCAGGCCCTTCAGATCTGGCATGGATTTTAAGGGGAACTCCACCCCAAATTAAAAAAAAAATGGCGTGGAGTCCCCCTAAAAATCCACACCAGACCCTTTATCCGAGCACATAACCTGGCCGGCCACAGGGGAAGAGGGGGGGACGAGAGAGCCGCCCCCCCCTCCCTCCTGAACCGTACCAGGCCACATGCCCTCAACATGGGGAGGAACCCGCACGTCATTTTTTTTTTAATTTGCAGCGGGGTTCCCCTTAATATCCATTCCAGACCTGAAGGGCCTGGTTATGGAATTTGGGGGGACCCCCACGCTTTTTTTTTTTTTTGGTTAGCAAAGACTTTCAAATACTTTTCTCTATATTGCCGGGAGCCGACAATTCATTACAGCCGCGGCTGTTTTTAAATGGGTTTTTTTTCCTTTAGAAATGACATTTTGCAGGCGCAATGGCAATTTCAGGACTGCGCCTGTTCAACTTATGCAAATTGACTTAGGTGACTTGACATTTACTAAGATTTTGCCGGCGCAGTGTCCCGGCGCATTTAAACCATTGAAATTCCGGCGCTGAGCTCAAAAAAACCTTCCGCAGCTCGAATCGGAATTGCCGGCGCAGTGGGCTGGTTTTGAAAAAGTTACTTTCCCACTCTATTTCGGGCATGTTTGTTATTTGGGCAGGTGTCCCTACACTTCCTCACATCACCCCACATCACCCCCATTATATTCTCACTACCAACTTCTTTATATTTAGATTTTAACATGCCGTGCGCCAGGTCCATAGTAGCGCACTGAGCGCCTCCTCCCGGGCGCAGACAACACTATAGTAAATGGGAAATAGGGCTGCGCTACAGGCGCTAATGTTTTGTAAATACCAAAACAGCCATTGCGCACGCAGATGCGCCAATACTCATGGCGCAAACATTTGGTAAATCAGCCCCATGGTCTCAAAGTCTTATTTTTTTTTTTTTACAAAGAAAATGCTGGCGCCGGCTGGGGAAGAGGAAGGGCGGATGAAACCCTTTGCCAAATTTTCATCTATGTATTGCCGTAGAGTTCCTAACTCCGTCTCAGAGAGTGGGAAGATACGCCCGAACGGGATTTCAGCCCCAGGGAGTAATTCGATAGGACAGTCGTATGACCGATGTGGAGGTAGGGTATCTGCTTTTCTCTTATCGAAGACATCCAGGAACTCTTGATAAGCTGGTGGTATATTCGGGTTATTGGCAGATGTGGGTTGCACTGTCAGGCAGCTGGTGGTATCTCCAGATTCAGGGACCAAGCAGTGCTGCTGGCAATAGGACGAGGTAAACAAAACTTCCTTGGTGCTCCAATTGACCTGAGGATTGTTTGCTTGGAGCCAGGGGATCCCCAAGATGACTGGGAACATAGGTGAACTTAAAGCGTCAAAGCGTAGAAATTCCCGGTGGCCATCAGGAGTAGTGACAAGAAGAGTAGCAGTCTCTAGGGTAACAGGGCCAGAACTAGGCATTGTACCATCTGCCAGGCGAACTTCCAGTCCCCGTTCCTTGTGGAGAAGGGGTAGACTAAGGTTCTTTGCTAGGCTTAAGTCCACAAAGCAGCTACACGCCCCAGAATCGATTATGGCCCGGAGCTGTACTTCCTCTTTCCCTAACTGCAACGTAATGGGAAGAACAATATGGGAAGGAGAAGTTCCGGAGACCTGGAAGTACACTGGGGTGTATGACCGTGGCTTCTTGGGCCTTATGGGGCAGTTGCAAAGGAAATGTCCGTTCCCTCTGCAATAGAGGCAAAGATTGGCTTGGCGACGACGACGTCTCTCATCAGGGGTCAATGCCGATCGTATAAGTCCTACTTGCGGCGATGCAGATGGAATGGGAACTTCAGGTGGCAACCAGGTGGGTCCGGAGGTCTGAGACCGTTCTGACAGTCGCTCCCGCAGGCGTCGGTCAAGCTGAATGACCAATTTAATGAGGTCCTCAAGAGTGGTGGGGATACCAACTCTGGCTAACTCATCCTTGAGGGACTCGGAAAGACCCAAGCGGAACTGGTGTTTTAGGGCCGCTTGATTCCAGTCTGTGTCTGCAGACCATCAACGGAAGTCCACGGTGTAGTCCTCCACTGGCCGCTTCCCCTGCCGCAGGGAGTGCAGGTTGGCCTCTGCGGTGGCCGTCCGCTGGGGGTCTTCGTAGAGCTGTGCCATGGCGGAGAAGAAGGAGTCCACCGTGCTGATAACCGGGCTCTTCTGTTCCCATAGGTGGTGGGCCCAGGTCTGGGGTTCATTAGACAACAGGGAAATAAGAAACCCAACCTTAACAGTCTCTAGAGCAAAGGTCCGGGGTTGCAAGGCCAGATGTAATAAACATGCATTTTTGAAGGTCCTAAACTTTTTCCGATCTCCAGAAAATCGTTCAGGGATTGGAACGTGGGGTTCAGGAGGAGGAGCCAACATCGTCGGGGCTGCTGAAGTTTGCCCTTGGACGGTTGCAGAGGCGCAGGTAGCGAATGGTCCTGGTTCCACAGGAGCAGGTGACACTGACGTGTGTTGTAAACGTCCTTCAAGCTGAAGATGTGCTTCCTGCAGTTTCTGGATTTCATGGGCCAAAGTTGCAGTTTGTTGGCACAGAGCCTCTAACGGGAACGCACCTCTGCCGACCTCAGACATGGCTGGATTATACTGTCAAGTCTCTGGTGTGAGGCCGGATTGCTGAGAGGGCGCCCCTTGCGGCTAAGTGCACCGCACCCCTGGAGATGAGACAGGGAGTGCGGGGCCCAAAGGTGCACGGATTGCCGGTACTGCTGCTGACTGGGCCGGTGCAGGCAGAAGGTAGCTGGGGTGCGCTGGGAGAACAGATTTGGTAGCCGTGCAAGGGAAGGTTCTGGTGTGGAGCAGTAGGTAAACCACGAACAGAGTCTAGAGCCAGGCCGGGGGTCAAACACAGGAATCAGTCCGAGGGTATTTACAGGAACAAGCCGGGTCATGCACGGGAGCAGAAGATAATTGAGTAGTAAGCCAAGCCGGGGTCAGATACGAGGAGACAGGCAGAGTCACAGGTCCAGGTACAAGCCAAGGGTCAAGCCGAGGATTCAGGATAAACAGGATACAGGAGATACAGGAAGCTGATGATAATCCAGCAACCTGTGTGCGCCAGTGACAGGTTTAAATAGGCCGGGGAGTACGCCCACGTCTGCGTGCGCCCGTGCACGCCACGGCGCATCTGCGTGCGCCTGTGCGCGCCATGGCGCATCTGCGTGCGCACATGCGCAAAGGAGTGAGTCTGGCGCGGCCATGATGAACACTGGCAGGAATGCCAATAACTCGGCCATTTCCCTGACAATGTCTTCCTCTAATTCTGAGCTTGAAGCAGCTCTCAGAAGAAGGTCGTCCAAGTAGCCTACGATAGCAATGCCGCGCTGTCTCAGCAAAGCTAGAATTGGGACGAGCACCTTGGTGAAAACTATTTGTGCCGATGCTAGGCCAAAGGGAAGAGCCACAGATTGATAGTGGTCTTCGCCGATCGCAAAGCGCAGGAACCTCTGATGCCTGACGCAGATGGGGACATGCAAGTATGCATCCTTGATATCCAAGGACGCCAGGAAGTACCCCGGAGGAAGCGCAGCCACCACCGAACGAATCGATTCCATACAGAATTTTTGAATCCTTATGAAGGCATTGAGGGCCTTGAGGTCCAAGATTGGATGAACTCTGTCCCTCTTTGGGACCACAAACAGATTTGAGTAAAAACCCTGAAACCTGTCCTGTGGTGGTACGGGTATGATCACCCCGCACCTCAACAAGTCTTGCACTGCCCCCTGGAGGGCAGCCCGACGAGCCGGAAGGAGAGGCAGATTTGAGGGAAAAAATCTGTTTGGTGGACAAGAAAGGAACTCTATTTTGTACCCCGAGGTGACCACCTTGCAGACCCACTGGTCGGAGAGCAGAGAGGTCCACCGAGCTGCAAACCCGCAAAGCCATCCCCCCACCCTGAAGTCGGATGGGGGCAAAACTTCATGCGGTAGCAGGCTTGTTTGCTGGCTTGGCGGGCTTACGCACCCAGGGACGATTCTGTCCCCCAGCTGGACCTTTGTCCACATGGGAGGGTCTGCCGGCAGGTCCTGACTGACGAAAATACCGCTTCTGTGAGGGAAAAGAGGGCCCCGGCTTACGGCGCGGCTCCTTCCCTTTAGTGGACTGGGAGAAGTGTGCTCTTCCAGTGACATCCTTAATGATGTCGTCCAGTGAGGCACCAAAAAGCCTCCCACCCTTGAAAGGCAAATCTGCCAGAGTTTTCTTCGAAGCTTGGTCAGCGGACCAGCATTTTAGCCATATTAGGCGGCGCATTACCACCGCAGATGCTGAGGCTCTGGAGATCAAAGGGGCTGCATCCATGGTAGCATCACAGACGTACACAAGTCCTTGTACCAACTGTTCGGCCAGTGACACGCATACTGGAGGGAGCTGATGCTCCTCCACAGTCTAGTGCAATATCTTTGCCCACTCCGTGAGCCTCAAATAGGTATGAAACAGAATGATCGCTACAATATAAATCTAGTATCTGTGCTTAAAATTTGAGAGGAACATATGTAGGTATATTTGTTGAACCTATTGTGAGGGGGTTAACTCGGTAGCGGGTGTGTGTGACCCCCTGGTTGGGCTCCCCACACAGTAACAGGGCCAGCAGACGGAGGTTGTGGTTTTCAAAATCAAAAGGTGCGGTTTATTTCTCTATGTACAGTGACAAAAACACAGCAAAGCCAAAAAGAAACATAAACAAAATAAATCCTGGTCAGTTTGACCTCTGACTAAACATGCAGGTTTCCTAAACTAACAACTGGGATCAGCCTGGTGCTGTCCTAGTCCCTAAGTCCCTGGTTTAGTAAAAGTCCAAACAAATAGCCACACAGGCTTTGCCTCACCGCACAGGGGTTCACTCTCCCTAGACAGTCCACACAGGTCTGGTTCCAGGCATGAGCTAACACCTAATGAATCTGGGAGTTTTTATAGAGGCCTTAAACGAACTGACAGGCTTCAGCTGGTCTCATCAACTCCCTGCCTCACGACGCCCAGCACTCTCCCTAGAGGTATGAGTCATTCATGAGCCCACTAGCCTCAGCTGGGCTTCATCAACTCCCTAGTTGTATAAGTCGGCATAAAGCCTGAATCTGGGAGAAATATATCTACCCCCCTGGATGCAACCAGGTGACTTTACCTTCCTGCTGTCACATACCCCCCCCTCTTGTTTTAACCTTGGGGTTGGAACACCAGCAATCAGGCATTCATGTACTCGAGACAAAGCATCCACATTCCCCATTTGAACGCCAGGGCGATGCTTTACTGTGAAGTTGAATTCCTGTAGGGCCAGGAACCACCTATTCACTCTTCTATTTGTCTCCTTGTTTTGAGCCATCCACTTTAACGGAGCGTGATCCGTAACCATGTCAAAGTGCCTACCTAGCAGATAGTACCGAAGGGAATCTAGAGCCCACTTCACCGCTAAACACTCCTTTTCAACCGTGGCGTAATTTACCTCATGGGACTTCAACTTCCTGCTGAGGTAAATGACTGGGTGCTCTTCCCCGTTCCAGACCTGGGACAATACTGCTCCTAACCCCACATCTGACGCATCACTTTGTACGACAAAGTCTTTAGAGAAGTCGGGTGAGTACAACACTGGCTGGCTACATAAGGCTTGTTTCAAGAATTGGAATGCTGCCTCAGCCTCGGGGGTCCATTTAATCATGACCGACCCTTTCCCTTTCGTCAGGTTGGTTAGGGGCACAGCCTTAGAAGCAAAGTGGGGAATGAAGCGCCGATAATAACCCGCGATTCCCAGAAAGGCTCGTACCTGCTTCTTGCTGTTGGGACGTGGCCAACTCTGGATGGCCTCGACTTTGTTGAGTTGGGGTTTTATTACTCCCCTGCCAATGGTGTACCCAAGATATTTGGCCTCCTCCTGCCCAATGGTACACTTCTTGGGGTTAGCCGTAAACCCCGCTTCCCGGATAGAGTCTAGGACTGCTTGCACTTTTGGCAGATGTGAGGCCCAATCTGTGCTATGGACAATTACGTCATCCAGGTAAGCCGCAGCATACTTCCGATGGGGCCTCAGTATCTGGTCCATTTTCCGCTGGAATGTGGCCGGCGCATTCTGTAACCCGAACGGCATTCTCTTATATTGGAACGCCCCGTCTGGGGTTACAAATGCGGTTTTCTCTTTGGCCGACTTGGCCAGGGGAATTTGCCAATACCCTTTTGTGAGGTCAAGAGTCGTCATGTATCGGGCTGTTCCCAGCCGGTCGATCAACTCATCTATACGTGGCATGGGGTAGGTGTCAAATTTTGTAACTTTGTTCAACTGACGAAAATCGTTACAAAATCGCCAGCTCCCATCCGGTTTAGGCACCAACACAATGGGACTAGACCAATCACTTTGGGACTCCTCTATCACCCCTAAGTTCAGCATTTTCTGTACTTCCTCCCGTATTGCCTCCCGTCGGGCCTCTGGGATCCGATAGGGTTTTAACTTCACCCTTTCACCGGGCGGGGTAATAATATCATGCTCTACCCCAGATGTTTGTCCCGGCAGCTCAGAGAACACCTCCTTGTTGCGAAGCACAAACTCCTTAACCTCCTGTTGTTGGGGTTGTGACAAGGTGGCTGCTATTCCAACCTCCGGAATCACGCAACCAGTTTGAGCTGGTGACCAAGTTTCTGCGACTAGGGACTCTCTATCCCTCCAGGCTTTCAACAGATTAACGTGATAGATCTGTTCGGGCTTTCGCCTTCCTGGTTGTCTGACCTTGTAATTCACTTCGCTCACTTTTTCCATTATCTCGTAGGGGCCTTGCCATTTGGCAAGGAATTTACTTTCAACCGTAGGGACAAGTACCAATATCCTATCCCCCGGGGAAAAGGTACGGGTCTTTGCTCCACGGTTGTACACTCTCTGCTGTGCCAACTGCGCTTGGGCCAAATGTTCCTTCACGATGGGCATTACCTGTGCAATTCGATCTTGCATCAGGGCGACATGCTCAATCACACTCCTGTGGGGAGAACTCTCACTTTCCCAAGTTTCCTTGGCAATATCCAACAGCCCTCTTGGGTGTCTCCCATACAGTAACTCAAAGGGGGAGAATCCCGTAGAGGATTGGGGCACCTCCCTAATAGCAAACATCAAATAAGGAAGTAGACAGTCCCAATCCTTTCCATCTCTATCCACCACTTTCTTCAACATTTGTTTTAGGGTTTTGTTGAATCTTTCAACCAGCCCATCGGTTTGGGGGTGATACACAGATGTACGCAATTGCGTCACTTTGAGCAATTTACACAGCTCTTTCATAACCCGGGACATAAAGGGTGTACCTTGGTCCGTAAGCAGTTCTTTACAAATACCCACCCGGCTAAAAACAAGAGATAGCTCTTTGGCTATGGTTTTGGCCGAGGTATTTCTGAGAGGGATCGCTTCTGGATAACGGGTGGCATAGTCCATTATAACCAATATGTACTGGTGCCCCCTAGCGGACTTGATTATAGGACCTACCAAATCCATTGCGATTCTCTCAAACGGGACCTCAATGATGGGTAGAGGGACCAGCGGGCTACGGAAATGTGGCATCGGGGCCGACCTCTGACACACAGGGCAGGAGGAACAATAATTTTCTATGTCCTTCATCACCCCAGGCCAATAGAATCTCTGTAATACCCTCTCTCGGGTTTTCTCTGTCCCCAGATGACCTCCAAGAATGTGCCCATGGGCCAACTCCAACACCAACTTCCTGTAAGGTTTGGGCACCACAAGCTGCTCAACGGTTTCTTCTGCCCTTTTTGCCACCCGATACAGTAGGTCCTTCTCTACGCTGAAGTATGGGTAAGTGCAGGTATTATCTGGGTTCACTAACTCGCCATCTATTTCCACTACGTTTTCCCGTGCCTTTATTAGGGCGGGGTCTTTTAACTGTTCTGTGGCAAAATTTTCCCTGTGAACCTCCAGATCAGAAAACTCCACAGACGGTAGGTTTTCGTCTGAGGAGGTGGGCTCCTCTCCAGTTTCTTGAGTCTCCCCTGCAAATACTGACAAGGGAAATTCTGGAGAGTCCTCACCACTCTCAGAGGAGTTCTGGCTATCACATTCCTGGTACATAGGGGCACCAGTGGGGGGCTCAGGATCATCCCACAGTTCCCAGAACTTCGGAAAATCCCTTCCCACAATGGCATCATGCGGTAATTGAGATACTAACCCCACTGGATGAGAGAGGGTACCTTTGGGGGTCTCGAAACACACTGTAGTCACTGGATACTCTCGGGTGTCCCCATGCACACAAATAACAGCTACCTTGCTATTCCCAGAGACCTCTGTTTTAACTAATTCAGCCTTTATCAGGGTCACAAGGCTACCTGAATCCAGTAATACCACAACATTTCTACCATTAATACACATTTTGCATAAATGTTTCTCAGTTCCCCGAATGGCAGTGCATGCGACTGTCGCACACAGCGACTGACGTCTGTCCATCAGAAAGTCACATTGCATGGGTTCCTCCACAACCGGGCAATTTGCTGCAATATGTCCCGCTTGCCGGCAGCGGTAGCAAACAATCCATTTGGCTGCCTCTTGAGCCCCTGACTTCCCAGGCTGTTCTCGCCAAACTTTGGGTAGAGCTCCCACCCTCTCACTCTCTCCACCCTCACCCCTTGGAATCCTCTTATCCGCCCCTGGGGATGGTCTGGTCTTAGGGTGGAAAGTCCGAGAGTCTCTGGAAGAGGCCGTCAGGTTCTCTGTAGCCAAGTATTTCTCTACACGATCCACAAGACCACCGGCCGTCTCTGGGTCTCCATGGCTTACCCACTTTTGGATGGCAGTAGGAAGAGCTCTCAAAAACCGATCCATTACAACACGTTCCACAATCTCTGGTGCGGACAAAGTCTCTGGCTGTAGCCACTTCCTGCTCAGGTGAATGAGATCATACATTTGAGACCTGGGGGGTTTTCCAAGCTGGAAAGTCCAGTTATGCACACGCTGAGCCCGGACAGCCAGGGTGACACCCAGCCTTGCCAATATTTCAGCTTTTAGCATCACATAGTCTTTTGCTTGGTCAGGCTCTAGGTCATAGTAAGCCTTCTGCGATTCACCAGTTAACAGAGGAGCCACCAGTCCAGCCCACTGCTCCTCAGGCCACTTTTCTCTTTCAGCAGTCCTTTCAAATGTGGTCAAAAATACCTCTGGATCATCCTCTCCAGTCATTTTTGTCAATAAACGACTCACCCCAAAGGACGCGGTATTAGTGGGACGGCTTTCCTCACTGGTCTGCGGACGTTGCTGCATTACTGCTTCCATTTGTTGTAGTCTCTGCTCTTGCTTCTGTAACAGGTCTATGAAGCGGGCCTCAGATTGCTGCTGGGCTTGTTGATGAGCTTGCTGCTGGGCTGCAAGGCTCCTTTGCAAACCTGCATTTGTCTGCTGTTGATTGGCATTTGCTAGAGCCAGCTGTTTCAGTATCTCCTCCATGCTGGCTTAAAAAAAACTGCCACTGGTTCTCCACCAACTGTGAGGGGGTTAACTCGGTAGCGGGTGTGTGTGACCCCCTGGTTGGGCTCCCCACACAGTAACAGGGCCAGCAGACGGAGGTTGTGGTTTTCAAAATCAAAAGGTGCGGTTTATTTCTCTATGTACAGTGACAAAAACACAGCAAAGCCAAAAAGAAACATAAACAAAATAAATCCTGGTCAGTTTGACCTCTGACTAAACATGCACGTTTCCTAAACTAACAACTGGGATCAGCCTGGTGCTGTCCTAGTCCCTAAGTCCCTGGTTTAGTAAAAGTCCAAACAAATAGCCACACAGGCTTTGCCTCACCGCACAGGGGTTCACTCTCCCTAGACAGTCCACACAGGTCTGGTTCCAGGCATGAGCTAACACCTAATGAATCTGGGAGTTTTTATAGAGGCCTTAAACGAACTGACAGGCTTCAGCTGGTCTCATCAACTCCCTGCCTCACGACGCCCAGCACTCTCCCTAGAGGTATGAGTCATTCATGAGCCCACTAGCCTCAGCTGGGCTTCATCAACTCCCTAGTTGTATAAGTCGGCATAAAGCCTGAATCTGGGAGAAATATATCTAGCCCCCTGGATGCAACCAGGTGACTTTACCTTCCTGCTGTCACACTATATATATGAAAAATAAAAGAAAAAAGTCTCTTGCCATTTTTGGGGAATGAGTCTTTTTGCTGCGTTTAGCAGGTGTGGGGTCAATGACTTTATATTGTTTTGCCGCTCCCTCCCCTCCATGGAATAAGACGATCCATCGGTCTTTTATTATTTATTTTTTGGTAATTTTCTTTATCAGATGTAAGATTTTCTCCCAATATTTTTTAATTTTTGGGCAGTCCCACCACAGGTGGGCCATCGTTTTCTTCTGCCTTGCAACCTCTCCAGCAGTCAGCCGATTTACCCAATTGAAATTTGCTAATTTTATCGGGGGTTGCATACCACCTCGTTAGGCATTTGTAATTCATTTCGGCAGTTCTGGTATCGACGGCAGAAATATGGGTTAGTTTCAAAATTTTTCCTATGGTGGTTTTATCCCTTTGTGATCCTAATTCCCTTTCCCATTTTTTTATGTATGGCGGGACATCCAGCTCGTCCATAGTCAACAATAATTTATATAGCCTTGATATGCTACTTTTTGTATTATCCACTATACATAGCCTTTCCAACGGAGTAAGCTCTCCTGATCTAATTAGTTGAGGTAATTTCTTCACAAAATTGGACAGCTGGATATAGCGCCATTCATTTATCACCATTAGGTCTTTCTTGTGCTTTAACTCTGGAAGTGGTATGATTTCCCCTTTTTTTACGATGTCTCTTAACTGTGTTTTATCCTTTTTATCCAATTCCCTCCCATTATCTTTTTCCATGGTGCGAAATATTCATTTTCTTTTAATGCTATAAGCGGTGAATTATACTCCCTGTTTATTTGTTTGTGTGTCATATCCCATATTTTGAGCGCATTCCATGTCAGTGGATGAGTGTTTTCATCTAGTGCTCTAAACTGCGGAGGGTTCCAATCCAGAGTATATTTCCTAGTTGTGCGTTAGATAGTGTATTTTCTATTTTAACCCACCTTTTTTTCTGTTTGTCCTTAACCCATTCAACTACTCGTGACAACACCACTGCGTTGTAATATTTTTTAATGTCGGGGACTGCCAACCCTCCCTGTTTTTTATCCTGTTTTAATACCATAAAAGAGATTCTAGGTTGTTTGTTTTTCCATATAAATTTCATTGTCGTCAGAGTCTTCGAGTGTCTTCGAGTGTGACAGCGATAACCCTAATGAACCAAGGCCTGAGGTGTGCCTTGGCCTAGCTGGTCAGTATGCCTGAAAAGTGGGCATACCCTGAATGTAAGAATAAGGAAAATAGAATGAGTATGCATGAATCTGGGGGAAACGGGTGGGTGGGAGCCCAGAAACGCCAGCAACCCAGACCCAACAGGGGAGGATGCTTAAGTAGCCCTCTCAGCCTCCTCCCACAAATACAAGCTGGCTTGCAGCCAGCCTTACACTTGTCGTCAGAGTCTTCAAGTGTGACAGCGATAACCCTAATGAACCAAGGTAACAAATCGTCAGTGAAGTAGCACGCACCCGGATGGCAACAGTATCTGAACCCGGTCCCATTCAAGAATGGAATAAGCCTGATGCCCAGCACAACCCAGACATGAGAATGACCTGCTAGTAAATGAGAGGATACGTGGGGGAAAGGAAGCAAAGGCTGGCCAGAGGAGCCTCTGCAACCGATGGGCGAGAAGGTCGTACTACTTCAACCGGACATCAGAGATGTGCCCCCGGCCTGCCCAAACTAGGTATGGGGAAGAGAGAGGGAGAGGGCAAAAATGGACAACTGGCAGGAGTAGTAGGGCTGGATACCTGATGGATGGGTTGCAGGAGTCGGCGGATAAGGCCAAAGCGCTACGGCAATGAGCATCGCCAAGCATGGAGAAACATGCCAGACACAGAACACTGGTCCCACCTGACTCGATCGGGTCGTGCCACCGCCTGTGACCTGACAACCGAGTCTGAATCCTGCACCGAGGAAGGAGGGTCAGACTCCATCCCGGGCAAGAAAGTCTCCTGGCATGATGCAGACTTGCCCAAACAAAGGATCAGAGCTGCTAGCGGAACCTGGAAACATGACAACGTTGCCCAAACCCACCCCTGTGGCCGACAAGGGGCCGTGGCTCAGCACACACCCTGAGAGAGACTGTGAAACCCTGGGTGGTGACCAGGGCCTCAGCAACAGAACGACAACTGAAAGAAAAAGAAGACTGCTTCCTACCCAAGGGTGAGCCCAGTGGTGAATGACATCCGCACCAATCAACTAGCCCTGGCAATGGGCAGGACTGATGGAAGCGAGTGCAAGCATGGTTGACGATGGCGAAGATGCCAGCGCAGCCCAACCTGAGAACACAAACTAGAGAAAAAGACAGACAACCAGACATGAGAACAACAACGAGCCTACCTAAGAAAGAGAACATGCAGAAATGACAAGACCACCGCGCGTACATGAACCTGATGACGGAAGACCCCCCCACCCATGTGTGAGTGGCGAGTGACCCCCGAGTAGCCTGTAGCGCAGAGACAGGTAATTACACTGAACACTCAGGGCTGGTGTACCCAAAGACCGTGGTGGGTGATCGTATAGGTGTAATGAATGAACGTGCATCGTATGACGTATGGTATACGGCGAGAAGATTGTGGTCAACAATCATTTAACAAACGAAACCTCAGCCCGTATGGATCGGTAGACGTGACAGATCCCAAAATGTGAGCCCTAGCTAACTAACCCAGGTACAAACATGGACGAAGATACAATGATACATGGTAACCAACGAAGATGAGAACAGCTACCGGAGCATGCCGTGACTGAACCACGACACCCCTCTGAAAACGCTAAGACTGAAACGTTGCAACGGAAATGCTGAGACTGAACGCTGAGGCGGAAGCGCTACGACAGAAATCTTGGGGCAGAAAACGCAAGGACAGAAATGCTGAGACCGAAACGTTTGAGGCAGAAGAGTGAATACGGAAAAGCTGAGACTGCAACGCTGAGGCAGAAACGCAATGACAGAAATCCTGGGGGCAGAACGCTAAGACAGAAATGCTGAAACTGAACGCTGAGGCAGAAACGCAATGACAGAATCCTGGGGCAGAACGCTGAGCAGAAACGCCATGACAGAAAAACCCGAGGCAGATACGCTATGACGGAAATGCTGAGACTGGACGCGGAGACAGAAATACTGGGGCAGAATGCTACGATGGACACGCAACAACAGAAAACCTGGGGCAGACACGATATGACAGAACAGCTGGGGCAGAATGCTATGACAGAACAGCTGGGGCAGAATGCTATGACAGAACGGCTGGGGCAGAATGCTATGACAGAAATCCTGGGGCAGAAAGCGCAGACAGAAATCCTGGGGCAGAAAGCGCAGACAGAAATCCTGGGGCAGAAAGCGCAGACAGAAATCCTGGGGCAGAAAGCGCAGACAGAAATCCTGGGGCAGAAAGCGCAGACAGAAATCCTGGGGCAGAAAGCGCAGACAGAAATCCTGGGGCAGAAAGCACAGACAGAAATCCTGGGGAAGAAAGCGCAGACAGAAATCCTGGGGAAGAAAGCGCAGACATAAATCCTGGGGCAGAAAACGCAGACAGAAGTCCTGGGGCAGAAAACGCAGACAGAAGTCCTGGGGCAGAAAACGCAGACAAAAATCCTGGGGCAGGAAACGCAGACAGAAACCCTGGGGCAGGAAACGCAGACAGAAACCCTGGGGCAGGAAACGCAGACAGAAACCCTGGGGCAGAAAACGCAGACAGAAACCCTGGGGCAGAAAACGCAGACAGAAATCCTGGGGCAGGAAACGCAGACAGAAATCCTGGGGCAGGAAACGCAGACAGAAATCCTGGGGCAGGAAACGCAGACAGAAATCCTGGGGCAGGAAACGCAGACAGAAATCCTGGGGCAGGAAACGCAGACAGAAATCCTGGGGCAGAAAATGCAGACAGAAATCCCGGGGCAGAAATGCTGAGGCAGAAAAACGCAGACAGCAATACTTGGGCAGAAAAGCTATGACAGGAACGCCGGGGCAGAACGCTATGACAGGAACGCCGGGGCAGAACGCTATGACAGGAACGCCGGGGCAGAACGCTATGACAGGAACGCCGGGGCAGAACACTATGACAGAAATGCTGGGGCAGAAACGCAATGACAGAAATGCTGGGGCAGAAACGCAATGGCAGAAATGCTGGGGCAGAAACGCAAGGACAGAAATGCTGGGGCAGAAACGCAATGACAGAAATGCCGGACACCAAAACAGACGGCCCCCCTCTTGACACCAGCCTGGACAGCCCCCCCATCCCTTGACACCAGCATGGACGCCCCCCCTCTCTACACCAGCATGGACGCCCCCCCTCTCAACACCAGCATGGACGGCCCCCCCTCTCTTTACCAGCATGGACGCCCCCCTCTCAACACCAGCATGGACGGCCCCCCCTCTCTATACCAGCATGGACGACACCCCCCCTCCGAGCTCCGGGAAGGATGAACAGCCGAGTGGGTGGCCTTGCAAGATGCCAGCGTGTGCTCAGAGGAGTGGTGGGTGGGTGGATGGACGCCCCCCCCCGCTCCAGCGTGAGCCCGGAAAAAAACAGACAGGGTGGAGGAGCGGGCGGCCCTGCAAAAGATGGCGGCATGCGCCCTGAGGAGGGAGTGGGTGGAGGGCGGGTGGCCTGCATTAGGTCCCAACGCCTGTGGATGGACAGATGAGCGGGCGGGTGACCCCCCCTCTGAAGCCGGCATGAGCCCAACGAGGATGACCCAGTGCAATCCCAGAGGAGTGGGAGGGAGGACGGACGGCCCCCCTCTCACTGTGCGAGCCCGGAGGAGTAGGAGGGAGGACGGAGGGGCCCCCCTCTTTCTCAGTGTGAGCCCGGAGGAGTGGGAGGCAGGACGGAGTGGCCCCCTCTAAGCCTGAGCCCAGGAGGATAAGCAGGTAACAAGCGGGCGGCCCTGCAAACGAAGCCGGCGTGCGTCCGGCACGTAAGGAGAGTGAAGAGCGGGCATGACACCTGGCGAGGCCCCCCCCTAAGGCGGTCCCCCCTCTCTAGAATACCGGCTGGAAGCAGATGGATGCCTGAATGGCCCCCCTCCAATAAGCTCGGCGTGAGCACCCGGAGAGGAACCTGATGCCGACCATGCAGCCAATCTGCAAGCGAAACCGGAAGTGACGTCAGCTGGCCCAGAAACGCCAGCAACCCAGACCCAACAGGGGAGGAGACTTAAGTAGCCCTCTCAGCCTCCTCCCACAAATACAGGCTGGCTTGCAGCCAGCCTTACACTTATCATAATTGTTTTGTATTTTAAGGTAAGGTTGCGGTAATGCCACCGGTAGCATCTGGAATTTGTACGTGATCTTTGGTAAGATTTTAAGAGTATTAATACATCCAATCCATGATATTGTCCTGTTTATTTGTTTTTTTTTATTTCGGTTTTTAGTTCATCTAATAGGGGTATATAGTTAATCTTATATATTTTCTGCATTGAGTTTGCTATTTTTATTCCTAGATACATTAGTTCCTTCTGCCAGGGGAAATTAAACTCGCTCTGTAACAGCCGTTCTTCTTGCTTGTTTATATTGATATTTAGGATCTCAGATTTAACTAAATTAATTTTGAAATTTGATATTTCGCCATATTGTTTTAATATTTTTATTAGATTGGGTAGTGTGGTCCTAGGATTAACAATATAAAACAAAACATCGTCTGTGAAGGCTGCGAGTTTGTGTTCTTCTTCTCATACCATAATGCCCCTAACATCAAGGTTGTTACGGACAGTAGCAAGTAGGGATTCTAGGGACAACACAAATACGAGAGGAGACAGGGGACAGCCCTGTCTCGTCCCATTTTTCATCTCGAAGGAGGGGGATAGCATACCGTTTATTTTTGTTGTTGCGGTAGGGTGATGGTACAATGTTTTGATTCACTGGATCATTCTTGGCCCAATTCCCAGAGTTTCTAATGTTTGTATCATGAGTCCCCAGTCTACCCAGTCAAAGGTTTTTTCAGCATCTATCGACAGGAATAGACCTGGGGACCCATTTTCTTTTATCTTTTGGAGTAGGAGTAACGTTCTTACCCCGTTATCCCTACCCTCCCTTCCTGGGATGAATCCCACCTGGTCTGGGTGAACCATAGTGTTCATCAAGCCTTTCATCCGTTCTGCCAGAACTTTGGCATACAGTTTTGTGTCTGTGTTAAGCAGCGATATGGGCCTGTAGCTGGAACAGAGCGTGACCATCTTTCCCCTCCTTCAGGATTACTGTTATCGTAGCAGCCAATGCCTCCCTGCCCATTTCGTATTCAACCCCCAGTCCGTTCATATACTGATACAGCCTGGGGGTCAAAATCTCTTTATATTTTTTGAGATAGTACGTTGTAAACCCGTCGGGGCCAGGGCTTTTCCCCGGGGCCGAGTCTGTCAAGGCTTTATTTCCTCTTCCGTTATGGGTTTGTCTAATGTCAGTCTTTCTTTCTCATTAATCTTGGGCAGTCTGGCATTTTCTAGAAATTCCTTTATCTTTTCTCTTTTCTCCCCCGTCTGAGCTCCCTTCTGTTCTACGGAATAAAGCCCCCCATAATAGTTTTTAACCACTTCAGATCCGTGCTATAGCCGAAAGACGGCTGCAGCGCGGACCTGAACTGCCGGGTGGACGTCCCCAGGACGTCCTTGTATTTACATTCTCCCCGCGCGCTCCCGTGAGCGCGCATCGGGGAAAATCTGTGTTGGCCTTGTCCCTTGGACACAGCCAATCACAGATCGTGCTGAATGGCCAATCACAGAGGCCATTCAGCATTCGTTCTCACTGCCCAATGAGAGATGATCTCAAATGTAAACATATGAGATCATCTCTCATTGCCGGCTTTCTCTCCTCACACAGAGACAGCGTGTGAAGAGAGAGAGAGAAATCTGTGCTGCAGCTTCAGTTATTGTGAGTGAAAAAAAAACATACACAGTAAAAAACAGTGCCATCTGCCAGTCCCATCTGCCAGTCCCATCTGCCAGTGCCATCTGCCAGTGCCATCTGCCATCAGTGCCACCTGTCATCAGTGCCACGTATCAGTGTCATCAGTGCCACGTATAAGTGCCACGTATCAGTGTCATCAGTGCCACGTATCAGTGTCATCAGTGCCACGTATCAGTGTCAACAGTGCCACGTATTAGTGCCACGTGTCTTCAGTGCCAACAATGGCTAGAAGATTATTTTCAGCCGAGGAGGCATACAGTATTCTTACGGCCGACGAGAGCAACGGGGAGCTCTCCGATTCGGATTCCTCCGCAAGTTCAGACTATGAGTCTGACTATGAGTCTGACGTGGACTACGAGCCTGTCCTAAGCAGTGGAACACTGACAGCCTCAGAGGAGGAGGAGGAGGAGGAGGAGGAGGGCCCGCCCACCAGACGAAGGCATTCTGCTGAGGAGGCAGTGCCATTCACCATCACCGCAGTGCCATCCACCATCACCGCAGTGCCATCCACCAGGCAAGCAAGGCCACGTACCAGTGGGGTGTCATCTCAGTCCCAAGCCAGCCTTCCCTATTCCCTTCAGAACCCCTTGTGGCTTCCTCCTAATTCAGGAGAAGCCAACATTCCCCCTTTCACTGCCCAGCCAGGAGTCCAGGTGGACACAGAAAATTTTGCCCCGATTGACTTTTTCAATTTAATTTTCACTGACGACATGCTTGCATCAATTGTGGCCCAGTGCAACCTATACGCCTAACAGTTCATAGCAAGCAACCCAGCATCCTATTATGCCCGTCCCTACGAGTGGAGAGCCCTTACAGTGGAGGAGTTTAGAATATTTTTGGGCCTCACATTCTGCATGGGAATAAACTGAAAAAATCAATTGCGTTTATATTGGTCAACCCGCCCCATCTACTATATGCCCATCTTTTCCTCAGTAATGCCCAGGACCAGATATCTCATGATTATGAGAGTCCTACACTAAAATGACAATACCCAGTGCCCTCCCAAAATGACCCAAATTTTGATAAGCTTTATAAAATTCGGCCGCTACTAAATAATTTTCTGAAACCTTCCCCCAGTTTACCCCAGACCAACATATATGCGTGGATGAGTCCCTTATAAAATTTTCTGGCAGGCTGGGCAAAAAACAATTTATACCCAGCAAAAGGGCCCGCTATGGGGTGAAGCTCTATAAATTGTGTGACCGAGCCACAGGGTATGTGTATGCCTTCATCGTATACGAAGGGAAGGACACCCAACTGCACCCCCCTAATTGCCCAGACTATATAGGAACCAGTGGGAAAGTAGTTTGGGAACTCATAAACCCACTCCTGGAGAAAGGATACCACTTGTATGTGGACAATTTTTATACAAGTTTGCCCGTTTTGAAACCTACACAGAATGAACACTCCAGCATGCGGCACCGTACGGACGAACCGGAAGGGCTTTCCTCAAAGCCTGGTCAACAAAAAATTAAGAAGAGGGGAGGCGGCGAGTTTACGCAATGAGGACATTTTGGCTGTGAAGTGGAGGGACAGAAGGGATGTGTACGTGCTTTCTTCCATCCACAACAATGAATTCGTTGAGATCACCAGGAGGAATGGCCGGATCCAAAAACCAAAATGCATCCACGAATACAATAAGTTCATGGGGGGTGTCGACTTCAACGACCAGATGCTCGAACCCTATCTTTCCACAAGAAGAACATACCAGTGGTATAAGAAAGTTTCCATTTATTTGTTTAATTTGGCCATGTACAACTCCTATGTCATCTATTGGAAATCCACTATAAGACCCAGACCCTTTCTTTTCTACCAGGAGGAAATCACCACTGCCCTTATATACCCGAACAGCCCACCAGTAAACATTAGATCCAATGTAATTAGCCGACTCTCCGAGCGCCACTTCCCAGATAAAATCCCTCCCAGACCAACAGGCCAAAAACGCTAGAAAAAATCCAGGGTGTGCTCCAAAAGAGGAGAGAGAAGAGACACCATTTATTATTGTGCCCAATGTCCTTCAGAACCAGGCCTCTGCATGATTGATTGTTTCCGCCGTTACCATACCAAACTCAATTATTAGTTCACTTCCTGCCATTTATCTTTACACCCCTTATGCATCTGCTTGCTCTGTAACTGACCCTGACTTGTTATTCGACTACGCTTCTGCCTACCGATTCTGTTTATACCTCTGCCTGATCTGGGACTGACCCTGGACTGTTATTTGACCACACTTCTGCCTACCGATTCTGTTTATACCTCTGCCTGATCTGGAACTGACCCTGAACTGTTAATCGACCACGCTTCTGCCTACCGATTCTGTACATACCTCTGCCTGATCTGGAACTGACCCTGGAATGTTTGACCATGCTTTTTGCCTGCCTCTTGGACTGATCTTTTACCCTGCCAGTGGACTAGTGGGATTCATAACACAGGGGTCTCACATATGTGAGGGGCTCCAGAATTGTTTTTCTGGATGAAGAAAACAATTGTTTTTGTTTTCTCATTCCTAGATTAGGGTCTGGAGACTCGGAGGCTTCAAAGAGATTTGGGTGGGAGAAGCCTCTACCCGTGTCCCCATTCAGTCCTGAACGAGGCCCTACTTCTGCCTGCTGCCTGTAGGACCTATGCCATCATGCCTCTGCCTGTTGCATGAACTGACCACACCACATGGACCTGCCTAATACCAGGACCAATATTTTGGCACTGCTGACAATTTCTGCTTGCACTGACCCTGGACTGTATATGGACAGTATCCCTGCCTGCTGCCTGTACTAACTATGGACAGTATTCCTGCCTGTTGCCTGGACAATTGCATTCGCTTTTGCTGACCAAGTCCCTGCCTGCTGCCTGGACCAGTGGAGAAAGAAAGAGATCACCGCTCCAGGTGAGTACAAGTGGACAATCAGTGTCTTCCCAGGAACCACAGGATATATGGACAGCCGCACTCCGAGAACCATCAAGGTTGCCTTTATTTAGGTAAAACACACATAAGGCACTGCAAGTCACAGCAAAATAAACAGACACAGCAGACGCGTTTCGCACTAAGGTCTAGTGCTTAGTCATTGCTAACACAAAATGAGAATATGCTTCAATTAAATACAAATCATACAAAAGATCACATGGTTCACAAAAGCCAATAGACATTGGATATCAATCGAGAAGAATCCGGTGGTGTTAATTGTGATAATACACAGGTGTGAATGATGGCTGAGTGAAAACAAATGTGGATGGAAGAAAATTATGTGGAAAGGTGAAGAGATTATTTGTAAATCGTGGTAAAAAAGAGATTATGTGCAAGTGTGTGAAAAGATGAAATGAAAATGAAAATGAAAATGAAATGAAAATGAAAATGAAGATAAAAACAAAAGTGAAGTAAAGACAAAAACAAGAATAAACATGTGATATAATATATTTGAGATGTAGTCTCAAAAATATATATGTTTCTTAGAATATATTTAAAAAAAAAAGAAAAAAAAAAAAGGAATAACTGTGTATATTGTGATCATATAATGTTATATATTCGTATAGATAGTGTATAAAATGCGCTTGGCATGTAATTTAAACATATATGATAACATTATCAAGTGTGAAAAACGTTTGAATAAATTTGTTTTTTATTTTTTGTTTCTTGTGATTTGTTTTTTTGTCTTATTTTTTGGTGTTTTATCTTTTATTTATTTTATATTATATTTTTTCTTATATTTTTTCATTTCTTATTTTTTATTATTATTTTTTGGGGTGAAACACGAGTGTAGTGAATTCCAAAAAATGTGAGAAAAGCATAATAAAGTGTGTATAAAATATGAAAAAAAGGATTTTTATGTCTTTCAGAGAAAGAACATGGGATGTAAATAATAATAGGTGATAAATGCAAATAAGGAAGTGTAAAAATTATAGTAAATGAATAGAATGGATAAAAAATAAATACGTACATACAGTATCCATGTCATGTCCATGCACATATAAGGCTTAATATAAGGCTATAGTGTGATTGCACATTTATATCCATAACGGATAAGGAAGGAAAAGTTGTCTGTTCTTGTGGAAGCCGTGTGGATTAGTGTTTTATGTTCTTATAGACAATAAAAATACATAGTCAAGTGCATATCATATAGATACAAGAATGTGGACCAAAATAATGGACCCAAAATGGACTATTTCATTGCGGAGCATTGACATAACTGTGAAATGTACAAATCTATGCTGCGACTAAGCAGGTCTGTATGTCAGACCAAACAAAGTGGCAGTGTCTCATTTAATATAAATTTATATTTTGTTATTTCCTCAATCAAAAACATGAACTAATATGATAAAAAAATCCTTCATAACATATAATTATTCATGTGTTTAGAAATGTACACTCGTGTACACAGCACATAATGTAGGTGCAACATAAAATTGATAAAATCTGCATTCAAATAGATGAAGATATATATCAAATGAACGAAATCTTGTATATGTCTACATACACACTGCGATCACATCAGAGAAATCGGTACGATTGGCGGAATGGGAAATCAATGTGAAATGTATAATACAGGGGAATGCAAACCACAACGTATAAGAGATGGTGATGGATATAAATGTCAAGATACAACTTGATGTGTCACATAAATGTCCCAATTTACAAGCCAAATGAGTACTGTTTCTTGTATTTAAATTATGTATCATGATCCCTAGAAAAAGGGAAAAAAAAACCCCAAAAAAAAACAAAAGAAAGAAACAGTTCAATAACCGATACTCTGAGTGTGATTTAAGTGTGTTATTTTTGTGTGTAAAGTCGTTTCGTTAGATGTGTTAAAAAACAGTAGGATCCTACAGCTAGTTAGACATATATATATGTATGGACACATACCTGCTACTAGTCAAGAGATAATAATGATGACCCTCTATAAACTATATATCTTATAATGAACTCGTTTTCGTGTGTTATAATGTTTATATTTTTTGTATAATTTCTAGAGTCATTTTGGGGATATATACATGTCAATGTTAATGTTAATTAAACGGGCTGTTTATGGCCCGACAGGCTGATGCATTGAGATCAATCAATGAAAAATGATCCGCAAAACAAAAACAAAAAAGGGGGGTTAAATTAAATTAAATCAAATTAAGATGAATCAAATGGATGAGGAGGTGAAAGGGTAAGAGCAAAAAAAGCGAGAAAATAGAGAAAATAGAGTTTATGCAGACAGGAGGGTGATCAGAATAGTTTATTTATAAAAGTGGGATACATCCCACTCAAAATTTAACCCATTCGGTAGACGAGTCTGGAGGGTAAATATCCAAAAAACCTCCTGTCTGCATAACTGTCTAAATTTGCTACCTCCCCTGACGGGGGTGGAAATCTTCTCAATTCCTTGAATGTGCAAACTGGACACATTTTTGTGATGTATGGTATTCCAATGTCTGGCCACATTGGTATTATGGTTTTTCTGTATATCATACAGATGATCATACAGTCTGTCTTTTAATCTTCTAATGGTACGCCCTACGTATTGTACTTGACAGATGTTGCAGTCAATTACATACACTAAATTAAAAAATGTCCTTCTTCTGACCTTTTTGATGATGACCTAAAAAAAGTATGGACAGATACTTTGAGCATTTGCTCATTCAAATTGATGGACATTTTGATACAATCCAACCAGAAACATGTTGAGAAATTGCAAACAGAGATGGCCATCATTCAGAAAGATCTGACCTCGCTTCAGACTCATACTGAGTTCACAGAACTCGACGGTCGTCTCAATAGAAAATTAGACAAGCTAGAGAAATTTGTCATGGAGAACAAGAGAAGCAAGATGAACCGCGATCGCACCGATTATGAAAGTGATAACGTCTACATTTGGAGAAAATCACAATTTCCATATAGACGTAACAACAACAAAAATCGTGTGAAAAAGGTCAGCTTCTCTGAGTCGGAGAGTGAGTTTGCAGATGACACCATGGCTATGGCTGATTCAGAATCTTCATTTGAACAGACTATTACTTCTCCAACACGAGTATCCAATCATGATGAGCTACATACCCGGGGACACCCTCACGAATCAGATCACCGCACCAAGAAGAAAACAAGCAAAACAGGTATTACAGGAAAACTAGAAGAGGAGGGAAACGGCACAAGAACATCAAAGAAACCACACTATGCCCTAAGGGGGAAATCGAAACGATAACCTCCAATGTACCGAACATTTCCAACAGAATCCTGAGTACCGAGGAAGACACTTTACTCTCCAAGGGCCTTAACTTTTGCCCAACTAAACATTTTAACCTCTTCGGTACCTTGCTGGATGTTAATAAATTCTCCCGCAGCCTCACCCTCAAAAAACATTTTTATACTTCCAGACAGGAATCAGAGTGTTCTTCTTCCGATGGTCCGGATAGCGGTGAGTCCATTTCCTCCCCCATACCTTTCAGAGAAATATGTGCCTTACACGATCTCATTGATTTGGCCACAGAGTCTAGTCCATCCCCCATTGACCCAGTAGATATTCACAGTAAAATATCGTTTAAATTAAAATCGGACTTTTATCCGACTGAGTCAAGGGGGCGGGACTTAGACTTGTTCCAGAAAATGGTAGAAGGAGATCTCACCCGTCTATCTCGGACCTGTCGCAAGAAACACACCGCCAGTAACTTATCTAATGCAGAAATACATGCGTTAAATAACTTAAAGCAAGATAGCAGCATCACTATTAAGAATGCAGACAAGGGGGGTATTGTAGTGGTACTTGATTCCGCCATGTATAAAAATGAGGCACTACGCCAATTATCTGACATTAACATCTACCAATCACTTCACTCAGACCCCACCATTCCTTTTTGCAAAGAACTCACTGCACTTTTAGATCGTGCCGTTCAGGCAGGCATCTTTTCCACCAAAGAACGTGACATGTTCATACCCACAGACCCTATAACACCTGTCTTCCACCACCTGCCTAAGGTACATAAGGGTCTTGACTAGAGGTCGACCGATATATCGGCTGGCCGA
This sequence comes from Rana muscosa, assembly GCA_029206835.1. Taxonomy (NCBI): domain Eukaryota; kingdom Metazoa; phylum Chordata; class Amphibia; order Anura; family Ranidae; genus Rana; species Rana muscosa. The sequence continues at coordinate 280,530,038 of CM055127.1, read as the reverse complement.
TATATCGGCCGATATTTGGCCATTTTTGATAAATCGGCATCGGCCGATTTATTATCAAGATTAGGCCGATATTTCAGACTGACCTCCGCTCATTCTTCCTTCTCCACACTCAGCGGCTCTGGCTGCATCAAGCGCCGCGCTGAGTGTGTGAGCAGAGAGGAGAGAGAGACAGAGAGGAGCTGTCAGCTTGATGTCGGGGGTGGGCGGGACCCGGCCGGGGTGGGCGGGACCCGGCAGCTAAATTACACCAGCCAATGATTGGGCTGCTTTAGAAAGGGGGCGGGGCCACATACACGTAGCGACCCGCCCAGATACCATCCCATTAGCTGGTGTAATATAGCTGCTGGGTCCCGCCCACCCCGGCCCGGGTCCCGCCCACCCCGACATCGAGCTGACAGCTCCTCTCTGTCTCTCTCTCCTCTCTGCTCACACACTCAGCGCGGCGCTTGATGCAGCCAGAGCCGCTGAGTGTGTGAGCAGAAAGGAGAGAGAGAGAGAGGAGCTGTCAGCTCGATGTCGGGGTGGGCGGGACCCGGCCGGGGTGGGCGGGACCCAGCAGCTATATTACACCAGCTAATGGGATGGTATCTGGGCGGGTCGCTATGTGTATGTGGCCCCGCCCCCTTTCTAAAGCAGCCCAATCATTGGCTGATGTAATTTAGCTGCTGGGTCTGCAAAATCAGTGCAATCTGTCAGTGCCGCCAGCCAGTGCCACCGCCAGCCAGTGCCACCCGCCACCGCCAGCCACCGTCAGCACCACCCGCCACCGCCAGCCAGCGCCACCGCCAGCCAGTGCCACCCGCCACCTCCAGCCAGTGCCACCCGCCACCGCCAGCCAGCGCCACCCGCCACCGCCAGCCAGCACCACCCGCCGCCACCGCCAGCCAGCACCACCCACCGCCAGCCAGCGCCGCCCGCCACCGCCAGCCAGCGCCACTCGCCACCGCCAGCCAGCGCCAGCCACCACCAGCGCCAGCCAGTGCCACCGCCAGCCAGCGCCACCCGCCACCGCCAGCCAGCGCCACCGCCAGCCAGCGCCACTGCCAATCAGTGCCATCTGTCCCAAACTAGTGCCATCTGTCAGTTCCAAACCAGTGCCACCTGCTAGTGCCAATCAGTGCCAGTCAGTGCCAATAGTGCCATCTGTCAGTTCCAAACCAGTGCCACCTGCCAGTGCCATCTGTCAGTTCCAAACCAGTGCCATCTGTCAGTTCCAAACCAGTGCCACCTGCTAGTGCCAATCAGTGCCACCTGCCAGTGCCAATAGTGCCATCTGTCAGTTCCAAACCAGCGCCAACTGCTAGTGCCAATCAGTGCCACCTGCCAGTGCTAATCAGTGCCTCCTGCCAGTTCCACACCAGTGCCACCTGCCAGTGCCACCTACCAGTTCCAAACCAGTGCCACCTGCCAGTGCCAACTGTCAGTTCCAAACCAGCGCCATCTGCTAGTGCCAATCAGTGCCACCTGCCAGTTCCACACCAGTGCCACCTGCCAGTTCCAAACCAACGCCATCTGCTAGTGCCAATCAGTGCCACCTGCCAGTGCTAATCAGTGCCTCCTGCCAGTTCCACACCAGTGCCACCTGCCAGTGCCACCTGCCAGTTCCAAACCAGTGCCACCTGCCAGTGCCAACTGTCAGTTCCAAACCAGCGCCATCTGCTAGTGCCAATCAGTGCCACCTGCCAGTTCCACACCAGTGCCACCTGCCAGTTCCAAACCAGTGCCACCTGCCAGTGCCATCTGTACTGAGGACATCAAGTGTGTGCTAGAGTGACGGGAGTAAGCAGGAAGGAGTGGAGTGGGTGAGGTTTTTTTTTTTTTTTTTTTTTTTAATCGGCCACACAAAAATCGGCCACAAAAATCGGCCATCGGCCGCCCAAATTTCTAAATATCGGCATCGGCCAGCGAAAAACCCATATCGGTCGACCTCTAGTCTTGACCCTCTCGTTGGGAGGCCGATAGTGGCTGGTATCGGCTCTCTCAACGAACGCCTAGGCGAGTGGATGGATGGACAATTACAACCCATTGTGGTCAGCCTTCCTGGTTATCTTCGTGATACCAAGGACTTATTAACAAAATTACATGGGTTTGTTTGGACAGACACACATAGATGGATCAGCTGTGATGTTGCTAATCTCTATTCATGTATTCCACATGATTTAGGGTTACTGGCGGTGGCCAGCTTCCTCAAAGATTCTGGTAGATTTTCTCTGATCCTTCAGGAATTTATACTACAGGCATTGGAATATCTTCTCACTCACAACTATTTCATGTTTGACGGGGGCTACTACCTCCAAAGATGGGGTGCCTCTATGGGAGCCAAATTCTCCCCTTCTCTTGCCAATCTCTATATGGGGTGGTGGGAGAGGTCCCGCATCTTTGGACCGAGTAGCCCCCGCCGCCTGGACACATCTTTTTATTGTCGCTATATTGATGATCTATTGTTCATTATATCTGATAGCACCATATGCCTAGACAGCTGGTTAACACATTTGAATGACAATATCCTGAACCTCAAATTTACAGGGAATCTGCAGAACATGGACATAGATTTTCTGGATGTAAAACTTTCTGGAAGCAATGGCACAATAGTCACAGGACTGCACAGAAAAAGTACAGCTGGCAATGCTCTTTTACGAGCAGATTCAGCACACCCCAAACACACCACCAAAAACATACCTTATGGGCAGTTTTTACGGCTTAAGCGCCTATGCAGTACAACAGAAGACTTTTCAAGAGAATCTCTGGCCATGTCAGACAGATTCAAAGACAGGGGTTATTCTAATAAACTCATTAACAAAGCCCTAATCAAAGTTAACACAATAACCAGAGACTCTCTGTTATGTCACACAAACAGAAGTAAAGTCAAAGCTCGAATGGGGACATTTTCAAACAATACACCTGTCTTTTCTACACCTTATAGTTCAGAATTTGACCAGGTCAAAAACACAGTCAAAAAATATTTGCCTATTCTTTACAATGATATAATATATCAAGACATCTTGAAACAAGGCATTAAGACAGTGTCACGTAGAGCCCCCACATTAGGTGGCACACTGTCACCAAGCCTATTTTCAAGCAAATCAGCAAATACCAACTGGCTACAATTTTCTGGCACATTCAAGTGTGGCACCAACGGCTGCCAATACTGCAGTCATATAAAGACAGGTCAATTCATATGTTACGGAAAAAAAATTTGAAATCAAACAATTTATTAATTGTAATACAAAATATATAGTGTATGTAATTGACTGCAACATCTGTCAAGTACAATACGTAGGGCGTACCATTAGAAGATTAAAAGACAGACTGTATGATCATCTATATGATATACAGAAAAACCATAATACCAATGTGGCCAGACATTGGAATACCATACATCACAAAAATGTGTCCAGTTTGCACATTCAAGGAATTGAGAAGATTTCCACCCCCGTCAGGGGAGGTAGCAAATTTAGACAGTTATGCAGACAGGAGGTTTTTTGGATATTTACCCTCCAGACTCGTCTACCGAATGGGTTAAATTTTGAGTGGGATGTATCCCACTTTTATAAATAAACTATTCTGATCACCCTCCTGTCTGCATAAACTCTATTTTCTCTATTTTCTCGCTTTTTTTGCTCTTACCCTTTCACCTCCTCATCCATTTGATTCATCTTAATTTGATTTAATTTAATTTAATTTAACCCCCCTTTTTTGTTTTTTGTTTTGCGGATCATTTTTCATTGATTGATCTCAATGCATCAGCCTGTCGGGCCATAAACAGCCCGTTTAATTAACATTAACATGTATATATCCCCAAAATGACTCTAGAAATTATACAAAAAATATAAACATTATAACACACGAAAACGAGTTCATTATAAGATATATAGTTTATAGAGGGTCATCATTATTATCTCTTGACTAGTAGCAGGTATGTGTCCATACATATATATATGTCTAACTAGCTGTAGGATCCTACTGTTTTTTAACACATCTAACGAAATGACTTTACACACAAAAATAACACACTTAAATCACACTCAGAGTATCGGTTATTGAACTGTTTCTTTCTTTTGTTTTTTTTTTTTGTTTTTTTTTCCCTTTTTCTAGGGATCATGATACATCATTTAAATACAAGAAACAGTACTCATTTGGCTTGTAAATTGGGACATTTATGTGACACATCAAGTTGTATCTTGACATTTCCTGACAGACTCCATGGCAGCCTACGTGTGGGTTAATCCCGCCCCTCATACCTCATAGGACCCTTCTCCCATAAATCTTTGCTCTGGGCCAGAGGCCGTGTTCCTTTTTTTGTCCTCCTCCTAGGACCAAGATATAGTCTTACCTTTTCATGAAGTTTTCCTGTAATCCAGGCCTGGCGGTGTGCACGGCGATACGTTGGTGGTTAGCGGTGATCCTCTCTGCAGTCCAGCAATCCTAGCTATTAGCAGGTGGACATGGGCGATATGATGTGATACCATGAAGAGCTTACTAACCTGGCCATTGGCAGGCAAGCGGCAATATGGCCAAACGTCCCAGCTATTAGCGGGAGGCTTTGTAAACGCCCGATCGTGCGGTGGGTCGAGCGAACAGCTCCCCAGTCCCAGGTTCTGGTCTGGATCGTGCCGTGGTGGTGGTAATGTACAAAGATATTCCTTTTATATGGCAGCCGTATCTCTGTGTTTTGTGTGTCTCCTTATTTTCTATCAAGCTCCAGTGAGTGGCCACGGCGGCTGGAGCGCAGCTGCGTTCCAGCTCGCCGTTTCAGGAAGTCGCTGCGCATCCGCAAGTTGCGAACGAAGATTCCGTGCTTGGTTCGTGCAGGCGCAGTTTCGCCAAAATGGCGGCGGCGGTCGCGCATGCGATTGGCCGCCACCGGATGGCAACCGCTATGGGGCGGTGACATCGTTAACGGTGGCAGATTTAAATAGCTGTCAAAGCAGCTATTACTTGGGATGACTTGCAGGCTTATGCAGTGTTTATCCAGGCACTGGGCTCTGGTTTACAAGGTAAATTGTTTGCTGCAGGCTCCCTGGGTGCTGGCTATGTTTTATTATGTGCTCTCTCATGCCTGTTGTCACTCCTGTTTCTCATAAGGCTGTAATGATTCATTTCACTTTCAAACTGCCTTGCCATGGATCTGTCACCGCCCTCTTGTGGCCAACCCTTGCGCTGCAGGTAGGATTTATTTATTTTCTACCTGTGATGCTTGGGTTCACTTATTCAGGAGCTCTTAACCCTTTCTTTTTCACTCAGCTTTTCTAGGTCTGAACACCAAAGCACAGCAAAGACCGTCCTAGGTCTCAACGTTGTCACTCCTCTTCAAGGTACAGACGTCAGATCTTCCTTTAGATCTAGGTACCACAGATAGGAGTCTAAAACCACCTCTGGGCGTCACTCTCACCGCCACTCCAGCCGCTCTGTGAGGAAAGCCTGCTGGTTATGCGGGGCCCAGGTTCCTGAAGGCAAATCGCTCTGCAAGCGATGCTTTTCTAAAGTCGCATAAGAAAGAGAGGGTGGAGACCAACAAGTGGAAGCACTGGTCAGAAAGGTGGTCCGTGAGTCCCTGAGTAAAGGGGATTCTGGTCATACCCACAACCCTGCTGGCGACACTATGTCAGTCCCTATTAGGGATGATCTCAAGGCTCCAGGCCCTTCACAGCCGAGCCATTCCTCAATTGAAGCCTCAGACAGTGAGGTGGAGGTAGATGACCCTGGTGCAGGTTTTGAATTTGCCCTAGTACCACAGCTGGTCAAAAGCTGTCAAAGAAGCTTTGAGATGGAAGAGCCCGTGGAGGCACCCTCCAAACAGAGGAAATATTTTAAACACCTCAAAAAAGAACACCCTAATTTCTCCTTTTTGGGTGAACTCAGCGCAATAATTACCGACGAATGGGGTGGTGTTGAAAGGAAGAATTGCCTGTTAATGAAGGTATCAAAAATGTACCCATTTAAAAGCAAGGATGTAAAACACCTGGAGTCGGCTCCTCTCATTGACTCAGCCCTAATGAGGATGGTGAGGCATGTCACACTCCCATTGTAGGATACTGTTTCCTTTAGGGATTGCCTGGAGTGGAAAATTTATACCGCCCTCAAGCGGATCTACATTACAGCGGGTATGACCTGCAAACCAGCTCTAGCTCTCGCAGCCCTTTCTAAAGCGATGGAAGTCTGGGCAGATGACGTAGATGCTTCTCTGAGGAGCATCTCGGAAGAACTGGCCAGGAGCTCACCTATTCATGGGCTAAGGTTGACGTTGGCTTTTCTCGTGGGGCTTCCCTAGACATAATTCGCCTGGTGGCTCGGATCATGCTGACATCTGTCACGGCTAAGCGTGCCTTGTGGCTGCGCCCATGGGTAGCTGACCCTGCCTCCAAGCAGGCATGGTGCAGGATTCCATTTGGGGGTTCGTCCCTCTTTGAGAACATATCGGACAGTGCCATCACCCGTGCCACAGGGGGCAAGTCGGGGTTCCTTCCCCAGGATCGCCGTCTGCTAAACCAGAAGAGAACACAGCCCAGGCAAAGTTCAGATCGAGCAAGGAATGCTCGCTACTATAGGCCTGGCTGTGAGTTCAAGAAGACCTGGAAGAAAAAACAGCCTTCAGGCCAGAAGTTTTCAAAAGGGGCATCTTCCGGTGGACAAGAATCCCCTAAGTCTTTATGATATTGCACCTGCCTAAAACAGAGCGAGTCGGCATCCTTGCCTCTCTCGGAAGAGAAAAAGCGAATTCTCCTGTCTCTCTTGTGGCTCAGGGCGCTGCAATTCCAGTTCCAGATGACAAAAGGTTTTAAGGGGTCTACTCGCCCCTCTTCATGGTGTTGAAGAAAAACGTCTCCTGGAGGCCAGTTATAGACCTAACCCACTTGAATTCTTTTATCTAGAAGGAGAAGTTCAAGATGGAGACACTACTCATGATCAGTCAAGCAATCCAACCAGGCGATTGGTTTGTCTCTATAGACCGGAAGGACGCCTACTTCCATGTTCCGATAGCGTCAGAATTCCAGAAATACCTTCGCTTTGCTGTCGATCAAATCCGTCTGCAGTTTACCTGTCTTCCCTTCGGGCTTACAACATCGCCTCGTGTGTTTTCAAAACTTGTTGGCTGTCGTGGCTCTGATCAGGACCAGAGGTATCCGTTTGTATCACTATCTAGACGACCTGCTGTTGTCTCGGGACAAGGAGCAGTTGCTAATCCACAGATCCCAGGTCATCTCCACTCTACTCGAGTTTGGTTGGCTTCTGAATCTGTAAAAGAGCCATCTGGATCCTACGCAGTCCCTGGTATTCCTCGGGGCACACTTCAACGCTATCAAGAGCACCATCTTGTTACCCCTGGAAAAATCCCAGTGATCCGGGACAGAGTTTGGCTTGCAATGTCGTTCTCATCTCCAAGCCTCTCAATGCCTAAAGTTCATTGGCACCATGGTGGCAACAACACCCATGGTAAAGTGGGCTCAGTGGAAAATGCGGCCCTTCCAGAAGGGTTTCCTCCAGCAGTATAATCCAGGGCTTCGGGATCATTTTATCCAAATAACCTCATCCATGCGGGAGAGCTTTCCTTGGTGGCTACAACAGAGGAACCTCCTCAATTGTCAGTCCATCGCACCTGTGTCTTGGGTCACCATCACTACAGATGCCAGCAACAGGGGCTGACAGAAGTAGCCCAAGGCATATGGAATTTTCCCTCTCACAGGATAGTCTCCAATGTTCTGGAACTCCGGGCAGCGTTCTGCGCTCTGCAGGCCTTTCACCACTTAACAGCAGGAGACTCAGTCCTCCTAAGACTGGACAACACAACGGCAGTCGCATACATCAAGAGACAGGGGGGTACTCGCAGTCACTCGCTGTCAAAGGAAATAGAGCCCATCATGATCTGGGCCCAGAAAAACCTGGCCAACCTGACAGCTGTCTATCTCCCTGGAGTCCCGAACGTTCAGGCAGATTTTCTGTTGAGTTTCTCTGGACAACGAGTGGACTTCCCCCCCGAAGTCTTCAGGTGGGTCCTGTCCCTGGGAGTCATTCCGGAAGTACACTTGTTCGCCTCCCCATGCAACTTCAGACTAGAGAGATACTACACGAGGTCTTGGTATCCCCAGGCTTTTGGGTAGATGCTCTGACAGACCATTGGCGGTTCCACAGGGCCTATGCCTTTCCCCCGATTCCTGTCATTCTCCGTTTTTTGTCGAGGCTCAGGATGGAAGAAGCAGAGATAGTGGCAATAGTCCCGTACTGGCCAAACAAGCCATGGTTTCCACTGCTGATGCAACTCAGCTTCCGGGACCCAGTTCCTCTACCCTCCAGACCAGATCTCCTATCACAAGGGGCATTTCTACATCCATGCCCGGCCCCATCTACATCTGATGATCTGGTTCTTGAGAGGGGAAGGTTAGAGGCCCTAGGCTGTCCAAGTAGGGCCATCTCCACAATATTAAATGCCAGAAGAACAGGCACCAACAGGGTCTACCAGAGGATTTGGAAAAAGTTTTCAGACTACACCTCTTCCACTGCAGGTTCTTGCAATAACCCAAAGATACATGATATCCTGGGCTTCTTACAATCAGGATTGGATCTCTCATTGTCAGTCAGCTCGCTGCGAGTCCAAATCGCTGTAATCTCTGCCTTTACGGGTGTTTCCTGGGCTAGACACCCTCTTACTCAGTAGTTTTTCAGAGGAGCAATAAGGCTCAGACCTCAGAGCCAAGTTTTTCTAATTGGGATCTTCCCCTTGTCCTGGATTTTTTCTTGGGTAGAGAGTTGGAAAATGAAGATCAATCTTCTGTCAAATGACTCTCTCTAATAGTTGTCTTCTTGGTGGCTATAACATCGGCCAAGAGGGTCTCTGAAATCAGCTCTCAGGGATGCAAGGAGCCATTTCTAATTCCTATGTTGGGTTCAAACCCCAAAGTGGCATCTGTGTTTCATGACAATCAGGAGATTGCTCTTCCAACGTTCAGATCTACCAAGGATTCCAGTGTTTATCCCTTAGATGTTGGAAAAGCTCTGAGTCAGTATCTTGAAGCTACAGCTTCTTTCCGTCAGACCGACCACCTGCTCGTTCTTTTCACAGGAAGTATAAGGGAATGCGTGCCTCTTCCAGATCTATCGGAGCATGGATTGTTCAGGCCATTCAGTGGGCCTATAAAGCCAAGGGCTTGGCGCCTCCAGAAGCGGTGACTGCTCACTTAACTAGAAGTGTCTTCATCATGGGCGGCATCACGTCACGTGCCTCCAGAAGTTATTTGTAAGGTGGCCTTGTGGTCTTCAATTAACACGTTCATGGCACACTACTGCGTAGTGGTTTACGTATCTTGTCTGTTGATGGTGCCAATTAAACCTTTTTTCTTTTGTCCAGCACTCTGCCCACCCGGGTGTGTATGGCTAGTTATTTCCCACACATAGGCTGCCATTGAGTCTGTCAGGAAAACGGAAAATTTATATCAAATACTTACCGTAATTTTCCTTTCCTGATGGACTCCATGGCAGCAGGAGTTCCCTCCCAGTGGCTGGAGTAGGCTAAATTATGGAACACGGCCTCTGGCCCAGAGCAAAGATTTATGGGAGAAGGGTCCTATGAGGTATGAGGGGCGGGATTAACCCACACGTAGGCTGCCATGGAGTCCATCAGGAAAGGAAAATTACGGTAAGTATTTGATATAAATTTTCCGTTTTATATCCATCACCATCTCTTATACGTTGTGGTTTGCATTCCCCTGTATTATACATTTCACATTGATTTCCCATTCCGCCAATCGTACCGATTTCTCTGATGTGATCGCAGTGTGTATGTAGACATATACAAGATTTCGTTCATTTGATATATATCTTCATCTATTTGAATGCAGATTTTATCAATTTTATGTTGCACCTACATTATGTGCTGTGTACACGAGTGTACATTTCTAAACACATGAATAATTATATGTTATGAAGGATTTTTTTATCATATTAGTTCATGTTTTTAATTGAGGAAAAAACAAAATATAAATTTATATTAAATGAGACACTGCCACTTTGTTTGGTCTGACATACAGACCTGCTTAGTCGCAGCATAGATTTGTACATTTCACAGTTATGTCAATGCTCCGCAATGAAATAGTCCATTTTGGGTCCATTATTTTGGTCCACATTCTTGTATCTATATGATATGCACTTGACTATGTATTTTTATTGTCTATAAGAACATAAAACACTAATCCACACGGCTTCCACAAGAACAGACAACTTTTCCTTCCTTATCCGTTATGGATATAAATGTGCAATCACACTATAGCCTTATATTAAGCCTTATATGTGCATGGACATGACATGGATACTGTATGTACGTATTTATTTTTTATCCATTCTATTCATTTACTATAATTTTTACACTTCCTTATTTGCATTTATCACCTATTATTATTTACATCCCATGTTCTTTCTCTGAAAGACATAAAAATCCTTTTTTTCATATTTTATACACACTTTATTATGCTTTTCTCACATTTTTTGGAATTCACTACACTCGTGTTTCACCCCAAAAAATAATAATAAAAAATAAGAAATGAAAAAATATAAGAAAAAATATAATATAAAATAAATAAAAGATAAAACACCAAAAAATAAGACAAAAAAACAAATCACAAGAAACAAAAAACAAAAAATAAAAAACAAATTTATTCAAACGTTTTTCACACTTGATAATGTTATCATATATGTTTAAATTACATGCCAAGCACATTTTATACACTATCTATACGAATATATAACATTATATGATCACAATATACACAGTTATTCCTTTTTTTTTTTTTTTTTTGTTTAAAAATATATTCTAAGAAACATATATATTTTTGAGACTACATCTCAAATATATTATATCACATGTTTATTCTTGTTTTTGTCTTTACTTCACTTTTGTTTTTATCTTCATTTTCATTTCATTTTCATTTTCATTTTCATTTTCATTTCATCTTTTCACACACTTGCACATAATCTCTTTTTTACCACGATTTACAAATAATCTCTTCACCTTTCCACATAATTTTCTTCCATCCACATTTGTTTTCACTCAGCCATCATTCACACCTGTGTATTATCACAATTAACACCACCGGATTCTTCTCGATTGATATCCAATGTCTATTGGCTTTTGTGAACCATGTGATCTTTTGTATGATTTGTATTTAATTGAAGCATATTCTCATTTTGTGTTAGCAATGACTAAGCACTAGACCTTAGTGCGAAACGCGTCTGCTGTGTCTGTTTATTTTGCTGTGACTTGCAGTGCCTTATGTGTGTTTTACCTAAATAAAGGCAACCTTGATGGTTCTCGGAGTGCGGCTGTCCATATATCCTGTTTCTGCTGCCTGGACCAGTGCTATCCTCCTGTGGACAACTGCGCTTCTAAAACAACAGGTAATCTTTTGTTTACCCTTTGCTCAGCAGAATGTATTTTGAGGTGTAATTTTTGGTATGTGCATGTTATGTGCCCCTAGAACACCTGATGGTGTTCCTTGCATTTTGGGCCTCTGTATGTGGCCAGGCTGTGTAAAAGTCTCACACATGTGATATCGCCATACTCAGGAGGAGTAGCAGAATGTATTTTGGTGTGTAATTTTTGCTATGTGCATGCTATGTGTTGGAAATATCTTATAAATGGACAAGTTTGCGTTAAAAAAAAATGCGTTTTCATTTTTTTCCCACATTTTCCGAAAACTTCTGGAAAAAAATGAACCGTTCAAAAGACTCATTATGCCTCGTAGATTATACGTTGGGGTGTTAGCTTTCCAAAATGGGGTCACTTTGTGGGCGTTTCTATTGTCCTGGTGCTCCAGGGCCTTCAAAAGTGTAATAGGTGGTTGAGAAATGAGATGTGTAATTTATGCTCCTAGAACGCCTGACGGTGCTACTTCAATGTTGAGCCTCTGTATGTGGCCAGGCTGTGTAAAAGTCTCACACGTGTGGTATCGTTATACTCAGGAGGAGTAGCAGAATGTATTTTGGGGTGTAATTTTTGCTATGTACATGCTATGTGTTGGAAATATCTTATAAATGGACAACTTTTTTCCCACATTTTCCCAAAACTTCTGGAAAAAAATGAACCGTTCAAAAGACTCATTATGCCTCATAGATTATACGTTGGGGTGTTAGCTTTCCAAAATGAGGTCATTTTGTGGGCGTTTTCATTGTCCTGGTGCTCCAGGGCCTTCAAAATTGTAATGGGTAGTCAACAAGTTAGATGTGTAATTTATGGTCCTAGAACACCTAATGGTGCTCTCTGCATGTTGGGCCTCTGTATGTGGCCAAGCAGTGAAAAAGTCCCACACATGTGGTATCGTTATACTCAGGAGGAGTTGCAGAATGTATTTTGGGGTGTCATTTGTGGTATGCACATGCCCTGTTAGAGAAATAAGCTATCACAATGACAATTTTGTGAAAAGAAAAAAAAATCGTAATTTTGCAAAGAATTGTGGGAAAAAACGACAACTTCAAATAACTCACCATGCCTCTTACTAAATACCTTGGAATGTCTACTTTCCAAAGAGGTGTAATTTGGGGGCATTTGTACTTTCCTGGCTTGTTAGGGCTTCAAGAAATGAGATAGGAGGGGGGCGTGACCGGAAGCCGACCTGGACGGACGCTCAGCTTGAGAGCTCTCCTCCAGCCCGCAGCTACTAGGCCAAATATCGGGGGATACCGCAGACATCCATGAGCCATACCCGCACCACCCGCTCCTCCTCAGCCAGGGGATCATCTCTGCCGCTGCCGGGAGCTGCCGCGTCCTTCAGAGACTATTTCAGGCTCCTCGACATGTCGCCGGGTGGACACAGCAAAATGGCGCCGGACACCAAGGCACACTGCCACAGAGCCTCCACGCCGCCACCCCCGCAGAATCACCATCACCTCCAGGATCTGCCAGCATCCTCCTCCTGGGCACCAAGTTCCGACGAGCCATCACGAGCGGTGAGTGCCCGCCAATCCCCCAACCACGTCCCGCCAGCTCCAAGCAGGGAGGAGGCCGCAACACAGCCTCCATCGCAGTACACACAGTGTACCGAGGCCATCCCCAAGCTGCTGAGAACAGCCCCAGACCTGGACCTGCAGGACGCTGGCTCTCTCCCCCCTTCTCCCCTGAGTGACTTAACGGATTTCCCGGCCCTCTCGAGCCCCACACATCCATCGGGGGCCCCGGGGTCTGGGGGGCGCGGGGGACCCCCTCCCACTTCCGGGGGGGGGGGTCCGATGGTGCCGAAAGACCAGAGGCCCTCCCGCTCGGGGGACAGTAACTACACCAAGGGACACTTCATAGCCCCCTCTTCCCCCTCCCAGGCACAAGGGGCACAGTCCAGGCCCCCATCACCCAGGCCGGACCCCCTGCTCCCACCCTGCACTCCCCCCACGCCACATCGTGGTCTGAGCCTGGGGATCCACAATCCTTGCGGCATACTGCCCAGGCCCGAGGGGCCTATGCTGGGACCCACCACCCACAATCCCCGTATTCCCACCCACCCTGGGACCAGGATGATGGGAGACACCCCTCCTGGCTATCATACTTTCAAGCAATACCGACCAAAGAGGACTTTAAACAACTGATAGCAGATGTAAAGGACACCTGCCGAACAGAAATCCAAACCCTGCAAGCAGGCCTCAAGCACCTAGCGGACAGGGTGGAAATGGCAGAGGAGGAGATACAGGAGACCAAGCTGGCAGTCCATCGCACCCAAATGCAGGGATCGGACCATCGTCTCATGCTACGCGACTTGCAACGCCACGTGGAGGACCTGGACAATAGGGGGCGCAGGAACAACATCCGAGTGCGGGGCCTACCCGAATCAGAGGAGGCCGAGGATCTACAGACCACGCTGCAGGTGCTATTCAATGACCTCTTGGGAGCACCGGCGGATAGACATATCGGAATGGACAGAGCCCACAGAGCCCTCCGCCCGAAAGGCCCTCCCTCCAGGCCAAGAGACATTATTTGCCGGATACAATCCTACCCGCTGAAGGAGGACATCATGCGCAAAGCACGCTCTGTCCGCAATCTGGTGTTCGACAATTCCCAAGTGCAGATCTACCCAGATCTATCGTGGATCACGCTCCAGAAGCGCAGGCTCTTGCAACCACTCCTGCGCTCATTGCAGGAAAGAGACATTCCCTACAGATGGGGTTTCCCCTTCAGCCTGAGCGCCAAGCATCAGGGTAAATCCGTAGCCCTACGCTATCCAGAAGATCTGGACTCCTTCTGCGATGCCCTGGAGATCCCCGTCCCTTAACTTCCGGACTGGGAACTGGTGGCCACCCCCCCCCCCACCTCCGATAACATGGCAAAAGGTCCTACCGACCAAGCGCTCCAGAGGACGGGAGCCACTCCGCAAATCACCTAAACAAAAGGCGTCCAGATGATCTGACTCTCTCTGCCTGGCCAAGCATTGCTGAGAACTACTCCGCGCTCATGGAAGTATATTAGCCTTCATTATGTGACCACTTCCCCCCGATGGCCTCTGTTTTATTTTTGTTTTGTTTTTTTATCCGGGCTGTGCTGGTTCAGCCCTCCCTAGCTGGTTGACTCTCCGGTTATTGACCCCCCCAGTGGCCTTGCCACTTGTTAGTTCCCTCCTGGACCTAGGTCCATTCAAAGTCTCCCCGACCTGAACTCTTCTGACCCCCAGTCGGGGAGTCTAATCGGAACTGTTCAGGCCCTGTGACCCCTCGGTCTCCTAGTGCCTACTTGCAAAATGCTTGATTTGTCTAATACTTATGTCCTTACCTTCTCCTTTCCTCTTTTTCCTCTTTTTCCTCTTTTTTGTAGATCTCTCTGCTCTTCTCTCCCGCGGCCTGCTTCCCGTGCCCGGTGGCTCCCGGCCCTCCTCGTGTGGACGCGGCCCGCCCCAGCCTGGTCGAACCATCAGCATCACCAGATAAGTACCGCGACAGCACACCCCTCACTATACAATGGCTAGGATTTTTTCACTGAACGTCCACGGACTTAACTCCAACAAAAAAAGACATCTGGCGCTCCGAGAGTTTAGGCAGTCAGGGGCGGACATTATTATGGTGCAGGAAACGCACTTTAATAAGGGGGACTCCTTCGCGTTTGCATCTAGACACTTCCCCCAAATATACCAGGCCTTCGGCCAGCACAAACGAGCAGGCGTCGCCATCCTGTTTAGGAAGGGAACCCCCTTTACTTGCTCCTCTTCCTACCTAGACCCGCGGGGACACTTTCTCATACTTAGAGGTCTGTGGCAGATGCAGGCCATCACCCTCTGCGTCGTATATGCCCCGAACACACATCAACTTCGCTTCCTGAACAGAGTACATGCCCGCCTTGCCCGGGAATCCCACGGCTTCCTGGTGATCGGGGGGGACTTTAACCTGGCCCATTCTGCAACCTATGACCGTCTAGTGTCGAGTCCCCGGGCACCACAACCCCGTACCCTTAGGGACTCGAAGATGTTCCGCCAGCTTACCAGGAGATGCGCTCTGTTCGATGCCTGGCGGGCCCTCCACCCGGGCGACCGCCAATACACGTTTTACTCGGCCCCCCATCGCACACACTAGCGCATAGATTATTTCTTTGTGAATAATAACACATTGCGCATCGCAGAATCGGCGCGCATACTGCCCATCTCCTGGTCTGACCACGCCCCCATCACACTCACACTGAACCTGGACGCCCCCCTACGCCGACCCTGCAATTGGAGGATGAACACCTTCCTCCTGCAGCACATCCCCTCGAAGGTAGAGTTAGAATCCACCCTACGACACTACTTTATCGAAAACAACACCCCGGACGTCACCCCCTCCATACTGTGGGCTGCCCACAAGGCTGTCCTGCGAGGACGGTGCTTGGCTATCTCCTCGGCTATGAAGAGGGATGCCAATGCGGCCAGACTGCTTGCAGAAACACAACTAAGGGACCTTGAGTCCCAACTCCTGCGTTCACCGACTACTTCGCTCCTTCGACGAGTAGTGCAAGTACGCACAACGCTTCGGGACCTCGCGATGGGCCAGGTGGAGAAGGCGCTGATACGCCTGAGACAGCTTTATTACGATAAAGGTAACAAGGCACAAGCACTCCTGGCTAGGAAACTGGCAGATAGGGCCCTGGCGTCTACCCCTTCACAAATACGGAACAGAGAGGGCGACCTGATCACCCACCCACAGGACATAGCGAACACCTTCGCTGACTTTTACGCAGACCTCTACAACAAGGCGGAGATCCCGCACTACCCCCCCTCACCCGACCTAACTGACCGAATGACCCAATACTTGGAACAGGCTGGACTGCCCCGACTCCGGGAGGAAGACATACAGAACCTTAACGCCCCAATATCGGTGGAGGAACTAGCGGCGACAGTTAAGGACCTCCCAGCCCACAAGTCCCCTGGCCCGGACGGGCTACCTTATGAATACTATAAGGCCTTTTTGCCCCTCCTGAGTCCCCACATGACCAGACTGTTTAACGCCTTTCTCCACCAGACTCCCATTCCGAGCGACATGCAGGGATCCTATTTGACCCTAATACCAAAGCCGGACAAGGACCCCGCCTCCTGTGCCAGTTACAGGCCCATAGCCCTACTGAACTCAGACCTGAAGATTTTCACCAAACTGCTATCGATCAGGCTGAATGTTATCCTCCCCTCCCTGATACATTTGGATCAGGTGGGATTTGTTCCCCTCCGACAGGCAGGTGACAATACAAGGAAGGTCATTGACTTGATAGACGTAGCTAACAGAGACAAGGTAGAAGCCCTGATCCTCAGTCTTGACGCGGAGAAGGCCTTCGACCGCCTAAGTTGGCCCTTCATGTTAGCCACTATGCGTCACATGGGTTTCAGGGGGCCTTTCCTGAGGGCGGTGCAACACCTCTACACAAATCCCACCTCCCAAGTCAAAACCCCATTTGCCTCGTCTCCCTCTTTCTCAATAGCTAATGGTACCCGTCAGGGCTGCCCGCTCTCACCGCTGCTATTTGCCCTGTGTGTGGAGCCCCTGGCGGCGACCATTAGGGGGAACCCGGACGTTAGGGGCATTTCGGTGAGGGGGAAGGAATTCAAAATTTCCTTATTTGCGGATGATATCATCCTCACCTTGACTCACCCCAACACGTCCCTACCTAACCTCCACGCCGAACTAGATACATACGGGCTGCTTTCGGGGTATAAAACGAACGCGTCAAAGTCCTCGGCCCTCCCAGTCAACATCCCGGTAGAGACGGTCCGCCACTTGCGGCTGAATTTTCCCTATACGTGGAAAGAGTCCTCCCTTAAATATCTGGGGGTCCATTTGACCCCATCCTTTGGATCCCTGTACCAGGCCAACTTTCCCCCTTTGTATCGAACAATTCGTGGGCTCCTGCAAGGGTGGAAAGTCCATCACATCTCCCTTTTGGGAAGAATAACGTCCATTAAGATGGTTATCCTCCCTAAGCTCCTCTATCTATTCCAAACGCTGCCCATTCCTATCCCATACGCTCAGCTACGCAAACTCCAGAGCGACATCCTCCGGTTTGTATGGCAATATAAAAAGCACAGGGTTCCTCGCTCGGTCATGATGGCATCACGTAGGGAGGGGGGGCTGGCGTTTCCTAATTTGGTCCGCTATTACCAAGCAGCACAGCTGCGGGTGGTGGTCTCTTGGTTTCCCCAGAGGTCCTACAATAAATGGACGGAGGTGGAAAAAATTTGGTTAGCTCCAACACACCCTAATAGCCTCCTCTGGGATGCGGACGTGAAGGTGGACCCCGATCGCCTATTGGGCTCTATGTCTTTGCTTCGAGGGCTCTGGCGCAAGCTGTCCAGTGAAAGGGACCTCGCGTCAGAGCACTCACTAATGACCTCCTTCATATGTAACCCTAAGATACCGGACAGCTTATCCCACCAGATGTCCTGGCCCTGGGCTTCGCGAAACCTATTCCACTTCGGACACTTGGTCGACCCTAGTTCGCGCAGGCTGCTAACGTTCTCGGAGCTCCAAACTAAACACGACCTACCACGACAGGCGTTCTATAGCTACCTGCAGATCAGGCATTTTGCCCAGACCATAGCCCCGCAACTTCAATTCTCACCCCCCTCTCCATTTGAACGTATTGTCATGGAGGGACGTCACAGGAGGGGACTGATCACGGACATGTACCAAATTTTGAACGAGTATAACATCCCGGCTAACGGGAAACATGCTTACATGCTGCGATGGGAGAGGGAGCTGGGGGAGGTGCTATCTGAGGAGGCATGGCAGGCAGTCTGGAGGCAAGCCGCTAAAAGCTCCCTGTGCACCCTATATAAGGAAAATTCGTACAAGATTCTTTTTTTTTGGTACCACACCCCGGATATACTGCATAAAATATACCCCTCTACCTCTGATCGCTGCTGGCGATGCCTGCGGGATAGAGGCTCCCTCTTCCACGTGTACTGGTCATGTCCCCTCCTGGTCCCGTTCTGGCAATCTACGCAACAGTTACTGACCCGCCTCCTGGAGGTACCAATTCCCCTGACACCCAAACTGTTTCTGCTGGGCCTCGAGCAGCCTAAAGTTGCCAAGCCCTACAGAAAACTACTTGAGATGCCTGGTAGCCCTCAACTGGAAGAAGCCCGCACCCCAGTCCCAAGAGGCCCTTTACTCTAGGATCAAGGACGTGGAGCTCATGGAGAGGATGACGGCCAGAATCTGTGACAGGCTGGAGGAACATGATGCGGTGTGGGGGGAGTGGCGTCGGCGGGAGGATACGCCGGGAGCGGGCGCGGGAGCAGATGCGGTAACCTAAACCTTTCTTCCCTTGCCTTTTCTTTTACCTTTCCCCCTTCCATCCTTTTCTCTTCCCCCTTTCTCTGTCTACTTTCCTCCTTCCTGATCTTTCTTTTTTTTTTTATTATATACTCGCTAATGTTGTAGTATACTAACGCAGTCATGTTGATGTGCCTAGTTTATGGCATCCCTGTATCTTTTCTGTCTGTGTGACTTGTGAACTGCTTTATATAAATAAAAAAATGTTAATTGGAAAAAAAAAAAGAAATGAGATAGGCCGTCAGTACATCAGATGTGATCAATTTGTTATGATTTGCACCACAGCTTGTAGACTCTATAACTTTCACACAGACCACATAATATCCACTAATGTGGGTTATTTTTACCAAAGATATGTAGCAGCATAAATTTTGGCCAAAATTTATGAAGAAAAATTACTAATTTGCAAAATTTTATCAGAGAAACCAAGAAAAATGCTTTTTTTCCCAAAATTTTCGGGCTTTTTTCATTTATAGCGCAAAAAATTTAAAACCCAGAGGTGATCAGATACCACCAAAAGAAAGCTCTATTTGTATGATAAACAGGACAAAAAAATCATTTGGGTACAGTGTTGCATTACTGAGTAATTGTCATTCAAAGTGTGAGAGCACTGAAAGCTGAAAATTGGTCTGGGCAGGAAGGGTGTTTTAGTGCCCAGTAAGCAAGTGGTTAAAGGTTTCCGTTTCCACTATATCCTTTGTTGCATGCACTGTTTCTCCTTTCTTGTTTTGGATTTTTTCTATATAATTTCTAGTTTTTTTCTTTTGCATCATTTTGGCTAAATGTTTACTAGGTTTGTTTCCCCACTGGTATCTTTCTCTAGCTATTTTATTTAATGTCTTTTTAGTCTCTTGTTCCATGAGTTCTTTTAGTTTGTCTCTTTTGGTTACTAACTTTTGGCACAGTGCTTGATGTTGACCCTGATGTTTTTTATGTTCTTGTTGAACTTAGAATATTTCTTCAATTAGTATTTTAATTTTCCTTGTTCTCTCTTTTTTTTTTTCCTAGCCTCCAGTGATATCAGAATCCCCCTAATATAGGCTTTATGGGCCTCCCATAGGGTTGCGCCTGTTATCTCTTCTGTGTTTGTTAGAAAATAGTGTTCAAGTTCTTTTTCCACAATTTCTGATCCTTCCTCCTCTTTCATTTTCATTCTTACTGGGGCATGGTCCGATATCGTGGATATTTCTATTTTCGTCTCTATTACCTTTTCCAGTGATCTATGATCTACCAGTATATAATCTAACCTAGAGTACGGGTAGTAAATCGTGTAGACTTGTGTTTTTGGGTAGTGTATCCTCCATATGTCCACTATTTGACATCTATGCATTTTTAATTTTAGTTTTTTTAAACTGTAAGTTTTTTGTCCCCTGTACACGGGACGTACTATCAACTCCCGGGTCCATGCAAAAATTCATATCGCCCATCAAAACTACATATCCCGTCTTAAAGTCCATCAACTTTCCCAAGATGTCATTTAGTTTTTTTTTTTGGGGTTCCTATTGGGGGCATAGATGTTTGCCAGGGTGAATTCCATATTGCATAATTTACCCTTTAGGAAGAGAAATCTTCCTTCCGGGTCAATCATTCTTGCCTCCAATTTGAATCAAATTTCTTTAGAGAACCCTATTGCCACTCCCCTTGCTCTCTTTGTTATTGTATCCCCGTAGTACCACGTCGGGATGTTAGGGGAGAATAATTTTATGTTTGACTCATATGTTAGGTGGGTCTCTTGCAGGAAGTCTACCTCGGCTCTATACTATTTGAGCTCTTTTAAAATGTTATGCCTTTTAGTGGGGGTGTTTAGTCCCCTAACATTATAAGTCATAAAATTGCTGTCATCTCTTCCCTTTTTTTTTCCTATGCTGGATTCCCTTTCCCTGTCCACATCAGGATTTTGCCATTCTTTCCTATAGTATACAAGAGGTAACTTCCCTTCTCCCCTTACCCCCCTCCACCCCCTCCCCCTATGGCCCATTTTTGGCCTCCGAACCATTGGCGACCTCCCCTCCTCCTCCTTTGCCACAGGTTCTCGTGTTGAGGTGCAACTCCGACCGCCCATCCCACCCCCTATAATCAGGGGGCAAGAGGGGTGGGTCGGAGGTGTGGTGCCAGGCCCCAGATACAAATTTTCGCCTCCCCTTTACCCCACCTGCGCTCCCCAGCCCTCCCGCCTCTTTTTTCCCAGTATTTTCATATTAGGTTTTATTTCCCGGTCTTTATCAGCCTAGTTCATAATGTCCTCTTTGTTTTATGTCTCGTTTTCTCTATCCAACTTAGCAGGCCTGGCACCTGCAAGTCTAATTTGTTGCAGAATCCTGCTAGTTCTTCCGGAAACCTTAGTTTAGCTGATTTTCCTTCTTTCTGGCCTAAAAGACAGGCCGGGAACCACCAGTTATATTTAATGTTCTGTGTCCGCATTTGCTCCAAAAGAGGTTTCAGGAGTCGCCGCCTTGCTAATGTTTCTGGTGTCAAGTCTGTAAAGATTTGTAACTCAGTCCCTTTGTATTGGATAGGAGGTTTTCCCCTTAGTTTCATCCAAATTTCTGCTTTAACTTCATAATGCCGAAACCTCACTATTATATATCTCGGCCAGTCAGCTTCTCCGTTCTTTGGTTTTCCAACACGGTGTACTCGCTCTATTTTAAGGGAGTCCCCTGCTCTTATGTCCAACAAGGGATTAAATATTGTATTCATGATTTTCCTCAGGTCTTCTCCTCTTTCCTCTGGGAGTGAACAGATTATCAGATTTTGTCTTCTATTTCGATTCTCTTGGTCTTTTAATCCAGGGTTCTCCAAACTATGGCCCTCCAGTTGTTCAGGAACTACAATTCCCATCATGCCTAGTCATGTCTCTGAATGTCAGAGTTTTACAATGTCTCGTGGAACATGTAGTTCTGTAACAGCTGGAGGGCCGTAGTTTGGAGATCCCTGTTCTAATCGATATACTATATTTCTCTGGTTTTGTTGTTATTTTGACTTGCTCCTTTAATTTGCTTAGTTCCTGGTCCTGTTTATCTGCTCTCTCTTCCGTCACTTCATCCCTTGTCAGGAGGTGTCCTAAGTCAGTTCTTAATGTGTTGATTTCTGCCTTTATTGCATTTTCCAATCTCATTAGCATCTCGCTCATTTCTCCCTTTGTTGAAATTTGTGTGGCTGCCCGTTGCTCATCCGCTCTAATTTCTAGTTCACTTTCTGTTGTTAGATCGTCTTTAGATTGGTCTGATACACCCCCTCCCTATTTACTGTATTTTTTTTCTCTGTTTTCTTATCTATTTTATCTTGCTGTTGTTTACCCAGTCCTGGGTTTGCCTCCTGGGTCATATACTGTTTAATTGTGCTGTTTGCTGCGCTGTTTTTGGGAGCCGTACCCTTTATGGTTTTACTCGTAGTCTTACTCATATTGTTTTTGTTGGCCGCTCTTATTTGCTTCCCCAGTTTTGAAATTTATTAGTTGCTTCTAAGCTACGGGTATATACCCCAAAAAGGAGAGAGAGAAAATAAATAAACAACTGCATGTACTTGTAGACAAGTCTACAGTCCAGCCAGCTTTCAGTTTGGTCAATGTATGAACGGCTGCTGTGTTCCTTTGGGTAAACATTTCAGCAGTTCAACGTTTGCAAATAGTTTAAGTTTTTTTTTTTTTTGCCAGAATGCACATGCCCACAATTGCAAACAGGTATATGTATAGCGGATTCAAGCGCCGTTCTGGTACAATTCTATTTCAACAGGCAGGCTAGTGCTCTATAGTCAGGTGTGTGAACCAGGAGAGAAATATTCCTGCGGATATATATGGAGACCAGAATGTATGCTGGACTTTGTGTAGTTTGCACAGAAATGCTGAGGCAGGGGGGCTGTTTCGCCTGCCGAGAGAGAAAAGTATGCCCGCAAACAGACAGGCAGCTCTATATGTAGGTAAGCAGGGATGCTAGCCACCCACATATGAAAAACACGCCACCTGTACTCCGTCTAAACAGTGTGATTGCGGGCATCTCTGCACATCCACACGCTAGCGTTTTAGCAGTTCAAGATTTGCAGAGAGTTTTAATTCAGCTGTCTCACCTGATTATCTAATGAGTTGGCGAAAATGTAGGTACACACAGTTGCGAGTAAGCATATATAGAACAGATCCTGATATGGTTGGGGTGCAATTAGTACAATTCCTACCTCACCGCTACCTCCTTTTTTCTGCTTCCCAGGCAAGCTGGGATCCTAGCTGCAGGTGTGCAAAGGAAACACATATTTGAAGACAAGTTTACAGTCCAGCCAGTTTTCTAACTAGCCTATGTGTGAGCCGGTAATTATGTACTTCATCCAATAAACTTTTCATCAGCTCCGGTTTTGCAAACAGTTTAGGTTTTCTCTTTTATTTGCTTTCCTTTTTGTCTTCCTTCAAATGATCTTACAATCAACTTGCAAAAATGCAAACACCCAAGGTTGTAGACAGATAGATCTGTATATAGCGGATTCTAATTCAGGTCTCGTATACCGTAGTCTATTTCAGCAAGACAAGCTGGTACACTGGGATCAAGTGTGTAAACTAAGAGGGAGGTACTCCTGTGGATGTGAGGGGGGACAAGTATACCGACTGGCCGTTATCTGGTATTACTAGGGGTAGGAGGGCCGTTTCACCTGCTGGCAATTATATGGCTCGGCTTCTGTGGAGAGAGAAGAGTGTGCAAACATGCAGGTATAGATGTAGGTAAGCAGGGATGTAGACTACAGGTATGCAAGAAAACACACCTGTATAGGCAAACGGGTATACAGTCTGGCCAGCACTCAATTTAGCCAATGTGTATGCAAACAACCCTGTACTCCATCAAGTGGTCATTTCAACAGTTCAAAGTTTGCAAAAGAGTTCAGTTCAGATGTTTCACATAATCAGCTAGACAAGTGCAGATACTGAAGATGTATGCAGGTAGGTATGTGTATAACGGCTTCTAATACAGTTCTAGTAAATGTCTATCTCCACAATACCTATTTTTTTTCTACTTCATTCACCATCCTGTTTTTCCCTGCTTCAATCTCTCATTAGCTCTTACCATCCGCCACGTCCCTCTTCCGCCTGGACTTTCTAAGCAGTCCACGGCTGCGCTTCATTGCAATTGCTTCCTGTTTCCTCTCTCCCTACTCCAGCAGTCTGTCAGTAGGCGGTTTGACCCGGGTCAGGGTCACAGAGTAAGCTGCAAAGCTCGGCAGGGTGCACGAAGTAGGGGAGAGGCGGAGGGTCTCAGTTCTCAGTCGCTCCGCCGAACTCATGCATCTCGACTGTACTGCCTGGTAGCTGGCTTACCGGCGGGGTCTGGGCTGTCCTCAGTCGGCGCCGCCGCAGCCTCACGCTGCAAGTCTGCCACAGCTCTTGCTAGGTCCCCCTCACACTCCCCTCGGTGGCGCGGTCAGGCCCCTCCCTCCGCAAGGAGCGTCTTGTCCTCATCCTCGGTCTTCTAGGATTGTATCTGGTCCGCCTCTTCTGACATACCAGAACCGGGGTCCTGAGCCGCAGCCAGGCCCGAGTCTGAGTCAGAACATTCCCCAGGCGATGGCGTGGGAAGGGGCGCTTAGTAGCCCCTTTACGCTCGCACGCCGCTTCCACCCTGGCAACAAAATGACTCCAGGACTGCCGACAAAGCGTCTAGGGGAATAGCAGGTGCAGGGGCACCGGTTGCTGCCTCTGGAATGTCTGGGGAAAAATGCCAGCTTCTGACTCCATGTTGCCCACTGACAGCCCTTAGGGACCCAGTCAAGATACCTGACAAAAATTATTGTCTACCCTCCTTGCTGCACTGACCAGGGGGGGGGGGGGCGGCGGAATACCCAGGGGACTCACCGCCTAGCCAGAGGATCGCTCAGCGCCACTGCCCACACGCTACCCGCACACCGCGTGTGCCTGCAGAACTGTGTGAGGTAAATCGTGCTGTTCGCGCTGTGCAGGAAGCCAGCCAACACTAGAGGCCAAAACACACTCCAAAATGGCCACCGAGTGCCTCACAGAAAGCGTGCGGACCACAAGAAAATGGCTGCCAGCACTTGCAGACCTGCATCCTAGCGCGGCCACGGCAAGATGGCCGCCAATGGAAAATGCAATGGCCCCAAAGCTTCAAAAAAATGGCGCCCAGCAAGCGAGGCGGACGAGAAGGCCAGGCACAGAGGCTTCCAACAATTTATACCCCCCACACAGAGAGCGGGCCTGGACACCCCCACAGCCCCCCGCCAGGACCTGGAGCCCCCCAAAGGTATTCCCCGGTCTCAGCGAGCCCCGCAAGGGAAGGAGGAAAAAAGAGGTGACAGAGGGAGAGGGGAGGGCAATAGAACCCCGTTAGGAATGCCCAACTGTTCCATCCCACCGAAGCAGAAGGAACCGTACTTACCCATCCTGCGAGGACCTGCTGGTGCGTTCCAAACATACCTACAACCGAGCAGTATGGAGTAGCTGTTGGCCCTGTCCACTGTGACTGAGACAGCAGGCCACTCGGTCATATGTGAACCCTGGAGCATAGCTCACCGGCCACCCCTGGAGCCATGGGGTATGTCGTGGCCGACCCCGCATGTAGCTAAGGTCTGGTCATGCTCGATGGCCGGACTGGGGAGACTACAAGGATCTATATTATTCTGCCTGTCATGCCCAGCCAGCAGTTGATAGAAGATTCTAAAAAAAAAAAAAAATAATATAAAGTACAAATTTCTTCAGGACTCTGGGCCCAAAGGGAGCCAGGTCATTCTCCTCTACTAGGCAGAAAAAACTGAGGCTGCTGGCTGCAGGGTGGAAGGTTATGTTCAAAAGGATCGCCCCTTGGGCGGGGCTGTTTCAACTCTGTTTAAATAACAAGTATGCATATCTAACATGCTCTGCCTAGTCCTCTAATAGACGGAACATACCCAAACAGGGGAGGGCTGGGCCAGGGGGCAGGGTGGCAATTGCCTCCCAGGCCGCCCTAACTTATGTTCAAAATGGCCGGCAGCCGCTACCCTTTTCTTTTTTATTCTGGTCTAGGAAGTCGGGCCGGGGGCATGGCCATGGCGGCCGACCACTAGCTGTTGCATTCCGGGAGTTGTAGTCCACACTCAAGCTTCTGGTGGGTGGAAAACACAGCAGCGCAGAGGAAACTACAACTCCCTGGGACCGGATTCTTGGAAGCAGGCAGAGGCAGGGCGTGCCAGGGAGTCGGGATGCAGGGCTGGGCGCTGGCTGCAACTTGACCCCAGGATCAGGAGCGTTACCCCCCCCCCAGGAAACCGTGGCATGCAAGGACCTGCTGAGCTGAGATCACTGAGGTGAGAGACCCCGACACCCCTAGCTGACCCCCCATACACCCCATGTAACCTGCCCCAGTGATCAGGCTGCATTGATGGGCACTGGAGTTGGCTGCACTGATGGGCACTGGTGAGGCTGCATTGAAAAACCAGGTGGGCCATGGATGGTGAGCTGATTCAATGGGCCACTTGACTGGACTTGCCCCCCAGGCCTAAGGCCGCCAGCCCTCCCCTGTACCCAAATGTCAAGATTTGAAGGAGCTGTGTCCGTCCATGGACGAGAAGAGAAATTATACCTACAGTATATTCTGGTGGCAGGGACTCTGGTAACCCATGCTACAACACTGCCTCAACTCTATGATGAGGCCCATTAGGCGGACAAAGTGTGTTAGCATGGAAGGATCCAGGCAAGGTTTGTTAGTCTGTGTGTATAAATTAAGTACATTGTGGACACTGGATTACTTGGATTGTGACCAGGCTTTGCTACTATAGAGCATGCAACTGCCATTTTCCTTTTTTATTTGCTCTTGTTCTCTACATATGTATTTTCCCCCAAATTAACACTAACCCAACCCTTTAAAATGCACTACATATATTAGTCATTTTATTTAAAATAATATCCAGAAACATTTTGTCGATGAGCTGAGAACATTTTTTTTTGCTAAATAAAATATTTATTATAAATGATGCACAATTACAGGATCTGTAACAGAAGACAATTCACTGCATGCTACAGTACTTTTTGTGAAATATTAAAACATTCCATTCCATTTAAAATGAAATATTATAGTATTTTCATAATATGTAACGGTAAATGCTATTGAGTGATAAAAAAGTACCGGTATTGTCAAAAGTTATGCCTTTTAAAGGTCTACTGAAAAAAATGCAATGCAAACTTGGAACCCAAACGCTAAAAAGCTACACAGGCTGCTAAGAGAATAACCACTTGCTACCAATCACCTAATTAAGCTACATCTATAAGATTTTAGAGCAGCTCAACTGTGTTTCTAAAAATCTTACGATTGCTATTTGATGATTGCTTAACAGATAAAACAAATGGCTCTCAATTAAAAGGGACTGTAAAGGCAGGTTTTTCATCTTAATGTATTCTAGGCATTAAGATAAAAAGGCCTTCTGTGTGCAGCAGCCCCCCCTAATACTTACCCGAGGTCCCTCTGTCCAGCGATGTCCATGAGTGTCTCATTCTCCTTCCTTCCTGCCACTGGTTCCCGCTGCTGTCAATCAAAGTCAGCTAGCTAATTAGGGGAGAGGGGACAGGGCTCAGTGTCTAAATAGACACAGGGAGCTGTGACTCGGCATGGGTGCCCCCGTAGAAATCCGATTGCTGTGGGGGCACTGAAAAGGAGGGAGGGGCCAGGAACGCAGAAGAGGCACCCAAGAAGAGGAGGATCCGGGATGCGATTTACAAATCCACTGCAACAGAGCAGGTAAGTATAATATGTTTGTTATTTTTATAGGGAAAAAAAAAACGGAGACTCCACAAAATCTTTAAGGGCTCTCTATTAAGTAAGCTACACAAGTAGCATCTTGTAGTTATCAACTGCACATGATTATAGCCTTGTGGAATTATGCAAGACTGATCACCACTACACGCTTTTTGTGTAGCTTACTTCACAGGGAGCCATTTGCTACATCTGTAATATAATCAATTGCCATTCCTAGCTATTAATTGCTAGCCATTTAAGTATCAAAACTGAGCTAGTAAAATCTTCTGTGTAGCTTAAGACTAATGAGGTGACCATCAAAAAGTGGTTAAATTTGTCAGCAGCGAAATTAAAGGATAAAAGTTCACCTTTTAAAAGAAAAAAATTTGCAGATAAAAAAAAAAAAGGGGGGCATTTACTATTATTTTTTTTTAGGAGCCTGGAAAGCATTGCACCAGCAATCATCAGATTATGGGTGCAATGCAGGTCTTCTGCAGACTGTCAGTGTAAGCTGTCTGCCTGTACATTGTATGGCCAGGTAGTTACACAAAGACAGGAAGAATCAATGAACTACCTAGAACGCTTAACAGTGCTGTGGTGGTTCATTGAGAAGTACAAGCCGACATCCACAAAGGATGTCGCTATTTGTAGTTCAGTCATTCACAGAACTCTGTAAATGAAAGACGTAGCCGCGTGGGCAGAGCCCTGCACAGCCATGCTCTTTTCAAAAAAGTGACAGCTAGTACGGAGAACTTCTCCCCATACTGCTGTCACTCAGAGGGTTCAGTTTGCCAAGCCAATGCAGGAGCAGGAAGATGTTACATGTTTCACCCTAAAAACAGGTGGAACATGCAACATGTTCCCGAAGCTGAACTTCTCCTTTAAAACAAAAACACAAACAGGACATTGTCCAGAGTATACAATAATAAAACAGTTTGAATCCCATTATTTCAGGCTATATTTGCAAATGCATCTAATTTTAGAGCCTCATCGTGCTCAAACCGCTTGCTCTGCACATACATTTTCTATTACCTTTACAGGACATCCCTTTAACAATACTTCTGCCTTTTTGCACAAGTACAAGGTACTTAACCAATACATATTTGCTTCTTCCCAACATGGTAAAACATAATTTTGCTTGTGATCAATATCTTAACAAAACATTTTTGCAACTTAAAAAAAAAAACTCACAACAAAAGCAGTCAATAATATGTCAAGAAAGTTGGAAAAGGCTGATAACTACTGCACTAGAAGACAAGATACAGAGTTTTCTTGATTTAAAAGATATATATATACAGTACAGATTTGTTAATAGTTGTATCGAATCATCAACGATAAGTTCATGTTGGATTATCTGAACATGAATAGAATTATGCTTCGCTTTCCCTGGCAGATGAACTTTGCACTTCTTCATCCAAGAGAGGAACAATCAGGTTATCTTTGGACATAAGATTATATTTCATCACAAACTTCGTGAACCGATGACACAAAAATGTTTCATTCTATAAGAAAAAACATAATGCAACATCATATTCTAGTACTTTGGCTACAAAGTGCATAATAATACAACCACAAAAATCGACTTTTCACAAAATGTAACTTCTAAGACTTAGTTTAACTTTTTTTCTAAACTAAAACATAGGTGGTGTACAAATCAGCTGTACAACCGCATGAAAGGGGAGAAACTTCACTTTAATGCCGCGTACACACGACCGCTTTTCTCGACGAGAAAAACTGAATTTTTTTTTTTGCCGAGAAAAACGATCGTCTGTGGGCTTTATGTCGTTTTTCTCGTCGAGAAAAACGGCATAAAAAACGACGAGAAAAATTAGAACATGTTCTAAATTTTCTCATCGTTTTTTCCAGCATTTTTTTCCGCGGCAGTTTTCCCATAGGGAGACACTGCCGCGGAGCCCACAGACGGTCGTTTTTCTCGGCAAGAGAAAAAATGACGGGAAAAACGACCGTGTGTAGGGAACCAAGCGGTTCCCTCATTTTTCCTGTCATTATTCACGGCGGTTTTTTAACCGCCGTGAATAATGATCGTGTGTACGCGGCATAACCCCTTTAAGACCAGGCCTATTTCTGACACTTGTTGCTTACAAGTTAAAATCAGTATTTTTTGCTAGAGAATTACTTAGAACACCCAAACATTATATATTTTTTTTTTAGCAGAGACCCTAGAGAAAAAAATGGCGGTCATTGCAATATTTTATGTCACACTGTATTTGTGCAGCAGTCTTTTAAATGCATTTTTTTTTGGAAAAAACATAACAGTAAGGTTAGTCCAATTATTTTGTATAATATGAGATGTTACGCCGAGTAAATAGATACCCAACATGTCACACTTTAAAATTCCTCACACTTGTGGAATGGCGACAAACCTCGGTACTAAAAAAACCTTTATAGGCGACACTTTAAAACAGGGATATGCAATTAGCGGACCTCCAGCTGTTGCAAAACTACAAATCCCATCATGCCTCTGCCTCTGGGTGTCATGCTTGCTGCTGTCAGAGTCTCGCTATGCCTCATGGAACTTGTAGTTTGGCAACAGCTGGAGGTCCGCTAATTGCATATCCCTGCTTTAAAAAATGAACGGTTACCAGTTTAGAGTCGAGGTCTAGTGCTAGAATTATTGCTCTTGCTCTAATGATCACAGCGATACCTCACATGTGTGGTTTGAACGGTTTACATTTGTGGGCGCGACTTTCACATGCGTTTGCCTTGGCGTGCAAACACGGAGGGATGGGGCACTTTATATATTTTTTACACTGTCTCTTTAAAAAAAAATTCTGCTCACTTTTATTGCTGTTACAAGGGATGAAAGCATCCCTCCAGACAGTAATAGGCAGTGATATTTACCTTTTATGGAGGGATCTGGGGTCCGTTGGCTGCCAAGTAAACCGTAAGTAACGTTGGGACGTCGCTTCCAGGTTACTACATCAGACGTGATGGCTGGTGGCTCATGTCTCCCAGTGGAACGGGAGACCCAGGCAGAACAGCGGGAGGACGTTTCTCCCGCTGCTTGTAAAAACTGAAGAGCGGCTGTTTACCCGCATCGGTTGTTATTACAAGAAAGCCAACCGTCGGCTCTAAAATGCAGCTGCAGGCATCACTCTGGTACAACCACTTGAGCAAAATAGTATACAGGTACGTGATTTTGCGGCAAGTGGTTAAAGTAAAGCTGCCCGCACACCAATTTATTTTTTGTTCATTCAGCAGGCTAAACAAAATAAAGCAAACAGACTCCTCCATCCATCTCATTTGCGTGAATCCCCCCGCCAGAACATTGTATTCTAACAGTGCGACCAGCCGCTGTCAGAATACACCAACCAGCAGCGGCAGACACGGATTGAGAAAAATTTCCCAGCACGTCCCTTTGACAGAAGTCAATCAACCAATCGAATTGTCAATCACAGATGGCCTCCCGCTGTTTGAAATTCATCCAGTTCATGCTGAACTGTGTAAATATCAGCTAGTATATGGCTAGTTTAACTGAATCACGAGCACAACTGCAAGAGCAATATTCATAGCTAAAAGAGTTCAATGCAGTCCATATTGTTGGTGTTTGACTTGCAGTTCAAATGGGAAAAATATGGAAAATTTATTTGTCAAGGTGACCAGTCTCAACAATAAATGATATGGCTCCCCAACGCACCTGTATACATTGTGTTCTAGTCGGTTAGGCAGTCTACACAAATTAAGGGGCTTGCTTAATGCAACGCACATGCGTTTAGTACACCAAATCGGACCACCCTGGTATGAATGGGCCCCAAGGTCAAAACATACCCTTTTTGTTTTTTCTAATGCATTTTACATTGAATTCAAATGAAATGCATCAACAAACTGCATGTCAATACACAATATACAACATGTCAACGTGCTATAATGCATATCCACACACATTAACCACTTAAGCCCCGGACCATTTGGTAGCTAGAGGACCAGAGGTGAATTCAGAATTTTGCACTGCGCTGCTTTAACTGTAAATTGTGCGGACATGCAATGTTGTACCCAAACGAAATTTGCGTCCTTTTCTTCCCACAAATAGAGCTTTCTTTTAATGGTATTTGATTGCCTCTGCGATTTTTATTTTTTGCGATATAAACGGAAAAAGACCGAAAATTTTGAAAAAAAATGACATTTTCTAATTTGTTATAAGAAAAATCGAATAAACTCAATTGTAGTCATACATTTAGGCCAAAATGTATTCAGCCACATGTTTTTAGTAAAAAAAATGTCAATAAGCGTATATTTATTGGTTTGCACAAAAGTTATAGAGTTTACAAACTAGGGTACATTTTCTGAAATTTACACAGCTTTAAATTTATGACTGCCTATCTCATTTCTTGAGGTGCTAAAATGACAGGGCAGTACAAACCCCCCCCCCCCAAATGACCCCATTTTGGAAAGTAGACACCCCAAGGAAATTGCTGAGAGGCATGTTGAGCCCATTGATTTTTTTATTTTTTTGTCCCAAGTGATTGAATAATGACTAAAAAAAAAAAAAAAAAAAAATTACAAAAAGTTGTCACTAAATGATATATTGCTCACACATGCCATGGTTATATGTGGAATTTCACCCCAAAATACATTTTGCTGCTTCTCCTGAGTACGGGGATACCACATGTGTGGGACTTTTTGGGAGCCTAGCCGCGTACGGGACCCCGGAAACCAAGCACCGCCTTCAGGATTTCTAAGGGCGCAAATTTTTGATTTCACTCCTCACTACCTATCACAGTTTCGAAGGCCATAAAATGCCAAAATCGCACAAAACCCCCCCAAATGACCCCATTTGGGAATATAGACACCCCAAGCTATTTTCTGAGAGGCATGGTGAGTATTTTACAGCTCTCATTTGTTTTTGAAAATGAAGAAAGAAAATATATATATATATATTTTTTTTCAATTTTCAAAACTTTGTGACAAAAAGCGAGATCTGCAAAATACTCACAATACCTCTCAGCAAATAGCTTGGGGTGTCTACTTTCCAAAATGGGGTCATTTGGGGGGGTTTTGTGCTATCTGGGCATTCCATGGCCTCAGAAACTGTGATAGGCAGTGAGAAGTGAAATCAAAAATTTACACCCTTAGAAAGCCTGAAGGCGGTGCTTGGTTTTTGGGGTCCCGTACATGGCTAGGCTCCCAAAAAGTCTCACACATGTGGTATCCCCGTACTCAGGAGAAGCAACAGAATGTATTTTGGGGTGTAATTCCACATATGCCCATGGCATGTTTGAGCAATATATCATTTAGTGACAACTTTGTGCAAAAAAAAAAAAAAAAATTGTCGTTTTTCCGCAACTTGTGTCAACATATAAAATATTCCATGGACTCGACATGCCTCTCAGTATATAGCTTGGGGTGTCTACTTTCCAAAATGGGGTAATTTGGGGGGGTTTTGAACTGTTCTGGCATTTTATACACAACATTAGGAAGCTTACATCCACTCTTCTAACCACTTGAAGACAAAGCCCTTTTTGACACTTTTTGTTTACATGAAAACATTTTTTTTTTTGCAAGAAAATTATGTTGAACCCCCAAACATTATATATATTTTTAAAGCAAAGGCCCTACAGATTAAAATGGTGGGTGTTGCATTTTTTTTTCTACACAGTATTTGCGCAGCGATTTTTCAAACGCATTTTTTGGGTTAAAAAATACACTTTTTTTAATTTTAATGCACTAAAACACACTATATTGCCCAAATGTTTGATGAAATAAAAAAGATGATCTTAGGCCGAGTACATAGATACCAAACACGACATGCTCTAAAATTTCGCACAAACGCGCATTGGCGACAAACTACATACATTTTTAAAAGCCTTTAAAAGCCTTTACAGGTTACCCCAGTAGATTTACAGAGGAGGTCTACTGCTAAAATGATTGCCCTCGATCTGACCTTCGCGGTGATACCTCACATGCATGGTGCAATTGCTGTTTACATATGACGCCAGACCGACGCTTGCGTTCGCCATTGGGCAAGAGCAGGGCAGGACAGGGGTGCTTTTTTTTTTTTCTTTTTTTTTTATTATTATTTTGCTTTTTTATTTTATTTTTAAATTGTTCCTTCCAAGTATTTTTTTTTTTATCATTTTTATTGTTATCTCAGGGAATGTAAATATCCCCTATGATAGCAATAGGTAGTGACAGGTACTCTTTTTTTGAAAAAACTGGGGTCTTCTAGACCCTAGATTTTTCCTCTGCCCTCAAAGCATCTGACCACACCAAGATCGGTGTGATAAAATGCTTTCCCAATTTCCCAATGGCACTTTTTATATCCGGGGGGGGGGGGGCATTCCCTCCCACTGCTTGTAAAAGCAGTCCAGAGGCTAATTAGCCGCTAGGATTGCTTTTACATGAAAGCCGGCCGCAGGCTGAAAAGAATGATACCAAGATGATACCTAAACCCGCAGGCATCATTCTGGTATAAACATTCAAAGTCCAGCATACCAGTACGTTGCTGGTCCTTGTTGGACATGTATTGTAATCTTTTTATTTCATGCAGCCAGTTGGCTGAACGAAAAAAGAGATTGATCGGTGGGTATGCCCACCATTAGAATACCGCCCTTCATCCACCCACTTCCAATGATGGGCATACACGCACCATTTATATATGCCGAAGCATGGGGGCATCCTCCCGCAAAAAAGTTATGCCGCACACACATGGTCGGACTTTTCCACGGGCAAGCCTCCGTCGGAATTTCGACCGTATGTACGCGGCATTAGGAGCAAAATCGCTCCTCCGCCCCTGCTGCCCCAATGCTTCGGCATATTTGCTTTTTTTTTTTAACTGTGGTGGTGAAATCACCTCCTACAGCACTGGAGTCGCAGGGATCAGGCCTGTCTCTGCGAACGCTGCAGTTATGTGTGTTTTTGTTTTGTAAGTGACAGTGATCGATCGATACTGCACTTGGGTGGCCTGGGCTGGACGGAGGGGCAAAACGCAGGTGCCAGCAGGTATCTGGGCTGATCCCGCTAACACTGCGTTTTTGGGAACCCTAAACTGCTGGGGACGCTAGTATAGATCAGATCAGATATTGATCTGTTCAGATACTATACCACTAAGGGGGGTGTATGCTTCACGCGTGGGTGTTAGCGTTACTGGCACTAACCCGACGCTGCCTGGGGTGTGACTCAGACCCTCTCTGACGCTAAAACCTAATTGATATCACCCGCCGGGCGATCAGGGGGTTAAACCTTTATTGGGTTATATACACGGCGGGCGCCCTGACACTATAAAAAGCAAACTAACTAACCAGCGTCACCCGTAACACTTATATGGTGATCACTGGTGAAAGGGTTAACTAGGGGCAATCAGGGGGTTAAAACCTTTATTAGATAATATATGGGGGTACCTGACGCTATAAAAACCTGCGGCGAACCTAAAAAAAATTACCAGCTACCGATCTGCATCACCGACACTAAGACAGCGTTTAGAAAAACGATTGCTTAGCGACAGTGGTGATGGGGGTGAAAGGGTTACCTGGGGGGGCGATCAAGGGGGTTAAACCTTTATTAGATAATATATTGGGGTACCTGACGCTATAAAAACATGCGGCGAACCTAAAAAAAAATACTGGCTACGATCTGCATCACAGACACTAAGACAGCGTTTAGAAAAACGATCGCTTAGTGATAGTGGTGATAGGGGGTGAAAGGGTTACCTGGGGGGCGATCAAGGGGGTTAAACCTTTATTAGATAATATATTGGGGTACCTGACGCTATAAAAACATGCGGCGAACCTAAAAAAAATTACTGGCTGCCGATCGGCATCACTGACGCTAAGACAGCGATCAGAAAAATGATCGCTAAGCGACAGTGGTGATAGGGGGTGAAAGGGTTATCTGGGGGGTGATCAGGGGGTTAAACCTTTATTAGGGGGGGTTAGGGGGCTACACTGGACCTAAGACTAAACTTTGGTGACACTTTTACAGTCACAAATGTCACTGATTGCAGTGATCACTAAATAAATGGTCACTGCAATCAGTGACACTGTGACTGGGGGCTGGGGGGGTGATCTGGGGTGTCTGGGGGGGCCTGGAGGGGCGATTTATGTCCCTATGTGTCCTGGTGTCAGTGTAGTGTTGTGTGCACTGACCTGATGTCTTCTCTTGTACGGCGCTCGGTATATGTGAGCGCCGCACCAGAGATGACATCACTTCCTCCTGCTCCCTCTGTCTGACACAGAGGGGGCATTTCCATTCGCCGGGAGCGATCGCGAGGGGGTGGCCAGAAACGAATGGCTGCCCCCTCATCCCGGAACGCTCCCGGACACTTAGCCACCACTCACTGTACAGAAGGGGGGTCCGATTGGACCCCCCAACTATACAAAGGCAATCACGTACACTCTACGTGATTGTGCCTGTCGGTGCCATTCTGCCGACGTATATATACAGTGAGCGGTCGTTAAGTGGTTAATGTGCACGATGATGCAGGCAGATGTGCATATTAACACACATTTTTATGTATTTCAACGGACAGGTCAAAACACAAAGAGGTGCTTTTCCAGTTGTAAAGAACTTAATGCTATATATAAAGTAGTTTAAGAATTGTATGGCAGGTGTCCAGTAAATTGAAACTATTACGAAGGCAAATGTGGCCTCTTTATTAGGTCTTTAACATGAATACATTAGACATTTCTATTATTTTGTCGGTCCCTGAATATCAATGATTGGAAAAAATAGGATTTTTATAACAGCTTACCTGTAAAATCCTTTTCTTGGAGTACATCACGGGACACAGAGCGACATAGTCATTACTATGTGGGTTATATAGATACCTTCAGGTGCTGGCACTGGCAACTTCCAAAACCGGAAGTACCCTCCCCTATATAAGCCCCTCCCATCCGGGAGTACCTCAGTTTTGTAGCAAAGCAATAAGTGTCCCCAAAAGAGGGGTGGGAGCTCTGTGTCCCGTGATGTACTCCAAGAAAAGGATTTTACAGGAAAGCTGTTATAAAAATCCTATTTTCTTTCTCGTACATCACGGGACACAGAGCGACATAGTCATTACTATGTGGGACGTCCCAAAGCAATGCCAAATGAGGGGGGGGGGGGGGGGATACACCATACATAAGCTGGGCGCTATCAGACATGAGGATCTTTTGCGGCCTGCAACACACTGTGCCCAAAGGCGACATCCTCCTGACTTCTAACGTCCACCTGGTAGAACCTAGTAAACGTGTGTACTGAAGACCATGTTGCGGCCTTACAGATTTGAGCCAGGGAGGCCTGGTGATGCACTGCCCATGAAGTTCCAACTGCTCTCGTGGAGTGCGCCCTAACTTTGAACGGAGGCGGTCGCCTTCTCAAGCCATAGGCTTGCATTATGACCTGTCGAATCCACTTGGCTAAAGTAGATTTTGACGCTGCCTGACCCTTTCTGGGGCCTTCCGGCAGAATAAACAAAGTATCCGTTCTACGAATCTGAGCAGTGGCTTTTAGATAAGCTTTAACTGCTCTTACTACATCCAAAGAATGTAATAACTTTTCCTCTACCGAGCTAGGTTTGGGGAAAAAGGAAGGAAGAACTACATCTTGGTTCAAATGAAACCTTGATACCACCTTAGGAAGAAAGGCTGGATGAGGACTTAACACTACTCTGTCCTTATGGATAACCAGATATGGCTCCTTACAGGACATAGCGGCCAATTCCGACACTCTTTTAGCCGAACATATGGCTACTAAAAAAATCAATTTCCTGGTGAGAAGAACCAAGGAAATGTGCTGTAATGGTTCAAATGGTTGTTTCTGTAGAACCGATAGAACCAGGTTTAGGTCCCATGGACATATGGGAATTTTAACCGGAGGGCTAATACGCATCACTCCTTGTGTAAAAGTTTTGACTAGTGAATGCGAAGCCAGGGGCCTTTGAAAAAATATTGACAAGGCCGAAATCTGACCCTTGATAGTACTCAAGGCAAACTTCCTATCTACAGCCCACTGTAGGAAGTCCAGAATCCTACCTATTACGTACTTACGTGGATGCCATTTCCTGGCCTCACACCACGCGATGTACGCCTTCCAGATTCTATAGTAAATCTGCCTGGATACCGGCTTCCTGGCATTGATCATGGTAGATACCACAGGATTAGAGAGACCTCTCTTTTTTAGAATGTGGGCTTCAATAGCCAGGCCGTCAAACCTAGGGCTAGTAAGGAAGGGTGGTATATCGGTCCTTGTGAAAGTAGGTCCGGACGATGTGGGAGGGTCCGAGGACTCCCCACAGACATTTTTACAATCTCTGCGTACCATGCTCTTCGGGGCCACGCTGGAGCTACCAGAATCACTGGTTTCTTTTTTAGCCTGATTCTGCGGAGTAATTGAGGTAACAATTGTGGCGGTGTAAATGCATATATCAGCTTGAACTGATCCCAAGGGAACACTAGAGCATCCGAGCCGCAAGCTAGGGGATCCCTTGTCCGAGAGACAAATCTGTCCACCTTTGCGTTGAATCTGGATGCTAGCAGATCTACATCCGGTGCTCCCCACCGCTGACATATTGCCCGGAAAACCTCGGGGTGAAGGGACCATTCCCCTGGGCATAATTGTTGGCGACTTAGAAAGTCCGCCTTCCAATTCTCCACTCCTGGAATGAAGACCGCGGATATGGCTGGGACATATCTTTCTGCCCATTTCAGGATGCGATTTACTTCCCTCTGGGCTGCACGACTCCTGGTGCCCCCCTGATGATTGATATATGCCACTGCCGTGGCATTGTCTGATTGAATTCTGACAGGGGACCCTTGGAGTTTGGATGTCCACGCTACTAGGGCATACCGGGCTGCTCGTATCTCTAAGAGATTGATGGGCAGGGCCTTCTCTGCATCCGACCATCTGCCCTGGAGAGACCATTGCTCCAGTACTGCCCCCCAGCCTATAAGGCTGGCATCTGTAGTGACCACCTTCCAAGAAATCGGACTGAAGGATTTCCCTTTTTTCAGATTCTGGGGAGCCAACCACCAACGGAGGCTTTTGCGAACGGAAGGGGACAAGGACATTGGTAAGTCTAGGGCCTGAACTTTTTTGTTCCAGGCTGACAGTATGGCCCTTTGCAAATTCCGTGAATGGAATTGACCGTAGGGCACCGCTTCAAATGATGCCACCATCTTTCCCAGCAGCCTCATGCACAGGCGTATGGACGGCTGTCTTTTTGTACCCACCAGGTGGATCAAATCTCTCAAAGAAGACACTTTTTCTTGAGGCAAGAAAATCTTCCTCTGGTCTGAATCCAGCCTTAGCCCCAAGTATTCCAGACTTTTGATTGGTTTTAGGGCTGACTTGTTTTGGTTGATGATCCAACCGTGAGATTCCAGCTACTTGACTGTCTCGTGAACAACCATTTCTAGTTTTTCCACTGAGTGGTCCATCAGCAACAAGTCGTCTAGATATGCCATTATCGTCACACCTCGTGTTCTTAGATTGGCCAATAGTGGGGCCAGAATTTTTGTGAACACTCGTGGTGCTGTGGCCAGACCGAAGGGTAAGGCTCTGAACTGAAAATGGCGCCCTTCTACTGCAAAGCGTAGAAATTTTTGGTGGACTGGAAAGATGGGAATGTGCAAATAAGCATCTTTGATGTCGATCGAGGCTAACCATTCCTCCCCTTGTAGGGCAGTGGCCACCGATCGGATCGACTCCATCCGGAAAGTCCTGATATGTAGGAATTTGTTTAGCCCTTTTAGATTTAATATGGGCCTTACGTCCCCGTTTGGTTTCGGGACTGTAAACCCGCATTCTTCCAGGGGAACCTCCATAATTACTCCTTGGAGCAATAGTTGTTCTAGTGCCGACAGGAGGGATCCTCTCTTCCGGGGATCTCTTGGCACGTTTGACCACATAAAATGGGAAGGAGGAGAGTCTTTTAACTCCAGCTTGTATCCCAGACTTACTGCGGAGAGCACCCATCTGTCTCTGATCGTGTCCCGCCAGGTCTCTGCGAACAACTGAAATCTTCCCCCCACCCGATTGAGTGGGGGCAACCCTTCATAAATTTGACTTGGGGGGGAGGTTTTGTACCTCTCCTGACCCAGGGTTTTTTGTTACCCTGTGATTGTCCCTGATTCTTACCCCCGGGATTTGACCGAGGAGGCCGTCGGAACTGCTTCACAGCACATGTCCCAGGGACTGGAGAGGCAGGCCTCTTAAAAGAGGGACCTCTAAATCTCTTTTTAACCGGCAAGAGTGTACTTTTACCGCTGGAAATTTTCTGGATATATTTGTCCAGGTCTTCCCCGAATAAGCGTTCACCATGAAATGGGAAGCCAACCAGCAATTTTTTACAGGGAGCTTCAGCAGACCAGTTCTTGAGCCATAGGAGCCTACGCATATGTACTACAGACAGCGTAAGGCGGGAGGCCTGATGGATTGAATCCTTGATGGCGTCAACCGCAAAGCATAAGGCTCTAGGCAGATCAGCTAGGGCAAGGGCCTGCTGATCCGGCAAGTCCCTTAAGACCTGTTTTAACTGATCCTTCACCGCTTGGCAGACCCCAATAGCTGCTACTGCTGGTTGTGTCACCAAGCTTGCTGTAGTAAAAGCAGATTTTAATAAGGACTCCAATTTTTTATCTATTGGGTCCTTGAACATTTGAACATTATCTACTGGACATGTCAGTGATTTGTTCACACAAGAGATGGCTGCGTCCACTGTAGGCACCCTCCATTTTCAGACGAACTTATTATCCTCCATGGGATAGACCACCAGAAATCTCTTAGGGGGAGTAAATATTTTATCAGGATGTTCCCAATCCTGGTAAATGAGTCCTTCCAGTAAAGGATGGATTGGAAAGGAACAAACAGTCTGGGGAGCTTTTAGCGACCCCAACGAGGAGACAGAAGTGGTTGATGGTTCCGCAAGGGGCATTTTAAATGCTGATCGGACCATATCAGTCAGGGACTGAACCCATAATCTTTCAGCATGTGATGCTGAAAATGGCTCTTCCACTGTTGATTCCTCTAGAACAGAATCAACCTCATCCTGATCCCCTTCAGGTAGGTCAATCCCTGTATGGGACTGTTGCTCCGCTAACAGGTACTCTGAGGGAGGAGACGGAGATCGGGCGCGCTTTCCCTCTGACAGGGAAGCAGCGATCAATGTTGTCAATCTCTCTTCCAGACCTCCCAGAGCTGAGGAAAAAACCTCCTCTGTTACATACACAGGAGCAGGTGAACTGAGGACAGCCACAGTACCAGGTACTCCTGAGGGTTCTCTACGGGCACCAACCTCAGATTTTTCAGGGGAGACTGGTGCAGCCAAAGCATGCCCAAGATCCTCAGAGCCCGACGGAGACCCCCTTTGCTTCCTGGGAGTCTTAGTCCCGGAGACTTTGGACGGCATATTCCTAAGCCCAAAGCTGAGGTATTCCAGCCATAATACACCACTTACTGAAAATAGTCTAGCACAATTGCTGCTATATAAACAGTTGGTGTCTACTAATGTGCCTTTCTATGGGGATGCCTGCATCAACCGCCTGCTGTATGCCTTTTTTAAATGTTACCAGCTCCGTCTCTGCACTCCATAGCCAGCTCACAACAAATAATTGTGCCTTTTGACATGCTGGGACGCCCGCACATGCGCAGAAGCGCTGCGGCGCGCACAGAGCGTCATCCGCCAAGCTCCGCCCCCTTTACAAGCTCACCTCTATATATAGAGGCGCGTGCACGTGCGCCTTCGGCGCTTCTTTTGAAAAAGACTAGGGAGAGGAGCCAGGGTCCCTGTTTGCAGCAGGGCCCGGGGATGGACGAGCATTGCAACATGACAGAGGAAGCAGTTTCCCTAAAGAGAACTCACCGTCTGCCTGGACTTGACCTCAGAAGGAAACAGTCCACAGAAAAAAACGACGTTCCACAGCGGCCTCTAGTGGTTTAACACAGGTACCGCGGTTTGTCCATTTTTTTTTTTTTTTCTTGACCACCATTAAAAAAAAAAAATTACATTTTCTAGCAGTTTCAGGCATGCACAGATATTTAGCGGGAATACCGTTAGGTAACAGGCAGAAAGACATATTAGGCTTGGGGGTCCCCTCAATAGAACCAAGTTCCTGAGGGGCCCCCACTTACCTTTTCCCCGCCGCAGGACTCTGTTTGGTCCACAGGAGCCCAAACTTCACCTCTCACGGCAGGCATTGTACGTAGACCTTCAGGGACCAGGTTCCCAAGGATTCCACTCCCCTGGACCTGTATAGCACTCTGCACAGAAAACATCTTGGTCATGGGCATGACCAGAGCTCTGGATCCCAGGGTCCAGCCCTCCTAAGAGAGGAATTACAGGCAAAACCTTGCTCTTCTCTGCAAGACCCGGGTACCGACCGTTTAGCTATGAAGCTTTTTTGGCCGGATCCGGAATAGCTTGCTGAGGCCCAAAAGAACCTGTACACAAGCCTAGATGAAAAAAAGAACATGTTAACGTTTGGCCAACACCTTAGACACTGGCAAAAAAACTGAGGTACTCCCGGATGGAAGGGGCTTATATAGGGGAGGGTACTTCCGGTTTTGGAAGTTGCCAGTGCCAGCACCTGAAGGTATCTATATAACCCACATAGTAATGACTATGTCGCTCTGTGTCCTGTGATGTACGAGAAAGAAAAAAGGATTTTTGTACTCACCGTAAAATCCTTTTCTCTGTCGTCCATGGACGGACACAGCTCCTTAATTCTTGACAGTTGGGTTATGTTCCTGTTAATAGGAGAGGACTAGGCAGAACAAGTTAGTTATCTTAAAACATGTAACTTTAACAGAGTTGAACAGCCCTGCCCAGGGGGCGGTCCCTCCGTACATAACCCTCCTACCTGCAGTCAGCAGCCTCAGTTCGTAGTAAAGCAGTACAAACTAAAAAAGGAGGGGTGGGTGCTGTGTTCGTCCATGGACGACAGAGAAAAGGATTTTACGGTGAGTACAAAAATCCTATTTTCTCTTATCGTCCATGGACGGACACAGCTCCTTAATTCTTGACAGTTGGGATGTCCCAAAGCAGTGTCAAAAAAAACGAGGGGTGGGCACAGCATCAAAAACATTTTCACCCCAAACAAGCAGAGCTCCTCAACGGAGGAGTTGCAACCTGAAAACAGCTGCCTGCAAAACTTCTCGGCCGAAGTTAGCATCCGAAGATGCACTCAAATCAACCTTAGTAAAATTTGGAAAAAAACGTAAACGGAAGACCAGGTCGCCGCCTTACACACTTGTGATACAGATGATTGAAGTCGGAAAGCCCAAGAGGCACCAAAAGCCCTGGTTGAACGCGCTGTAACGGGAAAGAGAGGTGCCCGCTCCTAAGGGCATAGGCCTGGATGACAGTCCGCCTGATCCACCGAGAAATGGTGGCCGACGAGACCGCCAGGCCCCTTTTTTGGACCGGACACCGACACAGTGAGTCAGACCTCCAAAACGGAGCCATAACAGACAGGTACACCCGCAAGGCCCGTACCACATCCAAAGTGTGGAGCGCAGACTCTCTCAATGTCCTAATTCAGGTGAAAAGTCGAAATCACCTGTGGAAGAAACCAAGGTCGCGGGCGTAGTACCGCTAAATCCTTATGGAGGATCAAACATGGGGACTTGCAAGACAAGGCCGCCAATTCAGAAACCCTTCTGACCGAAGTAATGGCCACTAGAGAGGCCACCTTCTGAGATCACGTCAGGAGAGGAATCTCACTGGCGTTCACAAAAGTAGGTTCTGAAAAACAGAGAGCACCAGGTTCAAATCCCGAGGAGGGAGAAGTGGTATAATTGGGGGAAGCCCCCATTAAAACCCCTGTATAAAAAAAAGGTACCCACCAGGGAATGTGATGCCAATGGCCAAAGAAGGAAAACAGCCAAGGCTGGGACTGACCCTTGATGGTGCTTAAAACAAGTTTATTTATTTATTTATTTTTTAAAACACTCCATGCTGTAAAAAAAGCAGGACCCTGGGATCCGAACACGTCCGTGGACAGCACTTCATCTCCGCGCACCTGGAGACGTAGGCCTTCCAGGTGCGGTGGTAGATCTTGCAGCAGGAAGAATTCAGTGCCCTCAGCATGGTCGAGATGACCGAATCCGAAAGACCTCAGTCCCTTAGTACCTGGATGACGATAACCATTCCATACGGCCAGCAGCTGTAAGGCAGGATGAAGTGTGGGACCTTGAGACAGAAGGTCCTCCCGCATTGGCATCCGCCAGCGCGTCCGCCACCAGGTGTACGAAGTCGGCGTACCAAGGACGCCAGGGCCAATCCAGAGCGATTAGGATCACCGGGAATCCCCTCGATCAGCACATTGAGGAGCAGCGGAGGTAGCCACATCAGTGGAGGATAGGTATAAACTAGCCTCCGCGCGTCTGCCCAGGGAACACTGGACCGGATCACGAATCTCGGCATCATGCGATCGAGTCACGAAGCCAGGAGGTCCACGTCTGACGTCCACCTCCGGCAAAAAGAGTAGAAACCCCTCCGGGTGCAAGAGCATTCCCCTTGTTCAACACTCAAATAGTCTGCCAGTTAGAGTTCCACACAGAGAATGTAGACAGCCGACAGAGCCGGCACGCTTCTTCCCGTCCACCGCAGGATAACCAGAAGGTTGACATAAGCCACAGCTGTGGCATTGTCCGACTGGAACCTGATCGGGCGGCCTTGTAGTCACCACGACTTCCTGATCGTCCGAAGTTCCAGAACATTGACCGGCAGACGTGATTCGTCCAGAGTCCAGCGACCTGGACCGACTGGACCCCCCAACCTCCCTTCAATAGAAAAGAAGGTGAAAAACTTCCCGGACAGAAGTGCCGGAATGTCAGCCATCAAGCCAGAGAGGCCCTGACTAGGCGATTCATCTGAATCTGATGATTCAGAGACAATTGGGATGTGTTCCATAGGACCGAATACCCCCCTCCGAGTGTGGACTCGGACAAACGGTTCTGCCTCGAAGGAGGCCAAGACCCATTTCACTGCCCCCTGGAGCATCCGCAAC
Organism: Rana muscosa; assembly: GCA_029206835.1. Classification (NCBI taxonomy): domain Eukaryota; kingdom Metazoa; phylum Chordata; class Amphibia; order Anura; family Ranidae; genus Rana; species Rana muscosa. The sequence goes on along the minus strand of CM055127.1, from coordinate 280,485,643 downwards.
CATTCTGGAAGAAAAATTCTCACCTCTAAAGAGGACAGAACCAGCTTCTAAACTGAAAACAGTTTATAAAAGAGGACCATGCATAGACCAATGATGACAAAGCCATGATGACTCAGCAAGGCTAGAATTGAAGCCAGCACCCTGGTGAAATCTTCCGCTGCCGCTAGGTCAAAAAGGAGAGTCATAAAATAATAGTGGTTCTGCCTGACTGCTAATCACAGGAACCTCTGGTGCCTTTCGCATCTGGGGACATGCCAGCTCGCGTCCCTGAAGTCCAGGGACATCCCTGGATGGAGCGAGACGACTCCATCCTGAATTTCCAAATCCCCGCCCAGTCTTGAACTGCCCCATCAGGGCAGTCCAACGAGACTGTAGGACAAAGAAACCATCCAGTGAATAAGAAAGAAAACATCGATCTTTTATGAAGCGACCACTTCACAAACTCCGTGGTCAGAAAAACCGGACGGCTACCAAAAGGCATGAAGGGCCTTGAGGCCTAAGAGCCATGAACAGATCTGAATCTGTCCTGCAGCGGTATAGGTATGACAACCCCAAAGAAACACTGCAATATATTGGAGAAGGAAGGTCCCAGCTTAGACATGGATTAGATGCCTCATTCTGTGACTGTCTGTTCTCTAAATATGCAGCCTGCAGCTGCTGCATGTACATCATGGGGACCCTCTAGACTAGAGAGGTGAACTCATGAGGAATAGTTGGGGACATAGAGCAGGGGAAAAAGAGGGGGGACATGTGGACAGAGCAAAGTTGATGGGGACAAAACAGAAGACACAGGGTGGGCTTTACTCAGTGGGGTATCTGTCCGCTGAGTGCAGGGGGATGACAAGCCCATATCTGCTCAGTTTCTGCTGAGCAAACACAGACACAGCCCCACTCTACTCTATGGGCAGTCAGATTTAGGCCCGGTTCACACTAGTGCGATGCGAGAACTGTGCAAATTCAGTGCAGGTTCTCACATCGCACCTGAATCGCACAGTGGTTCACACAGATATGAGAACCACTGCAGGTGTCAATGTGAAGTTAACACCTCCAGATCAGTTTGCAGATCGCAGTGCAAACAATGAAATGGTGCAAGAATCAGATCGCATGGGTGTGAACACCTATGCGATCTGATTCCAGTGCGGACCAAAAAAAGCGTCCTGCACCATTTTGGTGCAAATGCAATGCGATTTCAGCCATAGAGTTTGTATGGCTGAAATTGCATCGCACAGACATTGCATGTGATGTGCACTGCAATGTGGTGCGAATCGCATGCGATGTCTGGAATCACGCTTTATTTTTTAAAAGTTCGATTTTATGAGATGAAGGGGAAAAAAACGAAGAAAAATCGACCTAAAATATCGGCCGCCCCGATTTCTAAATATCGGCATCGGCTAGAGAAAAACCCATATCGGTCGACCTCTAGTAATACATACTTTTCTGTGAATGTATTTAGTGTCGTGTATAAACATATTGTGTATGTTTATACTGTGTATGGCACCGAAGGCGCGCACGTCATTGGAGCGTGGGAGGAAACCCACGCAGACACAGAGAGCAATAATACATACATGTATAAAGGAATACTGCGCTATTAGACAATCTGGTAGAGCAGCAACAATGGTGGTATACAACACAAACAAAATATAGTAAAAAGGAAAGTTGCGCTAAAACTTGAAATTAGGGCCAAAACAACTAATCGATTAATCGACAATTAATCGATTACTATTTTCATAATCGATTAATCGGCCAGTAACATAAAGGGGGTAAAAAAAAAAAAAAAATGAGCCCTTTACAGTACAAAAAGAGCAAATCGCTACTGTAAATATTACTTTCACTGTCCCACAGTAAAAAATTAACCCCTTACAGCGATTATTTGCTCTTTTGTACTAATTTTATTTTTTTTAACACCATTATGTTACTAAACATCTCAGGCCTGGGTCACACCTCTGTGTTTTTTTGGTGCTTTTTGCAGAAACACACTACAACGGAAAATTTATATCAAATACTTACCGTAATTTTCCTTTCCTGATGGACTCCATGGCAGTCTACGTGTGGGTTAATCCCGCCCCTCATACCTCATAGGACCCTTCTCCCATAAATCTTTGCTCTGGGCCAGAGGCCGTGTTCCATAATTTAGCCTACTTCAGCCACTGGGAGGGAACTCCTGCTGCCATGGAGTCCATCAGGAAAGGAAAATTACGGTAAGTATTTGATATAAATTTTCCGTTTTCCTGACAGACTCCATGGCAGCCTACGTGTGGGAAATAACTAGCCATACACACCCGGGTGGGCAGAGTGCTGGACAAAAGAAAAAAGGTTTAATTGGCACCATCAACAGACAAGATACGTAAACCACTACGCAGTAGTGTGCCATGAACGTGTTAATTGAAGACCACAAGGCCACCTTGCAAATAACTTCTGGAGGCACGTGACGTGATGCCGCCCATGATAAAGACACACTTCTAGTTGAGTGAGCAGTCACCGCTTCTGGAGGCGCCAAGCCCTTGGCTTTATAGGCCCACTGAATGGCCTGAACAATCCATGCTCCGATAGATCTGGAAGAGGCACGCATTCCCTTATACTTCCTGTGAAAAGAACGAGCAGGTGGTCGGTCTGACGGAAAGAAGCTGTAGCTACAAGATACTGACTCAGAGCTTTTCCAACATCTAAAAGGGATAAACACTGGAATCCTCGGTAGATCTGAACGTTGGAAGAGCAATCTCCTGATTGTCATGAAACACAGATGCCACTTTGGGGTTTGAACCCAACATAGGAATTAAAAAGTTTAGAAATGGCTCCTTGCATCCCTGAGAGCTGATTTCAGAGACCCTCTTGGCCGATGTTATAACCACCAAGAAGACAACTATTAGAGAGAGTCATTTGACAGAAGATTGATCTTCATGTTCCAACTCTCTACCTAAGAAAAAAATCCAGGACAAGGGGAAGATCCCAATTAGAAAAACTTGGCTCTGAGGTCTGAGCCTTATTGCTCCTCTGAAAAACTACTGAGTAAGAGGGTGTCTAGTCCAGGAAACACCCGTAAAAGGCAGAGATTACAGCGATTTGGACTCGCAGCGAGCTGACTGACAATGAGAGATCCAATCCTGATTGTAAGAAGCCCAGGATATCATGTACCTTTGGGTTATTGCAAGAACCTGCAGTGGAAGAGGTGTAGTCTGAAAACGTTTTCCAAATCCTGTGGTAGACCCTGTTGGTGCCTGTTCTTCTGGCATTTAATATTGTGGAGATGGCCCTACTTGGACAGCCTAGGGCCTCCAACCTTCCCCTCTCAAGAACCAGATCATCAGATGTAGATGGGCCGGGCATGGATGTAGAAATGCCCCTTGTGATAGGAGATCTGGTCTGGAGGGTAGAGGAACTGGGTCCCGGAAGCTGAGTTGCATCAGCAGTGGAAACCATGGCTTGTTTGGCCAGTACGGGACTATTGCCACTATCTCTGCTTCTTCCATCCTGAGCCTCGACAAAAAACGGAGAATGACAGGAACCGGGGGAAAGGCATAGGCCCTGTGGAACCGCCAATGGTCTGTCAGAGCATCTACCCAAAAGCCTGGGGATACCAAGACCTCGTGTAGCATCTCTCTAGTCTGAAGTTGCATGGGGAGGCGAACAAGTCTACTTCCGGAATGACTCCCAGGGACAGGACCCACCTGAAGACTTCGGGGGGGGGGGGGGGGGGAGTCCACTCGTTGTCCAGAGAAACTCTCAACAGAAAATCTGCCTGAACCTTCGGGACTCCAGGGAGATAGACAGCTGTCAGGTTGGCCAGGTTTTTCTGGGCCCAGTTAATGATGGGCTCTATTTCCTTTGACAGGGAGAGACTGCAAGTACCCCCCTGTCTCTTGATGTATGAGACTGCCGTTGTGTTGTCCAGTCTTAGGAGGACTGAGTCTCCTGCTGTTAAGTGGTGAAAGGCCTGCAGAGCGCAGAACGCTGCCCGGAGTTCCAGAACATTGGAGACTATCCTGTGAGAGGGAAAATTCCATATGCCTTGGGCTACTTCTGTCAGCCCCTGTTGCTGGCATCTGTAGTGATGGTGACCCAAGACACAGGTGCGATGGAGTGACAATTGAGGAGGTTCCTCTGTTGTAGCCACCAAGGAAAGCTCTCCCGCATGGATGAGGTTATTTGGATAAAGTGATCCCGAAGCCCTGGATTATACTGCTGAAGGAAACCCTTCTGGAAGGGCCGAATTTTCCACAGAGCCCACTTTACCATGGGTGTTGTTGCCACCATGGTGCCAATGAACTTTAGGCATTGAGAGGCTTGGAGATGAGGACGACATTGCAAGCCAAACTCTGTCCCAGATCACTGTGATTTTTCCAGGGGTAACAAGATGGTGCTCTTGATAGCGTTGAAGTGTGCCCCGAGGAATACCAGGGACTGCGTAGGATCCAGATGGCTCTTTTACAGATTCGGAAGCCAACCAAACTCGAGTAGAGTGGAGATGACCTGGGATCTGTGGATTAGCAACTGCTCCTTGTCCCGAGACAACAGCAGGTCGTCTAGATAGTGATACAGACGGATACCTCTGGTCCTGATCAGAGCCACGACAGCCAACAAGTTTTGAAAACACACGAGGCGATGTTGTAAGCCCGAAGGGGAGACAGGTGAACTGCAGACGGATTTGATCGACAGCAAAGCGAAGGTATTTCTGGAATTCTGACGCTATCGGAACATGGAAGTAGGCGTCCTTCGGGTCTATAGAGACAAGCCAATCGCCTGGTTGGATTGCTTGACTGATCAAGAGTAGTGTCTCCATCTTGAACTTCTCCTTCTAGATAAAAGTATTCAAGTGGGTTAGGTCTATAACTGGCCTCCAGGAGACGTTTTTCTTCAACACCATGAAGAGGGGCGAGTAGACCCCTTAAAACCTTTTGTCATCTGGAACTGGAATTGCAGCGCCCTGAGTCACAAGAGAGACAGGAGAATTCGCTTTTTCTCTTCCGAGAGAGGCAAGGATGCCGACTCGCTCTGTTTTAGGCAGGTGCAATATCATGAAGACTTAGGGGATTCTTGTCCACCAGAAGATGCCCCTTTTGAAAACTTCTGGCCTGAAGGCTGTTTTTTTCTTCCAGGTCTTCTTGAACTCACGGCCAGGCCTATAGTAGCGAGCATTCCTTGCTCGATCTGAACTTTGCCTGGGCTGTGTTCTCTTCTGGTTTAGCAGACGGCGATCCTGGGGAAGGAACCCCGACTTGCCCCCTGTGGCACGGGTGATGGCACTGTCCGATATGTTCCCAAAGAGGGACGAACCCCCAAATGGAATCCTGCACCATGCCTGCTTGGAGGCAGGGTCAGCTACCCATGGGCGCAGCCACAAGGCACGCTTAGCCGTGACAGATGTCAGCATGATCCGAGCCACCAGGCGAATTATGTCTAGGGAAGCCCCACGAGAAAAGCCAACGTCAACCTTAGCCCATGAATAGGTGAGCTCCTGGCCAGTTCTTCCGAGATGCTCCTCAGAGAAGCATCTACGTCGTCTGCCCAGACTTCCATCGCTTTAGAAAGGGCTGCGAGAGCTAGAGCTGGTTTGCAGGTCATACCCGCTGTAATGTAGATCCGCTTGAGGTCGGTATAAATTTTCCACTCCAGGCAATCCCTAAAGGAAACAGTATCCTCCAATGGGAGTGTGACGTGCCTCACCATCCTCATTAGGGCTGAGTCAATGAGAGGAGCCGACTCCATGTGTTTTACATCCTTGCTTTTAAATGGGTACATTTTTGATACCTTCATTAACAGGCAATTCTTCCTTTCAACACCACCCCATTCGTCGGTAATTATTGCGCTGAGTTCACCCAAAAAGGAGAAATTAGGGTGTACTTTTTTGAGGTGTTTAAAATATTTCCTCTGTTTGGAGGGTGCCTCCACTGGCTCTTCCATCTCAAAGCTTCTTTGACCGCTTTTGACCAGCTGTGGTACTAGGGCAAATTCAAAACCTGCACCAGGGTCATCTACCTCCACCTCACTGTCTGAGGCTTCAATTGAGGAATGGCTCGGCTGTGAAGGGCCTGGAGCCTTGAGATCATCCCTAATAGGGACTGACATAGTGTCGCCAGCAGGGTTGTGGGTATGACCAGAATCCCCTTTACTCAGGGACTCATGGACCACCTTTCTGACCAGTGCTTCCACTTGTTGGTCTCCACCCTCTCTTTCTTATGCGACTTTAGAAAAGCATCGCTTGCAGAGCGATTTGCCTTCAGGAACCTGGGCCCCGCATACCCAGCAGGCTTTCCTCACAGAGCGGCTGGAGTGGCGGTGAGAGTGACGCCCAGAGGTGGTTTTAGACTCCTATCTGTGGTACCTAGATCTAAAGGAAGATCTGACGTCTGGACCTTGAAGAGGAGTGACAACGTTGAGACCTAGGACGGTCTTTGCCGTGCTTTGGTGTTCGGACCTAGAAGAGCAGAGTGAAAAACAAAGGGTTAAGAGCTCCTGAATAAGTGAACCCAAGCATCACAGGTAGAAAATAAATAAATCCTACCTGCAGCGCAAGGGTTGGCCACAAGAGGGCGGTGACAGATCCATGGCAAGGCAGTTTGAAAGTGAAATGAATCATTAAAGCCTTATGAGAAACAGGAGTGACAACAGGCATGAGAGAGCACATAACAAAACATAGCCAGCACCCAGGGAGCCTGCAGCAAACAATTTACCTTGTAAACCAGAGCCCAGTGCCTGGGTAAATACCGCATAAGCCTGCAAGTCATCCCAAGTAATAGCTGCTTTGACAGCTATTTAAATCTGCCACCGTTAACGATGTCACCGCCCCATAGCGGTTGCCATCCGGTGGCGGCCAATCGCATGTGCGACCGTCGCCGCCATTTTGGCAAAACTGCGCCTGCACGAACCAAGCATGGAATCTTCGTTCGCGGCTTGCGGATGCGCAGCGACTTCCTGAAACGGCGAGCTGGAACGCAGCTGCGCTCCAGCCGCCGTGGCCACTCACTGGAGCTTGATAGAAAATAAGGAGACACACAAAACACAGAGATACGGCTGCCATATAAAAGGAATATCTTTGTACATTACCACCACCACGGCACGATCCGGACCAGAACCTGGGACTGGGGAGCTGTTCGCTCGACCCACCGCACGATCGGGCATTTACAAAGCCTCCCGCTAATAGCTGGGACGTTTGGCCATATTGCCGCTTGCCTGCCAATGGCCAGGTTAGTAAGCTCTTCATGATATCACATCATATCACCCATGTCCACCTGCTAATAGCTAGGATTGCTGGACTGCAGAGGATCACCGCTAACCACCAACGTATCGCCGTGCACACCGCCAGGCCTGGATTACAGAAAAACTTCATGAAAAGGTAAGACTATATCTTGGTCCTAGGAGGAGGACAAAAAAAGGAACACGGCCTCTGGCCCAGAGCAAAGATTTATGGGAGAAGGGTCCTATGAGGTATGAGGGGCGGGATTAACCCACACGTAGGCTGCCATGGATTCTGTCAGGAAAGGTCATTTACATGGTTTCCTATGGGACACGTTCACATCCATGATTTTTTCAGCTGCTGCGTATTTGGAAAGGGCAAGTACCTTTTTTAACGCAAAACGGTGCTATTTCGGTTTTTTGGTTCAATATACTTCAATAGAAACGCTGCAGAAAAGCATGTAATAATGTATTTTTGCAGCAATTTGTGTTTTTTAGTCTGCCCAACAACAAATTGGCCAAAAAAAATGAAAAAATGCAAATCGCAGCAAACTTACCTTTTTTTTTTACGGTTATTAACTGATTAATCGATTAATCGAAACAATAATCGGCCAACTAATCGATTATGAAAATAATCGTTAGTTGCAGCCCTAAACTTGATGATGATGCTATACCATACATAACAGTGAGTAAATTATATTAGTATACCATTACGTGAAAGTGACCAATTCATATATATTCTAAAATTAAAAAGGGAGTATAAGTGAATCTCAACCAATGATGATGTAATATAATATATAATAAAGTTCTTTGTTCCAAGAAAGTCCAGGGGAAGGGCTGAGAGCCGGCCGGGCGGAAGTTATGTCAGTGTGCTCAGTGCGGAAAGACCCTGAATGAGAGGAAGAGAGGGATCAGAAATCACATCGTTCTGAGACCTGGTAGCCCACCCACTTTTTTACATCCCCGGAAGCTGTATGCTGTATGCTGAGGTGCACACCCCAAAGAACCCCAGGCTGGGTCATTAGCCCATGCGAGTTTGATCTCCTATAATAAGAGATCACTTGTGTTTGTTAGAGGTGGAGGTGCTTTACTGTCATCACGTTTCCTAATCATTGTGGACAAGTGTGGCACTGTGGATTTGTTTACAATGACACCAACAGTTTCCTTTGCTCATTTTCGTGTGGACTTTCTTGGAACAAAGAACTTTATTATATATTATATTACATCATTATTGGTTGAGATTCACTTATACTCACTTTTTAATTTTATATTATATATGAATTGGTCACTTTCTCGTAATGGTATACTAATATAATTTAGTCACTGTTATGTATGGTATATCATCATTATCAAATTTTAGCGCAACTTTCCTTTTTACTATAATACATACATAGTGAATGTATCCAGTTTTGTGTATAAACATATTGTGTATGTTTAAACTATTGCGCCAAGGACGCTTAATCTTCTCTGTATCGTTCCAATCTGCGTATATGTGCTGCCAAAGCAAGCACCAAAACTGCAGGTAAAAACAACCTCTGACACCTCAGACCGGTAGTCCTGTCAGCCAGAGCATTCCCCAGGAAATGGCGGGAAACCGCAGGTGCAGGGGCCCTGTTGTTGCCTTACAGATACTGATTCCATGTTACACAGAAAGCTCTCGGGGACTAGACAAATACATGAATAAAGTCCCCCCACCATGCTGCCCTGACCAGGGGGGGTCACCCGGGAGACTCACCAGCCCAGAATGAGACCGCTCAGTGCCACTTCCCGCCTCTATACATTAAGAGTATCACTGTATTAGCCATGCTGCTCTAGAAGCAGTGTGTGAGGAAACAGTGAGGAAGCTGTGAGGAGAATCGTGCTGCGCCATCCCCCAAAGATGGCCACCGGATGCCTCAGGGAGAAGGAAAGGGCACAACCAAGAAAATGGGCACCCGCAATAACAACTGCGCCATAGCGCAGCCAAGGCAAGATGGCCACCAATGGCCAAATCAATGTAATAAAAAAAACACCCTGAAAATGGCGGCGGCACTGACAAAATGGCGCACGAGCACCGCAATGTGGACGAGAAGGTCCAGCACGGCTACTCCCACAGAGAAACGGGCCCTGACACGCCCAGACCCCCACCAGGACCTGGAGTCCCCACAGGTACGCCCCGGTCGCAGCCAACCCTGTTAGGGATGGAGTAAAGGTGACAGAGGGCAGGGAAAGGGAGGACAGGAGAACCCCCTATTCCTAGGAATACCCAGCTGTTCCCACCTGCCGAGGCAGGAGGAACTGTACTTACCCGTCCTAACGAGGACCTGTTGGTGCATTCCTGACAGGCCTACAACCGAGCAGTACGAAGTAGCTGTCGGCCCGGTCCACTGTGACTGAGACAGCAAGCCGCACGATCATATGTGGATCCTGGAGCATATAGCTCACCGGCCACCCCTGGAGCCATGGGGTTTGTCATGACAGACCCCATGCTTCTTTGCGAGGGGACGGTAACACGCTCGATGGCCGAACTGGGGGGACTACAAGGATCTATAATATCCTGCCTGCCATGCCCAGCCGGCAGTTGATAAAAGATTCTAAAAAATAAAATAATAAAAGTAAAAATCTCTTCAGGATACTGGGCCCGAAGGGAGCCACATCCTCTCCTCTGCTAGGCAGAAAAACTGAGGCTGCAGACTGCAGGTAGGAGGGTTATGTACGGAGGGACCGCCCCCTGGGTGGGGCTGTTCAACTCTGTTAAAGTTAGATGTTTTAAGATAACTAACATAATCTGCCTAGTCCTCTCCTGTGAACAGGAACATAACCCAACTGTCAATAATTAAGGCGCTGTGTCCGTCCATGGACAATAAGAGAAAAAAACTTTCAACCATTTCTAATCATTTTGACATATTATTTGAACAAATATTTTTGTCAGTTCCAGGACAGTGAAAAGGAGCCGACAAAAAAAAAAAAAAAAATAAAAAAAAGAAGAAGAAGATAACCGTATTAATTTTTAGGTATTTTTACTAGAGTGGAAGAAAATGCCAAAGAAATAACAATCCCCCACAGTTTAATTGAGTTAAATCTAGGTTATGAGAATCTTGTCTTAATCTAAATCAGACCTCTTGGCCAATTGTGACATCATACCAAGTTCATAAGAAGTTAAATGAAGAAGTCTAGATGCTGAACAGTAACAAGCACAACCATCACAGATGTCCAAAACTATTTTTTCAAAAATAAGCACAAGTGCAAAATTCGGATGCATAAAGAGAAAACACAGAAACCTTTGAAGACCATAAATTCCCTTTAGATGTTGCTATAGTTGGCAAACAACATTAAGATGTCTCTCAAAGTGTCAGGAAAAATGTCCAACATGGACCAGAGTTAGCTGGAGCTGAGGACCACTCTCTTTGGAAGTGGGGGCTGCTACCTTAATGGGATTACTGCAATATTGCTGCAGTGGAAAAGATATTAAGGAGAAAGAAGTGCCCAATGTCCAGAGTAATAACACACTTGAAAGATTAAAAGTTATTTATTGAGAGTCAAACATATACAAATCAAGCCAACATGTTTTGGGGAACCTGCCTCCCCTTGTTGGTACATGTAAGTGGAGATAGGTGGACTCCACAGAAGTACCTGAAACTCCTTGAAAGGAGATGCCCGCTGTGCTGAAGCAGTGGCTGCCTTGGCAGCAGCACTGCAGATATCCGCTTTCACAAGAGTTTCAGGTACCTCCGCAGAGCCCACAATCTCTGTTTACACGTACCAAAAACACTGAAGAAAGAGGAGGCAGGTTTTCCCGAAATGCGTTGGCTTGATTTGTACATTTACTCTCAATAAATATGATTTAACCTTTCATCAAGTGTTTTATCACTCTGGACACTGAGCTCGCTCCTCAATATCAATGTAGACCAAATAATCAGAGAAAAAAAAAAAAAAAAAAAAACTCTGCACAATATGAGCCAGGTTATGTTTTAGAAGAAAAAAAACAACACACAATAAAGAAAAACATCAGGCCTCAGCTGGGTCATGCAAGAAAATTTTTGGTAATTTTTTTAAAAATAAATACCAGGATCAATAAAACTCTTAAGTGAAGAAGTGCAAGGGCTTGTTTACATTAACAGTTTGGGGGGGGGGGCAGTAAAACCATTTCTACCGCCCCTCAACTGCTCCCCATTCAAGTGAATGGGACCATGCTGCAACCGTGGAAACGCATGTGGTTGCGGCATGGTAGTCTAACATTCAGGGGTCCTCACTGAATTTCCCACAAATAGAGCTTTCTTTTGGTGGTATTTGATCACCTCTGCGGTTTTTATTTTTTGCACTATAAACAAAAATAGAGCGACAATTTTGAAAAAAAAATCAATATTTTTTACTTTTTGCTATAATAAATATCTCAAAAAATATATACGGTAAAAAAAAACATTTTTTCCTTAGTTTAGGGCGATACGTAATCTTCTACATATTTTTGGTGAAAAAATAAAAATAAAATCGTAATAAGCGTTTATTGGTTGGTTTGTGCAAAAGTTATAGCGTCTACAAAATAGGGGATAGTTTTATGGCATTTTTATTAATATTTTTTATTTTTTACCAGTAATGGCGGCGATCAGTGATTTTTATCGTGACTTCGACATTATGGCGGAGACATCGGACACTTTTGACACCATTTTGGGACCATTGTCATTTTTACAGCGATCAGTGCTATAAAAATGCACTGATTACTGTAAAAATGGCACTGTCAGTGAAGGGGTTAACCTGTAGGGGGCGCTGAAGGGGTTAAGTGTGACCTAGGGAGTGCTTCTGTTAGGGGGCGTGGCTTGCCGTGACACGTCACTGATCGCTGTTCCCGATGACAGGGAACAGACGATCAGTGACATGTCACTAGGCAGAACGGGGAGATGTTGTGTTTACACCAACATCTCCCCGTTCTTCAGCTCTGTGAAAAAATTATTACAAAAGTATTAAAGAAATAATTTTTTTACCATGTACATATTTATAAGTCAATAGTTTTGTGACAATCAACAATTATTACCATTGTAGACAATGGAAAATCATACAGATATAGTTACATAGTATGCAGTGCTCAACATGTTTCGCGTTAATGATTCCGAAAAGGGAATCCGCTTCTTCAGGAGCTAAATACAAATACTGTTTTCAGTGGATAAAAGTGAGAGTTGTCACGTGACATGGGAGCCGGGCCAGACGGCCAAGACGTGGATCAGGCATCCAGGTGTATCCACGAGGACATGGGACCCCACCAAGGACAAGTATCCAGGAAAGGATAGTCTCCTAGGAGGACACATCCAAGATCATCCCAGATATAGTAGGTGTATATGATAGGAAAGGTGACAGATAAGATGATAAACCCCCCCTGGATGTCAGGAGGTCTTTTAGTCTTATTTAGAAGAGTGATACAGGTGGATAAATCTGTATCTTGACAAGATAATTTATGAGGATCTACTGGGACATGTAGGTAAGAGGTATTAGTGACCAAGAAAGGTGATATGGTGCTGGATGGTACAAGCCAGGAGTAGTACAAGGCAGCAGTCCCAGGTGCCTGTAGTTAGCAGGCTTCCCCAATAGGAAGGGATTTTAAAACGCCAAGGGATATATCCGGATGTGTCCTCCACGCAGCACACAGCTCACCTTTCTTGGTCACTAATACCTCTTACCTACATGTCCCAGTAGATCCTCATAAATTATCTTGTCAAGATAAAGATTTATCCACCTGTATCACTCTTCTAAATAAGACTAAAAGACCTCCTGACATCCAGAGGGGTTTGTCAACTTATCTGTCACCTTTCCTATCATATACGCCTACTATATCTGGGATGATCTTGGATGTGTCCTCCTAGGAGACTATCCTTTCCTGGATACCTGTGTCCTTGGTGGGGTCCCATGTCCTCGTGGATACACCTGGATCCCTGATCCACGTCTTGGCCGTCTGGCCCGGCTCCCATGCCACGTGACAACTCTCACTTTTATCCACTGAAAACAGTATTTGTATTTAGCTCCTGAAGAAGCGGATTCCCTTTTCGGAATCATGAACGCGAAACATGTTGAGCACTGCATACTATGCAACTATATCTGTATGATTTTTCATTGTCTACAATGGTAATAATTGTTGATTGTCACAAAACTATTGATTTATAAATATGTACATGGTGAAAAAATTCTCTAATACTTTTGTAATAAAAATGTTTTATACATATATCTTGAACTGTCTATCAGTCCAACATATGGTGCCAATATAGTCTATCATAGCCTCTTCTTTCTTCCAAAGCTTGGGATATGTTAACCTAACCCTGCTTTAAAATTCTCCACAACTTTATCCCTGACCTGTCTGGTGTGTTCCTTGGCCTACATGATGCTGTTTGTTCACTAAGGTTCTCTGACAAATCTCTGAGGGCTTCACAGAGCAGATGTATTTATACTGAGATTAAATTAGACAGGTGGACTCTATTTACTAATTAGGTGGCTTCTGAAGGCAATTGGTTCCACTAGATTTTAGTTAGGGGTATCAGAGTTAAGGGGCTGTATACAAATGCATGCCACACTTTTTCAAACTTTTTTACAAATAAATATGTGAAAACAATTATTATTTTCCTTCCACTTCACAATTGTGTCACTTTGTGTTGGTCTATCACATAAAATCCCAATTAACCACTTGACGACGGCTGGCCGTCCTAAGACGTCCTCGGCTTTGTGGGGGTATATCTGAATGATGCCTGGAGCTACAGGCATCATTCAGATATCGGCTTTTTCAGCAGGCGATTTCCTACACCATAAGATGATGGCTGGTCAGTCGCTTGATCATTCTTACGGGCGGCGAGAGGGGACGCCCCTCCCTCCCTCTGGTGCTTCTACCGACTCACCTCTGAGTCGGAGAACGGATCCACCGGACCCGATGCTCGCCGGAGTCTCTATGATCGTTGGAGGCCTGGCGCAATGTTAGGACATCAAGCCCGGCCTCTGCATTCAAAAAAAATGGCGCCGCCTCGGCTGGAAAGCTGAGAACGTTTTTTTTTTTCAGGCTTCCCAGCCTAGAGGTGAGATGTGGGGGTCTTATTGACCCCGTATCTCACTGTAAAGAGGTCCTGTCATGCCATATTCCTATTAAAAGGGATGTTTACATTCCTTGTAATAGGAATAAAAGTGATCAAAATTATATATATTTTTTTAAAGTGTCAAACAAATTTTTAAAGTAAAATGAACAATAAAATGTATTTATTTTTTTAAAGTGGCCCTGTCCTCGTGTGCTCGCACGCAGAAGTGAACGCATACGCAAGTCCCGCCCACATATGAAAACGGTGTTCAAACCACACGTGAGGTATCGCCGCAAACGTTAGAGCGAGAGCAATAATTCTAGCCCTAGACCTCCTCTGCAACTCAAAACATGTAACCAGTAAAAAAATTAAAAAGCGTCACCTATGGGGATTTTTAAGTATCGAAGTTCGGCACCATTCCACGAGCGTGTGCAATTTTGAAGCATGACATGTTAAGTATCTATTTAGTCAGCGTAACTTCATCTTTCACATTATGCAAAAAAATTGGCCTAACTTTACTGTTTTTTTTTAAACGCGTTTGAAAAATTGCTGCGCAAACACCGTGCGACATAAAAAGTTGCAATAACCGCCATTGTATTTTCTAGGGTCTCTGCTAAAAAAAATATATATAATGTTTGGGGGTTCTATGTAATTTTCTAGCAAAAATTTTTACATGTAGGAGAAAAATCTCAGAAGTGACAGGGTTGGCAAGTGGTTAAATACATTTACTTTTTTGGTTGTAACATGACAAAATGTAGAAAACTTCAAGGGGCATGAATACTTTTTCAAAAGCACTGTATATTTGTTACCTGTCCCCATTTACATAGCAAAACTTTAAATACATACAGTTGCAAAAAAAAGTATGTGAACTCTTTTGGAAGGATATGGATTTCTGCACAAATTGGTCATAAAATGTGATCTGATCTTCATCTAAGTCACAACAATAGACAATCACAGTCTGCTTAAACCAATAACACAAAGAATTAAACGTTACCATGTTTTTATTGAACACACCATGTAAACATTCACAGTGCAGCTGGAAAAAGTATGTGAACCCTTGAAATTAAAGGAGTAGTAAAGTTATATTTTTTTTTGCGTGTAAGCAATGTGTGTTGCTTACTGTTAAAGAATATAGCATTAATTATTATTAAAAAACATTATTTTTCATAAAATTCTTACCTTGAATATCCTCCTCCTGCCTTCCTTTCTTCTTGCTGTCCTATATTTCCGGGTTTGCGGTGCGCGTTCATAACGGCCTAATGGGAACTACATTTCCCATTAGGCTTAGCGCCATCGCGCATGCGCACTGCGTTTTTTTTTTTGAACACAGAACGAGAACGAGCAAAGTTCTCGTGTACACACGCCGCCCCTATTAGATACACACCGCCCCTTCTATCTTCAGGCAGCAATGGGGGCGGAGTCCAGGCAGGGCAGTGAAGCTTAGTAAATGAAACTAAGCCAAGGGGGGCGGCGCTGCAGCGATGTAGACACGCCCACTAACCCACAGCTATTTTCTCTATCTTCAACGTAGAGAACGTCCTGACGCTCTCCTGTAGTCCAAGAGAGGGAGCGAGCACGACACTCCACACCAGGGAGAAAGGCTCCCATTATGGTGTGGAGTTCCAGACAGAAGAAGAGGAAGTGAGGATTTCTCAGAAGAAATAAAGACATTTACAAGCAAAATCGAAGGATAAGGTAAGTGAAGGAGCACTACACTAAGGTAAAGGAAGCTATTTAGGAAAAAAAAAATGTAACTTTACTACTCCTTTAATAACTGGTTGAACCTCCTTTGACAGCAATAACTTCAACCAAACATTTCCTGTAGTTGCAGATCAGACGTGCACAACGGTCAAGAGTAAGTCTTGACCATTCCTCTTTACAGAACGGTTTCATTTCAGCAATATTATTGGGATGTCTGGTGTGAATCGCTTTCTTGAGGTCATGCCACACAGCATCTCAATCGGGTTGAGGTCAGGACTCTGACTGGGCCACTCCAGAAGGCGTATTTTCTTCTGTTTAAGCCATTCTGTTGTTGATTTACTTCTATTCTTTGGATCGTTGTCCTGTTGCAACACCCATCTTCTGTTGAGCTTCAGCTGGTGGATAGATGGCCTTAAGTTCTCCTGCAAAATGTCTAGATAAACTTGGGAATTCATTTTTTCTTCGATGATAGCAATCCGTCCAGGCCCTGACGCAGCAAAGCAGCCCCAAACCACGATGCCCCCACCACCATACTTCACAGTTGGGATGAGGTTTTGATGTTGGTGTGCTGTGCCTCTTTCTCCACACAGTGTTGTGTGTTTCTTCCAAACAACTAAATTTTGGTTTCATCTGTCCACAGAATATTTTGCCAGTACTGCTGTGGAACATCCAGGTGCTCTTGTGCAAACTGTAAACATGCAGCAATGTTTTTTTTTGGACAGCAGTGGCTTCCTCTGTGGTATCCTCCCATGAAATCCATTCTTGTTTAGTGTTTTACGTATCGTAGATTCGCTAACAGGGATGTTAGCATATGCCAGAGACTTTTGTAAGTCTTTAGCTGACACTCTAGGATTCTTCTTCACCTCATTGAGCAGTCTGTGCTGTGCTCTTGCAGTCATCTTTACAGGACGCCCACTCCTAGGACGACGCCCACTCCTAGGATGACGCCCACTCCTAGGATGACGCCCACTCCTAGGACGACGCCCACTCCTAGGACGAGTAGCAGCAGTGCTGAACTTTCTCCATTTATAGACAATTTGTCTTACAGGGGACTGATGAACAGCAAGGTTTTTGGAGATACTTTTATAACCCTTTCCAGCTTTATGCAAGTCAACAATTCTTAATCGTAGGTCTTCTGAGGGCTCTTTTGTGCGAGGCATCATTCACATCAGGCAATGCTTCTTGTGAAAAGCAAACCCAGAACTGGTGTGTGTTTTTTATAGGGCAGGGCAGCTGTAACCAACACCTCTAATCTCATCTTATTGATTGGACTCCAGTTGGCTGACACCTCACTCCAATTAGCTCTTGGAGATCTCATTAGTCTAAGGGTTCACATACTTTTCCACCCACACTGTGAATGTTTACATGGTGTGTTCAATAAAAACATGGTAACATTTAATTATTTGTGTGTTACTAGTTTAAGCAGACTGTGATTGTCTATTGTTGTGACTTAGACGAAGATCAGATCACATTTTATGACCAATTTGTGCAGAAATCCATATTCCAAAAGGGTTCACATACTTTTTTTGCAACTGTATTTAAAAACTGCTGTTTACCCTTTTAGGTGCTTTCTTTCTAGAAACCCCAGCAAGAAAAAAATAGGATTTTTGTACTCACCGTAAACCCTTCATGGCGTAAGCCTGATCACGATCTGTCGCTCCACCTAGAGATGGTGGCCGACGAGAACGCTGGGCCCTTCTTGGGACCAGCCACCGAAACAAACAGTGAGTCTGAACTCCGGAATGGAGCAGTAACAGACAAGTATACTCTCAAAGCTCGGACAACGTCCAAGGAATGCAACGTCGTCTCCTTAGGATTCGACGGATGAGGACACAAGGATGGCAGTACAATGTCTTCCTTGAGATGAAAGGTCGAAACAACCTTAGGAAGAAAAGAAGGCTGCGGAAGCAGCACCACCTTATCCTTGTGGAAGATCAGATAAGGAGCCTTGGTTGACAAGGCTGCCAGCTCAGAAACCCATCTTAACCGACATAACAGCCACCAAAAGGACCACTTTCTGAGAAAAAGTGTCAACAAGGGAATCTCCCTGATGTTCTCAAACTGTGGTTTCTGAGACACCTAGGAGGCCAAGCCATTGACTATAAGCAGGATGGCATATGGGACCCTGCGACAGCAGGTCCTCTCGTAGCGGTAGACGCCAGAAGGACATCTGCTACACAACCCCCATGGAGGTAGTGGAGGGTGGACCGGAGGGGCCGCCTGCCAAACCCCCTGTACAAACGTTCTCACTAGAGAGTGAGCCACCAGGGGTCGTTGAAAAAAGGACAGCCAGGGCAGATATCCAGCGACCCAGGTTGACTGAGCCCCCCAGACTCCTCTCCAATCGGTATGACAGGCGTCCGCCGTGACCACCATCCAGTAAAGAGGAAGGAATGACTTCCAGACAGAAGTGCCGGTGATGTCGGCCACCAACTAGGGAGGTCCTGACTAGGTGGCTCACCCGGATTTTGACAATCCAGGGATGAAGGGCACTTGACCCTTCTGGACAGAATTACCTTCTGTAACACTCGCGTGTGAAATAGTGCATATGGTACTGCCTCGAAGGAGGCTACCATGAGGCCCAGGACTTGCCTGAAAGAGTGGCGTGACGACCATCTTTGGGATGTCAACTGCCGCCCCGCAGCCCGAAGGGTCTGCAACTTTCCCATAGGCGAGAATCAACTCTAGATACACTAAGAGTTGAGACGGTACCAATACTGACTTCTGAGTGTTCAGCACACAATCAAGTATCGGAGGGTCTGACAGGTTATAGAAACGCTCACCTCTAATTTTGAGTTTGAAGTGGCCCCCAGAAGAAGATCGTCCAAGTTGCCCATGATAGGGATGCCATGCTGTCTTAGTAGGGCCAGAACCGGGGCGAGCACCTTGGTGAACACCCTTGGTGCCGACGCCAGGCCAAAGGGGAGAGCCACCAATTGGTAGTGGTCTTC
The DNA here is from genome assembly GCA_029206835.1 of Rana muscosa. Taxonomy (NCBI): domain Eukaryota; kingdom Metazoa; phylum Chordata; class Amphibia; order Anura; family Ranidae; genus Rana; species Rana muscosa. The sequence goes on along the minus strand of CM055127.1, from coordinate 280,466,799 downwards.
CACGGCCGCAAAGCGCAAACATCTGATGCCTGGTGCATATGGGGACATGCAAGCATGCGTCCTTGATGTCCAAGGATGCCGAAAAATCCCCCGGATGGAGGGCAGCGACAACAGAGCAAACCAACTCCTTCCGGGATCTTTGTACATTCACAAAGCAATTGAGGGACCTGAGATCCAAGATTGGACGAACCCCCTCCTTCAGCACTACGAACAGATTTGAGTAGAACCCCTGAACCCGTTCCTGTACTGAAACAGGAAGGACCACCCTGCGTATCAGCAGGCCTTGAACCTCCCCATATAGGGCTCCACGACGAGTCGGCTGAAGCTGGCGGTTTAGAGGGAAAAAAATCTGTTCTGTAGGCAAGCGAGGTTGGACTTGCGAAACTAGGGGCGCTTCGGTCCCTCAGCAGGCGCTTTATCGGCCTGGGGCCGTTTACTTGCCGCACTAGGCGGACGAAAGAACTGCTTGTGCACGGTGAAGGAGGGCCCTTTGCCTATGGCATGGCTCCTTACCTCTTTTTGGATTGCGGGACCAGCATGCTTTTATCTTCTGTGGCATCCTTAATGATGTCATCCAGAGAGGCTCCAAAAAGACTGTCACCCTTAAAGGGCAGGTCCAGTAAGGCCTTCTTGGGAGTTTTTGGTCCATAGACCAGCACTTAGCCAAACCAGGTGGCTTAACACCACCGCATAAACCGAGGCTCTGGACAGCAAGGGGATAGTATCCATGTCTGACTCGCAGACAAACTTAAGGCCCTGTACCAACTGATCGGCCAAAGCTACCTCGTCCGGGGGAGCCTCCCATGTCTTTAACCCCTGGAGTAGCATCTTTGCCCACTCAGTAAATGTCTGAGACACCAAAGGCCCAGCCATTGCTGGACGCACCGCTGAGCCCACTACTGTGTATAGGTAGCGAGCGATTGTCCGCAGGGTCCCTGAAGACAGGAGCTCCTTCCACTGGACTTGTGGTTACTTTGTTAAGTCTGGACACAGGGGCGTCCACTATCGGGTGAGAGGTAAATTTTTTCAGGAAACTCTCCTCAAAAGGGGTACCGGACCGCCCAATTTTTTTAGGCCGAATAAAACTTCAAGGATTTTTCCCCACTCCTTGTATAAAAGTTTATCAAGATAAGACATACAAGGAAACACCTTGGCAGTGCAGGCAGACTTACGAAACCCAAAGGGAACCGCCGTCTCTGCTGCTTCTGCAGAATTCGCCAACTTCAGCGTAACCCGCACTGCGGTGATAGATACCGAGCCTTTTCGCGTGCTGACCCGGACCTGGAGTCATTTTCACTGTCCAACCGGTCACGGTCCACGGTCTCTGATGCATCAGAATGAGGGCCATGAGCCCCAGCTGGGCCTGGCTCTGCATCAGAATTATCCTCTAGAAGATGGCGGGGGAAGGGAGCGCTTCCTACCCCCTGTGTTCCCACGCGCCGCTTCCACCTTGGCAACAAAAGCCTCCAGGATCGCCGACATAGCGTCCACTGATATAGCAGGGGCACCAGTTGCCAACTCAGGTGTTTCAGGGGGAAAAACGTCTGCTTCTGACATCATGCTGACCCACGCGCCTGACACCCACAGGGACTCCAGGCAAGGTATCAACAGCCCACCCTCCTAGCTGCTACAGAGATGCAGGGTCTCCCAGAGGACTCACCACCCTTAGACCGGTCACTGTTGCCATCTGCTCCCGCCTGAGATGCGCTCCCACAGCTGCCTGTGTTAGTCTAATCCTCCTTTAGCGTGTGTCTGTATATTGCGCACCTGTAGAATGCACCCTAGAGGCCAAAGACTTCCACAAAATGGGCGCCGAGCGGCCGTGCTGAAGAACGGCATGGACCACAAGAAAATGCCCGCCGAGCAGTCGACAGAGGCCAGAGGCCAAAGCGGGCATGGACCACAAGAAGAAGGACCCCGAGCGGCGATAGATCCAAACAGGCACGGACCTCAAGAAAATGGCCGGCGAGCAGTCAACAGAGGCCAAAACAGGCGCGGACCACAAGAAAATGGCCGCCGAACGATAGGAAGAGGCCAAAACAGGCGTGGACCACAAGAAAATGGCAGCCGACAGCATAGAGGGAGAAACACACAGGTAAGCAGAAAAACTGACATTTCTAATGACAGCCATACAGCACAGTTCCCGCTCCAGATGGAGCCCCCCAGGTGAACCCCCAGTACCCAGCCTAGCTCACAGAGCCCAGGGAGGAGGGAAGGCAGGGAGAGAGGAAAGAAAGGGTAAAACCACTTACTTGATCTCTCCAGGAATGTCCAGCCAAGTCCTCCTGCCAAAGCAGGGGAAGCTACTTACCCTTCCTGCGTGGATTATGCTGGAAAACATTCCGAACAGACCATGGGCATGTCGTGGAAAACTCAGCGCAAAGCTAGGGTTGGCATACGCTCGATGGTCGAAAACTGGGGAGACTACAAGGATGTGGGATCCAGCCTGTCACCCAGTCGGCAGTTGATCAAAGATCGCAGGAACAAAAAACGTAGAAAAAAATAGGATTTTTATAACAGCTTACCTGTAAAATCCTTTTCTTGGAGTACATCACGGGACACAGAGCGACATAGTCATTACTATGTGGGTTATATAGATACCTTCAGGTGCTGGCACTGGCAACTTCCAAAACCGGAAGTACCCTCCCCTATATAAGCCCCTCCCATCCGGGAGCACCTCAGTTTTGTAGCAAAGCAATAAGTGTCCCCAAAAGAGGGGTGGGAGCTCTGTGTCCCGTGATGTACTCCAAGAAAAGGATTTTACAGGTAAGCTGTTATAAAAATCCTATTTTCTTTCTCGTACATCACGGGACACAGAGCGACATAGTCATTACTATGTGGGATGTCCTAAAGCAATGCCCAATGAGGGGGGGGATACACCATACATAAGCTGAGCGCTATCAGACATGAGGATCTTTTGCAGCCTGCAACACACTGCGCCCAAAGGCGACCTCCTCCTGACTTCTAACGTCCACCTGGTAGAACCTAGTAAACGTGTGTACTGAAGACCATGTTGCGGCCTTACAGACCTGAGCCAGGGAGGCCCGGTGATGCACTGCCCATGAAGTTCCAACTGCTCTCGTGGAGTGCGCCCTAACTTTGAACGGAGGCGGTCTCCTTCTCAAGCCATAGGCTTGCATTATGACCTGTCGAATCCACTTGGCTAAAGTAGATTTTGACGCTACCTGACCCTTTCTGGGGCCTTCCGGCAGTATAAACAAAGTATCCGTTCTGCGAATCTGAGCAGTGGCTTTTAGATAAGCTTTAACTGCTCTTACTACATCCAAAGAATGCAATAACTTTTCCTCTACCGAACTAGGTTTGGGGAAAAAAAGGAAGAACCACATCTTGGTTCAAATGAAACCTCTATACCACCTTAGGAAGAAAGGCTGGATGAGGACGTAACACTACTCTGTCCTTATGGATAACCAGATATGGCTCCTTACAGGACATAGCTGCTAATTCCGACACTCTTTTAGCCGAACGAATGGCTACTAGAAAGATCAATTTCCTGGTGAGAAGAACCAAGGAAATATGCTGTAATGGTTCAAATGGTTGTTTCTGTAGAACCGACAGAACCAGGTTTAGATCCCATGGACATATGGGAATATTAACCGGAGGGCTAATACGCATCACTCCTTGTATAAAGGCTTTGACTAGTGAATGCGAAGCCAAGGGCCTTTGAAAAAATATTGACAAGGCCGAAATCTGACCCTTGATAGTACTCAAGGCAAGCTTCCCATCTACAGCCCACTGTAGGAAGTCCAGAATCCTACCTATTACGTACTTACGTGGATGCCATTTCTTGGCCTCACACCACGCAATGTACGCCTTCCAGATTCTATAGTAGATCTGCCTGGATACCGGCTTCCTGGCATTGATCATGGTAGATACCACAGGATTAGAGAGCCCTCTCTTTTTTAGAATGTGGGCTTCAATAGCCAGGCCGTCAAACCAAGGGCAGGTAAGGAAGGGTGGTATATCGGTCCTTGCGAAAGCAGGTCCGGACGACGTGGGAGAGTCCAAGGACTCCCCACTGACATTTTTACAATCTCCGCGTACCATGCTCTTCGGGGCCACGCTGGAGCCACCAGAATCACTGGTTTCTTTTCTACCCTGATTCTGCGGAGTAATCGAGGTAACAATTGTGGCGGTGGGAATGCATATATCAGCTTGAACTGATCCCAAGGGAACACTAGGGCATCCGAGCCGCAAGCTAGGGGATCCCTTGTCCGAGAGACAAACCTGTCCCCTTTGCGTTGAATCTGGATGCTAGCAGATCTACATCCGGTGTTCCCCAGCGCTGACATATTGTCCGGAAAACCTCGGGGTGAAGGGACCATTCCCTTGGGCATAATTGTTGGCGACTTAGAAGTCCGCCTTCCAATTCTCCACTCCTGGAATGAATACCGCGGATATGGCCGGGACATATCTTTCTGCCCATTTCAGGATGTAATTTCCCTCTGGGCTGCACGACTCCTGGTGCCACCCTGATGCTTGATATATGCCACTGCTGTGGCATTGTCTGTTTGAATTCTGACAGGGGACCCTTGGAGTTTGGATGTCCATGCTACTAGGGCATACCGGGCTGCTCGTATCTCTAAGAGATTGATGGGCAGGGCTTTTTCTGCATCCGACCATCTGCCCTGGAGAGACCATTGCTCCAGTACTGCTCCCCAGCCTATAAGGCTGGCATCTGTAGTGACCACCTTCCAAGAAATCGGACTGAAGGATTTTCCTTTTTCCAGATTCTGGGGAACCCACCTCCAACGGAGGCTCTTGCGAACGGAAGGGGACAAGGACATTGGTAAGTCTAGGGCCTGAACTTTTTTGTTCCAGGCTGACAGTATGGCCCTTTGCAAATTCCTTGAATGGAATTGACCGTAGGGTACTGCTTCGAATGAGGCCACCATTTTTCCCAGCAGCCTCATGCACAGGCGTATGGATGGTTTTCTTTTTGTACCCACTAAGTGGGTCAAATCTTTCAAAGACGACACCTTCTCTGGAGGTAAGAAAATCTTTCTCTGATTTGAATCCAGCCTTAGCCCCAAGTATTCCAGACTTTTGACTGGTCTTAGAGCTGACTTGTCTCGGTTGATAATCCAACCGTGATATTCCAGATACTTGATTGTCTCGTGAATAGCTACTTCCAGTTTTTCCACTGAGTGGTCTATTAGTAGCAGGTCGTCTAAATATGCCATTATCGTTACACCCCGTGTTCTTAGATTGGCCAATAGTGGGGCCAGAATTTTTGTGAACACTCGTGGTGCTGTGGCCAGACCGAAAGGTAAGGCTCTGAACTGAAAATGGCGCCCTTCTACTACAAAGCGTAGAAATTTCTGGTGGGCCGGAAAGATGGGAATATGCAGATAAGCATCCTTTATGTCGATCGAGGCTAACCATTCCTGCCCTTGTAGGGCGGTGGCCACCGATCGGATCGACTCCATCCGAAAAGTCCTGATATGTAGGAACTTGTTTAGCCCTTTTAGATTTAATATGGGCCTCACGTCCCCATTTGGTTTGGGGACTGTAAAGAGGTTTGAGTAAAACCCGAACCCCCATTCTTCCAGGGGAACCTCCATAATTACTCCTTGGAGCAATAGTTGTTCTAGTGCCAACAGGAGGGACTCTCTCTTCCGGGGATCCCTTGGCACGTTTGACCTCAAAAAAATGGGAAGGAGGAGAGTCTTTTAACTCCAATCTGTATCCCAAACATACTGCGGAGAGCACCTATCTGTTCCGATCGTGTCCCGCCTGGTCTCTGCGAACAACTGGAGCCTTCCCCCCACCCGACTGAGTGGGGGCAACCCTTCAATGAATTTAACTTTGGGGGAGGTTTTGTACCTCTCCTGACCCAGGGTTTCTCATTACCCTGCGATTGTCCCTGATTTTTACCCCCGGGATTTGAACGAGGAGGCCGTCGGAACTGTTTCACAGCCGATGCCCCAGGGACTGGAGAAGCAGGCCTCTTAAAAGAGGGACCTCTAACTCTGTTTTTAACCGGCAAGAGTGTATTTTTACCGCTGGAAATTTTCTGGATATATTTGTCCAGGTCTTCCCTGAATAAGCGTTCACCATGAAAATGGGACGCTAACCAGCCATTTTTTACAGGGAGCTTCAGCAGACCAGTTTTTGAGCCATAGAAGCCTACGCATATGTACTACAGACAGCGTAAGGCGGGAGGCCTGATGGATTGAATTCTTTATGGCGTCAACCGCAAAGCCTAAGGCTCTAGGTAGATCAGCTAGGGCAAGGGCCTGCTGATCTGGCAAGTCCCTTAAGACCTGTTTCAACTGATCCTTCACTGCTTAGCAGACCCCACTGCTGGTTGTGTCACCAAGCTTGCTGTAGAAAGAAGCAGATTTTCATAAGGACTCCAATTTTTTATCTATTGGGTTCTTGAACATTTGGACATTATCCACTGGACATGTCAGTGATTTATACACACAAGAGATGGCTGCGTCCACTGTAGGGACCTTCCATTTTTTGATGAACTTATCCTCCATGGGATAGACCACCGGAAATCTCTTGGGGGGAATAATAGGATTTTTATAACAGCTTACCTGTAAAATCCTTTTCTTGGAGTACATCACGGGACACAGAGCGACATAGTCATTACTAATGGGTTATATAGACACCTTCAGGTGCTGGCACTGGCAACTTCCAAAACCGGAAGTACCCTCCCCTATATAAGCCCCTCCCATCCGGGAGCACCTCAGTTTTGTAGCAAAGCAATAAGTGTCCCCAAAGAGGGGTGGGAGCTCTGTGTCCCGTGATGTACTCCAAGAAAAGGATTTTACAGGTAAGCTGTTATAAAAATCCTATTTTCTTTCTCGTACATCACGGGACACAGAGCGACATAGTCATTACTAATGGGATGTCCTAAAGCAATGCCCAATGAGGGGGGGGGGGGATACACCATACATAAGCTGAGCGCTATCAGACATGAGGATCTTTTGCGGCCTGCAACACACTGCGCCCAAAGGCGACATCCTCCTGACTTGTAACGTCCACCTGGTAGAACCTAGTAAACGTGTGTACTGAAGACCACGTTGCGGCCTTACAGATTTGAGCCAGGGAGGCCTGGTGATGCGCTGCCCATGAAGTTCCAACTGCTCTCGTGGAGTGCGCCCTAACTTTGAACGGAGGCGGTCTCCTTCTCAAGCCATAGGCTTGCATTATGACCTGTCGAATCCACTTGGCTAAAGTAGATTTTGACGCTGCCTGACCCTTTCTGGGGCCTTCCGGCAGAATAAACAAAGTATCTGTTCTGCGAATCTGAGCAGTGGCTTTTAGATAAGCTTTAACTGCTCTTACTACATCCAAAGAATGCAATAACTTTTCCTCTACCGAAGTAGGTTTGGGGAAAAAAGAAGGAAGAACCACATCTTGGTTCAAATGAAACCCCGATACCGCCTTAGGAAGAAAGGCTGGATGAGGACGTAATACTACTCTGTCCTTATGGATAACCAGATATGGCTCTTTACAGGACATAGCTGCTAATTCCGACACTCTTTTAGCCGAACAAATGGCTACTAGAAAAAACAATTTCCTGGTGAGAAGAACCAAAGAAATATGCTGTAATGGTTCAAATGGTTGTTTCTGTAGAACCGACAGAACCAGGTTTAGATCCCATGGACATATGGGAATATTAACCGGAGGACTAATACGCATCACTCCTTATCTAAAGGCTTTGACTAGTGAATGCGAAGCCAAGGGCCTTTGAAAAAATATTGACAAGGCCGAAAACTGACCTTTGATAGTACTCAAGGCAAGCCTCCTATCTACAGCCCACTGTAGGAAGTCCAGACTCCTACCTATTACGTACTTATGTGGATGCCATTTCTTGGCCTCACACCACGCGATGTACGCCTTCCAGATTCTATAGTAGATCTGCCTGGATACCGGCTTTCTGGCATTGATCATGGTAGATACCACAGGATTAGAGAGCCCTCTCTTTTTTAGAATGTGGGCTTCAATAGCCAGGCCGTCAAACCTAGGGCTGGTAAGGAAGGGTGGTATATCGGTCCTTGCGAAAGCAGGTCCGGACGACGTGGGAGAGTCCAAGGACTCCCCACTGACATTTTACAATCTCTGCGTACCATGCTCTTCGGGGCCACGCTGGAGCCACCAGAATCACTGGTTTCTTTTCTACCCTGATTCTGCGGAGTAATCGAGGTAACAATTGTGGCGGTGGGAATGCATATATCAGCTTGAACTGATCCCAAGGGAACACTAGGGCATCCGAGCCGCAAGCTAGGGGATCCCTTGTCCGAGAGACAAACCTGTCCACCTTTGCGTTGAATCTGGATGCTAGAAGATCTACATCCGGTGTTCCCCACCGCTGACATATTGTCCAGAAAACCTCGGGGTGAAGGGACCATTCCTCTGGGCATAATTGCTGGCGACTTAGAAAGTCCGCCTTCCAATTCTCCACTCCTGGAATGAATACCGCAGATATGGCTGGGACATATCTTTCTGCCCATTTCAGGATGTAATTTACTTCCCTCTGGGCTGCACGACTCCTGGTGCCACCCTGATGATTGATATATGCCACTGCTGTGGCATTGTCTAATTGAATTCTGACAGGGGACCCTTGGAGTTTGGATGTCCATGCTACTAGGGCATACCGGGCTGCTCGTATCTCTAAGAGATTGATGGGCAGGGCCTTTTCTGCATCCGACCATCTGCCCTGGAGAGACCATTGCTCCAGTACTGCTCCCCAGCCTATAAGGCTGGCATCTGTAGTGACCACCTTCCAAGAAATCGGACTGAAGGATTTCCCTTTTTCCAGATTCTGGGGAACCAACCACCAACGGAGGCTCTTGCGAACGGAAGGGGACAAGGACATTGTAAGTCTAGGGCCTGAACTTTTTTGTTCCAGGCTGACAGTATGGCCCCTTGCAAATTCCTTGAATGGAATTGACCGTAGGGTACTGCTTCGAATGATGCCACCATTTTTCCCAGCAGCCTCATGCACAGGCGTATGGACGGCTGTCTTTTTTGTACCCACTAAGTGGATCAACTCTTTCAAAGACAACACCTTTCCTCGAGGCAAGAATATTTTTCTCTGGCCTGAATCCAACCTTAGCCCCAAGTATTCCAGACTTTTGACTGGTTTTTAGGGCTGACTTGTCTCGGTTGATAATCCAACCGTGAGATTCCAGATACTTGATTGTCTTGTGAACGACCACGTCTAGTTTTTTCACTGAGTGGTCTATCAGCAACAAGTCATCTAGATATGCCATTATCATTACACCTTGTGTTCTTAGATTGGCCAATAAAGGGCCAGAATTTTTGTAAACACTTGTGGTGCTGTGGCCAGACTGAAGGGTAAGGCACTGAACTGAAAATGGCGCCCTTCTACTGCAAAGCGTAGACTTTTTTGGTGGACTGGAAAGATGGGAATGTGCAAATAAGCATCTTTGATGTCGATCGCGGCTAACCAATCCTCCCCTTGTAGGGCAGTGGCCACCGATCGGATCGACTCCATCTGAAAGTCCTGATATACAGGAATTTGTTTAGCCCTTTTAGAATTAATATGGGCCTCCCGTCCCCGTTTGCTTCGGGACTGTAAAGAGGTTTGAGTAAAACCCGAACCCTCATTCTTCCAGGGGAACCTCCATAATTACTCCTTGGAGCAATAGTTGTTCTAGTGCCAACAGGAGGGACTCTCTCTTCCGGGGATCCCTTGGCACGTTTGACCTCAAAAATGGGAAGGAGGAGAGTCTTTTAACTCCAAACTGTATCCCAAACATACTGCGGAGAGCACCTATCTGTTTTGATCGTGTCCCGCCAGGTCTCTTGCGAACAACTGGAGTCCTCCCCCCACCCAACTGAGTGGGGGCAACCCTTCAATGAATTTAACTTTGGGGGAGGTTTTGCACCTCCCCTGACCCAGGGTTTCTCATTACCCTGCGATTGTCCCTGTTTTTTACCCCAGGGAATTGACCGAGGAGGCCATCGGAACTGTTACACAGCCGATGGCCCCAGGGACTGGAGAAGCAGGCCTCTTAAAGAGGGACCTCTAACTCTGTTTTTAACCGGCAAGAGTGTATTTTTACCGCTGGAAATTTTCTGGATATATTTGTCCAGGTTTTCCCTGAATAAGCGTTCACCATGAAATGGGACGCTAACCAGCCATTCTTTACAGGGAGCTTCAGCAGACCAGTTTTTGAGCCATAGAAGCCTACGCATATGTACTATAGACAGCGTAAGGCGGGAGGCCTGATGGACTGAATCCTTTATGGCGTCAACCGCAAAGCCTAAGGCTCTAGGTAGATCAGCTAGGGCAAGGGCCTGCTGATCTGTCAAGTCCCTCAAGACCTGTTTCAACTGATCCTTCACTGCTTAGCAGACCCCACTGCTGGTTGTGTCACCAAGCTTGCTGTAGAAAGAAGCAGACTTTCATAAGGACTCCAATCTTTTATCTATTGGGTTCTTGAACATTTGGACATTATCCACTGGAAATGTCAGTGATTTATACACACACAAGAGATGGCTGCGTCCACTGTAGGGACCTTCCATTTTTTGATGAACTTATCCTCCATGGGATAGACCACCGGGAATCTCTTGGGGGAATAAATATTTTCTCAGGATGTTCCCAATCCTGGTAAATGAGCCCTTTCAGTAAAGGGTGAAGTGGAAAAGAACAGACAGTCTGGGGGCTTCTAGCGACCCCAACGAGGATACAGTAGTGGTTGATGGTTCCGCAAGGTGCATTTTTAAATGCTGATCGGACGATGTTAGTCAGAGACTGAACCCATAATCTTTCAGCTTGAGATGCTGAGAAAAGGTTCCCCCACTGCTGATTCCTCTATAACAGAATCAACCTCATCCTGATCCCCTTCAGGCAGGTCGATCCCTGTATGGGACTGTTGCTCTGCTAACAGGCACTCTGAAGGAGGAGACGGAGATCGGGCGTGCTTTCCCTGACAGGGAGGCAGCGATCAATGTTGACAATCTCTCTCTAATCCTCCCAGAGCTGAGGAAAAAACCTCCTCTGTTACATACACAGGAGCAGGTGAACTGAGGACAGCCACAGTACCAAGTACCCCTGCGGGGTCTCTACGGTCACTTACCTCTGAACTTCAGGGGAGACTGGTGCAGCAGAAGCATGCCCAAGATCCTCAGAGCCCGATGAGACCCCCTTCGCTTCCTGGAAGATTCAGTTCCGGAGCTTCTGGACGGCATATTCCTAAGCCTAAAGCTGAGGTATTCCAGCCGTAATACACCACTTTTACTGAGAATAGTCTAGCACAATTGCTGCTATATAACAGTTGGTGTCTACTAAAGTGCCTTTCTAGGGGATGCCTGCATCAACCGCCTCTGTGTGCCTTTATACTGTTGCTAGCTCTGTCTGTGCACTTCAATAGCTAGCTATGATTGTGCTTTAAAACACGCTGGACGCCCGCACATGCGCAGTAGCGCCGTGGCGCACACCGAGCGTCATCCACCCGCTCCGCCCCTTTTTCCAGATCGCCTCTATATATAGAGGCGCGTGCACGCGCACGCGCGCGGGCACGTGCGCCTTCGGCGCCTTTTTTGAAAAAAATAAGGAGCTAGATGGGAGCCAGGGTCCCTGCCGCAGGGCCCGGGGATGGATGAGCGCAGCAACAGGGCAGAGGAGACAGCTTCCCAGCAGAGAACTTACCAACTGCCTGGATTTGATTTTTGAAAAAAAAAATCCACATTACAAGAAAAAGAACCATAGCGGCCTCTAGTGTCTAACACAGGTACCGCGGTCTTACTTTTTTTTTTTTTTTTTTTTTTCTTGCCTACTATTAAAATTTTTACATTTTCTCAGTAGTAACAGGCATACACAGAATATTAGCGGGAATACCTTAGGTAACAGGCAGAAAGACAAAATAGGCTTGGGGGTCCCTCAATAGAACCAAGTTCCCGAGGGCCCCCACTTACCTTTTTCCTCGCCGCAGGACTCTGTTTGGTCCACAGAAGCCCAAACTTCACCTATCACGGCAGGCATTGTAATCAAACCTTCAGGGACCGGGTTCCCAAGGATTCCACTCCCCTGGACCTGTATAGCACCCTGCACAGAAAACATCTTGGTCGTGGGTATGACCAGAGCTCTGGATCCCAGGGTCCAGCCCTCCTAAGAGAGGCATTACAGGCAAAACCTTGCTCTTCTCTTGCAAGGCCCGGGTACCGACCGTTTAGCTATGAAGCTTTTTTGGTCGGATCCGGAATAGCTTGCTGAGGCCCAAAAGAACCTGTACGCAAGCTCAGTGAAAAACACATGTTACTTCTTGGCCAACACCTTAGACACTGGCAAAAAACTGAGGTGCTCCCGGATGGGAGGGGCTTATATAGGGGAGGGTACTTCCGGTTTTGGAAGTTGCCAGTGCCAGCACCTGAAGGTATCTATATAACCCATTAGTAATGACTATGTCACTCTGTATCCCGTGATGTACGAGAAAGAAAAATATTTTCTCAGGATGTTCCCAATCCTGGTAAATGAGCCCTTCAGTAAAGGGTGAAGTGGAAAAGAACAGACAGTCTGGGGGCTTCTAGCGACCCCAACGAGGATGCAGTAGTGGTTGATGGTTCCGCAAGGTGCATTTTAAATGCTGATCGGACCATGTTAGTCAGAGACTGAACCCATAATCTTTCAGCTTGAGATGCTGAGAAAGGTTCCTCCACTGTTGATTCCTCTATAACAGAATCAACCTCATCCTGATCCCCTTCAGGCAGGTCGATCCCTGTATGGGACTGTTGCTCTGCTAACAGGCACTCTGAAGGAGGAGACGGAGATCGGGCGTGCTTTCCCTGACAGGGAGGCAGCGATCAATGTTGACAATCTCTCTCTAATTCTCCCAGAGCTGAGGAAAAAACCTCCTCTGTTACATACACAGGAGCAGGTGAACTGAGGACAGCCACAGTACCAAGTACCCCTGCGGGGTCTCTACGGTCACTTACCTCTGAATCTTCAGGGGAGACTGGTGCAGCAGAAGCATGCCCAAGATCCTCAGAGCCCGATGAGACCCCCTTCGCTTCCTGGAAGATTCAGTTCCGGAGCTTCTGGACGGCATATTCCTAAGCCTAAAGCTGAGGTATTCCAGCCGTAAAACACCACTTTTACTGAGAATAGTCTAGCACAATTGCTGCTATATAACAGTTGGTGTCTTCTAAAGTGCCTTTCTAGGGGATGCCTGCATCAGCCGCCTCTGTGTGCCTTTTTACTGTTGCTAGCTCTGTCTGTGCACTTCAATAGCCAGCTGTGATTGTGCTTTAAAACACGCTGGACGCCCGCACATGCGCAGTAGCGCCGCGGCGCACACCGAGCGTCATCCACCCGCTCCGCCCCTTTTTCCAGATCGCCTCTATATATAGAGGCGCGTGCACGCGCACGCGCGCGGGCACGTGCGACTTCGGCGCCTTTTTTGAAAAAAATAAGGAGCTAGATGGGAGCCAGGGTCCCTGCCGCAGGGCCCGGGGATGGATGAGCGCAGCAACAGGGCAGAGGAGACAGCTTCCCAGCAGAGAACTTACCAACTGCCTGGATTTGATTTTGGAAGAAAAAAATCCACATTACAAGAAAAAGAACCATAGCGGCCTCTAGTGTCTAACACAGGTACCGCGGTCTTACATTTTTTTTTTTTTTTCTTGCCTACTATTAAAATTTTTACATTTTCTCAGTAGTAACAGGCATGCACAGAATATTAGCGGGAATACCTTAGGTAACAGGCAGAAAGACAAAATAGGCTTTGGGGTCCCCCAATAGAACCAAGTTCCTGAGGGCCCCCACTTACCTTTTCCTCGCCGCAGGACTCTGTTTGGTCCACAGAAGCCCAAACTTCACCTATCACGGCAGGCATTGTAATTAAACCTTCAGGGACCGGGTTCCCAAGGATTCCACTCCCCTGGACCTGTATAGCACCCTGCACAGAAAACATCTTGGTCGTGGGTATGACCAGAGCTCTGGATCCCAGGGTCCAGCCCTCCTAAGAGAGGCATTACAGGCAAAACCTTGCTCTTCTCTTTGCAAGGCCCGGGTACCGACCGTTTAGCTATGAAGCTTTTTTGGTCGGATCCGGAATAGCTTACTGAGGCCCAAAAGAACCTGTACGCAAGCTCAGTGAAAAACACATGTTACTTCTTGGCCAACACCTTAGACACTGGCAAAAAACTGAGGTGCTCCCGGATGGGAGGGGCTTATATAGGGGAAGGTACTTCCGGTTTTGGAAGTTGCCAGTGCCAGCACCTGAAGGTATCTATATAACCCACATAGTAATGACTATGTCGCTCTGTGTCCCGTGATGTACGAGAAAGAAAAACCTCTGACCTATGGGCCAGAAGGGAGCCATGTCCTTCTCCTATGCTAGGCAGAAAATAACTGATCTGCTTAGTGCAGGCTGAGAGGATATAGCCAGTAGGACCGCCCCCTGGGTGGGACTGTTCAGCTCTAAAATTGTTAACACTTTTTCTGCCTAGTCACTCCTGAATGAAGGCTAATACCCACTTTGTCAAGATTGAAGCTGTATCCGTCCATGAACGAAAGAGAAAAGTCTACTTTGTGCTCTTTGTTATGAGGTGGGGAAGCTGCGTTTACCATAATTAACCCTGTTTGGAGGCAGACATCTCATCAGTTCTAGATAAAATTTGAACAGTGTATGCCTTAACAAAAAGGCTCCATGCACAATAAAGTTTTTTTAAGCTCCTAGAAGCTAAATAGTGTTATCCTGTGTGTCCATGCACACTACATTAGGCTATTAGCATTTTGTGAGCTTCAGCGTCTAAGAGCAGAAAAACAAATTGTTTTTGTAGTCTTTTGGAGCGTTTTTCCAGCAGAAAAAAAAATGCTTAATGCTCCTCAACGCTCCTAAAACACTCCTAACCGCTTTCTTTTTTGTGTACTGTAAAAATGCTAATAAAATGCTACTACAAGCCGGCACAAAAATGCTATTACCAGCATTTTTTATCTAGCATTTTATTTCTAGCATTTTTTGAGCGTATAAGAAATGCTAATCTGCATAGAGCCAAAAGGTTAAAAGGGAACATGGCTTCTCCATTGTATTTTAATGAGAATTGGACTCAGACCGTCCCCAAAGCCCAGCTGTTGGGACAGATCATGCTGAGCAAGCTGAGAAATGTCTGTAGTCAGCCATTAGTTGGGTTGTCTCAAATTTTACTGCAAAAATGGAAATGTGTGTTAAAGTGGTTATAAAAGCAAAACATTTTTCACCTTAATGCATTGTCTACATTAAGATAAAAAATCCTTCTGCACAAGTGCCCCCTTGGAGAAGAGGAGGAGCGGAGAGCGCCAGCAGGGGACCACCAGAGGAGGCAAGGGACCGCTCTGTGCAAAACTATTGCGCAATTATAAAAAATTGAAAGGGTAATCAAGATTGTGATCTGTATGCAGTTGAGATGTGTGAATAACAATACTGCATTGCCATTGTTTTTTTACTCAGGCTCCATTTATATACAACTAGGATATTAACAAAGAATATCAAGAGTGACTAAGAAGTTGATTATATAAAATGAAGATAATGAAATACATACCTCATATTCATCAAAAATTTGCCGATGATGAAAATAAGCATGTGAAAATATTCTATAAATCCTACGACACACTGATCCTAGTTTGGCAACAGATGATTCCTTTATGCTAACCCTGTGGAAACATTTAGAAGCTTATTTTCTAGAAGATTTTACACAGACAAGTATTATCCATACAGCCTCAACCCACTGCTTCTGGGACGTTGGCGTTACATAAGAGTTCTACACCTATAAAACCCCAAGTTATATTTAAACTATAAACAACAGTTTTTATCAAACTCTTCACATCTTTTAACAGTTTGCTAGACAAGTCATACTAGAGATTACGGCTTCTCTACAGCAGAAAAACAAGCAACCCTTTTCTATGAAACCCTTATAAATAAACAAAATTTAAAACTGAATTATGTTATACAACCGTGATTATAGACCTATGGACTGTTACAATAAAGTATTTTGGGAACTGGTAAATCAGATTATTAAAAGAGTCTAATGTAAGCACTGCTTCACACCAGTGCGGCTTTGAAATCGCACTACTTTAGCATGATTTCAATGCCGCAGATCAGTTTCATTTGGATCAGCGATTTAATTGCGGCTTCATTTAACAGAAGTCAATGCACATCGCAATGAAATTGCAGAATAGTGCATGAACCTTTTTTTGAGTCGCAGCGATTTGAACGGTTCCGTTGTCAAAAATAGGGTGCGACTTGTCATGCGATTTTGAACTGTCAAATCGCATTACAAATCACACTGGTGTGAACGAGGGCCAAACATCCAAGGCATTGGGATGCCAGCATGTATATACACATTGATTGAATAGCCCTAGGTGTACATATGCCCACAACTTTTCATGTTCAATATATTTTTTTTCGTTTTAGGTTTCAGCGTACAAATACAACATGACACTTCAGAGATATCTGTATCTTGGCATGACCAGGGGTGATTCGTAATGGTTTGCAAATACCCTTGGATCTGTGCAGCATGGGAAAATGTTCTACTGCTTCACAACAGCCTGAGCCCTGATGAAAGGGAGTTTGTTTTACCCCAAAATGTGTTGGCTGTTTTCTCTGACTGCAAACTAATTTTATTTCATTTCATCATTAAAACTTCTGGACTCTTGCTGTTTGGCCCTTTCATTAGGTCTTATACACAGATTCAAAACTATGGATTGTCCTCCTTTTTCTAAGGGATGTTACCGTTTTGTGGAGTGCTGCCAAATCGTAGCCATTGTGACTAGCCAGTTATAATTAACTATTATAATTTATTTTTTTGATCACTTTTATTCCTTTTACAAGAAATGTAAAAATCCCTTGTAACAGAAATAAGCATGACTTATTTCTTTATTGCGAGGTCTGGGGTCAAGAAGACCTCAGTTCTCACATTTACACTTAAAAGCAAAGAGAAAAAAAGGCATTTTACATTTAAAAAATAAAATAAAAATTGTCCCTTTAAGGCCGTTAGAAGGAAGTGATGGTCAAACATCGCTCCGGTCTTCCAAGGGCATAGAGTCGAGAGGGGGCTACCTTGCCCTCACTCGACTTCCTGCCAATCGCTTCAGGGGATCAGATCTTTCCCCCTTTACCGACGGCTCCGGTAAGCGGACACCTTTCCCGCTGCCTATAAAAGTGATCCTGCAGCGAACCCACCGCCAGGACCACTTTTATCTTCCACCGAATCGCCCACTGTATTAAAAAAATAACGGGGTTATGGCAGCTAGCTGCTGTCATAACAACGGTACATAAATGTCAAAGTAAGGACGTATATATACAGTGGATGGTCTGGAAAAGGTTAAACAATGAAGAAGTCATGTACTGATGTAGTTAGTGTTAAAGGAGAAGTTCACTTTAAAAAAAAAAAAAAAACCCATGAATAAATGCACATTTTTTTTGCGGGTAAAAAATAAATAAAAATTTGCATTTATTTAATTTATTTTAGAGCCTGTAAAGCATTGCACCAGGGGTTTGGGGTGGAGACAGAGACACAGAACAGGGAGCTGACAGGCAGGGAGGGAAGGGATGAAGGGGGAGAGAGGGAAAGTAGAGAGCAGGGATGTACGCTGACCACGGTGGTAAGTAGGGGTGCAACGGATCAAAAAACTCACGGATCGGAAGGATCCTCGGATCAGAGTCACGGATCGGATCATTTTTCGGATCAGCAAAAAAAAAATAAAAAAAAAGAAGACAATCTTGTTACACCCACCAGAGTTTTAGATTTCAGTTATTTTCAACACAAAATGGAGCTTATTTGCTTAAATACAGTATTTGTAAATCCGACAGACTCTTTACATGTTAAAGGAGTAGTAAAGTTACATGTTTTTTCACCTTAATGCATCCTATGCATTAAGGTGAAAAAACATTCGACAATACCGCCCCCCCCCGAGCCCCCGTTTTTCTTACCTGGCCCCTCGAAAGTCCCATGCTCGTCCCCGTCATCCTCTTCGTTTTTCTGCCTGGCCGCCGATTGGCTACACTGGATAGATTGAAAGCAGCGCAGCCATTGGCTGGCGCTGCTGTCAATCACATCCAATGACGCGGCACGCCGGGGGGCGGGGCCGAGTGATACAGTCGGCGGCTATGGCCGCCGCTGTATCACGGGAGCGCGCCCGCAATCACTCCACACCATGCGAGCTCACTCGCATTAAGGTGTGGAGTCCTTGCGGGGAGGAGCCAAGACAGCCGCCGAGGGACCCCAGAAGACCAGGATCGGGGCCACTGTGTGCAAAACGAGCTGCACAGTGGAGGTAAGTATAACATGTTTGTTATTTTTAAGCAAAAAAAAAAAAAGGTATAGTGCTCCTTTAAATTTTAAAAAGTAGCAGCAAACCTTACATGCTTGCTAATGTGACAGAACACCTCTGATATTCACATTTAACTAAATGTTAAATGTGAAAATCAGAGGTGTTCCGTTACATTAGCAAACATGAAAGGTTTGCTGCTGCTTTTAAATTTAACATGTAAACAGTCCGATGGATTTCCAAATAATGTATTAAAGCGGATGAGCTCCGTTTTGTGTTGAAATTAACTGAAATCTAAAACTCCGTTGGGTGTAACAAGATGTCCGCTTGGCCCCTTCTCTATCATTACTGTGCAGGAGTGTGGGGTGGAGCAAGATGGCGGTGAAACGTCACTACAGCGGCCGCCGCCGGGTGTACCAAGATGGCCGCCGCTCCGGAGCTAGGCCGAAGCCGCGGCCTTTCCTACGGCCGAGGGTCCGGAGCGCTCCGCGGAACGCGTGGTGATCCGATCCGAACAGGGTGACCCGTTCGGATCACGGATCACCACCGATCCGTTGCACCACTAGTGGTAAGGGCTCAGCAGGCCCGATTATCGTGGTCAGCGCAGAGAGGGGGATTTAGAAAGTTGCAGGTTCAGCTAGTTTTTTACAGTTTAAAAGGGGGTGCAGATTACACAGCACAAGCACTGTGCCGTTTAATCTGCTTCAAAAGAACAGGATCTGAATTTTTTGGGGGGTTAACACTTTAAGCGCCAGCTCCTGTTGTGTATTAACAGTAACAGAATGAATTAACTTGTTTCATTCATTATACAAACTTACCTGCTTGGGAAATATTTATTGCTATTCAAGAGACATGCAGCACCATCCAGTGTATGCCTTGTGTAATCTATGGCAGGACACTAAAACACAAAACAAAAACAAATTACTTAAACACTTAAAAGCAAAAAATCTAATTGGTTGCAAATGCAATACAAAGCTTTTATGTAAGATCTGTTTAATTTTGACGGCAAAAATAGGATTTTGTAATCACCGTAAAATCCTTTTCTCGTTCGTTCATGGACGGACACAGCCTTTTCAATTCTTGACACGTGGGTTATGTTCCTGGTCATAGGAGAGGACTAAGCAGAACATGTTAAATAATTAAAAACACATGTTACAATAATCAGAGATGAACAGCCCTGCCCAGGGGGCGGTCCCTCCAGACATAACCCTCCGCCCTGCAGTCAGCAGCTCAGTTCGTATCAAGCAGTACAAACCTAAAAAGGAGGGGTGGGTGCTGTGTCCGTCCATGGACGAACGAGAAAAGGTTTTTACGGTGAGTACAAAAAATCCTATTTTCTCTTTTCGTCCATGGACGGACACAGCTTTCTCAATTCTTGACATGTGGGACGTCCCCAAGCAGTGTCAGAAAAAACGAGGGGTGGGAACAGTATCAAAAAACAACTAATTTCACACCAAACCAGCAGAGCTCCTCAACGGAGGAGTTGCAACCTCAAACAGCCGCCTGCAAAACCTTTCGGCTGAAGGAAGCATTAGAAGATGCACTCACATCAACCGTGTACAATTTGGAAAACGTGTGCCACGGACGACCAAGTCGCCGCCTTGCACACCTGTGAGACAGATGCTTGATGTCGGAAAGCCCAGGATGCACCAATTTCCCTGGTTGAATGTGCCATGACCGAAAAGGGAGGCGCCCGCCCCTTAAGGGCATAGACCTGGATGACGGTCTGCCTGAGCCACCCAGAAATGGTGGCCGACGAGACCGCCAGGCCCTTTTGTGGACCAGACACAAACGAGTCAGACCTCCGAAACGGAGCCGTAGCAGACAGGTACACCCGCAAGTTATGGAGCGCAGTCTCCCTGGGGTGTGACGGTTGAGGACACAAGGACGGCAGCACAATGTCCTCATTCAGGTGAAAAGCCAAAACCACCTTCGGAAGGAAGGAAGGCTGGGGCGTAGCACCGCTTTATCCTTATGGAGGACCAAGTATGGTGACTTGCAAGACAAGGCCGCCAATTCAGGAACTCTTCTGACCGATGTAATGGCCACTAGAAAGGCCACCTTCTGAGAAAGTGTCAAGAGAGGAATCTTTCTGATGTTCTCAAAAGGAGGTTCCTGAAGAACCGAGAGCACCAGATTTAAATCCCATGGAGGAAGAGGTGGTCTAATAGGGGGAGCCACATGTCAAACCCCTTGAACAAAAGTACCCACCAGGGAATGGACGCCAAAGGCCATTGAAAGAAAACAGCTAAGGCTGAAATCTGCCCCTTAAAATGGTGCTTAAGGCAAGTTTCTGATTCACTCCACGCTGTAAAAACAGCAGGACCCTGGAAACCGAGTACGTCCGTGGACGCCACTCCATCTCTTCGCACAGAGATGTAGGCCTTCCAAGTACGATGGTAGATCTTCCTGGAAGAAGATTTCCGTGCCCTCAGCATGGTTGAAATGACCGAATCCGAAAGACCTTGGTCCCTGGCTTTCAAATAGCCATGCCGTTAAAGCCAGCGACTGTAAAGCAAGATGAAGTATGGGACCTTGAGACAGAAGGTCCTCCCGCATTGGCAGCCGCCAGGGTCCATCGCCCACCAGGCCTACGAGATCGGCGTACCAAGGATGCCGGGGCCAATCTTGAGCAATTAGAATCACCGGGATCCCCTCGGTCTCCACTCTGCGGAGCAGACGAGGAAGCAACTTTAGTGGGGGATAGGCATAAATTAGCCGATACTGACCCTACGGGGCCACCAACACATCTGACACGTCTGCCCAGGGATCTCTGGACCTGGCCACAAATCTCGACACCTTGCGATTGAGTCGAGAGGCCAGGAGGCCAGGAGGACTGAAGAACCGGGGATTTCAGCCACCAGCTCAGAGAAGCCCTGACCAGGTGACTTGCCTGAATCTGACGATCCAGAGACAATGGAGATTTGTTCCATTTGGACAGGATCTCCTTCTGCAAGACTCGAGTGTGGAATTGGGCATACGGTCCTGCATCGAAGGACCATTTACGGTCCTGCATCGAAGGAGGCTACCATGAGACCCAGAACTCGCATGAAAAAACGGAGAGACAAGAACAGGCATCACAAACTACTGGAGGGATAATCTGGGAAAAGTAGACCCTTCCACTGAATGGGACGCGTTTAAGACAACTCTGAGGGGCACTTTCATGTCCATCACAGGGGTCTTGCGCAAAAATAACCAGATGCTTACAGAAGAACTTAAGACCGTTATGGTACGTGCTGAGTCTGCTTATGCCGCTAACTCTGCCTCCGACACGAGGGAGGCATGGTTACAGAGCCGTAGGGAGTATGAACTCCGTCTGTTAGATCTCATGAAAAGACGCATGTTGCATGCCACACAAAAATCAGTTGAACATGGTAATAAAGCCGGACGTCTCTTGGCATATGTGACTAGACCTGACCATTCTCCCATTTCTATCCCACGTATCCTGACTGCTCAAGGCCCCATCAGTGACAACCCAGGGGATATCCTAGACTCCTTTTTATGCTTTTACAAAGACCTGTATACCTCTAGGGTTGACTACGATGACTCCCAATTGAATGACTACTTGGCTGACATATCTCTCCCCTCCTTGTCAACGGAGGGGCGTGATGTGCTGGATGCACCTATCTCTGTTGAGGAAATTGCTGCAGCCATTTCACAAATGCCTGCACATAAGACTCCGGGCCTAGACGGTTTCCCGACTGAATGGTATTCACAATGTAAAGACCTTTTGTGCCCCTTTCTTTTGCGGACCTACAGTCAGGTTCATAAATATTGGGACATCGACACAATTCTAATCTTTTTGGCTCTCTACACCACCACAATGGTTTTGAAATGAAACAAACAAGATGTGCTTTAACTGCAGACTTTCAGCTTTAATTTGAGGGTATTTACATCCAAATCGGATAAACGGTGTAGGAATTACAACAGTTTGTATATGTGCCTCCCATTTTTTAAGGGACCAAAAGTAATCGGACAATTGGCTGCTCAGCTGTTCCATGGCCAGGTGTGTGTTATTCCCACATTATCCCATTTACAAGGAGCAGATAAAGGTCCAGGGTTCATTTCAAGTGTGCTATTTGCATTTGGAATCTGTTGCTGTCAACTCTCAATATGAGATCCAAAGAGCTGTCACCATCAGTGTAGCAAGCCATCAGTAGGCTTAAAAAACAAAACAAACCCATCAGAGAGATAGCAAAAACATTAGGTGTGGCCAAATCAACTGTTGGTTACATCCTTAAAAAGAAAGAAAGACCACGGAAAACAACTGTGGTGGATGACCGAAAAATTATTTCCCTTGTGAAGAAAACACCCTTCACAACAGTTGGCCAGATCAAGAACACTCTCCAGGAGGTAGGTGTATGTGTGTCAAAGTCAACAATCAAGAGAAGACTTCACCAGAGTAAATACAGAGGGTTCACCACAAGATGTAAACAATTGGTGAGCCTCAAAAACAGGAAGGCCAGATTAGAGTTTGTCAAACAACATCTAAAAAAGCCTTCACATTTGTGGAACAACATCCTATGGACAGATGAGACCAAGATCAACTTGTACCAGAGTAATGGGAAGAGAAGAGTATGGAGAAGGAAAGGAACTGCTCATTATCCAAAGCATACCACCTCATCAGTGAAGCATGGTGGTGGTAGTGTCATGGCGTGGGCATGTATGGCTGCCAATGGAACTGGTTCTCTTGTATTTATTGATGATGTGACTGCTGACAAAAGCAGCAGGATGAATTCTGAAGTGTTTCGGGCAATATTATCTGCTCATATTCAGCCAAATGCTTCAGAACTCATTGGACGGCACTTCACAGTGCAGATGGACAATGATCCGAAGCATACTGCGAAAGCAACCAAAGAGTTTAAGGGAAAGAAGTGGAATGTTATGCAATGGCCAAGTCAATCACCTGACCTGAATCCGGTTGAGCATGCAATTCACTTGCTGAAGACAAAACTGAAGGGAAAATGCCCCAAGAACAAGCAGGAACTGAAGACAGTTGCAGTAGAGGCCTGGCAGAGCATCACCAGGGATGAAACCCAGCGTCTGGTGATGTCTATGCGTTCCAGACTTCATGCTGTAATTGACTGCAAGGGATTTACAACCAAGTATTAAAAAGTGAAAGTTCGATTTATGATGGTTAATCTGTCCCATTACTTTTGGTCCCTTAAAAAGTGGGAGGCACATATACAAACTGTTGTAATACCTACACCATTCACCTGATTTGGATGTAAATACCCTCAAATTAAAGCTGAAAGTCTGCAGTTAAAGCACATCTTGTTTGTTACATTTTAAATCCATTGTGGTGGTGGAACCTCCCTACTTGCCACTTCCCTTTCCTCTTTCCGTTATATTGTCACAAAAGTATCCAGGCACACCTGGCTGAAATCTCCCAACAACCCCCTGTGGTTTAACCCTAATCTGCAGGAACTATACTCCCTTCCTGATCCCAATCGCTGGTACTCCAGGGGGGTTAAATATTTATGCCACTTGTACAACGCTCAGGGCTTTAAAACTTCTCAGCTACGTTTAGACTTCGATCTACCAAGATCGTACCCATTTTATTACTACCAGCTCAGGCACGCTATTCGTGCCTAGTTTGGCTCCCTGGATGATCCCACTCACCTGCCCCCGTTGGAAAAACTGCTCAGACAGCCAGATCCCACTAAACTTGTCTCCACCTATTATGCAGCCCTAATGACTGACTTTAACCCCAGGTTTCACAAAGCTCAGGTAAAATGGACCTCTCTGGACATCTCCCTGGTAGACTAGGACTGGTCAGAATTTAGTGATACGTATAAAACCTCTGTTACTGCTTCCCAGGACCGCATCATACAGGTCAAAATTTTTCAAAAAACCCACCTCACACCAGCTAGGTTACACAAGATGGGTCTCCTGCCCTCAGCTGCCTGTTTCCGCGGCTGTGGCCAAGAGGCTGATTTCTTACACTGCTTCTGGTCATGCCCGGTAGTCCGGGACTTCTGGGAAGAAGTGGGTGCTTTCATCTCATCGGCGCTAGGCCTCCCAAACATAAAACACCCCAAGAACTGCCTATTAGGCATTTTTGGCGAATTACACCCATCATCACATGCCAAGAGACTGCTCCTGGAAGGTCTAATGTCTGGACCTCCACTTTTGCTATATCCTGGTATTATACCTGAGCCTTTTACCATTATGTCTACTTCATATTTTGCACTGATGTCAGTTTATTTTTGTATGTTTGAGTCTATTGCTTAATGTTTATGACCAGGTTGTCTGGTGGTATTGTTATTTTTTGTATGTTTCTGTCTGCTTGTTGGTTTGTCTTAAACCTAATAAAAATATCTTTTAAAAAAAAAAAAAAAAAAAAAACCAACACGGAGAGACGATCATTTGCGGGATGTCAACAACCTCACCGCAGACTGGAGAGTCTGCAACTTTTCCAAGGGAAGGAAGACTCTCGCCTCCTTGGAGTCCAGAATTAAACCTAGGTACTCCAGATGCAGAGTCGGTGTCAGGACCGACTTCTAAATGTTTAACACCCAACCAAATTCTCGGAGGGTCTGAATGGCTATAGACACACCTTCCTCTAACTCTGAGCTAGAAGCTGCTCTCAGAAGAAGATCGTCTAAGTGTCCAAGGATACCAGAAAATCCCCCGGCTGGAGCGCAGCAACCACCGAACGAATGGGTTCCATGCGGAACTTCCGAACCTTCACAAAGACATTCAAGGCTTTTAGGTCCAAGACTGGATGGACTTCGTCCTTCTTCGGGACCACAAACAGATTTGAATAAAAACCATGAAACCTCTCTCCCAGTGGTACAGGTAGAATCACTCCGCACCTTAGCAAGTCCTGCACTGCCCCCATTATGGCAGACTGACGAGCCGGAAGGAAAGGGAGATTTGAGGGAAAGAATCTGTTTGGTGGACAAGAAAGGAACTTTATCTTGTACCCCGAGGTGACCACCTCACAGACCCACTGGTCAGAGAGCAGGGAGGTCCACCGAGCTGCAAACCCGAGAAGCCGTCCCCCCATCCTGGAGTCGGGCGGGGGCAAAACTTCATGCGGTAGCAGGCTTGTTCGCTGGCTTGTTGGGCTTGCGCACCCAGGGATGCTTCTGTCCCCCATTTTTTTCAAACGGCTCTCCTCAAAAGGGTACCTAACAGCCAGATGCTGAGGGACCGCAAAAGGTCCTCTGTGGCTTTTCCCAATCCTTATCTATGAATTTATCAAAGAAGGACACATAGGGGAAAACCTTTACAGAACGGGTCGATTTGTGTGACCCAAAAGAGACTGACCTCTCGGTGGAAGCCTTACCTGCGTCCAGCTTAAGGGAGTCCCTTACAGCATTGATAAGTTAACTAACAAGTGCCCTGTCTTGCGCTGACCCGGACGAGGGGTCCTCCTCACTAGGAAGGTCCTGGTCCGCCTCTTCTGACAACCCAGAACCGGGGTCCTGTGCCGCAGCCAGGCCCGGGTCGGAGTCAGAACCTTCCCCTGGCGATGGCGGGGGCGCTTTTTACCCCCCTTACGCTCACACGCCGCTTCCACCAAGGCAACAAACAATTCCAGGACTGCCGACAAAGCATCCATGGTAACTGCAGGTGCAGGGG
The DNA here is from genome assembly GCA_029206835.1 of Rana muscosa. Lineage (NCBI taxonomy): Eukaryota > Metazoa > Chordata > Amphibia > Anura > Ranidae > Rana > Rana muscosa. Next base: position 280,440,959 of record CM055127.1, on the reverse strand, counting down.
CACCGGCTGCTGCCTCTGTCAAGTTTGGGGAAGAAAGGCCAGACACTGACTCCATGACACCGCTGACAGCTCTCAGGGACTCAAAAAAATAAACTGAAAAGTTCCAACCTCCTTGCTGCACTGACCGGGGGGGGGGGGGGGGGTTACCCAGGGGACTCACCAACCCAGCAGAAGACCGCTCAGCACCGCTGCCCGCCTTCCGTCTCCACAGCGTGTGTGAGGAAGAAAAAACTGAGGAGAATTGCGCTGCGCGCCGTCCAGGAAGCCAGCGCTAGAGGCCAAACCCACACCAAAATGGCTGCCAGACGCCTCAGAGACAAAAATAGGATTTTTATACTCACCGTAAAATCAGTTTCTCTGACGTCCATGGACTGACACAGCTTTAATACTGAAACACGTGGGTATATGTCCCTGATCGCAGGAGAAGATCTAGGCAGAATATTAGATGTTAGAAACATACATTCTAAAAAAACAGAGCTCAACAGCCCCGCCCAGGGGGGCGGTCCCTCCGGACATAACCCTCCTACCTGCAGCCAGCAGCCTCAGTTCGTAACAAAGCAGTACAAACCTTAAAAGAAGGGTGGGTGCTGTGTCAGTCCATGGACGTCAGAGAAATGGATTTTACGGTGAGTACAAAAATCCTATTTTCTCTTATCGGACCCGGAGGAAACCCACGCAGACTGCACACACATACCGTGTTGGTATGTTAGCATGTGAATAATCAAAATCGCACAAGTTTAGGCTGTGCATAGCGCCGAAAGCGCCCATACCATTGGAGTGTGGGAGGGAACCGGAGTACCCGGAGGAAACCCACACGGACTGCATACACATACCGCATAGGTATTATAGTATGCGTGATAAACATATGGAACATGTTTAAACTGTCCAGAGGGCCAAAGGCGCACATACCGTCAGAGCGTGAGAGGAAACCGGAACACCCAGAAGAAACTCATGCAGACAGCACACAGATACCGTGTAGGAATGATAGCATGTGAATAAACATATTGCACATGTTTATGCTGGGCATTACCATTGGAGTGTGGGAGGAAACCGGAGTACCCGGAGGAAACCCACGCAGACAGCATACACCTACTGTAGGTATTTATAGTATGTATAATAAACATGTTGAACATGTTTATACTGTGCAGAGAGCCGAAGCGCACATACCGTGAGAGGAAACCGGAGCACCCGGAGGAAACCCACGCCGACCCAGAGAGTATAATACATACATATACTGTAAATGTATTTAGAGTCGTGTATAAACATATTGTGTATGTTTATATCGTGTATGGCACTGAAGACACAGCATTGGAACGTGGGAGGAAACCCACGCAGACACAGAGACCAATAACACATACATACACTGTGAATGTATCCAGTGTAGAGTTATAAGTTTAAATTATGACGCCGAGGCGCATAATCCTCTCTGTATCGTTCCAACCTGCTTAAATGTGGGTAAAAGGAAACCTCTGACACCTCAGACCATGGTCCTGTCAGAGCTCAGAGCGTTCCCCAGGAAATGGTGGGAAACCACAGGTGCAGAGACCCTGTTGTTGCCTCAGAGACATCACACAGAAGGCTCACAGGGATTATAGAAATTAATGAATAAAGTGCCCCCCCACCATGCTGCACCGACCGGGGGGGGGGGGGGGTGCACTGTGTACCACTGTATCATCCATGCTGCTCTTGACGCAGCGTGTGAGGAAACAGTGAGAAGGCTGTGTAAAAGAAAAGCTTGAAAAGAACCAAAGGAGACAGCGTCCGCCTGAGGTACCTCATCCACAGCATCCAGCTTGAGAGTGTCCCTCACAGCATCAATGAGTTCACTTACAAGCGCACTGTCATTTACTGACTCAGAACTGGAGTCTTCCTCACAAGGAATGTCCTTTTCAAAAACATTAAAATATTCAGAGCTATGCATCCCGATAAGATATGTGCTTTTTTTTCTGTCTATACCCAATAAAAAAACGTTTGTATTAAAAAAATATTCAGAGCTAGGGTCCTGAGTAGCAGCAGCTAGGCCCATATCTGAATCAGAGCACTCCCCATGGAGATTGTGTGGGGAGAGGGCGCTTATAGCTCCCTTGCGCTCGCACACCGCTTCCATCCTGACAAGGAATGATTCCAGGACTGCCGACAACTGGTCCATAGGAACCGCAGGTGCAGGAGCACTGCCTGTTGCCTCTGACAAGAGTGGGGAAGCAGGTGAACCAGACTCCATACTCGCCACCCTATGAGACCTTATGCACAATAAAAGTGAATAAACAGTCCACCCACTGGCTGCGCTGACTGAGGAGGGGATACCCAGAGGACTCACCAACCCTTTAGAGGACCGCTCAGCTCCGCTGTATGCGCCGCACTGCCAGCGCGGGTGAAGCCTGAGGAGACTGTGAGGAGATTCGCGCCGCAGCAGCGGCGACAGAGGCCAAAAACGAAAGTGAAAGCGCACGCGGCTTCAAGAAAATAGCCGCCGACCGCATGTAAACTGCGCCATTGATCCGCGGCAAGATGGCCGCCGAGCGCAGCAAAGTACAGCCAATGCGCCTAATGGCGTCTCCAAACACCCCACGTTTACTCAGCCCCAGCACACAGACATGAGCGCCCACCCCTGCCAGGCCAGAGTGACCCCCCAGACACCCCCACACAGCACAGCGCCTGATTAGGGTGCATAGAGCAGCATAACTGGGGGGAGACAAGGGAAAAAAAAAAAACATACAGAGAATCACAGCCAGCATGTACTCACCTGAAGCAGGAGAGACTACTTACCCGTCCCAGCTCTGTTTTTTTAGAATGTATGTTTCTAACATCTAACATTCTGCCTAGATCTTCTCCTGCGGGCAGGGACATATACCCACGTGTTTCAGTATTAGGGCTGTGTCAGTCCATGGACGATAAGAGAAAAGGGTGCGACCACAAGAAAATGGCCGCCCGCAATAACAACCTGCTCCATGGCGCGGCCACGGCAAAATGGCCGCCAATGGGAATTAAAATAGAAACCAGCAGGCATACAAAAAATGGCGCCAGCGCCGCAAAAATGGTGCCTAAGCACCGCGATGTGGACGAGAAGGCCTATGCAGAGACTTCCCCAGAAAAGAGCACCCCCCCACAGAAAAAACAGGGATAGTGATAGCAGGGAAAGGGAGGACAGGAGAACCCCGCAATCCCTCGGACGTCCAGCTGTTTCCACCTGCCGAGGCAGGAGGAAAAGTACTTACCCGTCCATGCGAGGATCCGCTGGTGCGTCGTGGACAGACCTACAACCGTGTGGGAGTAGCTGTCGGCCCGGTCCACTGTGAGTGAGACAACAAACAGCCCAGTCATATGTGGACCCCGGAGCCTGTGCTCACCGGCCACCCCTGGAGCCATGGGGTATGTCGTGCTCAGAACCAAGCGCGAAGCAAGGGACTGGCACGCTCGATGACCGGAACGGGGAAGACTACAAGGATCTATATATCTAGCCTGTCGCCCAGCCGGCAGTTGATGGAAGATCACAAAAAAATAAAAATAAAATAAAAAATTCTTCTGGACTCTGGGCCCAAAAGGGAGCCACGTCCTTCTCCTCTGCTAGGCAGAAAAAAACTGAGCTGCTGACTGCAGGGCGGAGGGTTATGTCTGGAGGGACCGCCCCCTGGGCGGGGCTGATCATCTCTGATTATTGTAACACGTGTTTTTAATTATCAAACATGTTCTGACTAGTCCTCTCCTATGAACAGGAACATAACCCACACGTCAAGAACTGAGAAGGCTGTAAGAAACGTAATTTTAGTTTTAGTCGTATTTTACTTATCTGAATTGTTTTAGTCTACTAAAATCTCCAGTACATTTTAGTTGACTAAAATTGAATGGGCTTAGTTAAATTGTAATGCATTATTTAAGCATTTCTCTAGAATTTCCAAAATCATTAGATAATCCTGGAGTAAAAATCTAATAATATTAGAATATTTATGGGATTAAGGTTTGAACATGCACTACAGACACAGATTTAGCCGTTGTGATATAGAATCATTATTGGATCAGGTTTTCACTAGGTCAGTGTATTACTAGGTAGTAGAGCCTTACTTCACTTTTGCTTTAAGTCATTTCAGGAGCATTTTGCCTGATAAAACAGTAAAGCAGGGGTGCTCAACCTGTGACCTGGGGGCCACATGTGGCCCTCGGAGCCCTTCGATGTGGCCCAACCTCAAACCAGGGAAGAGCACTTCCATTTTATCCTGCAGGTTTGGTGCCTTTCTAGCGCACCACAACATCTGAGAGCGGGAGTCTTGGGGGAAGATTTACTAAAACTGAAGAGTGCAAAATCTTGGTGCAGCTGTGCATAGGAGCCAATCAGCTTCTAGGTTTTATTGTTAAAGCTTTATCGAACAAACTGAAGTTAAAAGCCGATTTGGCTACCATGCACAGCTGCACCAGATTTTGCACTCTCCAGTTTTAGTAAATCAACCCCTTGGTGCACTTTCAGAAAGTGCACCACGTCCGCAAAATATAATAGAAGTCTATGGCAAAGCCCAGCTAACGCTCAAGAAAGCTGCAGGTGCACTCCACTGCTCCCGTGGTGCAGGTAAAAACGCAGCGCATCAGTGTAAAAGCAGCCTTACAGGGGGTCTGGACAGTAAGGACATTTGCAGTTCGGGTGGTGGTAAGACCCTGTACAGTTGAGATGTGTTTTTTTTTTTTTTAACAAGAGTTGAGATGTGTTTTTACCATATACCGTTACTGTATACAGGAACCAATTCTCTCCATTTTCCTCCTGCAACCACTGAAAGCCGGCTTTTCCTCCTCGCCCTCCCGCCAGCATTCAGCGGCTGCAGGAGGAAAACTTTCATTGTGCCATTTAAAATAAAATAAAAAATCGAAATTCTGAACTATTTTGTTTCGTTGTGGCCCACAACCGGTTACCAAATCACTTAAGTGGCCCTCGCTATTCAAAAGGTTGAGCACCCCTGCAGTAAAGTAACAAGTGAGATTCACCTCTTTTGGTGTTTTATGAGCTGCACAAAGAAATATCCATTGTTCTGTTGCTGTCATTTGGGTGCAAGAGTCCGGGTGACATTCAGCCTATAAAATGAAAATAAAACCCACATATTAAGCCGAGCTTGAAGAAATCTCTGCAATCATCCTACTTTGAAGGCACAAGCTTATCTGTAAAATGCTCTAAAAACCACAACAATGAACTACTCTTAATTTTTTCCCTTTAGATCTATTAAATATACCATCAAAAGTTTTGTTACATCTATTTGATAAGTTCAAAAGAATATATCAGTGGATCTTGTTAAACTTTGTCAGCCAATAGCTTCCTGTGCTCTCTGCTTGCCCTACATTCTTATTAGCTACAATATTCTGATGACTTAAGACCCCTACCCCCTCTTATTGAGAAAAGGAGGAGAGGAGGAAGTTTCAGTAGTCCTGTACAGTTTGTTGTCCAGATACAGTAGAGTGAGCATTATCACCCCCAAGATATGAAGTGGGTTACTGGCATAATCTCCAAGTAAAGATAAAATGAAAAAAAAAAAAAAGCCTGAAAAAAAAAAAAAATTATAAAAGAAGTCGAGAAAGAAGAAAAGGAATGCAGCCATGTTACATTGGGGTTTTAGGTTTATGCCCTGTTCACACATACTGTAGTGACCTGCGTTCTACCACAATGGAAGAACAAGAACATCCTAAATCCTGGTTTAAGGTCCGAAACTTCCCTTTACTTGAGCAATGGATGCCCTCAATAGCACCATTTAGCTTGCCCAATCTCCTCAGCTGCCTCCTTCTCTTCAATATAACTAGTGGCTTCACAATGATATACTAGACATACTGTTTGCCAATGCCTCTCCAAAACAAAAACAAGTTCATCTGTCTCCCCTCTCCACTCACCAACAGGAAAAGGATGTGATGTCAGGAAATAACCCTTTAAAATGCATAGTAATATAACTAACTCGCATAGAAACGTGTGTCAATGTGCTTCAAAATGCGCATCAAGGCAGGATATCTGTGCCCTTATTCTGGAACTCATCAATTACTCTCTGGAATACTATCCTGCAGCCTGCCTGCTTCACCTCAGCTCCTTCTCTAAACATATATACCAGTCGCTCCTTGGTGATCCAGCTCCTAAACATGGCCCAGACTGGGGCATTGGATCAGGTCTGTGACAGACATTATGAGGATGGAGGAGCTTAAGCTATGCCTCCAAAAACAAGAAGCCCGTTTTAAAAAGACGTGGTTCTACTGGACCCGATTTACCTACTCTGACAAATATGCTGACTTGTTGGCCTCTAACCCAGATTAGGCAGCGTGATTACACAGCAGTGATGGTGAACCTTGGCACCCCAGATATTTTGGAACTACATTTCCCATGATGCTCAATTACACTGCAGTGCAGAATGCATGAGCATCATGGGAAATATAGTTCCAAAACATCTGGGTTCACCATCACTGCACTACAGGGATCCCTTCCCTCTCCCTCCTTTTTTTCCTTTTTGTTCCTTCCCCACTTCGCTTTCTCGCGTCCCCTTTTAGTTGACCTTCTTGCAAGTGTATCCTCTTCAAACCGGTGATAAACTGGATGCCTGGACCGATACGGTGTCTCAAGAACCCTGTATCTGCTGTCTTTCCAACCCTGTTTTTTCCTATCAATGCTCCGTCCTGAGTGTGCAACTTATCTGGATTGTTTACTTTGTATATTGCCGCTATAAATAAAAAGTTAAAAATAAATGCACATAAATGCCCCTCAAAGGAAAGTAATGCACATCCATTTATTTATTTTTAGCATTTATATGCATGTTTATGTCTGAACAGGCCCTTGGATGCGCTTTAGGTTTTAAAATACTTCAGACTGTACAGCACTGTTACTTTATATCTGCTCTTCCACACCCCAGTAATATAGCTATAGCCATCCATACTGTTCTTTTTGTTACCTTTAAGATGCACTGAACCCCTGTTTATTCACACACTGAATATACAAAAAGGAACTTTGAAGACTATAGATTTCCTTTAAATTAAATGGCAAGGAGAAAAAAAAAATACATGCACATTTCCCCAAGCTTTATCCCTTTAAACATTCTACAAAAACGGGAATAAGTGTGGATGTGTCCGAAATGTAGTAAACTCCTACCTTCCTCTTTGATGTGACAACACAGCTCTGAATTCCAAAGCATCTCATCAGCTGTGCCCATTAAAATTGATGTAATGGCCATTTGAATTTTTGATAGATTACAAGGAACACAGAGCTCTGCTCATCCCCTACCCCTTTTTTATACCGATAACCCCTCCATGTACACAGGCAGCTATCAGCTTACAATATTTCTGGAAAAATTAACAGGTATTTTTTCGCATTTATTAAACAGATTGAACAAAAACACTTTTAAATGGTCTATGTAGAAGACCAAAAGGGAGAAAAGAATAGAAGCTCATTTACTTTAGATTTACTTACATCGTAAGCTAGCATAAGAAAGACAGGTATTCATAGTGACAACCAGATCTATCTGTCTCCACACAGTGATTAAGCAATTAAGACCCCTTTAGCTTTTTATTCAGACCAGTGCAACAAATCCTTTGAGGCAAGCAGAGTGGAAGAATCAATTATGCTGGAATGTGCTGAATTGTATGAGACGTACTTTAGTCACATTGTAGCATTCTGCATCAGCGCTTATACAACACCCACACTAATTGCTTTTTGCTTTTACCTTGCTCTCATGTCTTCTAAATATCAGGTAGGGACACTACTACATCAGGTCAGCAACACACATAGGAACACATCAGGAATTGGAGTGGTCTTCTATCCCAAATGTTCCCTGTGCAATGCACTAAATATTTTTGCAATAATATGAATACTCTGTAAGGAGGACAGGCTTAACTGGTATTGACAGCAGTAATCATGCAAGAGACAGGGACACCCAGGAACAGTCCAAACAGGTTTTTCCTACACTTTTATCCAGCAAGGCATCAAACACATCATCAGTGCAGGAGGGCCTTGTACAGCAAGTCCATAGCATAAAACAAAATATAACCCCTATTCGTCCAAGCCACTAACTAATCTCAAGTCAGTTCCTGAATAACAAATTGCCCCCAAAAGGTTCAATAAAACAGGCAATACATATATTTATTAATTTTTGTGAGCCTCTATCATCATTAAGCTCAGATATAATACGCATGTGGGCAGCTGAGACTAATAGTGAGGTCTGGCTATCGGGTAAGACGTGGACCTAGGAATAATGGAGGCTTTATTCTACCTACATAAAGCTCTACAAAGCCTCCAGGCCCCAGAACAGAACATATTAAGATTCTGGAAGAGAAAAAAAAAAAAAAAAACACAACAAACTTTTCACAAGAGACTAGTAGACACAAAACCTGGAGCCCCTTACCATGTGTAGATTCGAAACCTAAATGTCTCACAGCACTCACAAATTTTTTGCAGTTGCTATAAAACAATATATTACCTGCAGTTTAACAGCAAGTCCATTGAGTTCAAGACAAAATTGCCTAAAAAGATGAACATGAATTAATAAGCTATATAAAAAGACAAGAAGGGATTTAAAATCTCACAATTGAGAATATAAACAGCTGGACAAAAAAGAAAGAAAAGTGGGGTTACTGATGCCTAAACATTTAGGCCTCTTTCACACGGGACGGATCCGTGCAGATCCGCCCCGTGAAGCTCCGCTTGCTCAGCGGGGATCGCTCCGTTGATCCCCGCTGAGCCGACGGATGACTGGGCGGTCCCCGCACACTGTGCAGGGACCGCCCTGTCAGAGCGCCGCTCTCCCCTATGGGGAATCGGATGACGACGGACCGTAGAGTCCGTTGTCATCCGATCCGCTCCGCCGACGGAAGGAAAAATAGGGTTTTCCTCCGTCACACTTTGGCGGAGCGGAGCGGGTCGGATGTCAGCGGACATGTCTCCGCTGACATCCGTGCCTCCATAGGGGTACATGGAGGATCCGTTTCAGGTCCGCCTAAAAAACTGACAGGCGGACCTGAACGGACCTCCGTGTGAAAGGGGCCTAAATCTTTATAGCCACCTAATGCAACCCCACCTGCCCTAAAAGTTATCTCTTAGTGCTTGGCTCATTTTCTTGCCATGTGCTCTATAATAATTAAGTGTACAAGAAGTGTATCGAATGAGATCACTCACACATTGGTAGTCTTCAATGTGTGTACTGTATGTTGTCCTGAAGTCAGTTTAGGATTCTCAGTTACCAAGAGGTGTACTATAATAGCGATTTGAGAGAGCAAAGTCTAAAGTCTCGTACACACGGCCGAGAATCTCGTTGTTAAAAACATGTCACTTTTTACGACGAGATCCTTGGACAAGAAACTTGTCCCGGCCGAGTGTACACACGCTCATTTCAAATAACCCGCGGTTCTTTGAATGGAGCGTACGCGGTGACGTCATCGAATACGACGAGCATGCGCTCGTCACATTCAATGCCGTCGCCGCCATCTTGGTTCACCCTACCTATGCCTAGGAAGCTACCGCGCATGCGTCGAAGTCATTTCGAGCATGCGCGGGCTTCCCGGCGAACACGCACTCAATTTTCTCGTAGAGAAACAGGCTGACGAGAAAATAGAGAGCAGGTTCTCTATTTTCTCGTCGAGATTCTTGTCGCTTTTCTTGACGAGAAACCATACACACGAACAAATTTCTCGGCAAGAAATCTCTGCCAGCAAGTTTCTTGCTGGTTCTTGCAGAGAAACTCGGTCGTGTGTACGAGGCTTAAGTGTAAGCAAGGCGTTAAACAGAATAACAGTTATTACCCAAATAAATTAACCAAGCACTAACTGGTTTCAAAACGGCAGTAAATTGTTGTTTCTATAAATCCTGCCTTGCAGTAATTATAAAATGTACAGTTTTTCCCAAAAGACATATACAGTATCTCACAAAAGTGAGTACACCCCCTCACATTTTTGTAAGTATGTTATTATATCTTTTCATGTGACAACACTGAAGAAATTACACTTTGCTACAATGTAAAGTAGTGAGTGCACAGCTTGTATAACAGCGTAAATTTGCTGTCCCCTCAAAATAACTCCACACAACCATTAATGTCTAAACCGCTGCCAACAAAAGTGAGTACACCCCTAAGTGAAAATGTCCAAACTGGGCCCAATTAGCCATTTTCCCTCCCTGGTGTCATGTGACTTGTTAGTGTTACAAGGTCTCAGGTGTGAATGGGGAGCAGGTGTGTTAAATTTGGGGTCATCACTCTCACTCTCTCATACTCTTCACTGGAAGCCCAACATGGCAAAGAACTCTGAAGATCTGAAAAAAAGAATTGTTGCTCTACATAAAGACGGCCTAGGCTATAAGAAGATTGCCAAGACCCTGAAACTAAGCTGCAGCACGGTGGCCAAGACCATACAGTGGTTTAACAGGACAGGTTCCACTCAGAACAGACCTCGCCATGTTCGACCAAAGAAGTTGAGTGCACATGGTTAGCATCATATTCAGAGGTTGTCTTTGGGAAATAGATGTATGAGTGGTGCCAGCATTGCTGCAGATGTTGAAGGTGTGGGGGGGTCAGCCTGCCAGTGATCAGACCATACGCCGCACACTGCATCAAATTGGTCTGCATGGCTGTCGTCCCAGAAGGAAGACTCTTCTAAAGATGATGCACAAGAAAGCCTGCAAACAGTTTGCTGAAGACAAGCAGATTAAGGGCATGGATTACTGGAGACCAAGATGAAATAATTTGGTTCAGATGGAGTCAAGCGTGTGTGGCGGCAACCATGTAAGGAGTACAAAGCCAAGTTTGTCTTGCCTACAGTCAAGCATGGTGGTGGGAGTGTCACTGTCTGGGGCTACTGGCACTGGGGAGCTACAGTTCATTGACTGAACCATGAATGCCAACATGTACTGTGACATACTGAAGCAGAGCATGATCTCCTCCCTTCAGAGACTGGGCTGCAGGGCAGTATTCCAACATGATAACAACCCCAAACACACCTCCAAGACGACCACTGCCTTGCTAAAGAAGCTGAGGGTAAAGGTGATGGACTGGCCAAGTATGTCTCCAGACCTAAACCCTAAGCATCTGTGGGGCATCCTCAAAACGGAAGATGGAGGAACGCAAAGTCTCTAACATCCACCAGCTCTGTGATGTCGTCATGGAGGAGTGGAAGAGGACTCCAGTGGCAACCTGTGAAGCTCTGGTGAACTCCATGCCCAAGAGGGTTAAGGCAGTGCTGGAAAAATAATGGAGGCCACACAAAATATTGACACTTTGGGCCCAATTTAGACATTTTCACTTAGGGGTGTACTCACTTTTGTCGCCAGCGGTTCAGACATTGATGGTTGTGTTTTATTTTGAGGGGACAGCAAATTGTTATACAAGCTGTACACTCACTACTTTACATTGTAGCAAAGTGTAATTTGTTCAGTATTGTCACATGAAAAGTTAATAAAATATTTACAAAAATGTGAGGGATATACTCACTTTTGTGGGATACTGTAAATGTTAGTTTTCACGATAAGAAATGTATCTCCACATACCGAAGATGTTCATACTTCCACACTCCTTCATCTTGACCTTCAGGGGGCTCTAGAATTCGATCAATGTTTGAACAATCAGTTCTTATGTTCTGCTGGATGTACTGCAATTAGATATTTGAAAAATTAGCATAATAATAGCACTTTTTAGTGCCAAACCAATGTACAAAAAAAAAAAAAAAAAAAAAAACAGTCCATACAGAACACTACAAAAATGATGCTATAAAAAAGGTAAAAAAAAACAAACAATCTAAATAAAAGTTTGAAACAGACTTGCATGGTTAAGGGACCTGCTCATAAGCACTTACAATCGCAGTGGTTCTCAACTCCTGTCCTCAGGACCCCCTAACAGGCCAGGTTTGCATGATCACTGAAATACATCACAGCTGATATCATTTGCTGCTCAGTGATTGCAGCATTCTAGTCTGCTTCTCCCCAAGGTAATACTTAAAATCTGGCCTGTTAGTGGGTCCTGAGGACAGGAGTTGAGAACCATTGATCTAAAGGATGGCAGGGGAAAAAAAGTAAGGAGACTTGTAAGGATAGGCGAACGGTTCGTACCGAGCATTGGCTGTTTGGGTTGTTCAGACAACTTCCTATTATAGGGTCCTTTGACCGTTTGTTCGGCCCGCCGAACGACCCCAATAATGCACTGCTATGAAGCAATGAAAGCTTCACCCAATCAGGGCACAGAGCACTGTCAGAGCCATGATTGGAAGCCCTCATGATGACTGTATCCAATCATGGCTCATTGTTCTTAATCCCACCCCACACTATAAACATATTCTCTTTCTTTAGCGGCCATTTGTAGTGCGATAGCGGCGTGGAGAGAGATAGAACAGGGCTATGTTCAGTACTATTAGACAGTGTGCTATTCTGATTCTATTGCCAGTAGAATATCAGTTTAGTGTGCATCTAGGTAGACTAATTCAGTGTGACCATCATTCATCTTTACATTAGTGTGAATGTAAGGATAGTTCAGTCAGTGTGAGTGTAGTGACCGTTTAACACATTTTCTTTTCTGTGCGTTACTGCAAGTTTAACGCCATATAGTTGTGTGTTACTGCAAGTGTAACGCTGCATATGTCATTAACGCCATATATTTCATTGCTTTACTGCAAGTTTAACGCCATAGAGTTCTGTGCATTACTGCAAGTTTACCGCCAGAGTTCTGCACGTTACTGCAAGTTTAACGCTGTATATGTCACGACACTGTAACCTACCAGATTCAGGAAAAGCGTTCGATAAATTCCTCTTTAACCACTTCAGATATGCGCTATAGCCGAAAGACGGCCGCAGCGCGGACCTGAATTGCCGGGAGGGCGTCCCTGGACGTCCTCCTGTTTACTTCCTGCTTGCGCGCTGCTGCGCATCGGGGAAAAGCCGTGCCCGTCGTGTCACGCAGGTGCCGATGCGCGTGCCTGGCGGCCGCGATGTCCGCCAGCTACCCGCGATCGGCAGTTACAGAGCCAGGGACGTGGATCTCTGTGTGTAAACAAAGAGATCCACGTCCTGTCAGGACGTGAGAGAAGGAGAGGAGACCGATGGTGTGTCCCTTGTACATAGGGACACCAATCGGTCACCACCCCCAGTCAGTTCCCTCCCCCCACAGTAAGAATCACTCCCAGGGAACACATTTAACCCCTTGATCGCCCCCTAGTGTTAACCCCTTCCCTGCCAGTCACATCTATACAGTAATCAGTGCATATTTATAGCACTGTTCGCTGTATAAATGTGAATGGTCCCAAAATAGTGCCAAAAGTGTCCGATGTGTCCGCCGCAATATCGCAGTCCTGACAAAAAATAAAATAAAAATCGCAGATAACCGCCATTACTAGTAAAAAAAATAAAAATAAAAAATGATAAAAATATCTACTATTTTGAAGCACCTTTTAGCCTGACTCATTGAATAGCCCTTTGAATGCTTAGGGGGTACTTGAGGTTCATAGGATGAGGATGGAGGAGGGAGGAAGAAGAGGGGGTAGAGCTGACAAATCTCACATCATCAGCTGTATGGAGACGTGGGGGCACAATAAGCTGCAGCACTGAGCCCTGTCTTGCATCTTTACGAGTTACCCAGTGTGCTGTGAACAAAACATATCGTCCCTGCCCATGCTTGTAATTGCCTTACCGGAAAAGAAATAGTGACTGGGAACCTGCCATTGTGGTACAGCACATTCTGCAAATTTAGGGAAGCCATAAGTTGTAGAGCCAGCAGATTTGACAAACTTGCATTTAGACGCTGGGCATGTACTGTTTGACAGGTGCATATCATTGCAATTTTTGACAGCAAGGCAAATTTCTTGCTTACATCAAGAGTACCTCTATAGGGTTACGGTGTGAAGGCGCCACCGACACCCAAACAACAATTTTTCCACACCTGTTACAGAAGTAGAAATCTAAAAAGTCTGTGGTAGACACACCAGAATTTATCCAAAAAAATCTCTAATCTTGTCCCCCGTGCAATGCATTGTGCCCTCATCATACAGACATGCTCCCCAAGTCGTTGCTTAGAAAACAAAGAAAGCTTGCAGGGAAAATTTTTTGGGCTTTATAAATGCAATTATTGCTGCAGCAGCTACTATACACAGTACAGATGTGCCACTTTATAGGTGGACTAAGGGGACCTACCACCCCCCGGCTCTATATTAAAAGGAATTTTTCATTTTTATACTTTCACTTTAAGCATCAATAAATCACTGCTCATTTAAAAATTACGGTTTTTTTACAAACTTTTTTTTCATTGATGCATGTCCCCCAGGGCAGCAAGCCTTTAAAATAGGCACTTTTGATTTTTCACGTCAGGGTCCCATAGACTTCAATGGGGTTCATTATTCGGTTACGAACTTTCCCGATGTTTGAAAGTTCTGGCGAGAACCGAACAGGGGGTCGTTCGGCCCATCCCTTGTGACTAGCATCTGTATGCGATTTGTAAAAAGGAGTTGTACTTTTTCTGCTGGAAATCGAGTTGGTTAGAGTACTTTGACTGAGAAAGAAGAAAGGCAGCTCACAGGCTTGGAGTTTATGAGCGTTTTTAACGCACTTAAACCCCCTTCCTGCCCAAGCCATTTTTCAGCTTTCAGCACTGTCACACTTTGAATGACAATTGCGCGGTCATGCAAAACTGTACCCAAATAAAATTTTTATAATTTTTTTTCCCCTCAAATAGAGCTTTTTTTGGTGGTATTTGATCACCTCTGCGGTTTTTATTTTTTGCGCTATAAACAAAAATACAGCGACAATTTTGAAAAAAAGCAATACTTTTTGCTATAATAAATATCCCCAAAAATTATATAAAAAAACATTTTTTTTCCCTCAGTTTAGGCCGATACGTATTTTTCTACATATTTTTGGTAAAAAAAAATAAAAAAAAATCGCAATAAGCGTATATTGATTGGTTTGCGCAAAAGTTATAGCGTCTACAAAATAGAGGATAGATTTATAGCATTTTTATTACCGTATATACTCAAGTATAAGCCGACCCCAATATTAGCCGAGGCACCTAATTTTACCACAAAAAACTGGGAAAACGTATTGACTCGAGTATAAGTCTAGGGTGTCCATCTGCATGCCTCACTGTGTCCATGTACATGCCTCACTGTGCCCATGCCCCACTGTGTCCATGCCTCACTGTGTCCATGCCTCACTGTGTCCATGCCTCACTGTGTCCATGCCTCACTGTGCCCATGCCTCACTGTGCCCATGCCTCACTGTGCCCATGCCTCACTGTGCCCATGCCTCACTGTGCCCATGCCTCACTGTGCCCATGACTAGACAGACATTTAACATGGTAGTCTATAGAAGGGGTGCCCGGATTTGAAAACTCTGTGCTCCCCGGCCGTAGGTCCCCCAGACAAAAAACTTTGCACACTTATAGAGGAGAAATAAGGCTACATGTGAGCCAAGTTTCGGGTCCAGGGGACCTATGACCGGCCGGTACCGGTTCCCCAAAGTCACCAGAGAAATTACTGTTTAACATGGGAGTCTATGGAAGGGGTGCCCGGGTTTGAAAAAAAAATCGGTGCTCCCCGGCCGTAGGTCCCAAGGACATAAAACTTTGCACACTTGTAGAGGAAAAGTGGGGCTACATGTGTGCCAAGTTTGGGGTCCAGGGGGCCTACGGCCGGCCGGTACCGGGTCCCCAAATTTCGGGAGATTAGACGCAAAAAGGTGACTTGAGCCGAGGGGGGCATTTTCAGCACAAAAAAAATGTACTGAAAAACTCGGCTTATACTCGAGTATATACGGTATTTTTTTTTACTAGTAAAGGCGGCCATCTGCAATTTTTATCGTGACTGCGATATTGCGGCGGACATATCGGACACTTTTGACACATTTTTGGGACCATTCACACTTATACAGCGATCCGTGCTATAAGAAATGCATTGATTACTGTATAAAATGTGACTGGCAGGGAAGGGGTTAACACTAGGGGGCTATCAAGGGGTTAATTGTGTTACCTAGGGCGTGATTCTGACCGTGGAGGGGAGGGGACTGACTGGGGGAGGTGACTGATCCGTGTCCCTATGTACAAGGGACACACCATCGGTCTCCTCTCCCTGACAGGACGTGGATCTCTGTATTTAGACACAGAGATCCACGGTCCTGCTCGGTTACTGGGCAATCGCGGCCGCCGGGCACGCGCATCGGGTCCCCAGTGACGGGGTGGGTGCCCGCCCAGAACGAGAGGGTCTTCGTCCCGCCGTCATTTGACGGCTGGCGGTAGAGTAGTGGTTAAACCACTTAAGGACCGCCGCACGACTATATACGTCTTTAGTTTGAAGAAGGATATCTCGGTTATGGCAGCAGCTGCTGCCACAACCGAGGTATCCATCTCTTCAGGCAGAGGTCCTGTAAACGATAATGGTAGTCTCTGCGGCGGATTCGCCGCGAGATCACGGCTTAAAGGAGCCGTCGGCAGCGGCGGAGGCGATCGGGTCCTTTCTCGTGCTGGGCATAGATACGAGCGAGGGCAAGATCCATACCATAGCAGGGCGGAAGCAACGTCAAAACGCCACTTCCGCCCATACGTCTTAAAGGGCCAATTTATTTTTGTTATTTTTTAAATGACAATTTTTATTTTAAATTGCATTTTAGTCTAAATATGAGATCTGAGGTCTTTTTGACCCCAGATCTCATATTTAATAGGACCTGTCATTCTTTTTTCTATTAAAAAGGGATGTTTACATTCCTTGTAATAGGAATAAAAGTGACCCAATTTATTTTATTTATTTTAAAAACAGTGTAAAAATAAATAAAATCTAGTAAAATAAATTTAAAAAATAAAAATTTTTTAAAGCGCCCCGTCCCGACGAACTCGCACGCAGAAGCGAACGCATACATGAGTAGCGCCCGCATATGAAAACCACACATGCGAGGTTAGTTAGAGCGAGTGCAATAATTCTAGGCCTAGACCTCCTCTAACTCAAAACATGCAACCTGTAGAATTTTTTAAACGTCGCCTATGGAGATTTTTAAGGGTAAAAGTTTGACGCCATTCCACGAGCGGGCGCAATTTTGAAGCGTGACATGTTGGGTATCAATTTACTCGGCGTAACATTATCTTTCACAATATAAAAAAAAAAATTGGGCTAACCTTACTGTTGTCTTTAATTAAAAAAATAGGATTTTTGTACTCACCGTAAAATCCATTTCTCTGAGATCCATGGACCGACACGGCGGCTCTTAATCACTGAACGTGTGGGTATATGTCCCTTCTTGCAGGAGAAGACCTAGGCAGAATGTTAAATGTTAAAACATTCTAGAACAAACCAGAGCTGAACAGCCCCGCCCAGGGGGGCGGTCCCTACGGACATTACCCTCCCACCTGCAGCTAGCAGACTTTAGTTCGTAACAAAGCAGTACAAACTTAAAAGGAAGGGTGGGTGCCGTGTCAGTCCATGGATGTCAGAGAAATGGATTTTACGGTGAGTACAAAAATCCTATTTTCTCTTATCATCCATGGACCGACACGGCGGCTCTTAATCACTGAACGTGTGGGATGTCCCAAAGCAGTTTCAAGAGGGATGGGAGCAGTATAAATGGAAAAACCAAAAAACTTCACTCCAAACAAGGCAGAGCTCCTCAACGGAGGAGTTGCCACTTTGAACAGCGGCCTGCAACACCTTGCGGCCGAAGAAAGCATCCGGAGATGCAGCCACCCCAACCCTATAAAACTTAGAAAAAGGTATGAACAGACGACCAGGTCGCCGCCTTGCACACTTGTGCAACCGCCGCTTGATGTCGGAAAACCCAGGAAGCACCAATCGCCCTGGTGGAATGCGCCGTAACCGGAAAGGGAGGCGCCCACCCCATGAGAGCATAGGCTTGAAAGACGGTTTGTCCGATCCACCTAGAAATGGTGGCAGACGAAGCCGCTTGGCCCTGTTTCTGACCAGAGACAGTCAAACAAACAGAGAGTCAGACTTCCGAATAGAAGCAGTAGCAGACAGGCACACCCGCAAGGCTCGTACCACATTCAAAGTGTGCCGCGCACACTCTCTGGGATGCGATGGGTGAGAACACAAGGACGGGAGGACAATGTCCTCATTTAGGTGAAAGGTCGAGATCATCCTTGACAAAAGAGAAAGTCGCGGATGCAACACCGCCTTATCCTTATGGATGACTAAATATGGCGACTTGCAGTACAAGGTCGCCAACTCAGACACTCGTCTAACAGAAGTGATTGCCACTAAAAGGGCCACCTTCTGAGACAAAGTCAAGAGGGGAATATCCCTGATATTCTCAAAAGGAGGTTCCTGGAGAACCGAGAGTACCAATGCCGATCCCACAGGGGGAGAGGAGACTTGACAGGAGGGAGCACATGGCGAACCCCCTGCACAAGGGTGCTAACCAAGGAATTACCCGCTAGTGGTCGCCGAAAGAAGACGGCCAAGGCCGAAATCTGACCCTTAATGATACTCAAAGCGAGCCTTTGCGCCACTCCATGCTGCAGGAAACGCAGGATTCTAGGGACGGAATACGTCCGAGGACGCGAGTCCAGCTCTTCGCACATGGCGATGTAAGCTTTCCAGGTACAGAGATAGATCATTCTGGAGGAAGACTTCCATGCCCTCAATATGGACGAAATGACCGAGTCCGAGAGACCTCGGTCTCTCAACGCCTGGCTTTCAACAGCCATGCCGTTAAGGCCATAGACTGTAAAGGCAGGATGAAATATATGACTTTGAGACAGAAAGTCCTCCCTTATTGGCAACCGCCAGGGAACGGCCGCGACGAGACGTACCAGATCGGCATACCAGTGCAGCCGAGGCCAATCCGGAGCAATGAGGATCACCGGAATTCCCTTGGTCGCCACCCTGCGCAGCAGGCGAGGGAGCAACTGCAGCGGAGGATAAACGTATATCAGGTGATAATGACCCCATTGGCCACTAACGCCTCTGAGGCATCCGCCCAAGGATCCCTGGATCTGGCCACAAACCTTGACAACTATTGAGTCGAGAGGCCATCGGGTCCACCTCCCGCATGCCCCACCGTCTGTGTGGCAAAGGAGTTGAAATACCTCCGGGTGCAAGGACCACTCTCCCTGGTCCAACCTCTGGTGACTCAAATAGTCCGCCAGTTCTATGCCCGGAATGTGAACGGCCGACAGAGCCGGCACGCTTCTTTTAGCCCACTTCAGGGTACGGGGGACCTCGGAAGCCGCAGCTGAGCTCCGAGTCCCCCCTTGATGGTCGACATACGCCACCGTCGTGACTTTGTCCGACTGGATCCTAATGGAGCGATCCTGCAATCTCTCAGACCACGAGGAGAGGCACAGTCTGATGGCCCGTATTTCCAGAACAATGAATCGTTAAACGGGCTTCGTCCGGAGTCCAAGCCCTTGGGCCAACAGGACTCCCCGGACTACACCCCAGCCCTTCAGGCTGGCGTCCGTAGTGAACACCGTCCATTGGACGGGGAGGAACGACTTCCCGTCCCGAAGAGCCGGGGACCCGAACCACCATGTCAGGGACGCCCTGACCAGGTGACCCACCTGGATCGGAAAATCCAAAGACAACGGGGATTTGTCCCAAGGGAACAAGATCTCCTTCTGCAATGCCCTGGTGTGTGATTGGGCATACATAATGGCCTCGAAAGAGGTCACCATCAGTCCCAGGACTCCCATGCAAAAACGGATTGACGACCATTTTTTGGGATGTCAGCACCCGCACTGCAGACTGAAGTGTCAGTAGCTTCCCCGGAGGTAGGAATACCTTTGCCTCCAAGGAGTCCAGAATCAGACCGAGATACTCCAGACCTTGAGTCGGGACCAGGAGTGACTCCTGAATGTTTAGGAGCCACCCGAAGTCCCTGAGGGTCTGACTGACGATAGTCACACTGTCTTCTAATTCTGAGCCGTTTCCTGCTCTGAGAAGATCGTCCAGATAGCGCACGACAGCAATGCCTCGCTGTCTCAGCAAGCTAGAACCGGCACAAGCACCCTGGTGAACACCCTCGGTGCCGAGGCTAGGCCGAAAGGAAGAGCCACAAATTGATAGTGGACTTCGCCGATCGCAAGCGCAGAAAACTTCTGGTGACTTGCGCAGATCGGAACATGCAAGTAGGCGTCCTTGATGTCCAAGGTCGCCAGGAAATCCCCTTGACGGAGTGTACTGATCACCGTGCGAATGGATTCCATGTGGAACTTTTACACCTTTACGAAGGCAATCAGGACCTGGAGGTCCAAGATAGGCCGAACCCCGTCCCTTTTTTGGGACGACAAACGAATTAGAGTAGAATCCCTGAAACCTCTCCTGTGACGGAACCAGCACGATCACTCCGACCTGAGCAATCCTGAATAGGCCCCATAGGGCTGCCTGACGGGCAGGAAGGAGAGGAAGATTCGAGGGAAGAATCTGTCTGGGACCAGGAACGGAAACCTATCCTGTAACCTGAGGTGATCACCTCGCCCACCCACCGGTAGGGGATCCGGGAGGTCCACCGATCCGTGAACCTGCAAAGTCGTCCCCCCTACCCCAGAGTCGGGTGGGGGCAAGACTTCACACGGAGGCGGGCTTGGGGAGCCGGCTTGTTTGGCTTACGCACCCAGGGGCGCTTGTGTCCACCAGCCGCACAGCTGTCAGTCTGGGAGGGCCTCCCGTTGACTGGCGAAAAAAAAACCTTTTTTGCTGGAAAGGAAGGACCCTGCTTACAGCGGCCTCCTTACCCTTGCTAGCGAGGAAGAAGAGTGCTTTTACCTCCCGTGACATCCTTGATGATGTCATCCAGCGTAGATCCGTCAGAGGCTTTTTAGAAGCTAGGTCAGCAGACCAGCATTTCAACCAGATCAGACAACGCAATACCACCGCCAAGACAGAGGCCCTGAGATATAAGGGGCCGCGTCTAACGTGGCGTTGCAACATAAACCAGGCCCTGCACCATTAGGTGGGCCAGAGCAATAGTGTCTGAAGGAAGATTATGCTCCTGTACAGTTTGGTGCAAAAAAATATATTTTTTTTTTTTGCCCAACCCGTAAGTGTCTGAGACACAAGGGTCGCCGCTACCACAGGCTGTAGGGCGGACCCCAAAAAGGCAAACATGGCTCTGCTCACCACTTCTGACTTCCTGTCAGTGGGGTCCTTAAATGCAGGAGTCCCCTCCATCGGGAGAGTGGTGGCCTTGTTCAACCGGGCGACTGGAGGGTCGACCACTGGGGGAGAAGCCCACGTTTTAAGTAGGGCATCTTCAAAGGGGTATCTGATAGGCAAACGCCGCGGGACCATAAAAGTCTTCTGCGGCTTTTTCCCCAGACCTTATCAATGAGCTGGTCAAAGAAAGGTACATATGGAAAAAAACTTTTTTAGAAGGCCCGGCCCTAAGGAACCAGAGGAGACTGTCCGCCTGAGGTTCTGCATTCGCAGCATTTAGCTTTCGAGTGACCCTCACCGCAGCAATGAGTTCACTAACAAGCGCCCTGTCATTTACTGACTCAGAACTGGAGTCTTCCTCACAAGGAATGTCCTGTTCAAAACCATCTAAATATTCAGAGTTAGGGTCCTGAGCAGCAGCAGCTAGGCCCATATCTGAATCAGAGCACTCCCCTTGTGGAGATAAAGTGGGGAGAGGGCGCTTTTTTGCTCCCTTGCTCTCGCACACCGCTTCCATCCTGGTCAGAAATGATTCCAGGACTGCCGACAACTGGTCCATGGGGACCGCAGGTGCTGGAGCACTGCCTGTTGCCTCTGGCATGTGAGGGGAAGCTGGTGACACTGACTCCATATTGTCCCTCTCTGAGACTCCTCAGAAAAAACGTCCACCCACAGGCTGTGCTGACTGAGTAGGGGAATGCCCAGGGGACCCACCAACCTGAACCAGGACCGCTCGGTTCCACTGCCTTGTCTCTCTGCGCCGCGCTGTTCAGCGTGAGTGAGCTGAGAGGAGAGAGTGTGAGGAGATTTGCACCGTTCCCAGCGGCGATAGAGGCCAAACGAGTGTTTGAAAAGCGTGCGGCTACAAGAAAGTGGCCGCCGCAATGTGCTCCGGCGGACCATGGCAAGATGGCCGCCAATGTAAAATAAAGCACACACCAAACATGGCGCCGAACGGCGCCCAGGCCCCCACACACTCCAAAAAACAGCCCCAGCGAGATGCAGACCAGCATGACCCCCAGGCACCCCACACAGCACAGCGCCCAGCTATGGTGACAGAGAGTTACAATAAAAAACAGGGGGAGACAGGGAGAATCCCCCACACAAAGAAACACACAGCATGTACTCACCTGCAGCCAGGAGAGACTACTTACCCGTCCCCTGAGGGACCCACTGGTGTGTTTCTGACAGAACTATCACAGTGCGGTACTGAGTAGCTGTCGGCCCGGTCCACCGCGAAAGATACAGCCAGACTGTTCAATCTTGAGAGGACCGCGGAGCATGAAGCCCACCGGCCACCCCTGGAGTCGTGGGGCATGTCGTGAACTGAGTCTCACGCACACAAGGCGAGGATCAGCACGCTCGATGGTCGGACAGGGAAGACTACGAGGATATCTTGTACCCAACCTGTTGCCCAGCCGACAGTTGATAGAAGATCTCAAAAATAGAATAAGAAAAAAAAAAAAAAAAAAAAAAATTCCAAAAAGGAATAAAAATAGGTCAGGAGACTGGCTCCTGCCAGAGCCACGTCTTCTCCTTCTGCTAGGCAGAAAAAAACGGAGGTCTGCTGACTGCAGTGGGAGGGTCATGTCCGGAGGGACCGCCCCCCTGGGCGGAGCTGTTCAGCTCTGGTTTTTTAGAATGTATGTATAACATCTCACATTCTGCCTAGGTCTTCTCCTGCGGGCAGGGACATAACCCACGTGTAAAGTGTAAAGACACGCTGTGTCAGTCCATGGATGATAAGAGAAATTACTTTTTCCCTGAGGAAACACTTTCTTTTTGAATGGGAAGGCCTTCTTTTTATCAGCCGTTCTATTAAGTACGGCTTCCAGATCAGGGCCCAAGACTAAGTCACCCTCAATAGGCAAACCACATAGTTTTGCCTTTTGAGGCTGTATCCCCTGACCAGGTCTTAACCCATTAAGACTCTACGGGCTGAGTTGACCAGGGCTGCTGATCTTGCGGACATCTTGATAGATTCTGCAGAGGCGTCTGCCATGTACCCTACAGCCTTCTGAAGTATAGGTAGCATGTCTAGCAGGTCCTTACGTGAAGTTTCTGCTTAAATATGAGTTTTTAATTGCTCCAGCCAGTGTTCTAGATTTCTTGCCACCACTGTTGATGCCATTGCTGGCTTTAAGTTGGCTAAAGTCGAATCCCATGCCTTTTTTAGTAGGGAGTCTGCCCTCTTGTCCATGGCGTCCTTTAGGGTGCCCATGTCCTCGAAGGCCAAGTCTGTATTTCTTGAAACCTGCGAAAAGGCCGCGTCGAGCTTTGGCTTTTTATTCCAGACCTGCAGGCCATCATCCTCAAAAGGGAATCTTCTTTTGAGGGATTTGAAGAAAGGGGCCCTCTCTGGGTCCTTCCATTCCCTTTTTACCATCTCGGAGATGTACTTGTGCACTGGGAACACCCGCTGCTTTACTTCTCCCATGCCTTGAAACATTTTATCGTGCAAGGATAATTGCGTCTTCTCCTCTTCGATATTAAGAGTTGTGTGTATTGTCCTTAATAGGTCGTCCACTTCCTCCAGGGATAACCTATAGCAGGAAGAAGAAGATTGCTTTTCTTCCTCTTCTTCTTCAGAACCTGTGGCAACATCTTTCTCCTCGTCCTCTGAATCGCTGACCCCTCTGGGTGCAGGAGTACTAGGATGAGAACAGGATGGCAAATTGCCTCTACTGTTTGGCTGGGCCGCCGGACGTCTATCCAAAAAGGAGCGGAAAGACTGGAAAGTGTCCGCTAGTTCATTTCGGAAGGAGCTTAATAGCTCTCCTGGTTGAGCAGCAGCTGCGGCTGAGGCAGTTTCCTCTTTTAACAACTCTGCTATACATGTCTTGCATAACGCCTTGGGCCATGTTTCCCTAAGCGTGTTTTTGCAAGACGGACATCTCCTCTTAAGAGGAGGGGAGGAATGTTTGGTCTTTGGCTTTAGGCTGAAATACTTTCCTGTATGGAATTTAGTGTATATCCCAGAAATGTTATTGTCTGGGACGGGATCATATTTGAGTTCTCTTGATTTATTTTTAAAACATTTTTAAATATATAGTAACAAAACCTTCTAAACCAGCTGAAAAAAGGAAGGAACTAACACTTTAGCCCCCGTATTTAGTAACACAGCTTTCCTAGTGACTCACCCCCTGAGCCACCATAACAACAAACAAAACCACTCTCTCTAGTAATAGTTTCCAGGGAGAGTGGCACAGGCTCCTTTGCTTATCCCCCCAGGGGAGCAAGGGAGGGAGAGAAAATACAAGACCCCAGAAAGCATATATACAGGGACCTCTGTCCCTGCTTACCTGGGTCTGGCTGGTGTAAATGGCTCCTGCTCCGGCAGCTCCTTTTTGATTTTCCCGGTCCTTTCACCGCTGTGAGGACCGGAAATGACACCAGCCGAAGGCCGCCTCCTCCCCCTGCGTTCCAGCGGCCGGAACCGGAAGCCGTGTCGCACCGCTGGGACCCGGAAAACATGGAGGCTGAAAAAACGGAGGAGACGCTGCTCTTCACCTGAGGAGCTCGCCATGCCTCCTTCCAGCCCCCAGTGCCAGTCTGATGAGAGAGGTACCTCCCGCAGCCTGAACCCTCACCGGGTATGAAGGGGAGAAAGCACCGGAGCATCCTCCTCACGTAAGGGGGGATGCTGGGCTAGCCCGCAAAAACAAAGAAACATCTGACAAGGTATGCCCTATACTGTCTCCACCTGGAGAGAGCGCAGCATACCCCTGGTTCCCTGCAGCGCTTCCACCATTGCGGAGGAAACACTACAACTGAGGCCATGGTGGAAGTGTCCGGTCTTTAAAGAAAACTGACTGCAGTGTTTCCTGGGAAAAGGGGTGGAGCTGCGCTCTCTCCAGGTTCTGTCCTGAAAGACGAGGTGAGAAATTCCTGTGTATGTCCGAGAGAATAATATTGGATGAACTGTCCTGATCGGCTCTCAAAAGCTGTGTACTAACGATCCGATTATCGTACGATCGATTCGAAAGCAGCATTTTTCTTACGATTTTTGGATCGTGTGTACGGGGCTTTAGAATAGTATCAGTACGGTTGGAAGAGAGTGTATGTTAAAGCCACTGTTTGAACCAAAAATGCCTCTTGCTTCTATTCTGGAGAAAAAAGACTTGTATTTGTTTCCCCTCTTGTTGCAAATCTGCCAGCCTACACATTTTATTTTTAACATGCTTATCAGACTATATATACACACTGTTTCTTTGTATTAATAAACACACAGTTCCAGGTAAGCACAGCATAAGCAGCTGTCAATACAGCAATATATGGTTTTGGGTCCTAAGCAGCAACATATTTACTTGTGGCTTTGCTTTTTACAAATATAACTCCTAAGCAAACCCACAGGCACATACACCATGTGCACGTACCCCTAAATTTGTTATTTTACCTGCTGTACAGCCAAAGTACTATCCATCTCTTCAAAGGATTCATCCGGCCAGTTGTAAAAATCCTGTAAAGAAAACATTACGTAATAAAAAATTAAAACTTTTAGAAGCGATGTACCACATTTCATAACCCGTAAAACAAAATTTTAGCATTAATGTCAAATCCCCCCCACACAGATAACCTCACTGACAGGTCAGTCTTTTGTGGGCTTTGGCAGATTTTAAACCCCTGCTGGCTTTTTATAATTCTTGGACACCGCACTGGCAAGACCTCACTATTCTATAAGAGGATCAGCCAGCCTTTTTCAAAGGAGGCCTATATTCGGTTATATTTACACAGTTATGGGGGCTGGAGACAAGAGATGTTGCCAAGATGAGAATTCCCAAGAAGTCACATCAGGGTGTAATGATCATAGACTGATACCAGGTCAAATTCAGGTACTTACAATGACCCGTCGCAGTATGGACGCCACTAGACGTCTAAAGGTATGCTGTGGTATCTGGAACCAAACCATCAGTAGCAGATCCATTAAGTGCTGTAAGTTGCGAGATGAGGCCTCCATGGATCAGACTTGTTTTTTCCAGCACATCCCACAGATGCTCGACTGGACTGAGATCTGGAGAATATGGAGTCAACACCTTGAACCTGCTGTGTCCCCTAAACCATTGGTGTGGCAGGGCATAGTATCCTACTAAAAAAAAAAAAAAAAAAAAAAAAAAGAGGCCCCTGCCATCAGGAAATACTGTTTCCATGAAGGGGAGTATTTGGTCAGCAACAATGTTTAGGTGCGTGGTACATGTCAGGTAACATCCACATGAATGGCAGGACCCAAGGTTTCCCAGGAGAACATTGCCCTAAGCTTCACACTGCCTCCGCTGGCTTTCCTTCTTCCCATACTGCAACCTGGTGCCATCTCTTCCCAAGGTAACCAGGTAAGTCACGCACATGCAACCGGCTATCCACATGGTGTAAAAAAAAAAAAAAAAAAAAAAAAAAAAAAACACATGATTAACCACTTAAGCCCCGCACCATTTGGCTGGCCAAAGACTAGAGCACTTTTTGCGATTCAGCACTGCGTCGCTTTAACTGACAATTGCGCGGTCGGTGCGACGTGGCTCCCAAATAAAATTGACGTCCTTTTTTTCTCCACAAATAGAGCTTTGTTTTGGTGGTATTTGCACACCAACAAAAATAGAGCTACATTTTTGAAAAAAAATATATATTTTTTACTTTTTGCTATAATAAATATCCACTAAAAAAAAATTTTTTCCTCAGTTTAGGCCGATACATATTCTTCCACATATTTTTGGTATAAAAAAAAAAAAAATTGCAATAAGCGTTGATTGGTTTAGGCAAAATTTATAGCGTCTACAAAATAGGGGATAGTTTTATGGCATTTTTATTAATAATTTTTTTTTTACTAATAATGGCGGCGATCAGCGATTTTTATCGTGACTGCGACATTATGGCAGACACATCGGACACGTTTGATGCCATTTTGGGACCATTGTCATTGATACAGCGATCAGTGCAATAAAAATGCACCGATTAGGGGGCGGTCCTACTGGCTATAACCCCTCACACTGCATCCAGCAGCCCAGTTCGTCAAAAAGCAGTACAAACAGAAAAAAGGAGGGGTGGGTGCTGTGTCCGTCAATGAACTTCAGAGAAAAGGATTTTACAGTGAGTACAAAAATCCTATTTTCTCTTTCGTTCATTGACGGGCACAGCAACTTAAATCTTGATCTTAGGGATGTCCCCAAGCAGTGTCCAAAAAACGAGTGGTGGGAACAGTAAGCAAAACAACTCCACCCATAACAACCAGAGCTCCTCAACGGAGGAGTTGCAACCTTAAAACAGCCGCCTGCAAAATTTTGCGGCCGAAGGAAGCATCCGTAAATGCACTCACATCAACCTTGTAAAATTTAGTGAAAGTGTGAACGGACGACCAGGTTGCCACCTTACACACCTGGGAAACGGACGCTTGATGTCGGAAAGCCCAGGAGGCACCAATTGCCCTGGTCGAATGTGCCGTGACAGGAAAGGGAGGCGCCCGCCTTTTTAAAGGCATAAGCCTGGATCACGATCTGTCTGATCCACCAAGAAATGGTGGCCGACGAGACCGCCAGGCCAGATACCAACACAAAAAGTGAGTCTGACCTCCGAAACTGAGCCGTAGCAGACAGATACACCCGCAGAGCCCGGACCATGTCCAAGGAATGAAAAGCAACCTCCTTAGGATGCGACGGCCGAGGACACAAGCACAATGTCCTCATTTAGATGAAATGCCGAAACAACCTTAGGAAGAAATGAAGGCTGCGGGCGTAGCACCGCCTTATCCTTGTGGAGGATCAAGTAGGGAGATTTGCAAGACAAGACCGCCAGCTCAGAAACCCTCCTGGCAGATGTAATAGCCACCAGAAAGGCTACCTTCTGAGAGAGTGTCAATAAGGGGATCTCCCTAAGGTTTTCAAATGGCGGTTTCTGAAGAACTGAGAGCACCAGATTAAAATCCCACAGAGGCAGCGGTGGCCGAACAGGAGGGGCCACATGTCGAACCCCTTGCACAAACATACTCAAAGAATGAGCCGCCAGGGGTCGCTGAAAAAAAAAACAGCCAAGGATGATATCTGCCCCTTAATGGTGCTTAAGGCAAGTTTTTGATCCACGCCCCGCTGCAAAAACAGCAGAATCCTGGAAACCGAATACGTACGCGGGCACCACCCCAATCTCCTCACACAGAGATGTAGGCCTTCCATGTGCGATGATAAATCTTCCGAGAAGATGAATTCCGCGCCCTAATCATAGTGGGGATAACCGAGTTCAACAGACCTCGGCCCCTTAGCACCTGACTTTCAACAGCCACGCCGTTAAAGCCAGCGACTGTAAAGCAGGATGAAGGATAGGGCCCTGCGACAGAAGGTCCTCTCGCATCGGCAGTCGCCAAGGAACATCCGCCACCATTTGCACCATGTCGGCGTACCAGGGAAGCCGAGGCCAATCTGGGGCAATTAGAATCACCAGAATCCCCTTGGTCTCCACTCTGCGAAGCAGACGAGGGAGAAGTCATAAATCAGCCAATAATGCCCCCATGGAGCCACCAACGCGTCTGCCGCGTCCGCCCATGGGTCCTTGGACCTGGCCACAAACCTCAGTACCTTCCGATTGAGTCGAGAGGCCAGGAGATCCACATCTGGCGTGCCCTATCTCAGGCAAAGGAGTCGAAAGACCTCCGGATGTAGTGACCATTCCCCTTGGTCCAGCATCTGGCGACTTAGATAATCTGCCTGTCAGTTCTCTACGCCCAGAATGTACACGGCTGAAAGAGCCGGCATGCGCCGCTCTGCCCACCGCAGGATGTGAGCGACCTCCAATGCTGCAGCCGAACTTCTTGTTCCTCCTTGATAGTTGACATATGCCACAGCCGTGGCGTTGTCCGACTGGATCCTGACTGGGCGTCCCTGCAGCCTCTGTGACCATGGGGGAGGCACCGCCTGATCGACCGAAGTTCCAGCACATTGATCGGCAGGCGGGATTCTTCCTGCGTCCAGCGACCCTGTGCCGACTGTACGCCCCAAACACCCCCCCAACCGGTCAGGCTGGCGTCCATCGTGATAACTGTCCAATGAAAAGGAAGGAATGACCTCCCGGACTGAAGAGCCGGAGACCTCAGCCACCAGACCAGGGATTCCCAGACTAGGTGGCTCACCCGAATCAGACAATCCAGAGACAACGGAGACTTGTCCCATTTGGACAGAAACTCCTTTTGCAAGACTCGAGTGTGGAATGGAGCATACGGTACCGCCTCAAAAGTGGCCACCATGAGACCCAGGACTCGCATGCAAAAACGCAGCGACGACCACTTGCGGGACGCCAACAGCTTCACCGCTGCCTGAAGAGTCTGCAGCTTGTCCGAAGGGGGAAAGACCCTTGCCTCTGAGGAGTCCAGAATCAAGCCCAGGTACTGGCGTTGAGTCATCACTAACAGACCCCAACCGAACTCCCGAAGAGTCTGACTGGCTATCGCCACATCCTCCTCTAATTCTGAGGCGGAAGCTGCTCTTAGGAGGTCGTCCAGGTAGCCCACGATTGCAATTCCTCGCTGTCTCAGCAAAGCCAGAATCGAGGCGAGCACCTTGGTGAACACCCTTGGTGCTGACGCCAGGCCAAAAGGGAGAGCTACAAATTGGTAGTGCTCGTCCCTGACCGCAAACCGCAGAAACCTCTGATGCCTGACGCATATGGGGACATGCAAGTACGCGTCCTTGATGTCCAGGGATGCCAGAAAATCCCCCAGATGGAGTGCAGTGACCACAGAGCGAACTGATTCCATCCTGAATCTTTTCACCTTCACAAATCTGTTGAGCGCCCCGAAGTCCAGAATCAGACTGACCCCTTCCTTCTTTGGGACTACAAATTGGAGTAGAATCCCTAAAACTTTTCCTGCGACGGTACCGGCACTATCACCCTGCGCAGCAACAGGTCCTGCACTGCCCCCAACAAAGCTTCCCGACTAGCTGTAAGAAGATGAAGGTTTGAGGGAAAAAACCTGTTTGGTGGACAAGAGAGAAAGTCTATCTTGTACCCAGATGAAAACACTTTGCAGACCCACTGGTCGGAAAGCAGGGAGGTCCACCGAGCTGCAAACTCCCGAAGGTGACCCCCCACCCAACAGTCGGGCGGGGGCAATCCTTCATGTTGTCGCAGATTTGTTTGCAGGCTTGTTCGGCTTGCGAAACCAGGGACGCTTCTGTCCCTCAGTGGACACCTTGTCGGTCTGGGGACGCTTACCCGCCGCCCCGGGCGGACGAAAAAAACGCTTCTGAGCGGAAAAGGTCGGTCCTGGCCTACGGCGAGGCTCCTTACCTTTTTTGGATTGTGGGAGCAACGTACTCTTGCCCCCAGTAACATTTTTAATAATGTCATCCTGCGAGGCTCCAAAGAGCCTCTCTTCCTGGAAGACTAAATTCGCCAGAGCCTTCTTAGATGTCTGGTCCGCAGACCAGCATTTTAGCCATATCAGGCGCCGTGGCACCACAGCAGATAATGAGGCTCTAGAAAGCAAGGGGGCCGTATCTAAGGCCGCATCGCAGACATTTTTAAGGCCATGCGCCAACTGGTCCGCCAGTTCCACGCAGACCGGGGAAGCCTGTTGCTTTTCCAACTCACAGTGCAACAATTTTGCCCATTCAGTAAGTGTCTAGGACACCAGGGCCGTGGCCAACACTGGCCGCAATGCTGACCCCACCACCGTAAACATGGACCGGGCAACTGCCTTGGCCCTCCTATCGGCAGGGTCCTTAAAGGCAGGGGTCCCCTCCACCGGAATCGTGGTTACCTTATTTAACCTGGATACCGGGGGGTCCACAAATCGGGGGAGATGTCCATTTTTTCAGGAAATTCTCCTCAAAGGGGTAACGCCATGCGTTTTAGGACCAAAAAGGCCTGCTGCGGGCGTTCCCATTCTTTGTAGATAAACTTATCAAAATAGGTCAGGTAGGGAAACACCTTAGCCGTGCGGGCCGGCTTGTGAGACCCAAAAGGGACCGACACCTTTGTAGATGTCCCCGATGTATCCTCCATCTTTAGGGTATCCCGCACCGCTGTGATAAGTGCTCCTACAAGCGCCCTTTCCTGCGCTGACCCGGACAGTCATCCTCACTGTTCGAAAGGTCCTGGTCCGCATCCTCTGAAACGTCAGCACAGGGGCCGTTTGCCACAGCAAGGCCCGAGTCTGAATCAGAGCTTTCCCCAGAAGACGGTAGGGGGAGGGGGCGTTTTTTACCCCCCTTGCGCCCGCACGCCACTTCCACCCTGGCAACAAAGGACTCCAGGACTGCCGAAAAAGCGTCCATAGGCACCGCAGGTGCAGGGGAACTGGTTGCCAACACAGGGATGTCTGAAGAAGAAGCACCAGCTTCTGACGCCATGCTGGCCCACACTCGCCTGACACCCGTTAGGGACCTCAGGCCAGATACACAAAAAGTCCACCCTCCTAGCTGCCACAGACTGAGGGGCCCCCCGCAGGACTCACCACCCCAGCCCAGGTACTGCGCTGTGCTGTGCCGCCGGCTCTCCCTCACGAGGTGTTCTGTGCAATTCGCGCCGTTCCAGGAGGATAACCAGCGCTAGAGGCAAAAACCAAGCCAAGACTACAAGAAAATGGCCGCCTCAGCAAGAAAACGCCTGAGGGCTCCAGAAAGGGGGCCCGCCGGACTTCCTGACTAAGGCTACAAGAAAATGGCTGCCAAACTTATTGACTAAAACCACAGGAAAATAGCGCGGCCACGCTGCCCCTCCGCGCAGTGGCCTCCCACAATGTGCACACCAAAAACACCCCACTATGCTCAAAAATAGGGAGAGAACAGCGGACCCCCAACACCCAGCGCAGCCCCCTCACCGGACACGAAGCCCCCCGGAAGACCCCCGTTCAGTCGCGCAGCGGCCCAAGCATGGGGAGGGAAAGGACGGGGAGAGAAGGAGAATGAGAGACCCCCAATTCGACCTCCCAGGGAATGCCCAGCTGCTCTGTCCTGCCGAGACAGGTGGAACCATACTTACATCTCCTGTGGGGACTGCTGAACACATTCCGGACAGACCCATCACCCGAGCGGTACGGGGTGGCTGTCGGCCACGGCACACTGTAACACGGACAGCAGTATCCCGGTCATATGTGTGCCCCGGAGCATATAGCTCGCCGGCCACCCCTGGA
Source organism: Rana muscosa (assembly GCA_029206835.1). Classification (NCBI taxonomy): domain Eukaryota; kingdom Metazoa; phylum Chordata; class Amphibia; order Anura; family Ranidae; genus Rana; species Rana muscosa. Next base: position 280,408,792 of record CM055127.1, on the reverse strand, counting down.
TCAGACGGGGCATGTCGTGGCCGACCCAGCGCGTAGCCAAGACCTGCTCACGCTTGATGGGCGGGCTGGGGAGACTAACAGGATCTATATTATCCAGCCTGTCACCCAGCCCGGCTGTTTAAAGTAGATCACAGGAATCAAAAAGCAGAAAAAACGAAAAAATCTCCAGGACCAATGGTCCCTACCAGGAGCCAGGTCCTTCTACACTAGGCAGAAAATAACTGAGCTGCTGGATGCAGTGTGAGGAGTTATAGCCAGTAGGACCTCCCCCTGGGCGGTTCTGTGCAGTTTTGCCGTTTTAAAATGTTCTGCCTAGTCCTCTCCTGAAGATGGCGATATAACCCTAAGGTCAAGATTTAAGTTGCTGTGTCCGTCAATGAACGAAAGAGAAATCGGATTTGTTTTGTCATACTTACCTTTCTTTGAGTGCATCATGGGACACAGTTAGGCTATTATTCCTTACTTACTGGGTTATACGCCATCTCAAGTTGAATGGACGCTGGTAGACAAAGTCTTAGACGGGAAGTCCGCCCCTATATAACCCCTCCCATACAGGAAGTACTTCAGTTTTGTAACAAACACTGAATCCTCAAAAGAGGGGACCTCTGTGTCCAGTGATGTACTCAAAGAAAAGGATTTTACAGGTAAGTATGATGAACATTTTCTTTATCGTACATCACAAGACACAGAGTTAGGCCCCACATACACTGCTGCTGCCAAACGGACGTTCAGAGGCAGTTGGACACTTTTTTCAACTGCCCCTGAACTCATTCAATGTTATCTTATGTGTACATGTACACAAGTTCGTTTACTGTCGTTTTTAGGCAGTTGCGTTTATAGGCCTTTTTTGAAGGCAAAAAAATGAGTTTAGACGCCAAAGTTTCCGACGTTTCAGACACCAAACGCTTCTAAATGCGGCTAAACGCAGTAACCCACATTCAGCAGCGTTTCGTTTATAGGCGTTTTTCGCCATTTAAAAATGGGTACCTTAAATAAATAATAATATAATGAGACACAATGTACAGGGATAGGGAGAATTGTAGACACGCACCCACACTCACTCAGGTTGAACAGGATGGACTGGAGTCTTTATTCAACCTTACTAACTATGTAACTATGAATGTTTTAATCGTAAAAATCCACGCGTTACATCAATAGACCACGATTCAACAGGACTATAGCAGCAAGGTTAAAAGGGTTGTAAACCCTCAAGGTTTTTCACCTTAATGCATTCTATGCATTAAGGGGAAAAACCTGTGTCACTCAACAGCCCCCCTGAGCCCCTGTTAATACTTACCCGAGCCCTGTGTTTCCCACGATGGGAACTAGCACACCAGCTCAGGCCGGTGTCTCATGTCCTGATTGGATAGATTAATAGCAGTGCAGCCATTGGCTCCTGCTGCTGTCAATCAAATCCAATGATGCAGGGCCCGGGGGTTGGGGCCGAGTCCTGTTTTCTGTATCAATAAATGCAGAATCAGGACATGGGAGCGTGCCCGCACGGTGTCCCAAAGGAGAGCACTTCTCCGACGGGGCACTCGAGAAGAGGAGCCAGGAGCACCGCTCAGAGAACCCAGAAGGAGGAGGATTGGGATCTGTGCAAAACCAACTGCACAGCGGAGGTAAGTATGACTTTTTTTTCTTTTTTTTTTTAAACACAAACCTTTTCAAGCAGTTTAACATGTTTAACATGTTTCATGAACCAAATCGCTTAATCATAACCTTGGACCGTTAACCTTGCTGCTATAGTCCTGTTGTATCCTGGTCTATTGATGTAATGCGTGGGTTTTTATGATTAAAGCATTCATACTTCTGAAGATTGGAGTGCGGTCACCTCTTTTGCACATACTTTGACAGCCTTTCAGTTCGCTGACTGGACCAGCACCAGATCTTTAGTACAGCTATTGTATCACCTGGAACGGTGTTTCAGCCTCTCTTTGTCTTATTGTATTCACAAAAAGGGAGTACCTGGTTTAGTATTTACACCACCCCAGAAGAAAGACCATTTAATAGGGCTTACCAAGCCCCTATGCAGCAATGCTAAGCACCCTAGCCTGCCAACTAACCATCTGGTGACTCACATGACCTGGGTAAGGAGGAATGAACTGCTGAAAGTGAACAGTTCATAGCCTTCTCTGTGTTCCACAACAGTCCCTTGGAAGCGCCGCATTTCAGCCATCCTCTGCTTAAAAAAGATGGCTGTGCGCCAGGATGCTCTGTGCATGCGGTCACGGCGGACGTGCGCAGCTGTGTACGCGCACAATGCGAATCTTCGTGTATGCGCACCACCTTCTGTGTGGCGAAGCCAGGTGCGCCATGGCCGCCAGCACAGCTTGTGAACACGCGTGCGCTATGGTGAACCATCATGCGCAATGGCGAACCCCCATGCGGGGACCATCCATAAGAAAGCAGCCAAGACAACAAGAAAAGGTACTCCTACCCAAACACCGGCAGCTAGCCCAAACTCCTCCTGTGGTCACCCACAGAGGTGTACAACCTCTAGCTAGTTTGACAGATTGTGGCACACCCCACAATAAATAAGGGGGTTTCACTTACCAGTCCAGGTTCAGGGAAACCCTAGAAACTAAAGCCTAGTACACACAATTGAATTTTCCGCAGAAAAAGCATCGGACTTTTGCCTGAAGAGCGTTGGCCAGGAACATGTCTTGCACACAAACGGCACACAACTGTTGGCCAACAAACACGAACGTAGTGAAGTACTACGTGAAATTTCAGCTCTTTAGCGCCACCCTTTGGGCACCTTCTGCTAATGTTGTGTTTGCAGAGCATTGATTCCGAGCATGAGTGTTTGTACTTTGTACACGATCGGAAAATCCAACAACAGACCGTTGTCCGCGGAAAATTTTAAAGACTGGCATTCAACATTTGTCTGCGGAAAATCTGACAACAATTGTGCGATGGAGCGCACAAACGGTCGGATTTTAGGCCAACAGTCTGTCACACAATTCCCGTCTGAAAATCCGATCGTGTGTACGAGGCTTAAGACCCCAATCTTCACCCATCACGGAGGGTTCAGTCACTTGGGGACCTTCAAGGCCTGGGTACCTTTTCATGTTTTAGGGTCCACTCCCTTGGACTTGTACAGCACCCTGCAGGAATGCCTTAGCTCTGTAGTGTCCAGGATTCCACTACGTAGGGTTCAGTGCCCTAAGGTCGCGTTACAGGCAAAACTTTGCAGGAGCCTTGCGTCTTCTTTACGAAGCTTTGGTACCATCTATTTAAGCATATAAGCTTTTATCAAATGGATCCGATCGGTCAATCGATTGATTCATTTAAGAAATGTTTTTGGGACTCAGGACCTGGAGCTCGCGAGAGCTCAAACAAACATGCCCATCCACCTTGCAGACACTGGTAAAAAAAAAAACTGAAGTACTTCCTGTATGGGAGGGGTTATATAGGGGCAGACTTCCAGTGTATGACTTTGTATACCAGTGTCCATTCACCTAGAGATGGCGTATAACCCAGTAAGTAAGAAATAATACTCTAACTCTGTGTCCTGTGATGTACGATAAAGAATTTTTTTTTTTTTTTTTTTTTTAACTCTTTGGATAGAGTGGGGAATGCTTACAAGCCTTATCAGGTTTTTACTATCTGGGGCTCCCTACACTAAGCTACACTGAGCGCTGACCGGGGTGTTCTGGCTGGGGCGGTTCCGCTGTCAGAACACAATAGCTCAACAGGGAGATTGCTGTACTAACATTGCATACTTAGTACAGTGAGCTCCTTTGTTTTTCGTTCAACCCCAAAATAATTACTTGTGTGTACCAGGCTTTACTGGTGGAATGCACTCATAAGCATACAGGAGTGGAACAGCATGTGACAAGCCAGTGGAGTGGCTGCAGGTGCAGATCTGATGTTGATCAGCTACCAGCTTTCCAGCATGCCGTTTGACAGAAGCTGGACATTAGGCCGACTTCTGTCAGACAGGCTGAATGTCGGCCGGTTTTGGTTGAATCGGCTACATTTCAGCCTGTGTTTTTTTTAAAAGAACAAGCTCTCTTGCAGATGTATCCGTTACAGGGCTGACACAAACCATAAAAAACCTGTTTGCTGTAAAGTTTTAGCGGGAGTTTGGTTTCAATTTGTTATTGTATTAAAATCTAATGGTACATCTAACACTCTCCTCCCCCCAGACTGACAATGCTGCTGTCCAAATGTGCCCCCCTGTGCTCCTTCATCCGGAGTGGGAGCACTCTAATAGAGCAGGTGTGTTACTGGCCAGATCACCAGGGGAAAAAATTAAAAACGAATGCAGCCACCACATTTAACGATTGGTAACCAGATTGAGGAACAGAGATCTTCCCTGTACAACAGAGTTAAGTGGCAGTATAACCAGTGCTCCCAACTGTGCATATGTAAGGTACAGGGAGACTAGTCCTACAGCCTCCTGGGGTGTGTCATGTGTCCCAGAAGGCAACAGTTGTGGTGTGTGTGTGGTGTTCTTGCCTAGAGGATGACTGAGAAAATAGAAGTAGGCACCTGTCAAATATAAAAAAAATAAGGTACCCACTCCCCCAAAAAAAGCTGCAAATTATAGGATGGGGGAGGAAGAGGATGAGTGGTACTTCGATTTTTGGGTAAAGGTCTGCTCCAAACCAATTTAGGCTTTAACAGCATGCCTTGTGAGATCTGGTGATGTAAACTGCTGTGCTGATCACCGTTCTCACTGCTGGCGGAGAAGCTGTACCTGAGGACCTGCAGTGCAAGTATCTCCCTGCTTCTGCTTCATCCATTCAGTGGATCTGTGCTTCCACCACCTCTCCTACTGCTTCTTGATCGCCGCCTCACCAGTCATCAGAGGGAAAGCTCTGGCTCTGCCAAGATGCCCCCCCACACAGTGCAGAACAAGGCATGGCGGGCCAGTGATGAGCAAAAAGCTCACCTGCAGAGGCTCCACATACATTACTAGTGACTAGGAATGAGCTTCGAGTTGAACTCATGTTCGACTCAAACGTTGCCTGTTCGCCCGTTCGCCGAACAGCGAACAAATTGGGGTGTTCGCGGCAAATTCGAAAAGTCTATGGGAGAAATCTAAAGTGCTAATTATAAAGGCTTATATGCAAGTTATTGTCATAAAAAGTGTTTGGGGACCCGGGTCCTGCCCCAGGGGACATGTATCAATGCAAAAAAAAGTTTTAAAAACGGCCGTTTTTTCGGGAGCAGTGATTTTAATAATGCTTAAAGTGAAATATTCCTTTAAATTTCATACCTGGGGGGTGTGTATGATATGCATGTAAAGTGGCGCATGTTTCCCGTGCTTAGAACTGTCCCTGCATAAAATGTAATTTTTGAAGGAAAAAAAGTCATTTAAAACTCACTCACGGCTATTAATGAATTGTCGGCTCCCGGCAATACATACAAAAGTCATTGATAAACATAAAAAAAAAAGCGTGGGGGTCCCCCAGAATTCAATTACCAGGCCCTTCAGGTCTGGTATAGATATTAAGGGGAACCCCGCCGCAAATTAAAAAAAAAATGCGTGCGGTTCCCCCAAATATCCATACCAGGCCCTTCAGATCTGGCATTGATTTTAAGGGGAACTCCACCCCAAATTTAAAAAAAAATGGCGTGGCGCCCCCCCCCCCTCCTGAACCGTACCAGGCCATATGCCCTCAACATGGGGAGGATGTCCCCATGTTGATGGGGACAAGGGCCTCATCCCCACAACCCTTGCCCGGTGGTTGTGGGGGTCTGCGGGCGGGGGGCTTATCGGAATCTGGAAGACCCCTTTAACAAAGGGGACCCCCAGATCCCGGCCCCCCCTATGTGAATTGGTAAGGGGTACATTGTACCCCTACCATTTCACAAAGAAAGTGTCAAAAAATGTAAAAAATAAACAAATAAATAAAAAAAAACACACACACCTTGGAAAAGTCCTTTATTAAAATAAATAAAATAAAACAAAACATTCCAGCGGTGAAATCCAGTGTCCCGCGGCGTTCCGATGTCCAGCGCTGTCCGTCATTGGCTGAGCCTGAGCGGACCTGATGGGGAACTTCTTCCGCAGTCTATTACATGTATAGACCAGCCCCTTCTAAAGTTCCCCATCAGGTCCGCTCAGCCAATGACTCGGTGTAAGGCTGAGGACCTGATGCGGAACGTGAGAAGGGGTGGGTCTAAACATGTATTATACAGTGAGGGAAGTTCCCCATCAGGTCCGCCCCCTCGGTATGTCAGACCGCGCCTGGTCAGCAGTCATCTCTAGGATCGTCGGAGGCCCGGGCGCGATGTGATGACGTCCTCAAATGTAAACAAAGCCGCCATTGCGGCTAGTAAGTATGAAATCAGAGAAAACATTTTCACTGATCTCATGCTTTCCAGCCTGGAGGAGAGATGCGGGGTCTTATTGACCCCGCATCTCTCCATAAAGAGGACCTGTCACACACATTCCTATTACAAGGGATGTTTACATTCCTTGTAATAGGAATAAAAGTGATTAAAAAAAAAGTAAAATAATTGTAAAAAAAATGAAATAAATAATAATAATAAAAAAAAAAAATATTAAAACACCCCTGTCCCCGGTAGCTCGCGATCAGAAGCGAATGCACACGCAAGTCGCCCACATATGTAAACGCCGTTCAAACCACATATGTGAGGTATCGCCGCGTGCGTTAGAGCGCGTGCAACAATTCTAGCACTAGACCTCCTCTGTAATTCTAACCTGGTAACCTGTAAAAAAATGTAAAGCATCGCCTATGGAGATTTTTAACCACTTAAGCCCCGGACCATTTGGTAGCTAAAGGACCAGAGGTGAATTCAGAATTTTGCACTGCGCTGCTTTAACTGTAAATTGTGCGGACATGCAATGTTGTACCCAAACGAAGTTTGCGTCCTTTTCTTCCCACAAATAGAGCTTTCTTTTAATGGTATTTGATTGCCTCTGCGATTTTTATTTTTTGCGATATAAACGGAAAAAGACCGAAAATTTTGAAAAAAAATGATATTTTCTACTTTTTGTTATAAGAAAAATCGAATAAACTCAATTTTAGTCATACATTTAGGCCAAAATGTATTCAGCCACATGTCTTTAGTAAAAAAAATGTCAATAAGCGTATATTTATTGGTTTGCGCAAAAGTTATAGCGTTTACAAACTAGGGTACATTTTCTGGAATTTACACAGCTTTAAATTTATGACTGCCTATCTCATTTCTTGAGGTGCTAAAATGGCAGGGCAGTACAAAACCCCCCCAAATGACCCCATTTTAGAAAGTAGACACCCCAAGGAAATTGCTGAGAGGCCTGTTGAGCCCATTGAATATTTTTTTTTTGTCCCAAGTGATTGAATAATGACAAAAAAAAATAAAAAAAAAATTACAAAAAGTTGTCACTAAATGATATATTGCTCACACATGCCATGGTTATATGTGGAATTGCACCCCAAAATACATTCTGCTGCTTCTCCTGAGTACAGGGATACCACATGTGTGGGACTTTTTAGGAGCCTAGCCGCGTACGGGACCCCGAAAACCAATCACCGCCTTCAGGATTTCTAGGCACAAATTTTTGATTTGACTCCTCACTACCTATCACAGTTTCGAAGGCCATAAAATGCCAAAATAGCACAAAACCCCCCCAAATGACCCCATTTTGGAAAGTAGACACCCCAAGCTGTTTGCTGAGAGGCATGGTGAGTATTTTACAGCTCTCATTTGTTTTTGAAAATGAAGAAAGAACATTTTTTTTTTCTTTTTTTTTCAATTTTCAAAACTTTGTGACAAAAAGCGAGATCTGCAAAATACTCACAATACCTCTCAGCAAATAGCTTGGGGTGTCTACTTTCCAAAATGGGGTCATTTGGGGGGGGTTTGTGCCATCTGGGCATTCCATGGCCTCCGAAACTGTGATAGGCAGTGAGAAGTGAAATCAAAAATTGACACCCTTAGAAAGCCTGAAGGCGGTGATTGGTTTTTGGGGTCCCGTACGCGGCTAGGCTCCCAAAAAGTCTCACACATGTGGTATCCCCGTACTCAGGAGAAGCAACAGAATGTATTTTGGGGTGTAATTCCACATATGCCCATGGCATGTTTGAGCAATATATCATTTAGTGACAACTTTGTGCAAAAAAAAAAAATTTTCTTTTTTCCGCAACTTGTGTCAACATATAAAATATTCCATGGACTCGACATGCCTCTCAGTATATAGCTTGGGGTGTCTACTTTCCAAAATGGGGTCATTTGGGGGGGTTTTGAACTGTTCTGGCATTTTATACACAACATTAGGAAGCTTACATCCACTCTTCTAACCACTTGAAGACAAAGCCCTTTTTGACACTTTTTGTTTACATGAAAACATTTTTTTTTTTTGCAAGAAAATTATGTTGAACCCCCAAACATTATATATATTTTTAAAGCAAAGGCCCTACAGAATAAAATGGTGGGTGTTGCATTTTTTTTTTCTACACAGTATTTGCGCAGCGATTTTTCAAACGCATTTTTTGGGGAAAAAATACACTTTTTTTAATTTTAATGCACTAAAACACACTATATTGCCCAAATGTTTGATTAAATAAAAAAGATGATCTTAGGCCGAGTACATAGATACCAAACACGACATGCTTTAAAATTTCGCACAAACGCGCATTGGCGACAAACTACATACATTTTTAAAAGCCTTTAAAAGCATTTACAGGTTACCCCGTTAGATTTACAGAGGAGGTCTACTGCTAAAATTACTGCCCTCGATCTGACCTTCGCGGTGATACCTCACATGCATGGTGGATTTGCTGTTTACATATGACGCTAGACCGACGCTTGCGTTCGCCATTGGGGCAGGGCAGGACAGGGGTGCTTTTTTTTTTTATTATTATTAATTTTGCTTTTTTATTTTATTTTTAAACTGTTGCTTCCATATTTTTTTTTTTATCATTTTTATTGTTATCTCAGAGAATGTAAATATCCCCTATGATAGCAATAGGTAATGACAGGTACTCTTTTTTGAAAAAACTGGGGTCTATTGGACCCTAGATCTTTCCTCTGCCCTCAAAGCATCTGACCACACCAAGATCGGTGTGATAAAATGCTTTCCCAATTTCCCAATGGCGCTTTTTATATCCGGGGGGGGGGGGACATTCCCTCCCACTGCTTGTAAAAGCAGTCCAGAGGCTAATTAGCCACTAGGATTGCTTTTACATGAAAGCCGGCCGCTGGCTGAAAAGAATGATACCAAGATGATACCTAAACCTGCAGGCATCATTCTAGTATAAACATTCAAAGTCCAGCAACATACCAGTACGTTGCTGGTCCTTGTTGGACATGTATTGTAATCTTTTTTTTCATGCAGCCTGTTGGCTGAACGAAAAAAAAAGATTGATCGGTGGGTATGCCCACCATTAGAATACCGCCCTTCATCCACCCACTTCTAATGATGGGCATACATGCACCATTTATATATGCCGAAGCATGGGGGCATCTTCTCGCAAAAGTTATGCCGCGTACACATGGTCAGACTTTTCCACGGGCAAGCCTCCGTCGGAATTTCGACCGTATGTACGCGGCATTAAGAGCAAAAGCGCTCCTCCGCCCCTGCTGCCCCAATGCTTTGGCATATATGCTTTTTTTTTTTTAACTGTGGTGGTGAAATCACCTCCTACAGCACTGGAGTCGCAGGGATCAGGCCTGTCTCTGCGAACGCTGCAGTTATGTGTGTTGTGTTTTGCAAGTGACAGTGATCGATCGATACAGCACTTGGGTGGCCTGGGCTGGACGGAGGGCCAAAACGCAGGTGCTAGCAGGTATCTGGGCTGATCCCGCTAACACTGCGTTTTTGGGAACCCTAAACTGCTGGGGACGCTAGTATAGATCAGATCAGATATTGAGCTGATCAGATACTATACCACTAAGGGGGGTGTATGCTTCACGCGTGGGTGTTAGCGCTACTGGCACTAACCTGACGCTGCCTGGGGTGTGACGCAGACCCTCTCTGACGCTAAAACCTAATTGATATCACCCGCCGGGCGATCAGGGGGTTAAACCTTTATTGGGTTATATACGGCGGGTGCCCTGACACTATAAAAAGCAAACTAACTAACCAGCGTCACCCGTAACACTTATATGATGATCACTGGTGAAAGGGTTAACTAGGGGCAATTAGGGGGTTAAACCTTTATTAGATAATATATGGGGGTACCTGACGCTATAAAAACCTGCGGCAAACCTAAAAAAAATTACTGGCTACCGATCTGCATTACCGACGCTAAGACAACGATCAGAAAAATTATCGCTTAGTGACAGTGGTGATAGGGGGTGAAAGGGTTACCTGGGGGGCGATCAAGGGGGTTAAACCTTTATTAGGTAATATATGGGGGTACCCGACGCTATAAAAACCTGCGGCGAACCTAAAAAAAATTACTGGCTACCGATCAGCATCACCGACGCTAAGACATCGATCAGAAAAATGATCGCTTAGCGACGGCGGTGCTAGGGGGTGAAAGGGTTATCTGGGGGGTGATCAGGGGGTTAAACCTTTATTGGGGGGGTTAGGGGGCTACACTGGACCTAAAACTAAATGTAGTGACACTTTTACAGTCACAAATGTCACTGATTGCAGTGATCACTAAATAAATGGTCACTGCAATCAGTGACACTGTGACTGGGGGCTGGGGGGTGATCTGGGGGGGGGGGGGCGATTTATGTGCCTATGTGTCCTGATGTCAGTGTAGTGTTGTGTGCACTAACCTGCATCTTCTCCTGTACGGCGCTCGGTATATGTGAGCGCCGCAGGAGAGATGACATCACTTCCTCCTGCCTGGCAGGCAGGGGAAGCTCTCTCATTCGCCGGGAGCGATCGAGAGGGGGGGGCCGGAATCGAACGGCCGTCCCCTCATGCCGGATCGCTCCCGAAGGTAAAACGACCACCCACTGTAAAGAAGGGGGGTCCGATCGGACCCCCCAACTATACAAAGGCAATCACGTATATGTACGTGATTCTGCCTGTCGGTGCCATTCTGCCGACGTATATTTACAGTGGGCGGTCGTTAAGTGGTTAAGTACCGAAGTTTGGCGCCATTCCACGAGTGTGCGCAATTTTAAAGCGTGACATGTTAGGTATCTATTTACTCAGCGTAACATCATCTTTCATATTTTCCCCACAAATTGGGCTAACTTTACTGTTTTGTTATTTTTGAATTCATGAAACCATTTTTTTTTTTTTTAAAAAAGGCATTTGAAAAATTATTGCGCAAATATCGTGCAAGAAAAAAAGTTGCAATGACCGTCATTTTATTCCCTAGGGTGTCTGCTAAAAAAACATATATAATGTTTGGGGGTTCTGAGTAATTTTCTAGCAAAAGAATGATGATTTGTACATGTAGGAGAGAAGTGCTAGAATAGGCCCGGTATTGAAGTGGTACAAAAAGCCCGGGGTTGAAGTGGTTAATAGGGTTCTAAAGTTCACGCGAACATTCTGTCTGTTCGCAGGTTCTGGTGCGAACTGAACAGGGGGGTGTTCGGCTCATCCCTGCTAGTGACCAGCCCTTTGTGTTCATCTTCCACAGTACAGGTTCTCTTTAATAGGGTAAAGTGGAATTCCTGTTCCTGAACCTCCACCCATTGACACGACGTAGACTGACAGCTGTGAGGGCCACAGGATGTTCAGCTCAGAGCTGGGAAGGGGAGCGCGCACGGACTGTACGAGAACGAGCACGCAGGTGGTGGAACTGGAAGAGCGATGTCCTGAACACTGAGCCCATTCCCACAGCTGAGCCCTACCATCCTTCCCCGGCCGGGGAGTGTACATGCCTCTGTTCCCCCTATCTCCTCCACAGTCCTTCCCCCTCACACACCAGTCACAGCCGTGTAACCCTGTGCGGAAAAGACACAGCTCTACATTGTAGGCGAATAGCCCTCACCCGCTCTCTATAGGCGGCGGACTGAGCCTTCCTACTCCGCACATAACCGTCTACATAGCCCGCTGTCCGGGTGTCATTACCTGAGCTTTGGTGCCCGGCCTATTTCTTCTCAATACAGCGGTGCCTTCCGCCATTACCATGGTAGACTCTACAGAATGCGGAGGTCCGAGGAAAAGTGACGTCACGCCCATGTGATCTAAGGGGCGCGGTTTGTGGTGGATGGATGCCTGGGAATGGCAGCGTGCCTCGGGTGTAGGAGAGTCTCTGCGGGTTTTTCTCAGTCACCAATCAGATGGCGGGACAGGTTGGAGGTGAACTCCAATCTCCTTCACGTCGCACTGAGAGAAGAACATACTTTAGGGGCAGAAGATACACATGCCATGTGGGCTCTTCTGAAAGCATTATTTCAGGGGGAGATATCATGGTTTTGGATATATTTATTTATTTAGTCACTGAAAGATTGCCTGTCGGGCACTTTCACCCCCTTTCTGCCCAAGCCAGCTTTCAGCGCTGTTGTACTTTGAATGACAATTGCGCGGTCATGCAACACTGTACCCAAACTACATTTTTATCTTTTTTTCCACACAAATAGTGCTTTCTTTTGGGGGTATTTAATCAGAAAACTTAAAAAAAGTTTTTCTTAGTTTCCGTTGAAAACTTTTTGCAAACAGGTAATTTTTCTCCTTCACTGATGTGCGCTGATTAGGAGTGGTCCCGCTGTTCGACTCGAACATCGGGTGTTCATTTGTTTGCAGACGAACCGAACATATGGGGCGTTCATGGCAAATTCGAGCTCCCCATAATGCACTGCGAGATCTCAGTGCATTGACAGGTGCTGATTGGCCAAAGCATGCAACTGACCTTCATGCTTTGGCCAATCACAGCGCAATCTGCTGTGAGAGCCATGATTGGCCAAAGGCAGAGTGCCTTTGGCCAATCATGGCGCGGGGCTAAGTCCAGGCCCCACACTATATAATGCTGCTTACACAGTGGCCGTATGTAGTATTATAACGTAAAGATTAATCGGTTCCCGACCGTCTCACACAGATATACTGCGGCAGAATGGCTCTCCTGGGCGAAATCCCATACATATACAGCTTTTCCTAGGAGAGCCACTGGAGGCACGCGCCCGCTGCACAGCTGGGGGAACCCGATGTGTGTGGCAGATGCGATCGCGTGCACAGGGATTTGTGTGTGTAAACACACAAATCCTTGTGCTGTCGGAGGAGAGGAGACAGATCATCTGTTTCTACAAAGTAGAGACAGCGATCTGTCATCTAGTCACTCCCCTCCCGACACAGTTAGAACACACTGAGGGAACACACACTTAGGCCCCTTTCACACTTGTGCGACTTCCAAGTCACGCGATTTTGAATGAATGAGTAACTTGTATAGCGTTACAAACGCAAACTAAATAGCCTCAAGGCGCTTTTGCAGTCAGTGTCCGTCTGTGTCTTCTGTAGCAGAGGTATTGCAGGGCTTTTCCTTGTGTACATTTGTGAGTGAGTCAAAACAAAACCGTATACGAAATTTTAACAAAACCGTATACGACTTTGAATCCGACTTTGCCCTGCGACATGTAGTCCGACTTCAATGAACAGGAAACCGACTTTGATCCCCGACAATACCAGGCAATGTCTGTCTGGTGTGAATCTTTAGGGGGAACGGCACGCCAATAAAAAAAAATAAAAAAAAAGGGGTGGTTCCCCCTCCAAGAGCATACCAGGCCCTTCGGTCTGGTATGAATTTTAAAGGGAATCCCCAAAATCCATACCAGACCCTTATCCGAGCACGCAGCCTGGCCGGTTAGGAAAGGTGGTGGGGATGAGCGAGCGCCCCCCCCCTCTTGAACCGTACCAGGTCGCATGCTCTCAACATTGGGGGGGTGGGTGCTTTGGGGCAGGGGGGCCCTGCACCCCCCCCACCCCAAAGCACCTTGTCCCCATGTTGATGAGGACAAGGGCCTCTTCCCGACAACCCTGGTTGTTGGGGTCTGCGAACGAGGGGCTTATCGGAATCTAGGAGCACCAGGCATTAGAGCCAGAGAGAGTGTCGAGTCAACATCGAAAGAAGAGCAGAAGACCGGGCAAGAGTGGGCAAAAGAGCAGAAGATAGCGGAGGAGACCCAGGAGAAGACAGCGGACAGAGGGAGAAGTACCGGAAAGGGGATAAGACATCAGCGGAGGAGGCAGAAGAGCCAAAGAGGGGAGAAGAAGACGGAAGAGACCCCGGAGCTGCCTAATAAATTACTCTAAAACCTGTGTAGTGTGTTTTATTTTTGACACTTTTTTCAGGTGAATGGGTAGGGGTACAATTTACCCCATACACATTCACATAGTGGGGGTCCCCCAAAATCCATACCAGACCCTTATCCGAGCACGCAGCCCGGCCAGGTAGGAAAAGGGGTGGGGACGAGCGAGCGCGCCCCCCCTCCCGAACCTTACCAGGCCGCATGCCCTCAACATGGGGGGGGTGGGTGCCCCCCATCCCAAAGCACCTTGTCCCCATGTTGATGAGGACAAGGGCCTCTTCCTGACAACCCTGGCCGTTGGTTGTCAGGGTCTGCGAGCGGGGGGCTTATCGGAATCTGGGAGCCCCCTTAAATAAGGGACCCCCAGATCACCGCCATTACTAGTAAAAATAAATTAAAATGGCATAAAAATTCCATAAATCTTTCCCATAGTTTGTAGACGCTATAACTCAATATACGCTTATTGCGATTTTTTTTTTACCAAAAATATGTAGAACAATACCTATTGGCCTAAACTCAAGAAGAAATATTTTTTTTCATAAAAATTCGGGGGATATTTATTATAGCAAATAGTAAAAAAAAAAAAAAGAATTCTAAATTCTCGGTCTTTTTTTGTTTATAGCACAAAATATAAAAAACGCAGAGGTGATAAAATACCACCAAAAGAAAGCTCTATTTGTGGGGAAAAAAGGATGCAAATTTTGAGTACAACGTCGCACGACCGCGCAATTGTCAGTTAAAGCGACGCAGTGCTGAATCGTAAAAAATGCTCTGGGTAAAATCTTCCGGGGCTGAAGTGGTTAAGAGAACTTGAGCTAGATTAGGCAGGTTACTTAGTGGCGTGCAGGCATTTTAGTGTATATATGTATATATATAGATATATACAGGGCCACCATCAGGGGGGTACAGACAGTAGACTTGTAAGGGGCCCGGCGCCGGGCCCGCACTCCGTCTCCCCTCACATGAAAATAAACTGTTATCTGATCTGCAGGCAGCCGCTAGCCCGTGCGGCGCCCACAAAAGAGAACAGTAGAGAGTACAAGCCTCAGCCTGGGCCCCCTCCACCACCACCGGCTTCTTTCACTAGCACCCCCGCCCCCTCGGCCAGTGATCGAGAACGGCACTCTATCTGCTTCCATCTCTGCTGAGGCAGAGAAGCACACCGCTCCAGGCAGAATCAGGTGCAAGGTAGATCACAGGTGCAGACCTCGGCTCACCACCGTGGAAGATGAATAAAACAAGAAATTGGTCGCACACTGGAACTCCAACTTATCTTGATGTCATCTTTATTGTCAAAAGGGTCAGACAGATACAGGCAATGGTAGACCCATTTCACAAGCAATAGCTTGCTTGTTCACGACCTGCTGAGGCAGAGCCTACTAGTTGCTGCTGCTAGGTTGCAAGCACATTGGCCAGTTCTCGAGCAGGGGGCGTGGTCAGCTTCTTAGCCTTGAAAGTGAACCCAGCCTTCCCAGGTGCATGCAGATATGAAAAAAAGGCGTGGAGGGTAAGTCACAGAAAAATAGAGTGTACTGCTGTGCCCCCTCACTTAGTCACTCACTTAATCAAAAAGATGGAACACAGACACCTGAAGCTGACAAGCTGGCATGTTTGAGTTGCATTGTGGAGAGCCTCCTCGCTATGTAACTCATCCCCACCCAGAGTCATCCTCATCCCTCTCCACAATATATCCCCACCTCCGCCCAGCATCATCCATCCCTCTTCACAATATATCTCCACCTCCGCCCAGCATCATCCTCATCCCTCTCCACAATATATCCCCACCTCCGCCCAGCATCATCCTCATCCCTCTCTACATTATATCCCCACCTCCGCCCAGTATCATCCTCATCCCTCTCCACATTATATCCCCACCTCCACCCAGCATCACCCTCCTCCCTCTCCACAATATATCCAAACCTCTGCCCAGCATCATCCTCATCCCTCTCCACATTATATCCCCACCTCCGCCCAGCATCATCCTCATCCCTCTCCACAATATATCCCCACCTCCACCCAATATCATCCTCATCCCTCTCCACATTATATCCCCACCTCCACCCAGCATCATCCTCATCCCTCTCCACAATATATTCCCACCTCCGCCCAGCATCATCCTCATCCCTCTCCACAATATATGACCACCTCCGCCCAGCATCATCCTCATCCCTCTCCACAATATATGACTAGCTCCGCCCAGCATCATCCTCATCCCTCTCCACAATATATGACCACCTCCGCCCAGCATCATCCTCATCCTTCTCCACATTATCTCACCACCTCCGCCCAGCATCATCCATCCCTCTCCACAATATATATTCCCACCTCTGCCCAGCATCATCCTCATCCCTCTCCCCAATATATCACCACCTCCGCCCAGAATCCTGGATAGGGATGGATGATGCTGGATGTGGATGGTGATATATTGTAGAAAGGGATGGATGACATTGGGTGTGGATATATTGTGGAGAGGGATGGATGATGATGGGTGTGGATGGGGTAGGGCTGGGAAAAAAATCGATTTTAATCTTGAATCGAGTTTTGAGTTCAAATCGATTCAGATTTGAAGAAAATCGATTTTTTCGATTTAAAAAAAAATAAAAAAAAATATATATATATTTTTAAATATTTTTTTTTTTCCTTTAACCACTTAAACCCCGGACCATTTCGGGCCATTAGGACCAGGCCTGTTTTTGGGATTCGGCACTGCGCTGCTTTAACTGTAAATTGTGCGGACATGCAATGTTGTACCCAAATGAAATTTGTGTCCTTTTCTTCCCACAAATAGAGCTTTCTTTTAATGGTATTTGATTGCCTCTGCGATTTTTATTTTTTGCGATATAAACAGAAAAAGACCGAAAATTTTGAAAAAAAATGATATTTTCTACTTTTTGTTATAAGAAAAATCGAATAAACTCAATTTTAGTCATACATTTAGGCCAAAATGTATTCAGCCACATGTCTTTAGTAAAAAAAATGTCAATAAGCGTATATTTATTGGTTTGCGCAAAAGTTATAGCGTTTACAAACTAGGGTACATTTTCTGAAATTTACACAGCTTTAAATTTATGACTGCCTATCTCATTTCTTGAGGTGCTAAAATGGCAGGGCAGTACAAAACCCCCCCAAATGACCCCATTTTGGAAAGTAGACACCCCAAGGAAATTGCTGAGAGGCATGTTGAGCCCATTGAATATTTTTTTTTTTTGTCCCAAGTGATTGAATAATGACAAAAAAAAAAAAAAATTACAAAAAGTTGTCACTAAATGATATATTGCTCACACATGCCATGGTTATATGTGGAATTGCACCCCAAAATACATTCTGCTGTTTCTCCTGAGTACGGGGATACCACATGTGTGGGACTTTTTAGGAGCCTAGCCACGTACGGGACCCCGGAAACCAAGCACCCCCTTCAGGATTTCTAAGGGCGCAAATTTTTGATTTCACTCCTCACTACCTATCACAGTTTCGAAGGCCATAAAATGCCAAAATAGCACAAAACCCCCCCAAATGACCCCATTTTGGAAAGTAGACACCCCAAGCTATTTACTGAGAGGCATGTTCAGTCCATGGAATATTTTATATTTTGCCACAAGTTGCGGGAATATGACAAACTTTTTTTTTTTTGCACAAAGTTGTCACTAAATGATATATTGCTCACACATGCCATGGGCATATGTGAAATTACACCCCAAAATACATTCTGCTGCTTCTCCTGAGTACGGGGATACCACATGTGTGGGACTTTTTGGGAGCCTAGCCGCGTACGGGACCCCAAAAACCAAGCACCGCCTTCAAGGTTTCTAAGGGCATAAATTTTTGATTTCACTCCTCACTACCTATCACAGTTTTGAAGGTCATAAAATGCCAAGATGGCACAAAACCCCCCCAAATGACCCCATTTTGGAAAGTAGACACCCCAAGCTATTTGCTGAGAGGCATGTTGACCCCATTGAATATTTTTTTTTTGTCCCAAATGATTGAATAATGACAAAAAGAAAAAAAAAATGTACAAAAAGTTGTCACTAAATGATATATTGCTCACACATGCCATGGTTATATGTGGAATTGCACCCCAAAATACATTCTGCTGCTTTTCCTGAGTACGGGGATACCACATGTGTGGGACTTTTTGGGAGCCTAGCCGCGTACAGGGCCCCAAAAACCAAGCACTGCGAACGCTGCAGTTATGTGTGTTGTGTTTGGTAAGTGACAGTGATCGATCGATACTGCACTTGGGTGGGCTGGGCTGGGCTGGGCTGGGCGAAGGGGCTAAACGCAGGCGCTAGCAGGTATCTGGGCTGATCCCGCTAACACTGCGTTTTTGGGAACCCTAAACCGCTGGGGATGCTAGTATAGATCTGATCAGATCTGATCAGAGACTATACCACTAAGGGGGGTGTATGCTTTGCGCGTGGGTGTTAGCGTTACTGGCACTAACCTAACACTGCCTGGGGCGACGCAGACCCTCTCTGGCGCTAAAACCTAATTGATCTCACCCGCCGGGCGATCAGGGGGGTTAAACCTTTATTGGGTTATATACGGCGGGTGCCCTGATGCTATAAAAAGCAAACTAATCAACCAGCGTCACCCGTAACCTTTATATGGTGATCACTGGTGAAAGGGTTAACTAGGGGCAATCAGGGGGTTAAAACCTTTATTAGGTTAAATATGGGGGTACCTGACACTATATAAAAACCTGACGGGTAACCTAAATAACTAAATAACTTACTGGCTAACCAGTGACACCAGTGACGCTTATACGGCGATCACTGGTGAAAGGGTTAACTCTAGGGGCAATCAGGGGGTTAAAATAATATATGGGGGTACCTGACACTAATAAAAACCTGCGGCGAACCTAAAAAAAAATAACTGCCTATCTAAAACACCAGCGACACGAATACAGCGATCGGAAAAACAATTGCTTAGTGACGCTGAAGTTAGGGGGTGAAAGGGTTACCTGGGGGGTGATCAAGGGGTTAAACCTTTATTAGGGGGGGTTAGGGGGCTACCCTGGACCTAAAGGGGCCTAATCCTAACTGCCCTGCAACTTTTTACAATCACAGATGACACTAAATGCAGTGATCAGTAAAATAAATGATCACTGCAATCAGTGACACTGTGATTGGGGGCTTTGGGGTGACCTGGGGGGTGATCTGGGGGTGACTGGGGGGTGATTTGTGTGCCTATGTGTACCTACGTGTCAGTGGACTGTTGGTGCACTAACCTGCTTCTTCTCTGCTCGGCGCCGGGAACGAAAAGACCGCGGGGAGGGAGATGACATCACTTCCTCCAGCCTGTGTTTACATTTCAGGCAGGAGGAAGCATTTTCATTGGCCGGGAGCGATCGCGAGGGGGGGGCGGAATCGAGCGGCCGCCCCCTCATGCCTGATCGCTCCCGAACACTTAACGGCCGCTCACTGCAGTGAAGGGGGGTCCGGATGGACCCCCCAACTGCACAAAGGCGATCACGTAGATCTACGTGATTCTGCCTGTCGGTGCCATTCTGCCGACGTAAATCGGCGGTGGGCGGTCGTTAAGTGGTTAAAGTTTCCATAGCAGGGCTGCAGGGGGTGTATCCGGAATAGCACTGGGCGGCGTTACCCCAATTACATCTACTCGCCGCAGCCGCCGCGAGTAGATGTAATGTAACACTAACTAACCGCAAGCCGCCGTCTGCCTACCTGATCAGCGTGTCATGCAGACAGACGGCGGCCATTGCAGTGTTCAAAAGCCGCACCTCCCGAGTCCTCGTCGTCTGTGATAGGCGGAACACTCAATTTCGCAGCAGGCAGTGTTCAGTCTATCACGGACATCCTCTCATCTTCGTCTGTGTTATGAGGATGAGCGGATGTCCATGATAGGCGGAACACTGAATGCTGGGAAATTGAGTGTTCCGCCTATCACAGACGAGGAGGAGGCGCGGCTTTTGAATACTGGAATGGCCGCCGGTGTAGCAGTAAAATCCGTATCCCATGAAAATCTGCATCAGGTACGGGCACAGTGATTGAAGCATGGGCACAGTGAGGCATTGGGCACAGTGAGGCTTCGGGCACAGTGAGGCATGGACACAGTGAGGCATGGACACAGTGAGGCACGGGCACAGTGAGGCTCGGGCACATTTCAATTCAACTAAGAGTAACCACAAGATTTTTTGTTGTTTTATTAGCTAAATCCAAATACAGTATTAATAATTTGGATGTTTAACAATCTTTGTTGCACACTGACTTTGCAGTTAGAGAAAGGGTTTTCCTTTGCAATTTTGTTTGTTGATGCACTTTAATTAATATAATAAAAAAAATCTAATCGAATCGTAAATCGAGTTTTTTATAAAAAAATCGCATATTTTTCTTTGGGGGAAAATCGCCCAGCCCTAGGATGGGGATATATTGTGGCGAGGGATGGATATAGCTGGGCATAGATGGGGATATATTGTGGAGAGGGATGGATGATGCTGGGCGGAGGTGGAGATACATTGTGGAGAGTGTTAAAATAAAAGTTTGTGCACCGAAGGACTCAGTGGCACGACCAGTGGGGTGTACTCAGTTGCACGGCCAGTGGGCGGGCCCTAGGGAATGTTGGTGGTCAGGGCTCGGGGGGGCAGGCCTAAAGCTGTGTAAGGGGCCCCAAAATTTCTGATGGCTGCCCTAGATATATATATATATATATATTGTGACAGCAGGAAGGTAAAGTCACCTGGTTGCATCCAGGGGGGTAGATATATTTCGCCCAGATTCAGGCTTTACGCCGACTTATACAACTAGGTGGAGAGTTGTATAAGGCTAGTGGGCTCATGGATGACTCATACCTCTAGGGAGAGGGCTGGGCGTCGTGCAGGCAGGGAGTTGATGAGACCAGCTGAAGCTTGTCAGCTCATTTAGGCCTCTATAAGAACTCCCAGCTTCATTAGATGTTAGCTCATGCCTGGAACCAGACCTGTGTGGACTGTCTAGGGAGAGTGAACCCCTGTGCGGTGAGACAAAGCCTGTGTGGCTATTTGCTTGGACATTTAAAACTAGGGACTTAGGGACTAGGACAGCACCAGGCTGATCCCAGTTGTTAGTTAGGAAACCTGTATGTTTAGTCAGAGGTCAAGTTGACCAGGATTTATTTTGGTTATGTTTCTTTTGCTTTGCTGTGTTTTGTCACTGTAAATAGAAAATAAACCGCACCTTTTTGATTTTGAAAACCACAACCTCCGTTTGCTGGGCCTGTTTTGTGTGGGGAGCCCATCCCGGGGGTCACACACACCCGCTGCCGAGCTAACCCCCTCACAGTTGGTGGAGAATGCGGGCAGTTTTTTTTTAAGCCAGCATGGAGGAGATACTGAAACAGCTGGCTCTAGCAAATGCCAATCAACAGCAGACAAATGCAGGTTTGCAAAGGAGCCTTGCAGCCCAGCAGCAAGCTCATCAACAGAGCCTTGCAGCCCAGCAGCAAGCTCACCAACAGAGTCTGGAAGCTCAGCAACAAGCCCAGCAGCAATCTGAGGCCCGCTTCATAGACCTGTTACAGAAGCAAGAGCAGAGACTACAACAAATGGAAGCAGTAATGCAGCAACGTCCGCAGACCAGTGAGGAAAGCCGTCCCACTAATACCGCGTCCTTTGGGGTGAGTCGTTTATTGACAAAAATGACTGGAGAGGATGATCCAGAGGTATTTTTGACCACATTTGAAAGGACCGCTGAAAGAGAAAAGTGGCCTGAGGAGCAGTGGGCTGGACTGGTGGCTCCTCTGTTAACTGGTGAATCGCAGAAAGCTTACTATGACCTAGAGCCTAACCAAGCAAAAGACTATGTGATGCTAAAAGCTGAAATTTTGGCAAGGCTGGGTGTCACCCAGGCTGTCCGGGCTCAGCGTGTGCATAACTGGACTTTCCAGCTTGGAAAACCCCCCAGGTCTCAAATGTATGATCTCATTCACCTGAGCAGAAAGTGGCTACAGCCAGAGACTTTGTCCGCACCAAAGATTGTGGAACGTGTTGTAATGGATCGGGTTTTGAGAGCCCTTCCTACTGCCATCCAAAAGTGGGTAAGCCATGGAGACCCAGAGACGGCCGATGGTCTTGTGGATCGTGTGGAGAAATACTTGGCTACAGAGAACCTGACGGCCTCTTCCAGAGACACTCGGACTTTCCACCCTAAGACCAGACCATCCCCAGGGGCGGATAAGAGGATTCCAAGGGGTGAGGGTGGAGAGAGTGAGAGGGTGGGAGCTCTACCCCAAGTTTGGCGAGAACAGCCTGGGAAATCAGCGGCTCAAGAGGCGGCAAGAAGGATCGTTTGCTACCGCTGCCGGCAAGCGGGACATATTGCAGCCAATTGCCCGGTTGTGGAGGAACCCATGCAGTGTGACTTTCTGACGGGCAGACGTCAGTCGCTGTGTGCGACAGTCGCATGCACTGCCATTCGAGGAACTGAGAAACATTTATGCAAAATGTGTGTTAATGGTAGAAATGTTGTGGTATTGCTGGATTCAGGTAGCCTTGTGACCCTGATAAAGGCTGAGTTAGTTAAAACAGAGGTCTCTGGGAATAGCAAGGTAGCTGTTATTTGTGTGCATGGGGACACCCGAGAGTATCCAGTGACTACAGTGTGTTTCGAGACCCCCAAAGGTACCCTCTCTCATCCAGTGGGCTTAGTATCTCAGTTACCGCATGACGCCATTGTGGGAAGGGATTTTCTGAAGTTCTGGGAACTGTGGGATGATCCTGAGCCCCTCACTGGTGCCCCTATGTACCAGGAATGTGATAGCCAGAACTCCCCTGAGAGTGGTGAGGACTCTCCGGAATTTCCCTTATCAGTATTGGCAGGGGAGACTCAAGAAACTGGAGAGGAGCCCACCTCCTCAGACGAAAACCTACCGTCTGTGGAGTTTTCTGATCTTGAGGTTCACAGGGAAAACTTTGCCACAGAACAGTTGAAAGACCCCGCCCTAATAAAGGCACGGGAAAACGTAGTGAAAATAGATGGCGAGTTAGTGAACCCAGATAATACCTGCACTTACCCATACTTCAGCGTAGAGAAGGACCTACTGTATCGGGTGGCAAAAAGGGCAGAAGAAACCGTTGAGCAGCTTGTGGTGCCCAAACCTTACAGGAAGTTGGTGTTGGAGTTGGCCCATGGGCACATTCTTGGAGGTCATCTGGGGACAGAGAAAACCCGAGAGAGGGTATTACAGAGATTCTATTGGCCGGGGGTGATGAAGGACGTAGAAAATTATTGTTCCTCCTGCCCTGTGTGTCAGAGGTTGGCCCCGATGCCACATTTCCGTAGCCCGCTGGTCCCTCTACCCATCATTGAGGTCCCGTTTGAGAGGATCGCCATGGATTTGGTAGGTCCTATAATCAAGTCCGCTAGGGGGCACCAGTACATATTAGTTATAATGGACTATGCCACCCGTTATCCAGAAGCGATCCCTCTCCGAAATACCTCGGCCAAAACCATAGCCAAAGAGCTATCTCTTGTTTTTAGCCGGGTGGGTATTTGTAAAGAACTGCTTACGGACCAAGGTACACCCTTTATGTCCCGGGTTATGAAAGAGCTGTGTAAATTGTTCAAAGTGACGCAATTGCGTACGTCTGTGTATCACCCCCAAACCGATGGGCTGGTTGAAAGATTCAACAAAACCCTAAAACAAATGTTGAAGAAAGTGGTGGATAGAGATGGAAAGGATTGGGACTGTTTACTTCCTTATTTGATGTTTGCTATTAGGGAGGTGCCCCAATCCTCTACGGGATTCTCCCCCTTTGAGTTACTGTATGGGAGACACCCAAGAGGGCTGTTGGATATTGCCAAGGAAACTTGGGAAAGTGAGAGTTCTCCCCACAGGAGTGTGATTGAGCATGTCGCCCTGATGCAAGATCGAATTGCACAGGTAATGCCCATCGTGAAGGAACATTTGGCCCAAGCGCAGTTGGCACAGCAGAGAGTGTACAACCGTGGAGCCAAGACCCGTACCTTTTCCCCGGGGGATAGGATATTGGTACTTGTCCCTACGGTTGAAAGTAAATTCCTTGCCAAATGGCAAGGCCCCTACGAGATAATGGAAAAAGTGAGCGAAGTGAATTACAAGGTCAGACAACCAGGAAGGCGAAAGCCCGAACAGATCTATCACGTTAATCTGTTGAAAGCCTGGAGGGATAGAGAGTCCCTAGTCGCAGACACTTGGTCACCAGCTCAAACTGGTTGCGTGATTCCTGAGGTTGGAATAGCAGCCACCTTGTCACAACCCCAACAACAGGAGGTTAAGGAGTTTGTGCTTCGCAACAAGGAGGTATTCTCTGAGCTGCCGGGACAAACATCTGGGGTAGAGCATGACATCATTACCCCGCCCGGTGAAAGGGTGAAGTTAAAACCCTATCGGATCCCAGAGGCTCGACGGGAGGCAATACGGGAGGAAGTACAGAAAATGCTGAACTTAGGGGTGATAGAGGAGTCCCAAAGTGATTGGTCTAGTCCCATCGTGTTGGTGCCTAAACCGGATGGGAGCTGGCGATTTTGTAACGATTTTCGTCAGTTGAACAAAGTTACAAAATTTGACACCTACCCCATGCCACGTATAGATGAGTTGATCGACCGGCTGGGAACAGCCCGATACATGACGACTCTTGACCTCACAAAAGGGTATTGGCAAATCCCCCTGGCCAAGTCGGCCAAAGAGAAAACCGCATTTGTAACCCCAGACGGGGCGTTCCAATATAAAAGAATGCCGTTCGGGTTACAGAATGCGCCGGCCACATTCCAGCGGAAAATGGACCAGATGCTGAGGCCCCATCGGAAGTATGCTGCGGCTTACCTGGATGACGTAATTGTCCATAGCACAGATTGGGCCTCACATCTGCCAAAAGTGCAAGCAGTCCTGGACTCTGTTCGGGAAGCGGGGTTTACGGCTAACCCCAAGAAGTGTACCATTGGGCAGGAGGAGGCCAAATATCTTGGGTACACCATTGGGAGGGGAGTAATAAAACCCCAACTCAACAAAGTCGAGGCCATCCAGAGTTGGCCACGTCCCAACAGCAAGAAGCAGGTACGAGCCTTTCTGGGAATCGCTGGGTATTATCGGCGATTCATTCCCCACTTTGCTTCTAAGGCTGTGCCCCTAACCAACCTGACGAAGGGGAAAGGGTCGGTCATGATTAAATGGACCCCCGAGGCTGAGGCAGCATTCCAATTCTTGAAACAAGCCTTATGTAGCCAGCCAGTGTTGTACTCACCCGACTTCTCTAAAGACTTTGTCGTACAAAGTGATGCGTCAGATGTGGGGTTAGGAGCAGTATTGTCCCAGGTCTGGAACGGGGAAGAGCACCCAGTCATTTACCTCAGCAGGAAGTTGAAGTCCCATGAGGTAAATTACGCCACCGTTGAAAAGGAGTGTTTAGCGGTGAAGTGGGCTCTAGATTCCCTTCGGTACTACCTGCTAGGTAGGCACTTTGACATGGTTACGGATCACGCTCCGTTAAAGTGGATGGCTCAAAACAAGGAAACAAATAGAAGAGTGAATAGGTGGTTCCTGGCCCTCCAGGAATTCAACTTCACAGTAAAGCATCGCCCTGGCGTTCAAATGGGGAATGTGGATGCTTTGTCTCGAGTACATGAATGCCTGATTGCTGGTGTTCCAACCCCGAGGTTAAAACAAGAGGGGGGGGTATGTGACAGCAGGAAGGTAAAGTCACCTGGTTGCATCCAGGGGGGTAGATATATTTCGCCCAGATTCAGGCTTTACGCCGACTTATACAACTAGGTGGAGAGTTGTATAAGGCTAGTGGGCTCATGGATGACTCATACCTCTAGGGAGAGGGCTGGGCGTCGTGCAGACAGGGAGTTGATGAGACCAGCTGAAGCTTGTCAGCTCATTTAGGCCTCTATAAGAACTCCCAGCTTCATTAGATGTTAGCTCATGCCTGGAACCAGACCTGTGTGGACTGTCTAGGGAGAGTGAACCCCTGTGCGGTGAGACAAAGCCTGTGTGGCTATTTGCTTGGACATTTAAAACTAGGGACTTAGGGACTAGGACAGCACCAGGCTGATCCCAGTTGTTAGTTAGGAAACCTGTATGTTTAGTCAGAGGTCAAGTTGACCAGGATTTATTTTGGTTATGTTTCTTTTGCTTTGCTGTGTTTTGTCACTGTAAATAGAAAATAAACCGCACCTTTTTGATTTTGAAAACCACAACCTCCGTTTGCTGGGCCTGTTTTGTGTGGGGAGCCCATCCCGGGGGTCACACACACCCGCTGCCGAGCTAACCCCCTCACAATATATATATATATATATATATATATATATATATATATATACACAGTGCAGTCAGTTTAGAATATATATACAATGCAGGCCGGTGTATTATAAAAAATATATATATATATATATATATATTTTAGCAGGGTGCAGTGTTGTCCCAAGTGGTGAATGGGGAGGAACACCCCATAGTATTCTTTTTTTCACTCAAAAAAGGTTTTTTATTGATCATAGGTATAGAATAATTACAGCATGTGTACATGTCGTAATACGAAATCACAGGTATACATCATACAAAAAGGATGAAAAATACTATTCTAGTCACTCATATACATTTAATCAAAAAAAAGGATACGACATTTTCATTGCCCCTTTGACTGATTCATGTACATGTTCCCGATTCTTGGAGCCATCGGTCCCATATCTTGTAATACTTCTCCGGACACCCTCTATTTATATAAAGGATTTTTTTGAAGGGGAGGGAAGCATTTATATCCGCCACCCATTCTGAAAAAGTGGGTGGTTGAGACCTCATCCATCTTTTCGCCAACATCTTCCTGCCGGAGAACAAAGTCTCCTGGAGGAATGTCTTGGTGGGCCTATCAATAATGGTTGGAAATATCCCCAGGAGGCATTGTTTAGGGTCCAATGCCAGCGGGGAGCCCATGCTGTCATGAAGGAACGTCACTAACTGTTGCCAAAATCCCTGCGATTTAGAGCAGGCCCAAATGAGATGGAAGAAGGTGCCATTGGCCATATTGCACATGGGACATGTGGTAGTTTGATCTTTTTTGTATTTAGCTACCCTAAGTGGGGTGAGGTAAGCGCGATGTAGTACATATAATTGAGACAGCCTATCTGAAAGCTTGGGGGACACTTGCTTGCTAGTTTCCAGAGCCTCCTCCCACTCCTCATCCTCCAGTGGACCCAAATCTCTTTCCCATCTAGGTTTCAAACCATATGCTATTTTAGCTGATTTTAGTGCGCCGAGCATGCTGTAGAAGCAAGAAATACGTTTTTTGGGGTCTTTTCCTTTAACCACGGCAATGATAGGATTAGGAGTAGGTGTCGGAAAAGACTGCGGGAACTGTGCCTGTGTCACATGTCTTAGTTGAGTGTACCTGAATAGCAGTCGGTCGTGTAATGCAAATTCCGTTTTTAGCGTGTCAAATGATTTTATCGATCCATTTACTATAAGGTGATGTATGTAAAAAATTCCCTGTTTGATCCAGAGGTATGCATCTTGAAAATCAAAAAAGTGTTGTAGTGCCCTATTATACCACAGTGGCGTGTAGTCATTAAGGAGGGGGACGTTCAGTTTGGAGACTGCTAAGTCCCATATTCGTTTATAGTGGCCTGTCATGGAATATCTGTCTGGTTTCGTTTCTCCCCCAATGATGATGGAATAAATTGGGTCAGCTGTCGGTTGGGTCCGTTTGGAGTTCAACAGTTGGAGAAATCTGTCCTTGTCCACCTTGTCTATATGATAGAGTTGGGAAAGTTGGGATGCTATGTAGTAACTATTAAGGTCAGGGAGCGCCGTGCCCCCCATGTCTGTGGGGTTTTTGAGTGTTTGCCAGTTAAGTTTATGTCTATTCGTCCCCCACACAAAGGGTTTAAGAAGTGTTTCAAATATCTTAAAGTACTTAAGGGGTATGTAAATCGGGGCGTGCCAGAGAACATAAAGGATTTTTGGAAGCAAAATCATTTTAATTAGGTTAATACGACCCCAAACCCCAAGGGGCAGGCGAGACCACACCTGTATCTTGTTTTTAATTAAGGAAAACAGTGGTTCTATATTAAGCTTAATATAGTCCGCCGTGTGTTTAGAGGTGCATACACCTAGATATTTAATCGTCTCGACCCTTTGCAGTTGTAAATTAGCTTGGGATTCAGGGGGGGGGGGGGAGCTGTCAATTGGGAGAATTTGGGACTTTCCCCAGTTAATTTTGAGTCCCGAGAATTGTCCAAATCTTTCGATCGTGGTGAGAGCATTGGATAGTGAGGGGCCGGAATCTGCCAGGTACAGAAGAGTGTCATCCGCATACATACTTATCTTTTCAATAAGGGGACCTATTTTGAGGCCCTCAATTTCTTTGTTTGCCCGGATGGACATGGCCAAGGGCTCTGCAGCCAAGGCATAAAGAAGTGGGGACAATGGGCAGCCCTGCCTCGTGCCTCTACTGAGGTCAAACTGCGAAGAAGGCCACCCATTAGCCACCACCCTGGCTTTCGGGGTTTTGGTATAGAAGCTGTATCCACCTGACAAATCTCGGACCAAAGCCATATCCCTCCAGGCATTTCCACAAATAGGCCCATTCTATGGAATCGAACGCCTTGGCCGTGTCCAGGGTGACTATCACCCTGGTTCCAACATTATCATGGGGAGCTTGGAGATTGATAAATAATTTTCGGAGGTTAAACGAAGTGTTGCGGCCTGGCATAAAGCCTGCTTGGTCTACATGTACTAGCGAGAGGACCACTTGATTAAGGCGGAGTGCGAGTGTTTTGGCCAGAATTTTTGCATCCACCTGGAGGAGAGAAATGGGGCGATAGGAATCTGGGATACCTGGGTCTTTACCGGGTTTAGGAATAAGGACTATCGTGGCTTCTGTCATAGATAGGGGAAGGGTAAATGCTTCAAACATAGCGTTATATAGGGCAAGTAGTTTGGGCGAGATCGTATCAGAAAAGTGTGAGTAGAACTCTATGGGTAGGCCATCCGAGCCCAGGGCCTTAGAGTTGGAAAAACTCGCTATTGCTCCTGCTATTTCCTCCAAGGTGAGGGGGGCTTCAAGCATATCCCACTGCTCCTGGGACAATTGGGGGAATTGGACTGTTTCCAAGAACAGGAACATGGGGGTCAAATCCCCTTGGGTCGTGGATGTGTACAACTCCTTATAAAACTCCCTGAATTTAGAGGAGACAATGTTGGGGTCTGAGACTGGTCCACCCTGAGCATCTTGCAGTGTAATGACCACTGGTGGTCTATCCTCACTGTGGGCGAGATAGGCCAAGAGTTTACCTGCCTTTTCCCCATTTTCAAAATACTTCTGTTTGCTGAAAAACAACTTCTGTTTGGCTTTCTGATATTGTAGCTGTGTCACTACTCTGCTTTGTAATTTAAGCATGTCAGCATGTTGGGTGGATGGGTCATCCCTGTATCTCTGTTCCGACTGGGCTAGTTCTGACACTGCCCTGTCGTGGGCTGCTGAGGAGGTCGTTTTTATCTGGTTTATATGTGCTTGTAGCGCGGTGCGAGCAAACAACTTGAAAGCGTCCCATACTGCAGCAAAGGACGCCGAGTTTTTGTTTTCTGTAAAAAATCTACCCAGCTCATCGTCCAACGTACTGTCCTCTGGCAATAGTGACAGCCAAAAGGGATTCAAACGCCATGTCCGAAGTGGTTTGTCTAGGGGCATGTTAATAGTAATAGTGTATGGGTTATGATCTGATAACAGTCTAGGACCGAAAGATGCCTCCAAGAGGCGTGGGGCAAGTCTCTGTGATATGAATATAAAGTCGATCCGTGACATTGAGTTGTGTGTGGAGGAGAAACAAGAGTAGCGGCGCGTCTGTGGATATTTAAATCTCCATGAATCTGTTAGGCTAAATGAGGAGATGAGTTTGGAAAGTCTGGAGTCGCCTCTTACCCCTGAAATAGTCGGGGTAGTCCTTAGTCTCCCATCCATACCACCTGGGCCGTCGGATACCTAGCCATAAATTTGAGGCCTTCTGTAATGGTAGTGATGGAGAATGGGGGGGGAACATACAAGGCCAGAATAAGAAAAAGTTCCCCATACAATTTAGCAGATATAAATACATAACGGCCCAGAGGGTCTGTGCAGACCTCGTTCAACTCAAAGTGGACTGACTTAGCAATCAGCACAGACACCCCTCTGGAGTGGGACGAGTAAACAGAATGGTACGTCCATCCCACCCATGGTCTCCGAAGTGTCCGTTGTAATGAACCCTCAATGTGGGTTTCAACAAGGGCAATAACATCTGCCCTCTGGTTTTTCAGGAATGTGAGGGCCGCCGAGCGTTTAATTTGTATCTCGGAGACCCCTCACGTTCCAGGTAAGAAACCTCAGAGACGCCATTTGAAGTGAGAACTAAATAAGTACAGGAGCATGTATACCCAAAAAGCAATATATTGATACCGGTCATGTAGTAAACAAATTTGGATTACCTGTGAGTCCTCTGGATTCTGAGTTTTTGAGTGTATAAAAACCTTTAACTTCCCTCCCCTGCTCCCCGCCCTGCACCCTCCCCAACTGATGCGGGCATTTTCCCAAACCAAAACTTGACCCGCAGCCCAACGAAAAACAGATCGTGAGTCTAACTTGTCTTCATTGTGTGTTGACAACCTGGGTAGTCTCGTATCACGCTCGAGATGCTCTCCTGGCCGTATCAGGGTCTTCACACAGTAGACGTGGTTGTTCGGTCTCGTTAGACCAGAAATAAACTTGGATTCGTATAGTCCAGAAAACCACCCCATAGCATTCTTAAACAGGAAATTGACCCCTGCTGGAAAAAGGTGCGCCATTGTAGAAAGGGAATGTCTAGCTGTCAAAGCGGCTCTTGAAAGTTTAAAATATTGTCGGTTGGGGCGACAGTTTGGGCTCCTAGCAGACCATGCCCTCTCAAATTGATGGCCCAAAATAAGGAGGAAAATACAGGAGTTACAGTCTGTTTGCTCAAAGTGCTCAAGCCCCGAGTTTGAGCAGAGGGGAAGGAATATGTAGCAGGGTGCCTGTAAAACAGGTTAAAATTTACAGGAAAAGTGATATATGTTCCTCCACGGATTCTTAGATTTGCAATCTAAGATAATTCCAGCAAAGACTTTAGGGTAAAGAAGGATAGTTCTTTACCCTGTATTGGTAAAGTCTGTTCCGGGGCTGGTTTTATTGGGAGTCTGATAGAGCTCTGGGTGGGACAGATTCCCAAGTCTGTGGATCCGCAGCTTATCGTTTGCCTTTCAGGTCTTGAGTAAGGTAGCTGGGCCTAGCTCTCAGAGAGAGAGTGTGTGTCTCCATGTGAGGAGGCATCTAGGAGCATGGCTGCTCATCCCTGATGTTGGATACAAAGGATTTGCTTTTGTAAGGACACTTACTACAAGACCAAGGACTGGTCAGTCTATGGACACAGTAAGTAAAAATAGCAATGCGCTACCCTTAAAAAAAGCAGACACAGTGCTGATGATTCATATGTGTTCACATACATAAGAAAAATAATAAGATATAAAAAAATTATTATGTAAAAAAACACACCAAAGTCCTGTGCTTAAAAATATCAATAGTGACACCTGTGCAAAAAGAAAAATATGTATACACAGAAAAAATCGGAATATCAATGAAATTAGTTCATATAAAAATTGAGCAACCACATCTGCTGGTATATGTGTAGTGCAATCTTCTATGTGTTTGTAGGCGAAAACCTCCACATCCAAATGGTTCAGATAATATATAGAAGAAATGGCAGCTTACTGGATCAAACGGATCTCTATTACGGAGATCTATAGGGGCTTAACTCGTATATTAATCCCACCGATCAGTCAGCCAGGAAACACTGGAAACAGATAATAACTTCCCCCTCCTGGGTTTTCGTCCAAGGTAGGAAAAGGAATTTCCCTCCAGGTGTCAGCTGAAGCAATTAGCTCATGCAGCGCAATGAGATATGGTGAAAAGGGAAGAAAGAAAATAAAAACCTCATGGTGCAGTAATCCTTTAAAATAGGATACCCTTTATTTATCCTGGGTAAAAAATAGGTCACTTAACAGGTTTTTAAATCCGGAGCAGCAAGCTCAAACAAAATCGATGCTAGTACTCAGCTGCGGTCTGTGCCGATCAGCTGTAGCGTAGTGACGTCACGTTCGGCAGCTCCACCCTGTACTCAGCTGCGGTCTGTGCCAATCAGCTGTAGCGTAGTGACGTCACGTTCGGCAGCTCCACCCTGGGTGGGTGGAGCTGCCGAACGTGACGTCACTACGCTACAGCTGATCGGCACAGACCGCAGCTGAGTACTAGCATCGATTTTGTTTGAGCTTGCTGCTCCGGATTTAAAAACCTGTTAAGTGACCTATTTTTTACCCAGGATAAATAAAGGGTGTCCTATTTTAAAGGATTACTGCACCATGAGGTTTTTATTTTCTTTCTTCCCTTTTCACCACATCTCATTGCGCTGCATGAGCTAATTGCTTCAGCTGACACCTGGAGGGAAATTCCTTTTTCTACCTTGGACGAAAACCCAGGAGGGGGAAGTTTATTATCTGTTTCCAGTGTTTCCTGGCTGACTGATCGGTGGGATTAATATACGAGTTGAGCCCCTATAGATCTCCGTAATAGAGATCCGTTTGATCCGGTAAGCTGCCATTTCTTCTATATATTATCTGAACCATTTGGATGTGGAGGTTTTCGCCTACAAATGCATAGAAGATTGCACTACACATATACCAGCAGATGTGGTTGCTCAATTTTTATATGAACTAATTTCATTGATATTCCGATTTTTTCTGTGTATACATATTTTTCTTTTTGCACAGGTGTCACTATTGATATTTTTAAGCACAGGACTTTGGTGTGTTTTTTTATATAATAATTTTTTTATATCTTATTATTTTTCTAATGTATGTGAACACATATGAATCATCAGCACTGTGTCTGCTTTTTTTAAGGGTAGCGCATTGTTATTTTCACTTTTTTGCATATTTATATAGTTGTTATTCCAGCTATTATTACTTTTGCAGCACCCATCAATTTATTTAATCATATAGACTATTATCATATATTTGAATAGTCCTTCCTTACTTATAATTTTTTCACGGTTAGCGCAGATTTTTCTTCTTTTACACATATGGACACAGTAAGGCTCGGTAGAGCAGAAGTTTATTGTTGTTTGATTGATGGCAAGATGGTTTTCTTCTGTTTGGGAATATCCTGTGGAATAAACATGATGTTTTCATAAAGAAACTATGAGTTTGTCCCTGCATTGAGCCTAATCCCCCACAAGTGGTGGAGAATGCGGGCATATAGATGGTGGAATCCGGGTCTCTGCTCCAGTGGTGAGTCGCATCAGGAACTGCTGCTAGCTGTGTGTGGCAGCCAGGCAAACAGCATTGCGCATAAGTTCATTTGATGGACTGCGTGGCATGCAGGTTGTGTACCTGTGAAAGGAGAATCAAGCATATCTTTTTTTTTTTCTCTCTGCTGAGAACTGTTACAAGTTGCTGTGTGCAAGACCGCAAGGGTGAGGTGGTCAAAACAGAAAAAAGAAAGCAATCCTTGCTAAAGCCAGGGAACGGCTACTGTGGCTAGAGGGTATTTCACCACATGCCCCAGCCACACCAGAGAATTTGTCTGAGTGTGAAATCTCTGTGACCTGGGGTAAATTAATCACGTCACCCCCAGTTAAAAGGAAAATTAAAGAGGTTGTCCCTGGCAACAGGAAGCCAGGTAGACAACAGCGTGTGGAAACAAGTATGGTCATCCGTGGAAGCAATGTCCAGGCCAACAGGGATGTTGGGGATCCAAGGAGTCTGTCTGCTGATGGTCGTGACCAGTGGTTTCCCATGACAACAGAGAGCCTGGCATTGAGGAGTTGGCAAAAAAATATATAGCTCAAGGTCCAATACCATGCGTGGAGTGTGACCAAGCGGGGCATGGAATCTTTACTTGCCCAAGGTTATGGAAAACCGGAGTGTGTCCAGCGGGGAGATCCACAGTGCAAATGGACATAGACTTGCCGCAGTGTGCTACCCAGAGCAGTGGGGAGGCACATGGTGAAGCCCAGCTGACAGCAAGGTTAAAGACTGGAAAGGAAATGGGGACTATGCATGTGCCTGCGATAATCCAGCAGAGTGCTGGAGAAGCTAAACTAGGGGTGACCAAACCTGTCCTTGTGCCATGTTCCCTAGTGACAGGTGCTGCAGAGTTGCCCAGGGAAACTTCCAAGGAGCTCGCAGTGACGGAGCAGAGAGTTTCCCAGGTCAAACATGGAGCTGCCCAAGGAGCAAAGAGTTCCCCTTTACATATAGAGAGTGCTGTGAGGAGAGGCTCACAGGCTGTGGTGGGTAATGGACAATCCACAAAAGTAGCAGTTATGTCTACATGTAATGAAAATTCTGATGGTTATGCTGACAAAAGTGTTACTGTTGGCAAATGTGATGGTATTGGTGATAATGACATTGAAAAATGTGTTTCCTTTAATGTCTGAAAATGTTGGAAATGTGTTTACTACCAATGATGGGAGTAGGATATCTCCCATGACAACCAGAAGGACAGGATTGTCCATGGAAATCTCATGGGGCCTCCATGTGTTGGAGCCAGAGGTTTTCCAGGATGGTTGTGGTGCTACTCTGGAGAAACAAGGGAAGACTGAGTCACACAGTGAGAGTGTGTCGGCGCAGCCCCACAACCCTAAGTGTAACCCAGTTGTTAATGGGTTAATTCAGCCTACAAAAGCTGAAAGTGCAGAGCTGTATGTGTCAGTAGCGCCACCTGAGCAAGTAGGGCAAAAGCATGTATTACAGCCTGCCTTGTCAGATAATGTGTCATCCCAAGGGGATATGTATAGAAATGACCCAGGTGATGTTTTGGCTAGTGAATCCCAGGTTCTTGTGGGGCCTTCTAGAGCAGGTGATGCAGTGCTGTGGAGCACCAGGGATGGAACCACAAGGGACTGGGATGATTGGTGCAAGGAAGTACTTGCGACACTAGACAAAGCAACAATAAATTATAAAGCAATGATGGGTAACAAGTTTGTGGACACAACATCTGATATGCCAGACAGAGGGTTTGCAGAGCGGCTGGTGCTCAAGGGCATGTCAGCCCCTGTGAAGGTTGATCCCCTCCAGTCTAAAGGAATGGTTCTGGGCCTAGACATGGCAGATGGGTTGTTCACAACCCAGCAACTAAGTAATGTTAAGTGTCAAGGTGACAAGGTGACTAATGTTGACTTGCAGAGGCTCATCGGTGTAGCATTAGAGGTGAAGAGGAGACATGTGTCTGACAGCGCTCCAGGGGAGCAACTGGCTGTGATCATGGGTACTTCCAAGGTGGTGGAGATTTCTTCAAATGTCTCAACCTCTCAAACTGCAGTGGATGAGCCCCTCCATGTCTTAGACAAGGTAAAAGTCCCCGGAAAAGTCTGGTATTTAGAGATGGGATGTTTAGAAATTACAGAAACCTTACTGGAAATACTAGACGTCATAAAAATGCACTCACTGTACACTTGGGTGTCTCCACCGCAGTCGGACCAGGTGGTGCTGTGGAGTACCAGTGGGTGGAGCGAGGTGGTACAGGCTGTGCTGCAAAGCCTTTGTCACGGAGATCCTGCCAGAAACAGGCGCCCCGGACTTCCTGGTTCCCGATCGCGGGTGCGTTCGCGCATGCGTTCTGCGGGTGCGCGCGCGTTCCGCAGGTGGCGCCAGAAGGCCTATTTAAACCTGTCAATGACAGACAGTTCCTGCTGTCTGCTCTACAGCGTTTAGTACCTGAGAACCTGATCCAAAGACTTACCTGCATCTGACCCGGCTTGCCTGTGACCTTTCCAGTTTTCTGCCTGCATCTGACCTCTGGCTTGTTGTGACCTCTCCTCTGCCTGATCCCTCAGTACCTTTGCTGCCAGCCAGTTAACCGACCCGGCTTGTCTGACCAATCTTACCACCCCTGGTTCCAGTCCTGCCTGCTGTGTTCCTGGTTCCAGTTCTGCCTGCTGTGTTCCCGTGTTCCTGGTTCCAGTTCTGCCTGCTGGTTTCCTGTGTTCCTGGTTCCGGTCCGGTCTGCTGTAGCTGTTCCAGTTCCGCTTGCTGTGTTCCTGTGTTCCTGGTTCCAGTTCTGTCTGCCGTACTTCCTGTGTGCCTGGATCCAGCCCAGTCTTCGGAATTACCTCCACCTTGGTTGATCCTGCCAGGCACTCGTACCCCTCCTACCTCCGCGCCTTCTGTTACACTACCAGGGGCCGCTGGTGGGAGCCGTAAGGGAGGCCTTCCTCTGCAAATCCGGGCTCGTCACCGTCAGGTACGTGACAGCCTTGATCAAGAATGGTATTGGTGCGACCAATGCTTGTTAACAGTGTGGCAAATAGTCTTGAGGTTCTCTGAGAGGGTGCTTTCAGTAACTGAGTGGTATGGAAGGTGCTCAGGAGAACTGTTGAAGACATCAAAGGTCTCTCCAGCTGGTGTAGTGACTAGAAATATCTCTGCTGGTGTGGTCCAAGGTGCGGCTGAGCAGAAGTCCGAGGGCGTGGATACTGTCTCGCCCACTAAACCTCATGAGAAGGAAGGGCCCAGAATAGGCGCAGCACTAACAGAGATGCTTTCTGTAATAGCACCCCAAATACGAAAGGGGTTAAACGCCGTTAAAATATTCCCCTCTCCTGGACACACATCCACTCTCTACCAATCTTCCACAGCCAAACGATCCCTTCCCATAGGAACCAATCCCTCTGGAAGAAACGAGACGCACTCTGTATTCTTCTGGGGTAGAATGACTTCTTTATTGAGAAACATTGTAACTTTATACACAATTCAAGACACATTAGTTAACATGAACAAGGGTCCAGCTCCACCCACACCTTACAAGACAACACATTATTTTGACATCTGTTAGGAGACAACAGGCTTCACACAATAGATCCTAAAGATCCCCAATACACATCTTATCACAAAGTGTTTGGCAGACGGTCTGTCAGGAGACAACAAGTTCTAATCCCTTTACATCTTAAATCCCTTTGTATTGTAAATCCCAGTCTGCCTTTACAATACACACAAGTATAGTGTTAATTACCTCTATTCACACCAGACCTTCCCCAGTCCCAATGAACAATAGAATGCAAAACACCTTAATTCCTCACAGCAATGATTACACAAAGGCAGGGCTGTGGGTGATGATATTAGCATCTAAGAGTATGTGTCCAAACATCATGAAGGCGTCACTTTTCAATTAACCTGTTGAGGTCATAATCAAACAGTAAAAGTTCTTTGCAGATATCCTGGGGAATATGGTGGATAAATATTACAGACCCATTTTAGGTAGCCCAAGATATATTTCTTAATGCCCATTATTTCCTGGCTCACCCTGTGTCCAAAGTGACCCTCCTGTCACACATCTCCCCTTTCGGCAGGAGACTAACAGAGGAGGCGACCCCAGACGGGTTGACTCCGAAGTTAGTCCATAGGTCCATTCCTCTAATGCCGGTATCCACACAGTACCCCAAATAAATTGCTCCAAACAGAGCACTACTTACCCAGCCAACCTCTGCCTCTCTCAGAGAATATACCCGCCGCTGGGGAGAGGCCTGGACTGGCCCTTCTCCCTGGAGTCCTTTCAGCCGCTGGAGAGAAGACCGGGTGACTGGGCTCAGTTCGTCATGCTGTTGGGGATCTGGGTCGACTGCCCGGCATCCCTGGGGTATACCAGTGGAGACTGAAATCCCATCCACTTGTGGTAGGTGAAAATCCCCCAGTGCTTGCAAAGCAAGGCTGACATCCTCCTGTCCCAGTGTCACACCATTTTCTGGGGTTGTGTTAGTGAAGACCGAAGTCCCATCCAGTACCACAGAAACTCCCTCTTCTGTTAGTTGAGAGCAGAGGCCCGCGGCACTCTGCTCTGTTGCCAGCTCTTGTGCTGGGTTGCTGTGAGTGGAGACCGCAGTCCCATCCACCGATATCCGCTCAAGTGGCAGTTGTGTGCAGCGGCTAGTAGCATTCTGCCCTGCTGCCAGCACTTCTGCTGGGGACTCCACACCATCTGCTCTGGCTACCTGTTGGGGAGGGAAAATGGCTGCTTCTCCTCCCTGCATCTCTGAAATCCTCTCGGAAAGAGGAACCATCGCCTTCTCACCTCGGGCCTCCAAAACTGCCACGGGTGTAGAGCAGGGGTTTGTAGTACTCTGTCCTGCTGCCAGTACTTGGGCAGGCGATGCATAATCCCTAACATCCTCCGAACAGTCCCTTAAGTCCATACCTTCTGTAATCTGTGGCTGGGGAGATGAGTCAACTGCCCTAGCTCCCTGAAACTCCATATCATCCACTTCGGCTTTAGGGAGGGCAATCTTCAGCTTTTCCACTGCCGATTCTTCAGCCAGGATTTCAGAGTTGTCAACTGGTATTTCCTGATAGTCCCAGGCAAAGGGAGCCCCACCCTGCTGCTGAGCGGAGTCTAGCAGCTGTTTGTAGGCGATCTCCAGCTCCCATTCCTGAACGGCCAGAAACTCCAAATCTTCCTGTGCCCAGTGCCCTTCCGAGACATTCAGTCTTTGTTCTCTGTGCTCCATTATTTCCTCCAAACGCCACTCCCGATCACTCCCAAAGTCAGGGTCACTGGACAGCCCCCAATACAACAATCCCAGGCCATCATAGTCAAAGCCTTCTGTGGGGCTGTCATCCGCTGACCATGGGCACTCTTGGGCTACATACCACCGGAGGGCTCTGTAGCTCTCGTCCAACCGCATCTCTGCCCGGATCAGCCTGCTTAACTCAGCTGTCCACTCCTGCTTTGGTTGTTCCCCCAATAACAGCATTCGTACTTCATACTGCGACCAGTACCTTACATGGATGGAGGGGAGAACTTTTCCCTGGTGTTGCTGCTCGAGAGCTAGCACTTTCTTCCAGAGTTCGCAGCGGATTGAATCAGACCATCCCAGCAGGACCTCCTCTAATACTGGTCCTCTATGCTGTATCTACATCTCTCGCAACCTCCTTCTGAATTCCTTTTCCATGTCGGCTGGTATCTGTATCTCTCCTCTCCTTTCAGTTGGTGCTGCTTTTTTAGGTGTTGTCTCTGATTGCTGTATTTCCGCCATTCTCTGCTCATGTTGTCGCTCATCCTGCCGCTCAATGTCTCTAATGGCTTCCTGTATGGCGGTCTCTGATGGGTTAGCACCATATAATGCCAAGCGCTCTCGAACTCGTTGTTCAAACAAGTCTTCAACTGACCGGGGTCCTGCATCACCCTCCTTCGGCTGCATAGCTGGTCATTCACTGTGGTGGTTTGGAGTGTCCCAGGAACTGGAGGGAAAATCCCGCTGCTGCCAACCAATGTAACGGGTCCCCAAATATCAAGGGGATTAACGCCGTTTACGATGCCCCCTCTCCTGGACACACATCCACTCGCTACCAATCTTCCACAGCCAAACGATCCCTTCCCATAGGAACCAATCCCTCTGGAAGAAACGAGACGCACTCTGTATTCTTCTGGGGTAGAATGACTTCTTTATTGAGAAACATTGTAACTTTATACACAATTCAATACACATTAGTTAACATGAACAAGGGTCCAGCTCCACCCACACCTTACAAGACAACACATTATTTTGACGTCTGGTAGGAGACAACAGGCTTCACACAATAGATCCTAAAGATCCCCAATACACATCTTATCACAAAGTGTTTGGCAGACGGTCTGTCAGGAGACAAAAAGTTCTAATCCCTTTACATCTTAAATCCCTTTGTATTGTAAATCCCAGTCTGCCTTTACAATACACACAAGTATAGTGTTAATTACCTCTATTCACACCAGACCTTCCCCAGTCACAATGAACAATAGAATGCAAAACACCTTAATTCCTCACAGCAATGATTACACAAAGGCAGGGCTGTGGGTGATGATATTAGCATCTAAGAGTATGTGTCCAAACATCATGAAGGCGTCACTTTTCAATTAACCTGTTGAGGTCATAATCAAACAGTAAAAGTTCTTTGCAGTTATCCTGGGGAATATGGTGGATAAATATTACAGACCCATTTTAGGTAGCCCAAGATATATTTCTTAATGCCCATTATTTCCTGGCTCACCCTGTGTCCAAAGTGACCCTCCTGTCACACTTTCCATCACTCAGAAAGAGGTAAAACCTAAAGTACCTGGAGACACTGTGAGAGAAAGTGCTAAGGTT
This sequence comes from Rana muscosa, assembly GCA_029206835.1. Taxonomy (NCBI): domain Eukaryota; kingdom Metazoa; phylum Chordata; class Amphibia; order Anura; family Ranidae; genus Rana; species Rana muscosa. The sequence goes on along the minus strand of CM055127.1, from coordinate 280,368,542 downwards.
GGTTGCTGCAACAACGTAATGTGTACACCAGAAAGAAGTGGTTTATACTTGGATCAGTGTAAGTTCTTAGAACAGTTGCCCAGGTAGTGTTGGACAACGGGTGAGGTGGAGCTATGCTATGGTCCCGGGGGGTATAGTCACTCGCCTGTGTTTTTTTTAAAGGTAAATTTTTTATAAAGTTTTTTGTTTCAAAACAAGACATACAATACACAACAAACAGAGACACATGGAGCGAACATCGCCCAATCCAGTACAGTGCAAAAAATGTTCTCTAGAAAGCTGGTAAACAATTGGCATTTATCAGGAAGACAATATTCAGTCACATTTTTAAGGAGCAGGAAAGACAGTGCTCTCAGAATCAACCCAGTAGCCCCAAACCTTCCTGAATTTTTTCAGACACCCTCTAGCCTCATATGTCAGTTTGTATAATGATACAGCATGGTTAATATTTGTGAGCCAGAAGGCAATAGTAGGTAAGGATGGAGACTTCCAATGGAACGTTATTGCTTTCTTAGCATAAAACAATACTATTCTCAGAAATGTTTGTGTATTCTCGGATATACTATCATCATCAATATAGCCCAGTAAACACCTTAGAGGATTACATACATTAGGTAATTGTGTCAATGAACTAATGAAGGCCGTGACCTCTGACCAGAACTGCCTGATCGGAGCACACTCCCACATTAAATGAAAGAACGTGCCATCAGCCATGCCGCAATGAGAGCATAATGCAGAGGGCAATCTATTCAGTTTAAATAGTAAGCATGGAGTAAAGTAGGATCTGTATAACAATTTAGTTTGTATTACTTTATCACGAGAAGATATGACAGAGGGAACCTGGAGGGGCAAAAGCTCCTGCCAGATTTCCTCCGTCAGCTCAGGAATATCAGCTCTCCAGCTGGCAGCCGTCTTGCTCAGCCTTTGAGTCGTGGAATGCAGAAGGGACCTATAATATGTAGAAAGTAGCTTGTTGTGAGAGGAGTCGGTCAACATACGTTCCAGCGGGGAGAGCTGAATAGATATGTTGCGAAGACCAAACTGTGTTGCTGCAGTGTGGCGTATCTGTAGGTAGAGGAAGTAAGCTGTGCATGGTAGATTGTAATCTCCACGAAATTCATCAAAAGAACGAAACACATTGTCTGAGAATAAATGCAAAATAGTTTTTACCCCCCTTTTCGACCAGAATCCCCCATCGGATCTGTGGAAGAACTCTGGTAGAGTCGGGTTCCCCCAGAGTGGAGTGTTCGGCGAGTAAGTATTACTGTCAGTGAACGACTGTAGTTTTGTTAGCTTAATAAGCCTTATAGTCATTGCCAGGACACTCGTACTCTCCCGCCCTCTAAGGGACATATGTGTTTGGTCCCTCCTCAGGTCTGGTTCTAATAAGCACTGAGATAGATGGCACTGATTGTGTTGGAAAGGGTGACATTGAAATGTATGAGCTACCAATGATTGGTGCTGTGAAAAGTGAGGTGGTTGCCGTGGGTAACCAGAGAAAGGTTCTTGAACCTGAAAGACCTATGGTGAAAGGTAAAACTGACTTCCGTAATTGGAAAGGTAGAATCAGGGATGGTAGTGTCCCCCGAAGAAAAGAGAGCAAGCCTAGGGACCCCAAGAGAAGAGAGGGAAGGCAAAATATAAGGAATTCTAGGACCCGGTTAAGATCCAAGGTGGAACGTACCTGGAAGCACACCCGGAAAAAGGGTTGGGCCTACGTGGCTAATGGCCAGTACAGAGGTGTCCCAACTGCTATGGTGGGTGCAGGTGTTTCTCCCCTTACAGATCTTACCGGGGGGGGGGGGAAGTCCCCAGAAGCTGAGAAAGCTTTCCAGAACCTAAAGACGCCTTGTGTAATAGTCCTGTCTTAATCACCCAAGAATTTGTTGTGCAGATGGATGCTTCAGAAGTGGGGTTAGGTACAGTGTTGTCCCAAGTGGTGAATGGGGAGGAACACCCCATAGCATTCTTAAACAGAAAATTGACCACTGCCGAAAAAAGATGCGCCATTGTAGAAAGGGAATGTCTAGCTGTCAAAGTGGCTCCTAAAAGTTAAAAATATTGTCGGTTGGGGCGACAGTTTGGGCTCCTAGCGGACCATGCCCTCTCAAATTGATGGCCCAAAATAAGGAGGAAAATACAGGAGTTACAGTCTGCTCAAAGTGCTCAAGCCCCGAGTTTGAGCAGAGGGGGGGAATATGTAGCAGGGTGCCTGTAAAACAGGTTAAAATTTACAGGAAAAGTGATATATGTTCCTCCACGGATTCTTATGCCGCGTACACCCGACCGTTTTTCATGACGAGAAAACTGCCATTTTTTAGATTGGTCGTGAAAACCGGTCGTGTGTATGCTCCATAGCAGTTTTCTCGACGAGAAAATTGCCCGCAAAAAAAAATTAGAACCTGCTCTATTTTTTCTCGTCGTTTTTCCCGTCATTCTTTTTCTCGTTGCAAAAAACGGGCGTGTGTATGCTTTTCCGAGGGGAAAAAAACGCGCATGCTCAGAATCAAGTATGAGACGGGAGCGCTCATTCTGGTAAAACTAGCGTTTGTAATGGAGATAGGACATTCGTCACACTGTAACGAACTGAAAAGCACAAGGCTGAAAAGCACGAATCGTCTCTCACCAAACTTTACTAACACGAGATCAGCAAAAGTGGCGCCATTCGAATGGAACTTCCCCTTTATAGTGCCGTCGTACGTGTTGGCGTACATGTTGTACCTCACCGTGCTTTGCTCAAGCGTTTTTTTTTCATGAACCTGTGTATGCAAGGCAGGCTTGAGAGGAATCACGTAGAGAAAAACTTTGTTTTTTTGCATGACAGGAAAAACGATGGTGTGTTCGCGGCATCAGATTTGCAATCCTAAAATAATTCCAGCAAAGACTTTAGGGTAAAGAAGGATAGTTCTTTACCCTGTATTGGTAAAGTCCGTTCAGGGGCTGGTTTTATTGGGAGTCTGATAGAGCTCTGGGTGGGACAGACTCCCAAGTCCGTGGATCCGCAGCTTATCGTTTGCCTTTCAGGTCTTGATTAGGGCAGCTGGGCCTAGCTCTCAGAGAGAGAGTGTGTGTCTCCATGTGAGGAGGCATCTAGGAGCATGGCTGCTCATCCCTGGTGTTGGATACAAAGGATTTGTGTTTGTAAGGACACTTACTACAAGACCAAGGACTGGTCAGTCTATGGACACAGTAAGGCTCGGTAGAGCAGAAGTTTATTGTTGTTTGATTGATGGCAAGATGGTTTTCTTCTGTTTGGGAATATCCTGTGGAATAAACATGATGTTTTCATAAAGAAACTGTGAGTTTGTCCCTGCATTGAGCCTAATCCCCCACAATATATATACATACAGTATCTCACAAAAGTGAGTACACCCCTCACATTTTTGTAAATATTTTATTATATCTTTTAATGTGACAACACTGAAGAAATTACACTTTGCTACAATGTAAAGTAGTGAGCGTACAGCTTGTATAAGGCCCCTTTCACACGGAGGTCCGTTCAGGTCCGCCTGTCAGTTTTTTAGGCGGACCTGAAACGAATCCTCCATGTACCCCTATGGAAGCACGGATGTCAGCGGAGACATGTCCGCTGACATCCGCTCCGCTCCGCTCCGCCAAAGTGTGACGGAGGAAAACCCTATTTTTCCTTCCGTCGGCGGAGCGGATCGGATGACAACGGACTCTACGGTCCGTCATCATCCGATTCCCCATAGGGGAGAGCGGCGCTCTGACAGGGCGGTCCCTGCACAGTGTGCGGGGACCGCCCAGTCATCCGTCGGCTCAGCGGGGATCAACGGAGCGATCCCCGCTGAGCAAGCGGAGCTTCACGGGGCGGATCTGCACGGATCCGCCCCGTGTGAAAGAGCCCTAACAGTGTAAATTTACTGTTCCCTCAAAATAATTCAACACACAGCCATTAATGTATGAAATGCTGGCAACAAAAGTGAGTACACCCCTAAGTGGAAATGTCCAAATTGAGCCCAAAAGTGTCAATATTTTGTGTGGCTACCATTATTTTCCAGCACGGTTTTAACCCTCTTGGGCATGGAGTTCACCAGAGCTTCACAGATTGCCACTGGAGTCCTCTTCCACTCCTCCATGATGACATCACAGAGCTGGTGGATGTTAGAGACCTTGCACTCTTCCACCTTCCTTATGAGGATGCCCCACAGATGCTCAATAGGGTTTAGGTCTGGAGACATGCTTGGTCAGTCCATCACCTTTACCCTCAGCTTCTTTAGCAAGGGTAAAGGTGGTCGTCTTGAAGGTGTGTTCGGGGTTGTTATCATGTTGGAATACTGCCCTGCGGCCCAGTCTCCGAAGGGAGGGGATCATGTTCTGCTTCAGTATGTCACAGTACATGTTGGCATTCATGGTTCCCCCAATGAACTGTAGTTCCTCTGTGGTGGCAGCACTCATGCAGCCCCAGACCATGACATTCCCATCACCATGCTTGACTGTAGGTAAGACACGCCAGTCTTTGTACTACTCACCTGTTTGCCACCACACATGCTTGACACTATCTGATCTTGACCTCATATTATATGATTTTGGTAAATCTGATGGAAAAAATGTACAGAAAATTGTATAGTGTGTATCCAGCTTTAGGCTGGCCGTACATTATACAATTTTCTGTACCATTTTTTTTAGATTTACCTTAACCACTTGCCGACTAGCGCACGCACTTTTACGTCGGCAGAAAGGCACGGACAGGCAAATGGGCGTACAGGTATGTCCCTTTAAATTTGCCGCTGTGTGGGCACGTGCGCACCCCTGCCGCGAGCTCCGTGACTGTGCCCGACTCAATATCCCGCGATCGTGTCACGGAGCTGCAGAACGGGGGGATGCCTGTGTAAACAAGGCATCTCCCTGTTCTGCTTAGTGACAGGACATTGATCGTCTGCTCCCTCTCATCGGGAGCAGTAATCAGTGTCGTGTCACAGTAAGCCCTGCCCCCACACAGTTAGCTCTATTTGTGGGAAAAAAAGGACGTCAATTTTGTTTGGGAGCCACGTCGCACGACCGTGCAATTGTCAGTTAAAGCGACGCAGACCGAATCGCAAAAAGTGGCCTGGTCTTTTGGCAGCCAAATCCTCCGGGGCTGAAGTGGTTAAACTATGTAGTGCAAGGGCATGCCTAATTGGATATAATTGAAAATGTTGTTTAGTTTTAACCTCATATTATATGGTTTTTGGTAAATCTAAAGGATATTTGTACAAGAAAATTGAACATGAATTACCAGCCTTAAAGTGGTTGTAAATCACAGGACTTTTTTTTTTGTACCTGCACGGTAATGTTATGTAGCGGGAGTACTAAATTTAGGGATTGCTATGCTAAATTTAGGGGTGATTCGAGTGGTAGTTGGCTCGAATCTTTCAATTTTACCTGGTGTGCAGTTCCCCTTAGAAGTATGGGTGGTGCTGTCACTTGTACTCGGGGTTGAACCACAGGTGATGGAGTAGCGATTTGGTGTCCTCTCTCGGCAGCCGTACAGTGGGTGTGGTCTACCTGCTGTGCATGCCGGGAGAGGGTACAAAGGGGGCGGACGCCATTGGAGAGGGAGCAATTCCCGGGGCCCATGCCCGGAGAGAGAACCTACGGTCCAAGTTCAAGTGCATGGCCCTCCAGGCCATGGGGCTACGTGCGCCTCAGTCCCAGGCACCTTTAGTCCTGGGACTGCAACTTCAGCCCTGGGCCCAGCACCTTTAGCTGGAGCCCACTTCGGGAGGAGGAATCCCAGAGTGCCGCCTTGCGAGGGGACCCGTTTCTAGAAGAGGAGGCTGGGGAGGACCGTTCCAAAGGACTGGTGAGAGATCAAAGTGAAGGAAGGGGCCCAGTAACTCTCTAGAGGGATGTCATCCATCCGAAAACAGGGATCTAAACAACGGGACCATTAGGAGGTTTGGGACACTATAGATTCTGTGGCAGAGGATCTCCTGAACACATCCATTAGGGAATCTAATAGTTGTTCGAGTTACACGCCGGCTGCTAGTGCCTTTGGGTGACTATCCGGGTGAGCTATACCCACTCGGGATCGAGTGGCGAAGAAACAAGAGTGCCTGAATTGATCTGTCTTCCTAACACCTTTCTCTTCTCCTCAACTTTGTGGATGTTCATGCATAAAGAAATAAACTCTATGTTGGAGTTGACGCTGGTGTAGATCGTGGAGTTACTTGGAGTATAGAGACTTTGTCCTTACATTCTAGGGACGGAAACCAACTTTGAGGGGAACCCTGCTGCAAGACCCGTAAGTGAAAACAAGTGTGCTTAACCTCTGCAACCCAGGGGGTACGGGCAGGGCCGATCCTAGGGTCACATGCGCCTGGGTGCAGAAATATTTCTGGCGCCCCTACAAGGGCGTGGTCACCTTACTAACTCCTCCCCCTTTACAAATGTTTCTATGGCAAGGACTTAAACACTGAGATGCTCCCCTAAGGAGTCATCGTTACCCTGGGATCCTCCCACGATCTCTTAACAATAAACAAAATACAGGAAGAGAAGCAGAGTACTCTAATTGGACCTGGAGGGGGGTCTCTCTAATGGACACAGAGAGGGCCTCTGTTAGAGAGTTTGCTTAGAAAGAGCCCCCCATAATACAGGAGATGGTCAGAGACTGCAGACATAATACAGGAGATGGTCAGAGACTGCAGACATAATACAGGAGATGGTCAGAGACTGCAGATATAATACAGGAGATGGTCAGAGACTGCAAACATAATACAGGAGATGGTCAGAGACTGCAGACATACTACAGGAGATGATCAGAGACTGCAGACATAGTACAAAAGATGGTCAGAGAATAAAGAAATGGTAAAAGAGATCAATGCAGCCTCACCAGTGCCCATCAAATGCAGCTCATCAGTGCCCACCAAATGCAGCCTACCAGTGCCCACCAAATACAGCCTTATTAGTGCCCACCAAATACAGCCTACTAGTGCCCACAAAATGCAGCCTACTAGTGCCCACAAAATGCAGCCTACCAGTGCCCACCAAATGCAGCCTACTAGTGCTCATCAAAACGCAGCCTCACTGTGCCCATTAATTAGCGTCACTGTGCCCATCATAAAGAAGCCTCACTGTGCCCGTCATAAAACAGCCACTGTGCCTATTAATCAGCATCACTGTGCCCCTCCGAAAGCGTCACTGTGCCCATAAAAATACAGCACTGTGCCCATTAATCAGTGTCACTGTGCCCATTGGAGGAGGAGGAGGGGGGGGGGAGAGGAAGAGGAGGATGAAAAGAGAAGAGAGGGGGAGGAGGAGATGAGAGGGGGAGGAGAAGAGAAGAGAGGGAGAGGGGGATGAGAAGAGAAGAGAGGGAGAGGGGGATGAGAAGAGAGGGAGAGGGGGATGAGAAGAGAGGGAGAGGGGGATGAGAAGAGAGGGAGAGGGGATGAGAAGAGAGGGAGAGGGGAATGAGAAGAGAAGAGAGGGAGAGTGTGAGAAGAGAAGAGAGGGAGAGTGTGAGAAGAGAGTGAGAGGGGGAGGTGAGAGTGAGAGGAGGAGAAGAGAAGAGAAGAGAGGGAGAGAAGAGAAGAGAGGGAGAGGGATAGAGAGAAGAGGAGAGAGGGAGAGAAGAGAGGGAGAGAAGAGAAGAGAGGCAGAGAAGAGAAGAGAGGCAGAGAAGAGAAGAGAGGCAGAGAAGAGAAGAGAGGCAGAGAAGAGAGGGAGAGAAGAGAATAGAGGGAGAGAAGAGAAGAGAGGCAGAGAAGAGAGGGAGAGAAGAGAAGAGAGGCAGAGAAGAGAGGGAGAGAAGAGAAGAGAGGGAAAGAAGAGAAGAGAAGAGAGGGAGAGAAGAGAAGAGAAGAGAGGCAGATAAGAGAAGAGAGGGAGAGAAGAGAAGAGAGTGAGAGGGAGAGAAGAGAGTGAGAGTGAGAGTGAGAGAGAGAAGAGAAGAGAAGAGAAGAGAAGAGAGGGAGAGGAAGAGAAGAGAGGGAGAGGAAGAGAAGAGAGGGAGAGAAGAGAAGAGAGGGAGAGAAGAGAAGAGAGGGAGAGAGAAGAGAAGAGAGGGAGAGAAGAGAGGGAGAGAAGAGAAGAGAGGAAGAGAAGAGAGGGAGAGAAG